>CM014083.1:1434841-2034841 GCA_004119915.2 Collichthys lucidus
GTGTGTGTGTGTATAATAATAATGCCATGAAACACGCAGAAGATCAATAGTTGCTTGCTAGCAGCTATTGTGTGTGTCTGTGTCTCTGGCCCCTCCCCCTCTCCTCTTGAAGCAGGCGAAGGTTGCCAAGCAACCAGACAACTGACCAACTGTACGACAGTTACTGCAGTTATGTCACTTAGAAATTGAGAGAAAATGCTGAGACCTCCTCTCGAACAGGAAGGATTTCTGACCAGAACCGTATCTCCAATCATTGAACCGACTTAACCACAAGCAACATGAGACCTTCCTGATCGTTTTACATATTTGTTTGGTGTCGATAAATAAAGAAATGTGTCCTTAAGAGCAAGAGAGAGAAAGGTTACTTCTGCTTTGCTCCATAAAAAGTCCAGCCGTTTTAACATGGCAGTCTATGGGGCTGTGGATGGGTGTTGGTGGGCGCTTTGTGTGTTACGCCAAAACTATAAGGCTGACAGCTTTGGCAGGCGAATGTGAGTGAGACGACAAATTTTCCTACGTTTATATGTATAAATGCGTCTGTAGTGGTACATTTGAGGCCACGGCAGTCAAATACGTTTATTTTCTCACTGATTTTTCTCCCTGCTCCTCACTCTAGCTGATGATGTCATCCACTCTAGCAAAAACATTCCGCCACATACACACCCATTATAAACCCAGAAATTTGACTAAAAACCTGCTCAACTTTGAGCCTTGATAGTTTAAAAACGGTTAAAGCTGTCGATGAGTGTAGTGAATCCGTGAAGAGAAGGCAAGCATACCTCCGTTTAAAAGTTTAAATTAAGTTCTCGGTGGAAGTAGTAGCCAGAGCAGTTCATTGTTGAAAATGTCTGTTGAAATTTACTTCGCCCCATTCATTCCCTATGGGATTTTTTTCTCAGTTTTTCGCGAATAAATTCGCGAAAAACTCGTGAATCTCTTAGAAAAGTAATAGCACTCGATTCGGGATCAAGACGCACGTTTTGATATATCATTTGTTGGGGTCCTCGCACCGCTGCGGGCCGCATTAATGTTCGAAAAAGGGCGGAAAATGAATAATAACTAGAAAATTCCCGCAGAAATTTTGAAAGTGACGAGTGGGCTGTTGCCGGGGTTCTGTATTTAAAAAGCACACCTCAAATAGTCATTTTTAACATGTATATTTAGACACATTTATAACAGAGACAGCTTCAACAGTGCTATCAGTGGGTGGGTGTGTGTCTGTTGCTGTGTGTGTGTGTGTGTAACCCTTCTGAAGCAGAAAAGTATTAGTAATGATAATAATAACTTTAACTAATGGCCAGAATAAGAAACAGAAGATTTAAATTCGACTACGGAGCCCAGGTGTAACCAACTGATGCCCAAGAACGACACGACACTGTGGCTCTTTTTGTTAATGAGAACAATGCTCCCTATTTTAATATGAAGCTGGGGAGAATAATAAAACACATGAAATACATACAACAGCCTTACCCTGGTAGGTATAGAAAATAACAAACAAAATAAAAGGTTTTCGCAGCTGCGTGTGGTTCTTCTTATTGTTCTGTTCACTTCACTATATGTGCACCCTTTAGGTGTCAGTCCAGCCACACGGTTGTGTGGGTGTGTGTATGTGTAAAAGTGAGCAAAAGGATTCAATTCACGGTGTACGTCTAAGATTCTCCAGGGTCCGGCTCGCCATCAACGTCTCTCTCTGGCTCCGTCCTCCAGACAGGCTCTATCCAAATCCAAGGGTTCCTCAAAAACCTGACCTACAATAAGTAGGATCAGAACATATTTCTTCAATTTCTCAGATCTTAAATTATGAATTATTGTACATAAATCACTTTAAATTGTCTCTATATTATGTAGAGGATAAGTGCTTTAACTAACTTGTATTGCAAAATAAGATCACAATTTCTCAGTAGCAAAAGGTGAATAATTCAAAGTATATTATGATACCAAATGATTATTTTTCGAACAGTACCATCACATATATATATATATATATGCTATCAACATAGCAATTAACATATTAATTATCACAAATAACCAAAATGTAAACTCTTGTAATGTTCACAGTAAGAAACCATAATTTAACGTGCTTAAAATAAACAAATATGTTCACAGTCACACACATGGCACATCATAACTCAAGTAAAAGCTAGACAAAATTGTTACATTAGAGCTTGGTGTGACTGGCAGTGCTGATTAGCCCCGGAGCTAGCGCTCCGATGTTAGCATTGAGCTAGTGGTTAGCTCACAGAGTTAGCCGTTTAGCTTGTAGAATTAGCGTTTTAGCATTTAGCATTAGCACAGCAGGACGATCTCTCACCAATGCGATTCTCCACCCGAGCGAATCCTCCAACTGCACTCCTGCAGATTGTGGTCGTCCGGGGAGATTCCTCCTTTGGTTTTGTCCGAGTTTTTAATGACTTTTTTTTCCCAGTTTATCCACTTTTATGTTTTCTCCGTCCTGACATTAAGACCGTGTCCAGAACATGCTTCCTCTTGCTCCTTCTAGAGGCTTCGGCGAAAAGTGAACCTGCGTCAGGTGGGATTACAGACTGCGTCTGCCCCTCCGACTGTATGACAGACCGGGACCACAACTCATCCCTTTCAAATTAACGTTCCCCTAGTTTTTCTACAAGAATAACCACAAATAGTCTTTTCTTCATGAATTTGACAGTCTTTTAACTCACATATTCTCTTCTCTTTTAGATATAAAATATACCTTTTTAATACACATGTTTTTTATCTGGGTTACATGTGTGTCTATGTTACTGTGTGTGTGTGTGTGTGTCTATGTTACTGTGTGTGTGTGTGTGTATAATAATAATAATGCCATGAAACACCCAGTTGGAAATCCTGACAAAGAGAGGAGAGAGAGAGAGAGAGAGAGAGAGAGAGAGAGAGAGAGAGAGAGAGAGAGAGAGAAGAGAGAGTGTGTGTGTGTGTGTGTGTGTGTGTGTGTGTGTGTCTGTGTGTGTGTGTGTGTGTGTGTGTGTGTGTGCTAACGCTCTCTGTCTGCCATTTTACTCAGACGAGTTCACATTAAGTGCCAAGAACTACAAAAATGGCTGTGCTCGGCTTCTGTCTGCTGGCCCCTCCCCCCTCTCCTCTTGAAGCAGATGAAGGTTGCCAAGCAACCAGGACCAACTGTAACCAGTTACTGGTTACTGGTAACAGTTACTGCAGTTATGTCACTTAGAAATTGAGAGAAAATGCTGACACCTCCTCTCGAACAGGAAGGATTTCTGACCAGAACCGTATCTCCAATCATTGAACCGACTTAACCACAAGCAACATGAGACCTTCCTGATCGTTTTACATATTTGTTTGGTGTCGATAAATAAAGAAATGTGTCCTTAAGAGCAAGAGAGAGAAAGGTTACTTCTGCTTTGCTCCATAAAAAGTCCAGCCGTTTTAACATGGCAGTCTATGGGGCTGTGGATGGGTGTTGGTGGCGCAGCTTTGTGTGTTACGCCAAAACTAGTAATTTTTAACATGTATATTTAGACACATTTATAACAGAGACAGCTTCAACAGTGTTATCAGTGGGTGTGTGTGTGTGTTGCTGTGTGTGTGTGTGTGTGTGTGTGTGTGTGTGTGTGTGTGTGTAACCCTTCTGAAGCAGAAAAGTATTAGTAATGATAATAATAACTTTAACTAATGGCCAGAATAAGAAACAGAAGATTTAAATTCGACTACGGAGCCCAGGTGTAACCAACTGATGCACAAGAACGACACGACACTGTGGCTCTTTTTGTTAATGAGAACAATGCTCCCTTATTTTAATATGAAGCTGGGGAGAATAATAAAAACACATGAAATACATACAACCGCCTTACCTGGGTAGGTATAGAAAATAACAAACAAAATAAAAGGTTTTCGCAGCTGCGTGTGGTTCTTCTTATTGTTCTGTTCACTTCACTATATGTGCACCCTTTAGGTGTCAGTCCAGCCACATGGTTGTGTGGGTGTGTGTGTATGTGTAAAAGTGAGCAAAAGGATTCAATTCACTGTGTACGTCTAAGATTCTCCAGGGTCCGGCTCGCCATCAACGTCTCTCTCTGGCTCCGTCCTCCAGACAGGCTCTATCCAAATCCAAGGGTTCCTCAAAAACCTGACCTACAATAAGTAGGATCAGAACATATTTCTTCAATTTCTCAGATCTTAAATTATGAATTATTGTACATAAATCACTTTAAATTGTCTCTATATGATGTAGAGGATAAGTGCTTTAACTAACTTGTATTGCAAAATAAGATCACAATTTCTCAGTAGCAAAAGGTGAATAATTCAAAGTATATTATGATACCAAATGATTATTTTTCGAACAGTACCATCACATATATATATGCTATTAACATAGCAATTAACATATTAATTATCACAAATAACCAAAATGTAAACTCTTGTAATGTTCACAGTAAGAAACCATAACTTAATGTGCTTAAAATAAACAAATATGTTCACAGTCACACACATGGCACACCATAACTCAAGTAAAAGCTAGACAAAATTGTTACATCAGAGCTTGGTGTGACTGGCAGTGCTGATTAGCCCCGGAGCTAGCGCTCCGATATTAGCATTGAGCTAGTGGTTAGCTCACGGAGTTAGCCGTTTAGCTTGTAGAATTAGCGTTTTAGCACTTAGCATTAGCACAGCAGGACGATCTCTCACCGCTGCGATTCTCCACCCGAGCGAATCCTCCAACTGCACTCCTGCAGATCGTGGTCGTCCGGGGAGATTCCTCCTTTGGTTTTGTCCGAGTTTTTAATCACTTTTTTCCAGTTTATCCACTTTTATGTTTTCTCCGTCCTGACATTAAAACCGTGTCCAGAACATGCTTCCTCTTGCTCCTTCTAGAGGCTACGGCGAAATGTGAACCTGCGTCAGGTGGGATTACAGACCGCGTCTGCTCCTCCGACTGTATGACAGATCGGGACCACAACTCATCCCTTTCAAATTAAAGTTCCCCTAGTTTTTCTACAAGAATAACCACAAATAGTCTTTTCTTCATGAATTTGACAGTCTTTTAACTCACATATTCTCTCTCTCTTTTAGATATAAAATATACCTTTTTAATACACATGTTTTTTTATCTGGGTTACATGTGTGTCTATGTTACTGTGTGTGTGTGTGTGTGTCTGTGTTACTGTGTGTGTGTGTATGTGTGTGTGTGCGCGCCCCCCCCCCCCCCCCCTCCTCAAGCAGGGTGAGCTGCAGGTCTCATTAATTAGACACAGGTGTTCATGCAGCATGTCTGTCTCACTGAAATGCACAGTATATGTCTGAATGATCCCCGTCAAAGAGGGCCAAAAAAACCCTATATGGTATGCCTCAAACCAAAATCTGAAATGACCAGAAGAATGCTCATCGTGTGTATAATGTCTGTGCCAAGTTTCAGGCGAAAATTGTATAAACTTTGGCCTCGAGAGTCAGAGCAAGCACAGGTGCGCCCTGCTCCTTCCGGTAAATTCTCTGCTTCAAAAACCATGGGAGTGAATGAGGCTGTGGATGGGAGTAGTCGATCAATTAACGTGTAGGGACCCAAAACTATACGAGCGACAGCTACAACAGTGGTATCAGTGCGATTACCTCGAATTTTCCTACGTTTTATGTATACTTGGTGTCTGTAGTGGAGCATTTGAGCCCACGGTAGTGAAATACGTTTTATTTTTTCACAGATTTTTCTCCCTGCTCCTCACTCTAGCTGATGATGTCATCCACTCTAGCAAAAACATTCCGCCACATACACACCCATTATAAACCCAGAAATTTGACTAAAAACCTGCTCAACTTTGAGCCTTGATAGTTTAAAAACGGTAAAAGCTGTCGATGAGTGTAGTGAATCCATGAAGAGAAGGCAAGCATACCTCCGTTTTTAGTTTTTAAATGAAGTCTCTCGGTGAAAGTATGCCAGAGCAGTTCATTGTTGAAAATGTCTGTTGAAATTTATTTTTCTTCGGGCCTCCCCATTCATTCTTTATGGGAAATTATTCTCAGTTTTTCGCGAATAAATTCGCGAAAAACACGCGAATCTCTTAGAAAAGTAATAGCACTCGATTCGGGATCAAGACGCACGTTTTGATATATCATTTGTTGGGGTCCTCGCACCGCTGCGGGCCGCATTAATGTTCGAAAAAGGGCGGAAAATGAATAATAATAATAACTAGAAAATTCCCGCAGAAATTTTGAAAGTGACGAGTGGGCTGTTGCCGGGGTTCTGTATTTAAAAAGCACACCTCAAATAGTCATTTTTAACATGTATATTTAGACACATTTATAACAGAGACAGCTTCAACAGTGCTATCAGTGGGTGGGTGTGTGTCTGTTGCTGTGTGTGTGTGTGTGTAACCCTTCTGAAGCAGAAAAGTATTAGTAATGATAATAATAACTTTAACTAATGGCCAGAATAAGAAACAGAAGATTTAAATTCGACTACGGAGCCCAGGTGTAACCAACTGATGCCCAAGAACGACACGACACTGTGGCTCTTTTGTTAATGAGAACAATGCTCCCTTATTTTAATATGAAGCTGGGGAGAATAATAAAACACATGAAATACATACAACAGCCTTACCCTGGTAGGTATAGAAAATAACAAACAAAATAAAAGGTTTTCGCAGCTGCGTGTGGTTCTTCTTATTGTTCTGTTCACTTCACTATATGTGCACCCTTTAGGTGTCAGTCCAGCCACACGGTTGTGTGGGTGTGTGTGTATGTGTAAAAGTGAGCAAAAGGATTCAATTCACGGTGTACGTCTAAGATTCTCCAGGGTCCGGCTCGCCATCAACGTCTCTCTCTGGCTCCGTCCTCCAGACAGGCTCTATCCAAATCCAAGGGTTCCTCAAAAACCTGACCTACAATAAGTAGGATCAGAACATATTTCTTCAATTTCTCAGATCTTAAATTATGAATTATTGTACATAAATCACTTTAAATTGTCTCTATATTATGTAGAGGATAAGTGCTTTAACTAACTTGTATTGCAAAATAAGATCACAATTTCTCAGTAGCAAAAGGTGAATAATTCAAAGTATATTATGATACCAAATGATTATTTTTCGAACAGTACCATCACATATATATATATATATATATGCTATCAACATAGCAATTAACATATTAATTATCACAAATAACCAAAATGTAAACTCTTGTAATGTTCACAGTAAGAAACCATAATTTAACGTGCTTAAAATAAACAAATATGTTCACAGTCACACACACATGGCACATCATAACTCAAGTAAAAGCTAGACAAAATTGTTACATTAGAGCTTGGTGTGACTGGCAGTGCTGATTAGCCCCGGAGCTAGCGCTCCGATGTTAGCATTGAGCTAGTGGTTAGCTCACAGAGTTAGCCGTTTAGCTTGTAGAATTAGCGTTTTAGCATTTAGCATTAGCACAGCAGGACGATCTCTCACCAATGCGATTCTCCACCCGAGCGAATCCTCCAACTGCACTCCTGCAGATTGTGGTCGTCCGGGGAGATTCCTCCTTTGGTTTTGTCCGAGTTTTTAATGACTTTTTTTTCCCAGTTTATCCACTTTTATGTTTTCTCCGTCCTGACATTAAGACCGTGTCCAGAACATGCTTCCTCTTGCTCCTTCTAGAGGCTTCGGCGAAAAGTGAACCTGCGTCAGGTGGGATTACAGACTGCGTCTGCCCCTCCGACTGTATGACAGACCGGGACCACAACTCATCCCTTTCAAATTAACGTTCCCCTAGTTTTTCTACAAGAATAACCACAAATAGTCTTTTCTTCATGAATTTGACAGTCTTTTAACTCACATATTCTCTCTCTCTTTTAGATATAAAATATACCTTTTTAATACACATGTTTTTTATCTGGGTTACATGTGTGTCTATGTTACTGTGTGTGTGTGTGTGTGTGTGTCTATGTTACTGTGTGTGTGTGTGTGTGTATAATAATAATAATGCCATGAAACACCCAGTTGGAAATCCTGACAAAGAGAGAGAGAGAGAGAGAGAGAGAGAGAGAGAGAGAGAGAGAGAGAGAGAGAGAGAGAGAGAGAGTGTGTGTGTGTGTGGTGTGTGTGTGTGTGTGTGTGTGTGTGTGTGTGTGTGTGTGTGTGTGTGTGTGTGTGCTAACGCTCTCTGTCTGCCATTTTACTCAGACGAGTTCACATTAAGTGCCAAGAACTACAAAAATGGCTGTGCTCGGCTTCTGTCTGCTGGCCCCTCCCCCCTCTCCTCTTGAAGCAGATGAAGGTTGCCAAGCAACCAGGACCAACTGTAACCAGTTACTGGTTACTGGTAACAGTTACTGCAGTTATGTCACTTAGAAATTGAGAGAAAATGCTGACACCTCCTCTCGAACAGGAAGGATTTCTGACCAGAACCGTATCTCCAATCATTGAACCGACTTAACCACAAGCAACATGAGACCTTCCTGATCGTTTTACATATTTGTTTGGTGTCGATAAATAAAGAAATGTGTCCTTAAGAGCAAGAGAGAGAAAGGTTACTTCTGCTTTGCTCCATAAAAAGTCCAGCCGTTTTAACATGGCAGTCTATGGGGCTGTGGATGGGTGTTGGTGGCGCAGCTTTGTGTGTTACGCCAAAACTAGTAATTTTTAACATGTATATTTAGACACATTTATAACAGAGACAGCTTCAACAGTGTTATCAGTGGGTGTGTGTGTGTGTGTTGCTGTGTGTGTGTGTGTGTGTGTGTGTGTGTGTGTGTGTGTGTGTGTGTGTGTAACCCTTCTGAAGCAGAAAAGTATTAGTAATGATAATAATAACTTTAACTAATGGCCAGAATAAGAAACAGAAGATTTAAATTCGACTACGGAGCCCAGGTGTAACCAACTGATGCACAAGAACGACACGACACTGTGGCTCTTTTTGTTAATGAGAACAATGCTCCCTTATTTTAATATGAAGCTGGGGAGAATAATAAAACACATGAAATACATACAACCGCCTTACCTGGGTAGGTATAGAAAATAACAAACAAAATAAAAGGTTTTCGCAGCTGCGTGTGGTTCTTCTTATTGTTCTGTTCACTTCACTATATGTGCACCCTTTAGGTGTCAGTCCAGCCACATGGTTGTGTGGGTGTGTGTGTATGTGTAAAAGTGAGCAAAAGGATTCAATTCACGGTGTACGTCTAAGATTCTCCAGGGTCCGGCTCGCCATCAACGTCTCTCTCTGGCTCCGTCCTCCAGACAGGCTCTATCCAAATCCAAGGGTTCCTCAAAAACCTGACCTACAATAAGTAGGATCAGAACATATTTCTTCAATTTCTCAGATCTTAAATTATGAATTATTGTACATAAATCACTTTAAATTGTCTCTATATTATGTAGAGGATAAGTGCTTTAACTAACTTGTATTGCAAAATAAGATCACAATTTCTCAGTAGCAAAAGGTGAATAATTCAAAGTATATTATGATACCAAATGATTATTTTTCGAACAGTACCATCACATATATATATGCTATTAACATAGCAATTAACATATTAATTATCACAAATAACCAAAATGTAAACTCTTGTAATGTTCACAGTAAGAAACCATAACTTAATGTGCTTAAAATAAACAAATATGTTCACAGTCACACACATGGCACACCATAACTCAAGTAAAAGCTAGACAAAATTGTTACATCAGAGCTTGGTGTGACTGGCAGTGCTGATTAGCCCCGGAGCTAGCGCTCCGATATTAGCATTGAGCTAGTGGTTAGCTCACGGAGTTAGCCGTTTAGCTTGTAGAATTAGCGTTTTAGCACTTAGCATTAGCACAGCAGGACGATCTCTCACCGCTGCGATTCTCCACCCGAGCGAATCCTCCAACTGCACTCCTGCAGATCGTGGTCGTCCGGGGAGATTCCTCCTTTGGTTTTGTCCGAGTTTTTAATCACTTTTTTCCAGTTTATCCACTTTTATGTTTTCTCCGTCCTGACATTAAAACCGTGTCCAGAACATGCTTCCTCTTGCTCCTTCTAGAGGCTACGGCGAAATGTGAACCTGCGTCAGGTGGGATTACAGACCGCGTCTGCTCCTCCGACTGTATGACAGATCGGGACCACAACTCATCCCTTTCAAATTAAAGTTCCCCTAGTTTTTCTACAAGAATAACCACAAATAGTCTTTTCTTCATGAATTTGACAGTCTTTTAACTCACATATTCTCTCTCTCTTTTAGATATAAAATATACCTTTTTAATACACATGTTTTTTTATCTGGGTTACATGTGTGTCTATGTTACTGTGTGTGTGTGTGTGTGTGTCTGTGTTACTGTGTGTGTGTGTATGTGTGTGTGTGCGCGCCCTCCCCCCCCTCCTCCTCAAGCAGGGTGAGCTGCAGGTCTCATTAATTAGACACAGGTGTTCATGCAGCATGTCTGTCTCACTGAAATGCACAGTATATGTCTGAATGATCCCCGTCAAAGAGGGCCAAAAAAACCCTATATGGTATGCCTCAAACCAAAATCTGAAATGACCAGAAGAATGCTCATCGTGTGTATAATGTCTGTGCCAAGTTTCAGGCGAAAATTGTATAAACTTTGGCCTCGAGAGTCAGAGCAAGCACAGGTGCGCCCTGCTCCTTCCGGTAAATTCTCTGCTTCAAAAACCATGGGAGTGAATGAGGCTGTGGATGGGAGTAGTCGATCAATTAACGTGTAGGGACCCAAAACTATACGAGCGACAGCTACAACAGTGGTATCAGTGCGATTACCTCGAATTTTCCTACGTTTTATGTATACTTGGTGTCTGTAGTGGAGCATTTGAGCCCACGGTAGTGAAATACGTTTTATTTTTTCACAGATTTTTCTCCCTGCTCCTCACTCTAGCTGATGATGTCATCCACTCTAGCAAAAACATTCCGCCACATACACACCCATTATAAACCCAGAAATTTGACTAAAAACCTGCTCAACTTTGAGCCTTGATAGTTTAAAAACGGTAAAAGCTGTCGATGAGTGTAGTGAATCCATGAAGAGAAGGCAAGCATACCTCCGTTTTTAGTTTTTAAATGAAGTCTCTCGGTGAAAGTATGCCAGAGCAGTTCATTGTTGAAAATGTCTGTTGAAATTTATTTTTCTTCGGGCCTCCCCATTCATTCTTTATGGGAAATTATTCTCAGTTTTTCGCGAATAAATTCGCGAAAAACACGCGAATCTCTTAGAAAAGTAATAGCACTCGATTCGGGATCAAGACGCACGTTTTGATATATCATTTGTTGGGGTCCTCGCACCGCTGCGGGCCGCATTAATGTTCGAAAAAGGGCGGAAAATGAATAATAATAATAATGCCAAGAAACACACAGAAGAACAATAGTTGACGAGTGCCTACGGCACTCGTCAACTACTCCCAGAGCTTACTAGCTCTGTGAGTAGTTGACGAGTGTCGTAGGCACTCGTCACTAATAACGCCAAGAAACACGCAGAAGAACAATAGTTGACGAGTGCCTACGGCACTCGTCAACTACTCCCAGAGCTTGCTAGCTCTGTGAGTAGTTGACGAGTGTCGTAGGCACTCGTCACTAATAATAATGCCAAGAAACACGCAGAAGAACAATAGTTGACGAGTGCCTACGGCACTCGTCAACTACTCCCAGAGCTTGCTAGCTCTGTGAGTAGTTGACGAGTGTCGTAGGCACTCGTCACTAATAATAATAATGCCAAGAAACACACAGAAGAACAATAGTTGACGAGTGCCTACGGCACTCGTCAACTACTCCCAGAGCTTGCTAGCTCTGTGAGTAGTTGACGAGTGTCGTAGGCACTCGTCACTAACTAGAAAATTCCCGCAGAAATTTTGGAAGTGACGAGTGGGCTGTTGCCGGGGTTCTGTATTTAAAAAGCACACCTCAAACAGTAATTTTTAACATGTATATTTAGACACATTTATAACAGAGACAGCTTCAACAGTGTTATCAGTGGGTGTGTGTGTGTGTGTGTAACCCTTCTGAAGCAGAAAAGTATTAGTAAT
This sequence comes from Collichthys lucidus, assembly GCA_004119915.2. Classification (NCBI taxonomy): domain Eukaryota; kingdom Metazoa; phylum Chordata; class Actinopteri; family Sciaenidae; genus Collichthys; species Collichthys lucidus. The sequence goes on from CM014083.1 coordinate 1,446,794, forward strand.
GATAATAATAACTTTAACTAATGGCCAGAATAAGAAACAGAAGATTTAAATTCGACTACGGAGCCCTGGGGCCTCATGTACGAATACTTGCGTGGATTTCCTACTAAAACTTGGCGTACGCCAGAACCCGGAAACTGTCATACGCACAAAAAAATTCAGATGTATCAAAGTGTGCGTACGCACGGATCCAAGCACGTTTCTTTTGTACATCCCAATCAACGTGGAATTCAGCGCACATGCACCTCCTCCCTGTCCACGCCCATATTTACATATGCAAATCTATTTAAATAGGAGAGATTAGAGATAGAATAGAGATTCACCTCTTTGTCCGATCAGATAACGCAATGAACAAAGGAAAGAAAATGAATTTCACAGAGTCTGAGCTAGATATTCTAGTGAATGAAGTGGAGATTCTGTTTGGTTCCCTGTCAACAGGGATAAATATGACCAAAAAAAAGACGTCAGTGGGAGCGTGTGTGAGGCTGTAAATGCTGTGGGATCCGAGCAGCGCACACACAGGTGTGGACAGGTGTGGCGCTGCAGCGACATTTTACGCCCGCTTTTACTGACAGGAATACTGAACACAACGAGACAATCAGGGGCTTGTTAGAAAGCTCTGCAGCTCTAATTTCACAAGCGGAAAATAAAGAAATAAAGAAAACCAAAAACATGATATTTGAATGCGCACATGCCCAAATATGCTTTGGCACACTGGCACGGCTTCTGGGTAAGTAAAGAGTTTAATCCTTTAATTGTCCCGTATGTAAACCAGTGTTACATACGGGACAATTAAACGAATAGAAGCCACCCATCGCGCACCGTGCCAGTCTCCAGCCTGTTCCCAACCATGCTGTTAGTCATAATGAATGAGTCGTGCGTTGAACCAGGCCACCTTGCCACAATGTTAGTTAGCTGCATTTGCGCATCACATATGATTTGAACATTGATGGAATAAAAATGTTTCCTACTTAGATAAACAGCTCCCGCTGGAATGCCCCTGTTGCCAGAAACCCCAGCGTATAGTCTGCACAACCCCGAGCTACTCGCCGGCCCCCGTTGCGCTCTCAGGCCGGCCGCAGCTCTGCGCACAGCTCCAGTAACACTGGCCTTGGTAACCGAAATCGGCTCATGAGCCAATTATCATGGTTTGCAGGTAAATCCTCGCGTTCCTTAAATCGCCCACGTTTGCACGGTACTCTAACAACGCTAACGCTGCCTTTGTTAATATCATTTTCTTCATCTCATTACGCATGCTTTTATAACCACCTATATAATTGCAAACACGTAGGTGTGTTAATTGTTCATAAGTGTGTCTCTGATGTGCACATCAATCTGATGACTACTTGTTTTCACATTAACAGTTTCCCAGCGTCACCTCTAAGTGTCGCCAAAGGAACAATAGCTGTAGAAACGTGCGTACGCCAGCTATGAAATTGGCGTGGGGCACGCACATTTCTACGATCATTTCACGTTTGATACATCTGAACGTGAGCGTGGAAAAGGACGTACGCCACTTTTTTGGGCGTACGCAAGCTTTGTACATGAGGCCCCAGGTGTAACCAACTGATGCACATGAACGACACGACACTGTGGCTCTTTTTGTTAATGAGAACAATGCTCCCCTATTTTAATTTGAAGCTGGGGAGAATAATAAAACACATGAAATACATACAACAGCCTTACCCGGGTAGGTATAGAAAATAACAAACAAAATAAAAGGTTTTCGCAGCTGCGTGTGGTTTTTCTTATTGTTCTGTTCACTTCACTATATGTGCACCCTTTAGGTGTCAGTCCAGCCACACGGTTGTGTGGGTGTGTGTGTATGTGTAAAAGTGAGCAAAAGAATTCAATTCACGGTGTACGTCTAAGATCCTCCAGGGTCCGGCTCGCCATCAACGTCTCTCTCTGGCTCCGTCCTCCAGACAGGCTCTATCCAAATCCAAGGGTTCTTCAAAAACCTGACCTACAATAAGTAGGATCAGAACATATTTCTTCAATTTCTCAGATCTTAAATTATGAATTATTGTACATAAATCACTTTAAATTGTCTCTATATTATGTAGAGGATAAGTGCTTTAACTAACTTGTATTGCAAAATAAGATCACAATTTCTCAGTAGCAAAAGGTGAATAATTCAAAGTATATTATGATACCAAATGATTATTTTTCGAACAGTACCATCACATATATATATATATATATGCTATCAACATAGCAATTAACATATTAATTATCACAAATAACCAAAATGTAAACTCTTGTAATGTTCACAGTAAGAAACCATAATTTAATGTGCTTAAAATAAACAAATATGTTCACAGTCACACACACATGGCACATCATAACTCAAGTAAAAGCTAGACAAAATTGTTACATTAGAGCTTGGTGTGACTGGCAGTGCTGATTAGCCCCGGAGCTAGCGCTCCGATGTTAGCATTGAGCTAGTGGTTAGCTCACAGAGTTAGCCGTTTAGCTTGTAGAATTAGCGTTTTAGCATTTAGCATTAGCACAGCAGGACGATCTCTCACCGCTGCGATTCTCCACCCGAGCGAATCCTCCAACTGCACTCCTGCAGATCGTGGTCGTCCGGGGAGATTCCTCCTTTTCCTCACTTTTTTTCCCCAGTTTATCCACTTTTATGTTTTCTCCGTCCTGACATTAAGACCGTGTCCAGAACATGCTTCCTCTTGCTCCTTCTAGAGGCTTCGGCGAAAAGTGAACCTGCGTCAGGTGGGATTACAGACTGCGTCTGCTCCTCCGACTGTATGACAGACCGGGACCACAACTCATCCCTTTCAAATTAAAGTTCCCCTAGTTTTTCTACAAGAATAACCACAAATAGTCTTTTCTTCATGAATTTGACAGTCTTTTAACTCACATATTCTCTCTCTCTTTTAGATATAAAATATACCTTTTTAATACACATGTTTTTTATCTGGGTTACATGTGTGCCTATGTTACTGTGTGTCTATGTTACTGTGTGTGTGTGTGTGTGTGTGTGTGTTACTGTGTGTGTGTGTGTGTGTGTGTATAATAATAATGCCATGAAACACGCAGAAGATCAATAGTTGCTTGCTAGCAGCTATTGTGTGTGTCTGTGTCTGCTGGCCCCTCCCCCTCTCCTCTTGAAGCAGGCGAAGGTTGCCAAGCAACGAGGACCAACTGTTACCAGCAGAGCAGTTACTGCAGTTATGTCACTTAGAAATTGAGAGAAAATGCTGACACCTCCTCTCGAACAGGAAGGATTTCTGACCAGAACCGTATCTCCAATCATTGAACCGACTTAACCACAAGCAACATGAGACCTTCCTGATCGTTTTACATATTTGTTTGGTGTCGATAAATAAAGAAATGTGTCCTTAAGAGCAAGAGAGAGAAAGGTTACTTCTGCTTTGTTCTATAAAATGTCCAGCCGTTTTAACATGGCAGTCTATGGGGCTGTGGATGGGTGTTGGTGGCGCAGCTTTGTGTGTTACGCCAAAACTATAAGGCTGACAGCTTTGGCAGGCGAATGTGAGTGAGACGACAAATTTTCCTACGTTTATATGTATAAATTGCGTCTGTAGTGGTACATTTGAGGCCACGGCAGTCAAATACGTTTTATTTTCTCACTGATTTTTCTCCCTGCTCCTCACTCTAGCTGATGATGTCATCCACTCTAGCAAAAACATTCCGCCACATACACACCCATTATAAACCCAGAAATTTGACTAAAAACCTGCTCAACTTTGAGCCTTGATAGTTTAAAAACGGTTAAAGCTGTCGATGAGTGTAGTGAATCCGTGAAGAGAAGGCAAGCATACCTCCGTTTAAAAGTTTAAATTAAGTCTCTCGGTGGAAGTATGCCAGAGCAGTTCATTGTTGAAAATGTCTGTTGAAATTTACTTCGCCCCATTCATTCCCTATGGGATTTTTTTCTCAGTTTTTAAATAAATAAATTCGCGAAAAACTCGTGAATCTCTTAGAAAAGTAATAGCACTCGATTCGGGATCAAGACGCACATTTTGATATATCATTTGTTGGGGTCCTCGCACCGCTGCGGGCCGCATTAATGTTCGAAAAAGGGCGGAAAATAAATAATAATAATGCCAAGAAACACGCAGAAGAACAATAGTTGACGAGTGTCGTAGGCACTCGTCACTAATAATGCCAAGAAACACACAGAAGAACAATAGTTGACGAGTGCCGCACTCCCAGGGCTTACTAGCTCTGTGAGTAGTTGACGAGTATCGCAGGCACTCGTCACTAATAATAATGCCAAGAAACACGCAGAAGAACAATAGTTGACGAGTGCCTACGGCACTCGTCAACTACTCCCAGAGCTTGCTAGCTCTGTGAGTAGTTGACGAGTGTCGCAGGCACTCGTCACTAATAATAATAAAGATGTAGGATAACAATAGTGTGGGAGCCCTTCAGGCACCCACACCAATAATAACTAGAAAACTGCATTTCCTGCGGAAAGTGCGGTGTGGGTGCCCTCTGCCGCCGCCGGCCCCAGCGGCGCACCTGCTGCCCTTTTTCTGCATGTCTTTTCCCTGTCTCTTACACTCTCTCTCCCCCTCACATTCCTGTTACTCTTCAGCTGTCTCTATACTATAAGTTTAAAAAGGCCATAAGAGATATATCTTAAAAATGTTGAAATTGGTTGAAAAGAGTAGAATAGTATGAAGTGATACAATGTTGTGTAACACTGTAGAAATTTAGATGAAAAGGTAGAATTGTAGAGAGTAATAGTTAGAATACAAGATCTTGGTGAACTGTGTAGTTTGACTGAACTCTGTAGTAGAAGAAGAGGTAGTTTAAATTGTAGGTCTGTATAAAGATTTGGAGTTTGTATAATGGATTTGAAATGGAAAATATTTGTAGAAAAAGTTGAATAATTTGTAGAATATTAATAGTAGAATTTAGTAAAATAATAGTGTGTGTGTGCATGCTTGTGACAGCTGTGCATGCTCAGTCCCTCTCCCTCTGACCCTCTGACACAAAAGTTTCAAATGAAGTCCCTCGAAGAGAAAATCCTGTATTAATACAACAAGCTGTGTCATCATTGCCTTCTTACTGGGCTCTTATTTTTAAGGGACTCTTATTTTGAAAAACTGTGTGTGTGCTTGTTCTGTTTGTGTGTGTGTGTGCATCTGCCTGTCTGTCTGCCTGTGTGTGGTGTGTCTGTCTCTCTATCTATGTGTTTGTGTTTGTGAGAGACAAGGATAAAATGGCCGACATTAAAAATGTAGTCTTGATAGTCTGATATCATACACAGACTTCAATAAAGTTAGTCAAAGGCATGCTTGAGGTTACCAAGCAACCAGGGTGAGCTCACCTGTCCAGGTGTGCAGCTCAGCCTGTATTGATCGTAGATCAGCAGATTTTTATTGTTTGAACACAATGATGTCGATCTGTTTACTGAGCGTCTGTTCAGTGTCTGTGTGTGTGTGTGCGTGTGTCTGTGTGTGTGTGCATGCTTGTGTCTGTAGAAATGTTCTAAATGAGTTGAATCTAAAAAAAATAAGATTAAAAGTGTAATAGTACAAGATCCTGTTAAAATGTGTAGTTTGAAATAAGTCTGTAGTAAAGTAGAAGTCATTTAAATTGTAGGTCTGTATAAAGATTTGAAATTTGTATGATGGATTTGAAATGGTAAAATATTTGTAGAAAAAGTTGAATAATTTGTAGAATATTAATAGTAGAATTGAGTAAAATAATAGTACAATATCTGTGTGTGTGTGTGTGTTACTGTGTGTGTGTGTGTGTGTGTGTGTGTTACTGTCTGTGTGTGTGTGTGTGTGTGTACGCACATTTTACACAGACAAGTTCAAATGAAGTGCCAAGAACTACAAAAATGGCTGTCGCTCGGCTTGTCTGCTGACCCCTCCCGCCTCCTCCTCAAGCAGGGTGAGGTTGCCAAGCAACCTGGGTGAGCTGCAGGTCTCATTAATTAGACACAGGTGTTCCATGCAGCATGTATGTCTCACTGAAATGCACAGTATATGTCTGAATGATCCCCCTCAAAGAGGGCCAAAAAACCCCTATAAGGTATGCCTCGAAACCAAAATCTAAATGACCAGAAGAATGCTCATCGTGTGTATAATGTCTGTGCCAAGTTTCAGGTGAAAATTGTATAAACTTTGGCCTCGAGAGTCAGAGCAAGCACAGGTGCGCCCTGCTCCTTCCGGTAAATTCTCTGCTTCAAAAACCATGGGAGTGAATGAGGCTGTGGATGGGAGTAGTCGATCAATCAACGTGTAGGGACCCAAAACTATACGAGCGACAGGTACAACAGTGGTATCAGTGCGATTACCTAGAATTTTCCTACGTTTTATGTATACATCGTGTCTGTAGTGGGGCATTTGAGCCCACGGTAGTGAAATACGTTTTATTTTTTCACAGATTTTTCTCCCTGCTCCTCACTCTAGCTGATGATGTCATCACTCTAGGAAACCACATACACACCCATTATAAACCCAGAAATTTGACTAAAACCTGCTGAACTTTGAGCCTTGATAGTTTAAAAACGGTAAAAGATTTTGAAAAAAGTTAAATACGAGTTTAATAGTTGAAGAGTTTGTGTAGAATTTGAATGAAGTCTGTAGTAGTAGTACAAGTTGTTGAAATTGTAGAATGTTTGTAGAAGTTTTGTAGAATGATTTAAAGTTTGTGTAATGCATTTTAAATAGGAAATTATTTGCAGAAAAAGTTGAATAATTTGTAGAATAGTAATAGTAGAATGTAGAAAAGTAATAGCAGCTGTGGCATGAATGAGCTGAATCTAGTGGTATAATTTTTATTTTTGTGGGACAAAATTTGTAGGAGTAGTTAGAGGCCAAAAAACGTACGGAAGAAGAAAAATAATAACTAGAAAACTGCATTTCCTGCGGAAAGTGCGGTGTGGGTGCCCTCTGCCGCCGCCGGCCCCAGCGGCGCACCTGCTGCCCTTTTTCTGCATGTCTTTTCCCTGTCTCTTACACTCTCTCTCCCCCTCACATTCCTGTCACTCTTCAGCTGTCTCTATACTATAAAGTTTAAAAAGGCCATAAGAGATATATCTTAAAAATGTTGAAATTGGTTGAAAAGAGTAGAATAGTATGAAGTGATACAATGTTGTGTAACACTGTAGAAATTTAAATGAAAAGGTAGAATTGTAGAGAGTAATAGTTATAGTACAAGATCTTGGTGAACTGTGTAGTTTGACTGAACTCTGTAGTAGAAGAAGAGGTAGTTTAAATTGTAGGTCTGTATAAAGGTTTGAGGTTTGTATAATGGATTTGAAATGGAAAATATTTGTAGAAAAAGTTGAATAATTTGTAGAATATTAATAGTAGAATTTAGTAAAATAATAGTGTGTGTGTGCATGCTTGTGACAGCTGTGCATGCTCAGTCCCTCTCCCTCTGACCCTCTGACACAAAAGTTTCAAAGGAAGTCCCTCAAAGAGAAAATCCTGTATTAATACAACAAGCTGTGTCATCATTGCCTTCTTACTGGGCTCTTATTTTTAAGGGACTCTTATTTTGAAAAACTGTGTGTGTGCTTGTTCTGTTTGTGTGTGTGTTTGCATCTGCCTGTCTGTCTGCCTGTGTGTGGTGTGTCTGTCTCTCTATCTATGTGTTTGTGTTTGTGAGAGACAAGGATAAAATGGCCGACATTAAAAATGTAGTCTTGATAGTCTGATATCATACACAGACTTCAATAAAGTTAGTCAAAGGCATGCTTGAGGTTACCAAGCAACCAGGGTGAGCTCACCTGTCAAGGTGTGCAGCTCAGCCTGTATTTTTGTAGATCAGCAGATTTTTATTGTTTGAACACAATGATGTCGATCTGTTTACTGAGCGTCTGTTCAGTGTCTTTGTGTGTGTGTGCGTGTGTCTGTGTGTGTGTGTGTGTGTGTGTGTGTGTGTGTGTGTGCATGCTTGTGTCTGTAGAAATGTTCTAAATGAGTTGAATCTAAAAAAAATAAGATTAAAAGTGTAATAGTACAAGATCCTGTTAAAATGTGTAGTTTGAATTAAGTCTGTAGTAAAGTAGAAGTCATTTAAATTGTAGGTCTGTATAAAGATTTGAAGTTTGTATGATGGATTTGAAATGGTAAAATATTTGTAGAAAAAGTTGAATAATTTGTAGAATATTAATAGTAGAATTGAGTAAAATAATAGTACAATATCTGTGTGTGTGTGTGTGTGTGTTACTGTGTGTGTGTGTGTGTGTGTGTGTGTGCGCACATTTTACACAGACAAGTTCAAATGAAGTGCCAAGAACTACAAAAATGGCTGTCGCTCGGCTTGTCTGCTGACCCCTCCCCCCTCCTCCTCAAGCAGGGTGAGGTTGCCAAGCAACCTGGGTGAGCTGCAGGTCTCATTAATTAGACACAGGTGTTCCATGCAGCATGTATGTCTCACTGAAATGCACAGTATATGTCTGAATGATCCCCCTCAAAGAGGGCCAAAAAAACCCTCAAGGTATGCCTCGAAACCAAAATCTAAATGACCAGAAGAATGCTCATCGTGTGTATAATGTCTGTGCCAAGTTTCAGGTGAAAATTGTATAAACTTTGGCCTCGAGAGTCAGAGCAAGCACAGGTGCGCCCTGCTCCTTCCGGTAAATTCTCTGCTTCAAAAACCATGGGAGTGAATGAGGCTGTGGATGGGAGTAGTCGATCAATCAACGGGTAGGGACCCAAAACTATACGAGCGACAGCTACAACAGTGGTATCAGTGCGATTACCTCGAATTTTCCTACGTTTTATGTATACTTGGTGTCTGTAGTGGAGCATTTGAGCCCACGGTAGTGAAATACGTTTTATTTCTTCACAGATTTTTCTCCCTGCTCCTCACTCTAGCTGATGATGTCATCACTCTAGGAAACCACATACACACCCATTATAAACCCAGAAATTTGACTAAAACCTGCTGAACTTTGAGCCTTGATAGTTTAAAAACGGTAAAAGATTTTGAAAAAAGTTAAATACGAGTTTAATGGTTGAAGAGTTTGTGTAGAATTTGAAATTTGAAAAGTCTGTAGTAGTAGTACAAGTTGTTGAAATTGTAGAATGTTTGTAGAAGTTTTGTAGAATGATTTGAAGTTTGTGTAATGCATTTTAAATAGGAAATTATTTGCAGAAAAAGTTGAATAATTTGTAGAATATTAATAGTAGAATGTAGAAAAGTAATAGCAGCTGTGGCATGAATGAGCTGAATCTAGTGGTATAATTTTTATTTTTGTAGGACAAAATTTGTAGGAGTAGTTAGAGGCCAAAAAACGTACGGAAGAAGAAAAATAATAATAAAGATGTAGGATAACAATAGTGTGGGAGCCCTTCAGGCACCCACACCAATAATAAAGATGTAGGATAACAATAGTGTGGGAGCCCTTCAGGCACCCACACTAATAATAATAAAGATGTAGGATAACAATAGTGTGGGAGCCCTTCAGGCACCCACACCAATAATAATAAAGATGTAGGATAACAATAGTGTGGGAGCCCTTCAGGCACCCACACCAATAATAATAAAGATGTAGGATAACAATAGTGTGGGAGCCCTTCAGGCACACTCAATAATAATAAGCGCGGTGGATAACATATTGTGTGCACTTTCAGGCACACTCAATAACAAGCGCGGTGGATAACATATAGTGTGCACTTTCAGGCACACTCAATAATAATAATAATAAGCGCGGTGGATAACATATAGTGTGCACTTTCAGGCACACTCAATAAGCGCGGTGGATAACATATAGTGTGCCCTTTTAGGCACACTCAATAATAATAAGCGCGGTGGATAACATATAGTGTGCGCTTTCAGGCACACTCAATAATGCCATGAAATACGCAGAAGAACAAAAGTTGCTAGCAGTTGCTAGCAGCTATTGTGTGTGTGTGTGTGTGTCTGTGTTACTGTGTGTGTGTGTCTGTGTTACTGTGTGTGTGTGTGTGTGTCTGTGTGTGCTAACTCTCTGCTATCTCTGTCTGCCATTTTAGACTGACAAGTTCAAATTAAGCCAATAACTGCTAAAATGGCCGCCACTGGGCTTCTGCACCTGTTGTCAGTTGGAACGCCAGTTGGCCAGTTAGGCACCCACACCAATAATAAGAAGAATAAGCGCGGTGGATAACATATAGTGTGCGCTTTCAGGCACACTCAATAATAATAATAATAATAAGAATAAGCGCAGTGGATAACATATAGTGTGCGCTTTCGAGCATCGAAATTGCGTTTCTCTCTTGTCTAAAACAGTATGGACACAAGTGTAAAAAGAAAAGTTTAATATATATATATATATATATATATATATATATATATATATAGAATAAAGATGTACAAATCTAAAAAATATATATACAGCAAAAGACATCTGTGAGGCAATATGGTTACTATAAATATAAGTATGGTATTATGGTTTACATTATACATGTCCAGTCAACAATAAAAAATATTTGAAATATTTGAACATTAGGCTGTACACAGTGCAAATGGTGTGCAAATATATTTTTGAGTAAAGTGGCAGGTGCCATTGTTATAGGGGGGGGTCAGCAGTGTCCAGAGTTTGTGGGGGCAGCGGGCGGAGGAGGAAGAGGGGGCAGTGCTGGGAGGGAGTTCAGCATCCTGATAGCCTGGTGCAGCTGCCGTACCACACAGTGATGCAGCTGGTCAGGATGCTCTCTGTGGTTCCACGGTAGAAAGTCTGCAGGATGGGGACTGGAGCTCTGGCTCTTCTCAGCCTGTGGAGGAAATAGAGGCGCTGAGAAGAGCATTAGCATTTACATGTTAGCATTAGCATAAAAGCACACCTCAAATAGTCATTTTTAACATGCTTATTTAGACACAGGAGCAGCTAGAAGCAGACTGAGGTTGCCAAGCAACCAGTACCTAATCAGCAGCAGCTAATCTGCACCTGTTAGAATTAACATTAACATGTTAGCATTAGCATGTTAACGCTGATGCGCTAGCAGTTAACATTAGCATGTTAGCATTAGCATGTTAACGCTGATGCACTAGCAGTTAGCATTAGCATGTTAGCATTAACATGTTAGAATTAGCAGGTCAACATTAGCAAATTAACAGTAGTATGTTATCATTACCATGTTAACGATGCTACACTAGCAATTAACATTAGCATGTTGGCATTACCATGTTAACATTAGCATGTATTTAATTCCTAGTGGCTAATGCTAATTATCATTTGCATGTTAACACACTAGCTGCTGTGCTGTCTCTGTCTGCCATTTTACACAGACAGGTTCAAATTAAGTGCCAAGAACTACTAAAATAGCTGCCGCTCCGCTTCTGCTGGCCCCTCCCCCCTCTCCTCCTTCGAGCAGGCTGAGGTTGCCAAGCAACCAGGACCTAATCAGCAGCAGCTAATCTGCACCTGTTAGAATTAACATGAGCATGTTAACATTAGCATGTTATTGCTGATGCGCTGACGTGTTAGTAATTAACATTAGCATGTTGACATTAGCATGTTAGTAATTAACATGTATTTAATTCCTAGTGGTTAATGTTAATTAGCACTAATTTTAGCATTGGTCGCTAATGTTAGCAAATATCATGTCTTTATAGCTAGCGCTAACGCGCTAGTTGCTCTGCTGTCTCTCTCCGCCATTTTACACAGACAGGTTCAAATTAAGTGCCAAGAACTACTAAAATGGCTGCCAGTTTTAAGTCTTTTATTTTGAAGGGATTTTTTTGGTGTTTCAATTTTATGTGTTTCAATCTGTGTCTGTGGGTGTGTGTGTGTGTGTGTCTGTGTTACTGTGTGTGTGTGTGTATGTGCGCGCTAACGCTCTGCTGTCTCTGTCTGCCATTTTACACAGACGAGTTCAACCTCAGCCTTCAAGCAGGCTGAGGTTGCCAAGCAACCAGGACCAACTGTAATCAGGGGAGCACCTGTTAGAATGTCACTTAGAGACTGAGAGAAAATGCTGAGACCTCCTCTCGAACAGGAAGGATATATGACCAAACCGTTTTTCTAATTATTGAACCGGCTTAACTTTCAGCTTTGTGAGCCCTTCCTGATCGTCTACATAGCTGTTTTGTGTAGATAAATGAAGAAATGTGCCCGTAGGAGCAAGAGAGAGAAAAGTTACTTCTGCCTTCCTTCAGAAAATTTCCCTCCTTTTTAACATGGGAGTATATGAGGCTGAGGATGGGGGTTGCTGCCGCATATTCGCGTGTCATGCCAAAACTATATGTCTGCCAGCATTAGTAGGCGAATGTGAGTGAGACGACAAATTTTGCTACGTTTCTATGTATAAATCGTGTCTGTAGTTGCTCATTTGAGGCTACGGTAGTAGAATACGTTTTATTTTTTCACTGATCGTTCTCTCCCCTCTCCACTCTAGCGATGACATCACTCACTCTAGCTCTGGAAAGTTCTTGCAATACACACCCATTCATTTTTTGGCCTCATTTTTGGTAAAACCGTGTGCCGAAACCTATTAGAAAAGTCATAGCAATCCATTCCCGGCCGAGCCGGTCGTTTTGATATCCGTTTTGTGTACGTGCGACAAAAACTCTCGGAAGAGTAGCAAGACAAAAAAAGGGTGGAAGAATAAGAGCGGTGTAAAACATATAGTGTGCGCCTTGCACGCACACTCGATAATGATAATAATAATAATAAGCGCGGTGGACAACATATAGTGTGCGCCTTGCACGCACACTCAATAATAAGCCCGAGAGGTTTTAAAGAGTGTGCTCTTTCAGGCACACTCAATAATAATAAGCCCGAGAGGTTTTAAAGAGTGTGCTCTTTCAGGCACACTCAATAATAATAAGCGCGGTGGATAACATATAGTGTGCGCCTTGCACGCACACTTAATAATAATAAGCGCGGTGAACAACATATAGTGTGCGCCTTGCGCGCACACTCAAAAATAAAAAAAGTATTTAACCTGGATTTAAAAGTGCTAAGAGTTGGGGCTGTTTTCAGTCCTCCTGGCAGTTTGTTCCAGTTGTGAGCAACATAACTGCTAAATGCTGCTTTACCGTGTCTGGTTTGAACTCTGTGTTCCACTATCTGACCACTATCTGAAGTCAGTAGATCTCAGAGCCCTACTGGGTCTATAGTCTACTAACATGTCATTTATGTATTGTGGGCCTAAACCATTCAGTGATTTGTAAACTAGTAACAGAACTTTAAAATCTATTCTGTGGCTAACTGGGAGTCAGTGTAAAGACTTAAGAACTGGGGTGATGTGTTCTGATCTCTTTGTTCTGGTCAAAACTCGAGCTGCTGCGTTCTGAATGACCTGCAGCTGTTTGATACTTTTTTGGAGGAGTCCAGTCAAAAGACCATTACAGTAGTCAAGTCTACTGGAGATGAAAGCATGTATCATCTTCTCCTGATCTGTTTGGGACATAAAGCCCTTAACTCTGGATATGTTCTTAAGTTGGTGACTGATTTTATGTGACTGTTGAAGGTCAGATCTGAGTCTATCAATAGTCAATCAATCCATTTTATTTTAGGATGCAGAACCGTTCTGTTATGTATTATTTAGCCCGCACTACACTTGATATGAGAAAAGATGAACTATAACAGTATTTAGCATCTGTGTATAATGTAAATGTTAGTTTCTTTTGCCTTGTTAGTATACTCATTCACACATCACATCAGTAGTTTTCATTTTTCTATGTGTTGAAGCAACAATACTAGAGGCCAAGCAATAACATGAGTAGGAGTCTAGTTTTACTTGTTAACTAGCTACTAATGTTTTATTGCGACATTTGTGTTTTGATATATTATTTTAATACAGAACATATTAAATGTCCAAATTGGCCCAAATAGTTTTAGGCTATCCATTTGCTTTCCAAGCTATGTTAAATTGTATTTTTGGATCTCATACAAACATACATCTCATTTGGACATATTTGGACGATCTGCTAATTTGTATATTTCACTGAGAAAATTGCATTTGTTGTGTGGTTAATAAATACATATGGAAGATACATATACATACACATAGATACATAAGACATACCTTTGTAATGTATTCCAGCTTATATGTAAAAATAATAATAATCTAATGTATTATCTTTTCAGGGGCATTATTGAAATACTTTGGACAGACCTCTGCTATACCAGGTCCATCTACCTCATCGAGTGACATGACTGCTGCTGACACGGGACTCACACAGGAGGCGGAACGGCAGCGGAACGGTAGTGCCACGGTAGTGCCGCGGTACTTTGCCCGGTGTCAACTCAGACCGGACGCTTTTCAGCCGCGGAACGGCAGCGGAGTGAGCCGGCCGTTTTCACGCGAGATCACGAGAGAATCCAAGCGAGACCCCGCGACAAACAGTGTATAAAGAAAACAACAACAAACAGCTGACTTTGCTTCTCCGATGTGGAGGAGATTATTAATAGCATCTGTTGTGTCATAAATGATTGTGTGTTGTTCCACTTCAACAAATAGTCTCTCATCGTCCATGTTGAGACCCTTTGATCGATCTTTGATCACCTGGTGCCACCGGTCATGACGTAACGTTGATGTGAAGTTGTAAAAAGCTACATGAACTGCGTATTGTGTTTTATTTTGAAATTGGGCGGAAGTTTATTACGTTGATTCAAGGCCGGGTTTCCTGTCTGGTGCGCAATGCTCTGTTGAAATTTACGAGGTTCAGCCGCGGCTCGCGATAAAAATAGGAATGAAACGGAAAGCTTGCGCCGTGGCGCGGCGAGCCACTTTTGAGCCGCGCCCTGTGTGAGTACTCTCATTGACTAGACTGGCTTCTATTTGCTGCGGTGACCGCGGTGGTACCGTGCCGCTTCTGTTCCATGTCCTGTGTGAGTTGGCCTTGAAGGGACATCATCTTTATTATTTTGAATATTTCTCACACTTATTGATCATTGCTATTTATCAAAATATTTTAGTTTTTTTTGGTGTTTATTTGTCATTGTTGTTACTGTATTTTTTTATTTTTTAGAATACTTTCAATTGTCTTAACCTCTAAAAATTTGCTATATATTTTAATATACCGATACATTGTTCTAAAAAAAAAGCTTGTCTGTTGTTAATTCAAGTGTCATTCAGTTACGAGCAGTGAATGTGTTTTGGTGGTTGCCCTGTGAGTGTTTTGGGGCCACACACAAAGTCTTGCTTAGGGCCACCAAAGTCCTAGGGCCAGCCCTGGCAATGGCTGTCTTCATAAGTGGACATCTTCACACAAGCATATGCTCTGTATATTTATACATTTCTGGCTGCATGTTAGTGTCTAAGTTGACCCTCACTTTAAAAGAAAAAAACTTCAGAGTTTGGAATGCAACAAGCCTTCATGAAAGTACATGCTTCTGCTGTAAAAAAGGTAACACTGTGCAGGAAATACAAAGAGGTCAGACTGTTGAAAGCCTTATATTAATACAACTGAACTTTAAAATGTTGCTTACACAGACCAGTGACTGAGGATATTGGCCTAAAGGGATCACTTACTGCTCAGTAGAAATTGGAGTAACAATTACAGCAACATATTACTTCCAGTGTACATGGCAGGTGAGTGCTGAATAAAGAAAGAATTGAAAACAATCTAAACCTGCCCTTTAAGGGAAGCCTGTGTTCATGGGTGTGTTTTCTTGAATTGGAAGTGTCTCAGTCTTTGGGTGTGATGCGCTGAGTATCAGTCCAGTTTGCAACATGTCCTCAGTTTATTTTGTGATGCCTAACTCTGGCTGCATGAATAACTGCCAGCTATCAGATGTAAACATCCATCTCCCCATGAACCCTTGTGATTTTGCATTATTTGTTTTAGTTTAGTTTGTTGAGATTACATTTTCACTTGCACCCCACAGTTCTGTCAGACAGAAACAATTATTTTTGAGGAATCTTGGTGTGGCTGTGTCATGGTATCTTAAGGCATCACTCTCAGCAGTCCAACTGATCGAACTAAACATGCTTGGTATGAGCTCACCTTTATTGAAAGACATTCAGGTCCAGCTCTGATCTGATGAAAGTTGCTCTTGGCCCGCCATCCAGTCAATATGTTTTATTACTATTTCATATCAGATACGTGACAGATAAATCATTCTGCTGTGATGTGTGTGTGTGTCTGTTCATCTGTGTGCATATGCGTGCAAGTGTGTATGCGTGTGGAAGGGTGTATTCAGCAAATCTGACAGCAAAATCTGCTTATTTTGCTTTGCCTAGTAGAGATAGAGCAGACAAAGGGTATCTAGCCAAAACACCAAAGCATTTGTTATATTATAGGGTTTCATAGAGTTTCAGAAGATTTTGTATCTTACCACTAGAACCACCAGCATGCTAGCACCATATAGAGGTTCTGCAAGGGTCTGCCAGACTGCCATATATCATTGCATATAACTTATTATTCATGCTTGCTCATGGTGGAATTTGTGGGTCTCTTCAAATAATATTATAAAGAGTACCGTCAAGACCTGCTCTGTATGGAAAGTCTCATGAGATAACTTTTGTTATGATATGGTGCTATATAAATACAATTAAATTGAACTGAATGTTCACAGACAGTGCTTAAAGAATAATAGTATATAGTAATAGTAAATAATTCAATTAAAAAGGTTAAACTTACAGGTTAAACTATAGATTATAGATTCAGGGCCCACAATTCACACTATTTCAAGTATTTATTTGTTTCTTTTTACATATTTTGGGCTTCCAGCTCAAAAAACCCATGAAAACAGGAATTCAAAAAATTAGAATACTGTGAAGAAATCACCATGTACTTCTTAGTTTTTGCTAAGAAAAGAAAGAAATTAGGATCACATCAAATCAGTCAAAATATGGTACTTTCTCAACGATATGTCAATGTTCATGTGTGGTTGAGAATCCCTTTGCCTTAATCACTGCCTCAATGCCACAGAGGCAGTCAACCTGTGGGCATTGCGTGGGAGTTATGGAAGCCCAGATTTCCTTGATGCTTGCTGTCAGCTCTTCTTTGTTTTTGGGTCTGGTGGCCCTTATTTTCCTCTTGATAATACCCCTTGACCCTGAAGAAACCTGACAGTTGTGGCCCATCTCCCAGATGTGTCTGAATGTGGTGGTTTTTGAAGCTGTGACTCCCGCCCCATTCCACTCTTTCTGGATCTCTGCCAGATTCTTGAATCTTCTCTGTTTTGCTCCATGGTCCACAGTCATCTCTTATGCTGGTGCATCTTTTCCTGACACATTTTGCCCTTCCACTAGACTTTCCATTGATATGCTTGGACAGCCAGCCTCCTTAGCTATGAACTTTTGTGGCTTAACCATCCTATGGCGGGTATCAATGATGGTCTTCTGGCCAGTGGTCAAGTCTGTCAGGTGCTTTGAGTTTAGTAGATGATTAGTGTATGACACTCAGTTAAAGGCATTAATCCCCTGCAAAATTTGGGCTGATTTCTTCACAGTATTCTAATTTTTTGAATTCCTGTTTTCGTGGGTTTTTTGATCTGGAAGCCCAAATTCTGTAAAAATAAACAATGCACTGTATGAATATTACTGCATGTATATGTAATGTATGAATATACCGTGTTTATTTACTGTACATGTTCTTTCAGTTTAGCAGCAGGCAAGCCTCAGTGTCACTGTCACACAAATCCATCAGTCCTCCCAGCTCACGAATATCTATTGCAGCTTTCATGGCATGCATCCACTCACCAGTGGAAGAAGTTGTGTGTGTTAAGATTTTAAACCTGGATCTCTTCTTGCCCACTTCTGCTTCTTTCCTTTGCTTTGAGATAGTAATGAAGCCACTTTGACAACTTGCATCCTTTAAATGTGAACACACCTTGCAATGAAGAGCTGTTGTAATGGAACTAATCACCTTCACTTCTCACTCATGTCTGTGGGCAACACTTGCAAACTAGTGACACTTTGTCTTTCTCTCTGTAATGTTGGAGATTTTATTCAAAAGAGCAAACTACAATAGAAACTACATCAATAAACTGCATCAATGTTTCCATCAAAGGACAAAATATTTATTGAACTGTCAAGTCTCAGATTTGTTGGGCCATAGACTTCTACCTGTCACCTTGTGAACATCTAATGCAAAATATTCACGTTATAATATCCACACATTATAAGTATAAAAAAACTGTATTACTGGTACTGAACTCTCTCCTGCTGATACCACAACCTGGTCAGATGAAGAAAAGTGAACATGAACAGCTACAATCATGACCACGAAGACAAGCCAGTCCATCTCTGTGCCCATCCCTGCAGCTAGCTCAACCCTGGAAGTCAGTCAACAAAGGATGCCACAGCACACATTGTTCACATCACCCTACTCCACCTGGACATGAAAGGAACCTATGTGCAGAGATTAAATTGGGCTCAGCTCCGCCTCCTCACCTCGGCAGTACAGTGACGAAAGGTTACAGTTAATGGGGTGGTGTGTGTGTGTTAATTCTTCTGTGTGTGTTAATTCTTTTGTGTGTATTAATTCTTCTGTGTGTGGTATTTATTTTGTGTGAACAACAATTTAGTATAATGATGTGCGTGTATTGCAAAATGTTGAAGGGTGGGGGGCAGTTGAAAGGATCATGTGCACTTACATGTGAGAAATAGGAAAGCATTCTAACTGTTAGTTATGCAAACCACACTTAATCTCAATAATGCCCCGCTCAGCTTGCTATATCTTGTTTTTTTACCATATATGGAGTGAAAACATGTATTAATCTACACTACAGTGTCTACACTACATCTACAATTTAACGCCTGCTTTTGTGTGTTTAATAAAACGAGCCAGAACTGTTGGAGATCAGAGCTTAGCTGGATGCGATGGTGAACGGACTGCGGAGTCTGTAAAAGCTGTGTTCTCCCTCCTGCAAAAGGGCGAAACTGAAATACTTGTATTTGTCTTCTTTAAACTCAATATCTCTCTGCTCTACATCAGGTCAACAGAATTCGGGGTGGTTTGGAACAGCCAGCAGGAGCTGAGCTCCCTCTGCTTCGGTGTTTATAATAATCATGGGCAAAGCTACCATTATACGACTTTTTAAAATCATTAGTTTGGACCTTCCCTCTTTTACCATGTCGAAAAATCAGTAGGCTACATCACGCCTAAAATACACTGCATGCGGAATGGCTCCGGAACGGCTCTGCTCCTGAACGACAGCGTACTCCGCCCTCCGCCAGCTCATACATAATCTGTTTGTAATGTGCATTGGTGCGGCTCCACTGGACACAGAGCGTTGCAAGAGATCTTACCGGCTGCAGTCTCTTTGAATCCTGCAATCGCATTCCACGCCGCATGTTTTTTCTGGATGTGAGGCGTCATAAATGACAGGCTGATTTTGGACCTCCAGAATCAACTTCTCCTTATCCATGGTGTCGACGGGGTGAAAACCTCTGACCTGTTGACTTCAGGTCGGCCCCGCCCATTATGATGTGTTCTTGTAATGAAACTCGATCCACGGTATTTTATTTTGAAAATAAACCAGAGTTTTATTTTGTATTTTGTAGCATTTGTATTTGTAGTATTATGTATTTCCTTACCCACACAATCTGCTCTGTGCTGAATTTATGCGGTGTGCTCCAGCATATGTGTTGCGGAGAGTTGCCAGTCGTTCCGGAGCCGTGACGCAGACTGGAGACTGTGTGAGCTGACACATTGACTAACACTGAAACGTATCGGCTCTGTCGCTGTGGTGGAGCTGTTCCACATGCAGTGTATTTTAGGTGTCAGTCTGTTCACTCATCGCTGTTTCCAGAGTGCTGTGTCAGAGCCTCATTATTGAATCCGTTCTGCTTGTTTATGGATATAAAACCTGAATCAGTTAAACTCAGTCCATGTTTTCACTGATACGCGCACATTCTCGCATACCGTACATACAAACACGCATGCACGCACACACACACACAGTGCTGCTGATACGCCACCGACAGTCCACTAGTCGGCAGTTCGATCCCTGGTTTCGAACGCCTCCAGTCTGCTGTCTGTTGAAGTGTCCTTGGGCAAGATACTGAACCCCACTGAGCTCCCGAAGGCTGTGCCATCGGTGTGTGAATGCGTATGAATGCTTAGCTCCTCAAACTGATGAGCATAGTAGCCAGTGCCATCAGTGTTTAAATGTGAATGGGTGAATGAGATATGTAGTGTAAAACGCTGTTATGGAATTTTCTATCCTTAGGTTACTTGAGGTCACGTGTGAGCCTTGTGGTCCTTGGCAGTATTAGTTGTTTGTCTTTGATTAGGTGCCACCATATCTCAACACTGTGGTGGCCAGGGTCGAAGAGACCTGTTGCTGCCTTCCTAGTCATAATACATAGCTTGTTGTTGCCGTTCCAATCTGCGTAAGCGGACATCTGTGTCTCCAGTCTAGAATGTGTTGACAATAACACCTCCATGGGTAAAGACATTTTCTTTGACTAATTCTGGGCATATAATATTTGGGGTGTGATCTTTGGGTTTAAAGTATATGCACCATCACAAGTTCGCATCACAAGAATGCGAGACCGACTCAAGCACTTCAGATGAACTTTGAGAGTGTCTCGAATTCTCCTTGATCAAGCATCAATAAATAATACAGCATAAGACATCAGACGCTCCTGAACACTTTCTTCCCTCCTGACCTCACCATTGAGCTTTGACTTCAGCAATTTCTCCACAACAAACGCTTTGATTGGTCGGAGGACTAGAAAGGCGCTATATAAGTACAGACCATTTAATCATCGATGGAGAGAGTGGACAGCTTCAAGATTCTTGGTGTCCATATCACAGATATGATTAGAGTTGTCACGATACTAAAATAAGTAACCACGATACTATACTAGACAAAGTATCGCGGTTCCGGTATTATCGTAATACTGCAGCCTCTTTAAATTATTATTTTTATAAACTGCAATGTATTTGTACAAGTTAGTTTGAAACAACAACGTTTGTTTTTAAGCAAAATTAGTGTTGCCACTGACGAAGACGCCATGGCAGACTCGCTGCTCGGGCCCAGTGCTTCTGCCATGGTGAGTGTGTTGTTGTTCAGCAGCTGTGTAGTTTGGTTGCGGTTCCATGTTGGTTTGTTTACAAAGGAGTAGCATGGAGTGAGAAGCCGGGAGGAGAGCAGAGGCGGGCGCTATGTAGTGGAGACTGGCACCGGTAGTATAGTAATCCACGGTAGTACTGTTGAAAAGGCTGGCTGCCACCAGGAGCTGAGACAGAAGTGTCTCATTATTGACCACTAGAGGGCGCATTGGTACTGTTCTGCCTAGTAACAGGTCCTGGTTTGGACTGGTTTTGCCAGCAGCAGAGAGGACTAAAAAGTACTAAGTTTTCTGGCAGTTCAGCTGGTTTCTTCTGGGTCCAGTTTTGATATGTGTGTCCATTTGTCCTGTAAGTAGATCACTGTTTGATATTAATAAGTTTCATATTAATGATGGCAGTTAATTTGAGCTAAATTACACGTACTGTGGTAAAGTGGTAACATTTAAGTTAATATTGGTTATTACTCTATTAGCAGTAGTGTGATGCTCACGATTTCAAATCAAATCAATTTTATTTGTATAGCCGAAAGTCACAAAGTACATTTGCCTCCGAGGGCTTTACAATCTGTACAGGGAGTGACACCCTCTGTCCTTAGACCCTCGGTTTGAGTGAGAAAACTTTCCCACAAAAAACCCTTTTAACATGGAAAAAATGTGGAAGAAACCTCAGGAAGAGCCACAGAGGAGGGATCCCTCTCCCAGGACGGACAGACGTGCAATGGATGTCAAATCAACACAAACATATTGTACAATTACAATGACTGACAGAATGACAATGAATCACAATGAATGATAAAGTGACCACAGTAGCAGATATGGTAGTACTAATGACAGTAATAATATATGTAGTGGACGTCGTGCAGGATCACAGCAGCAGCCACGATCCACAAGAACCTGCTGGACGACAGAGCACAGAAACTCCGGGGAAGTTTGGTTAGTAACATGCATTAATGAGACATGTCCACAGATGGAGATAGATAGATAGATAGAATTAACGCTCTCTGCACTCCACGTGTAAAATTTCTAGTATAGTAGCGACGGTTATGATTTGGCACCACGGGGTACCGTGTATACCGTGGGTATCGTGCAACTCTAGATATGATATCACTCAGGTCAGTGAGTGACCTGAGTGATGCATACCGAGTCTGCAGACAGTAATGTCTGGTTCAGAGACAGCATGGAAAAAGAACACAAAGTGTGGGTCATTTGGCTAAACGTACCGTAGGTGGTGTTCTACCTGCCTGAAAAACACCAATACCAGATTCATGATCTATGATCCCTGCTATGACCAGAGAGAGAAGATTCTAGGCACACTAGACTAGCACAGAGAGGCTCAGGAAGAGCCTCTACCCTCAGGACCACCAGGATCTTAAATGAGGACACTGACTAGAAATATTTATTAGGGCCCGAACACTGCACACTGTGCGACGTCCTACTGGATTTCGAAAGTTTAAAAGTAAATTGCATTTTCGACGGCCTATATGTACTTGAAAACTCACGAAAATTGACTTTTTGACTGATTTTCAGGCAAAAGTGTTGGCCTCATATACTTTCTCAGAGCTGTCTGAAACTTCTTGTGGTTATTAAGACCAATATTATGCAAAATTCGCCCGACCATCGCTGCTTGCAGCTTTAATTCCTTATTGCTATTGCTGTTGTTATTATTATTACTTATCCATATATTTATTAACTTACTACTTACAGAAATATAGTTCACTATAACAGTTCCTGATTATATATTATACGCGAAAAATAAATTGCATTGAATTCAATAGTGTTATATTTGATGTGTTAGTTTGCAGTTTTATTGATAGATGATTAATTAGCCTAATGTCGACCATATGGTCCATTCATTCAGTTAACCAACAAGGCACTCACAACACCTGTAGTGCAGCAGCTAGTTTACCCACTGGTAATAATATCCTGCATGAGTTTTATTGGCAGTGCTAACTTGCTAATGGACCTGCTGTTATACAGTGAATACACTGTTTCAGCTTCAGAGGAGCCTGTTACATTTTTTTTGAGTTGGTAGGACACATATTTCTAAATGTGTCCCACCAACTGCACAAACAGTTCTCTTTACCGACATGCAGCTCAGCGCCGCAGTTAATCTTACATCCAAAATGCACTAATGCAACCAAAACACTTAAGGCCAACTCACACAGGACGCGGAACGGAAGTGGCACGGTACCGCCGCAGTCACCGTAGCAAATAGAAGCCAGTCTAGTCAATGAGAGCACTCACAAAGGGCGCGGTCCCATTCCTATTTTTACCGCGAGCCGCGGCTGAACCTCGTAAATTTTAACAGAGCACTGCGCACCAGACAGGAAACCCGGCCTTGAATCAACGTAATAAACTTCCGCCCAATTTCAAAATAATACACAATACGCAGTTCATGTAGATTTTTACAACTTCACATCAACGTTACGTCATGACCGGTGGCACCAGGTGATCAAAGATCGATCGAAGGGTCTCAACATGGACGATGAGAGACTAATTGTTGAAGTGGAACAACACACAATCATTTATGACACAACAGATGCTTTTTATAATCTCCTCCACGTCGGAGAAGCAAAGTCAGCTGTTTGTTGTTGTTGTTTTCTTTATACACTGTTTGTCGCGGGGTCTCGCTTACGTCCAGGATTCTCGTGTGATCTCGTGATCTCGCGTGAAAACGGCTGGCTCGCTCCGCTGCCGTTCCGCGGCTGAAAAGCATCCGGTGTGAGTTGACACCGGGCAAAGTACCGCAGCACTACCGTTCCGCTGCCGTTCCGCCTCCTGTGTGAGTCCCGTGTTACACAGCTCCAGATCAATTCTATTGGCCCAGAACACTGACAACATTTGTCTACCAGCAGTGCAACCTTGTCATTTCAAAATGAAACTACAGAATACAACTGGTAGCATTGTAATACAGGGTTCCCACAGGTGCTTGAATTCCTTGAAAATGCTTGAATTTCAATTCAGTGTTTTCAAGGTTGTGAAAATGCTTGAATTTTTTGTGAAGTGCTTGAAAATGCTTGAGATTTGTCTGATGTCTATCTCAATAAACCAAGAGAAAACAAAAATGTTTCCTAAGCGGCTACGCGCTTGATCCAATGCCTTTACATGCAGAACTCAGTTATCATACTCGCTTGGTGTTCTGCCGAGAAATAACAGTAGACTACTATCGACACCTGTTGGTCACTGTTATTGCGCTATGGTAGTTACACAATACACCGCACGCAAGCTGAGAATACAAGCCAATTCACAATTAGTTAAAAATCAAAACAACAGTCAATTGTGGATTATATTACCTGAAGTGCCTAATAATCATTTAAAGATATTAAACTGTGTGATTATGTTGAACTATTGCTTTTAAGAGAGTGTTTTTGCAGTTTGTGTCTGGGTGCAAACCTGGGCCTGAGGTCTGTGTGTGTGAGCCCAATTAAAAACTGCTGCCGAGCGTCTGAATTCAGGCCAAGGTCAGGATGGCCTGTGAAAGGAGCACATACACACACACCCGGGCTGAGGATGCGCCCAGCAGATAAACCTGTATGAAGATAATAACAAATATGTAACCGCTTGTGTGAAGTAATAAAACTAACTGGAGCCAGAGAGCCGCAGAACTCAGCAGGGCGTGAAGTTGTGCAGACCGCGGGGTCTGTAAGAACTGAAAGCTGGGTTCTCCCTCTTGCAACAGGTGAAACTGAAGTACTTGTCTTTGTCTTCTTTAAATTCAACATCTCTCTTCTCTACATCAGGTCTACAGAATTCGGGGTGGTTTGAATCACCACAACACAATCTACCACCATATTAAATAATGCTAATTAGACCCATATTATTATGCCATACAGTGGCACCGCTGCGCTTCCCATGACCATCATGGCAAACACAACTAGTAGGCTACCTATTTAAAGGTGCTGGAAAAATGGAAAAACTGGTGCTTGAAAAGTGCTTTAATTTGTTCATGAAAAAGGTGTGGGAACCCTGGGATGTGCTGCCTTGTAGTACATGTCAAGTGCACATTTAATTAAATGAATTACAGCATTACATATATGTAGACATATCAAGACATCCAGCATAATATCTATATGAAGAGAGATATGATCTGATGAAGTGACTGATGGTCATAAAATATCCACCTCCATGAGCAAAAGATTTTCTCTCTGTAAAGGTTGAAGAATGAAGAGTAGGTAGAAGGAAAAGTGACACCATCATGGGATGAGCTGTAAACCACTCTGTGACTGGAAGAGAATGCCACATCGTCACATACAATTACAAAACAATACAGATCCTGCGCCGTCTCCTGGTACAAGTCTCAATAGAGGTCATGCAAAGGGGCTCAGTTATACAGTGGTCCCTCGTTTATCGCGGGGGATACGTTCTAAAAATAACCCACAATAAACTAAATCCGCGAAGTAAGTTTTACAATTATTATACATGTTTTAAGGCCGTAAAAAAAAACCTAAACAACACACTTTTATACACCTTTTTACACACAATTTGTACAGTACTCCCTTAGTTAATCAGGACGCAGAACACATGTGCGGTTCTCCCTTAGCCAATTTAGGACGCAGAATACAATGCACGTTCATACTGTACAGTACACTGTAAAAAAAAGCATGCAAAATTAATTATAGCGAGGAACGACTGTAATGCATTTTTTTTATTCATGATTTTTTGTACAGAACGTACCAAATTGCAGTCTCATTTACGATAATTGTAAATGTTATGACAATAGTTCCTGGATTTTATAATGCGACCACTGAATTAATTTTGTGTCAAATCAATGAAACGTAATTCTCAGTATGAAGCGAGAAGCTGCTGGGATGGCTTTTAAAAATCTGAAAAAAAAAAAAAAAATCAGTAAAATCAGCTTGTGAAAAGTTGAAACTTGTAATAACGTTCTTCTTTTTTTTGCAGGGATTTACGTGTTTACTACACTGCTATTTGTTGTGGGAAATAGCTTCTTTTCCATCAGTTATTTATCAATATGGATTAGTCCAGGACAGAGCTTTTCTATCACATGTATATACATGCACATGCATATTCTAAAATATCTGGTGACTAGAGATTGCTATGAAATGATGACGTTTGGCAGAGTATTCATTTAATAATGTTTAAATAATTTAACAATTAAATATACAGTACTACACCTGGAGAGAGAGACAGACATGCATATCAGTGTAGACATGAAAGAAGAACTGGTCATTTGATCATGAAGCGTGGTACATGACCTACACTGCTCTAACAACCAGAGACTCAATTCAGTTTTATTTATTAACCAAGTCATAACCAAAATTATCTCATGACTTTCGATTTATACGGAAGCGTATTGCATTCACTTGAAATAAAAAAAAAAACTCCTGTTTTTCTGAGTATTTTTTTTCCTCCTGTTTTTCTGAGTAATTTTTTTCCTGTTTTTCTGAGTATTTTTTTCCCCTGTTTTTCTGAGTAATTTTTTTCCTGTTTTTCTGAGTAATTTTTTCCCCCTGTTTTTACAAGTTATTTTTTTCCCCTGTTTTTACAAGTTATTTTTTCCACCCTGTTTTTCGTGCTAATTTTTTTTCTAAATTATTGAGATACTTAGAACGGAAGCAAACATGGCCGGCTTGTTTAGTTTAATTAGGTTTTTACCTTGATCTGGGTTTAAGACACTGGGAGATAGTCCTGTCTTTAAGTCATATAGATGGTATTACTATTAGTTTGTCGACTTTACGCAGGCACCTCAAGACTGCGGTTGTTCAGAAGGAAAGCCCATTCAGATCTCATAGACATAGCAATGTTTCTCCAGGATCAGCTGGATATATATGGCATGCTCCATGGATACAAGATGATGCATTTGAAATGCATTCAGGCTCGCTACGTGGTGACTCAAGAGACGATCAGGAGACTGCTGAAAATATTAGATCCGCATGATGTGCAGCTGAGGTGCCGGAATCGCCTTCGGCGGCGTATGTACCAGAATCCAGGCCCAAACTTTTTGTGGCACGTAGACTCATATGATAAACTTAAACCGTACGGGATCTGCATCAATGGTGCAAAAGATGGGTTTTCACGAATGGTAATATGGCTACATGCCTACTGTACAAACAGTGATCCCAGGGTTATCGTGCAATACTTTTTTGATGAGGTGTCATCAAGGAATGGAACTGCTGCCAGAATTCGTTCGGACCTCAGAACCGAGAACTGTTACATTGAACAAATGCAGATGTTCTTGAGGCACGATCATCTGGACAACTTTTCGCACAGATGTTATCTGTATGGATCAAGCAATCACAACCAAAGAATAGAGAACTGGTGGGGCTTTTTAAGGAAGCAACACGCACAGTTCTGGATGAACCTGTTCCAAGATTTAAAAAACTCAGTCTCCTTTTCTGGTGACTTCCTGGACAAAAGTCTCATTCAGTTCACATGTCTTGAAATAATAGAGGTAAGAACTGCAATACGTTTATGTTGTTTTTTTCCCCATAGTGCTATATTATGTCAGAATAATACTGTGACACTTGCTTAGCTTAGTGTTTAAAGTATTCAGATGTTTTACTTCACAAAAAGCAGTAGTACGAACGTATGAAATTCAATAAAATGGGTTAGGGTTAGTGTTTTGATGTTTTTAATTGCATAATACAGTTTATTATTGCAGATGAGTTGGAGCTAATTTGAACTGCACTACTGGCTAGTTTAATGATCATGTGTGAACTGATTTTCTTTTCTTTAGAGAGAACTGCAGGAAGTTATTCACCTCTGGAACACTCACAGAATTCGCCCATGCAGAAATGCTGTGTCTCCAGGTGGGCGCCCAGTGATGATGTACACCCTACCCCAACTTTTTGGTGCCAGAGAGTACCTACAACAAACAACAAAAGATAGAAGCCTGCAGAGAGGAATGCGTTCAGAGAGGTCCGTATCGCTGTGACGATACAGTGTTTGACATTTGCTGCCTTGCCATGGCAGAAAACAGTCTTCATCCACCCACCTCTCGAGAGGAAGCCATTGAGCTTTACATGTTCTTACGTGCTTACATACTAGCTCAAATTTAATGATCACAACCTGCTCTACTGGATCTAAAGACTGGATGTAAGCCTCCACATAAGGGTAGAAAATCTTATGGACCATGAATTTGTAACTGTCAACTCTTTACTAATGGACATCTCCCAGTTGTGCCATCTTTGTTGTATATCCTCTTTGTTTTCATTATCAAAAAAATTACACATCATAATAAGTGCTGGCATTCTGATAGCTGCATATGAAATATCGCATCACGTGTTACATGTTGTGAAAAAAAAAAAATGGAAAATCTGTGCATTGTAAAAAGAGCAGTCTACAAAAAGGAGTCATTATCAATTTTAATTCAAACAGGTTATAATATCTTGTCCTTAATGGTGTGTATGCTGAATTTCAAATGTAGCTCTTGTAGATACAATGCTTGTTACTGAGCAGTGAAACCTTTTCGCTTTTGATATTTAGGTTGTAGCATTGAGGAAATATACCTTCCTGTTTTTCTGTTTCTCTCATCAAGTTACTGTGTGTCATTTGCAGCCAAACAATTACATGTAACAATACTGGTGAATATGTGTGTATCTAAAATTTGTTGGTGATTATCATGTCATCTCTTAAACATATAAACAGTTTAGATATTCTTATGTGTTTGAATGAAATGTCACTCTATAGATTTATGTTGAAATGCAGTAGTCAATAAACTTTCAGCAAATGAAGCATATTATCTTTTATTAGGGCATGCATCTTTCCTTGAGTTTACACATTTGATAACTTTAACATTTCACAATAGAAGCACCCCATAACAAAAGGAACATGTCCAATTTTATGGCTGTAGATGGAAAAATATCATGTCTCACAGAGCAGGACTCCTGAACTACCTGACTTAACAGTAAATACACAATCTGTTTGAAGACAGGTGTACAAAAGAAGACAGCAAGCTGTGATTCTATTTGTAAAAAAAACACCTCAAAGTACCTTTTAACCTTTTATTCTATTATGGTTTTATTATTAAGTATTTTTAATGTCTAAACATTCTTATCCTAGACTAACATTGTCTTAAATCAAAGTAAATTGTTAACTGTTTCTTGGTATGATAGAAAGAAAATATCCAAAATAAAAATATCAATCTGTGCCCACACAGCCCCTGAGCTAGTCACATATTCTCCTTACATGCTCTGATAACAAAAAGTGTCTTAAAGCAAAGTAAGTTATTGTTTCTTGATATGATAAAACCAAAATCTTAAAATGTAATAAAATCATTTTGCACTAATTAAACAGCACCTGAGCTACTGTAATCACATTTCCTCCTTACATGCTCTATCCCGTATTCACACAGTCTAAACCTACATCACTGGCACTGATGGGAAAAAGAAAAATGTGTATGTGTTCATACGTCACTTATGCAATGTCCATTACATAAGTGTTGCTCGAAGCTTAGGGTAGCTGTTGTAAGTTGATGGCAGCTCCACAGTTGGGCCACAAGTATGGGCAATTGGCCGCCGCGCTAGCCCTTCCACAGAGGTGAATGTGACTTGAATTTCTTTTACACAGATGACATCAGACCCAGTCAGAAAGTTTTTTAGCTTGTGACAGAATCTCAGTTTTAGTGGCATTCTTGTTCATATCAAGAACTCTGGCTCCTCCACCATTGCATTTTCTGACCTGTCTGTTGTCATGTATCCACCCTAATTCTATTTTTCTGGTTGTCTTCCAGGCTCTCTTATAACTTTTTAGACGCATATTTGTTGGTTGCACTGTATTCTCCCCCTCAAAACCTTGATCACTGTCTTTGTTGCTCATTGTTCCCATTTTTTGTTCAAGTTTTTTAAATAAGGACAGTCTTTTTGTATCATCTCCACCTCTTCTCTGTTTTTCCATACAGAAACGCCTCACCATAGGCTGGAATGTAAGAAGCCATAGTGGCATCATCTATTTCTTCAATTACTGAGCTGTCAATCTGCAATAAAAACAAAAAGTATACATTAGACATGACAAAGCTTAAACTATATTTTCTCAAGACTAGTTCCAGGGCAACCAATTATAAACGCTTAATGTAGTTGATAACACAATGGACATGTATGAGACAGTACAAAAAACAGCTTTTGAAGCTGTGACTTACATGGTCCTGCTGCATTTTCTGAATACTCTCCTCAGGAACACCTCTGTTGCGAAGAAATATCCACAGTCCATCATCTTGAGGGAGGCTGGGGGTTGAGGATGTAGCCATTGCTGGCACTGCAAAAATGTAATTTTCAACAATTAACAGAACAATTAACAATTAACTTTTAAAACTGTCAAGGTCAATTGTATCATAATATTATCATGATATATATGAAGCATAAAATATAAATGGATGTTTCATGTCCTGACTGTTGACCTATAAACACTGTCTATATGTATAATCATTTGAAAGTCAACCTGTCATTAAACATTTGAATATGCTCACTCAAATCACCACCAAAACAGATTTGTCCTTTGGTGATGAAAGCGTTCACTGGTTATTCATGAACAATAACATTACTCTGACAGTACAGAAGACTAAACTCTGCAGCTCAGAGTGGGCTTTTATTAGTAGTATTATTGTTATTATTATGATTACTATTCAAATAGTCAATAAAATCCATATTGGGGCTTTGCAACACAAGGTAAGAGTAACTTGTGTGTGTTGTACTTTACTAGTAAGCAGGTGCAAAAACGTTTTAATTTTTTAATTGTTTTATTCAACATATGGGCCTAATTAGGTGCATTATGTAAATAATTATGTGCATGGACGTTTCATGCAGGATCCTTCCTCAGTGTGTTTCAGGTATGCATGCATGTATTAAATACATAGGAAATAGCAAAGGAGAGTGAGCCCAAAAGCAAACCACAGCAACCTCAGCAACTCAAAACACTCATGGTCCACAGTCATGGTCCGTCAATGCTGTCAATATAGTGACTAGTCTACTGGCAACGTTCTGTTTGTTTACATGTTTACATTCCCCATACTAAACAACTTCTATGTTAGTATTCTCATGTTATGTCTCTACAGTGTTACTATTAGCATATAACCTAACGGAGTCACTTGCAGGTTGGATGTTCTCGCAGGATTTTGAAGTATCACAATAATTTAGAAAAAAATTAGCACGAAAAACAGGGTGGAAAAAGAAACAGGAAAAACAGGAAAAAAATTACTCAGAAAAACAGGAGAAAAAAAATTACTCAGAAAAAGAGGAAAAAAATTACTCAGAAAAACAGGAGAAAAAAAATTACTCAGAAAAACAGGAGTTTTTTTTTCAAGTGAATGCAATACGCTTCCGTAATTTAGAGCAGATCATGACTGTATTCTTTGTAATATTTTTTTACTGAGACCCACCAATTCCCACCATGAGCACACATCACGGCAGAGACCCCGGCTCATGGTGGATGAACATGTGAAAGAGAGACAAACGATGCACAGCAGCAATAATAATAATGATCACTATAATAGTAATAAAGACATGACTAACCGGTGTAATGTTGGTCACAATAATAATAGTAATAATTTGTAGTGGGCCCGATCTAGGCATAGCCATGATCCATAAGAACCAAAGCACAAAAACTAATTGCCGCAACAACTTCCGTCTGAATTAATTATGGCTAGTAAATGTAATGTAGGTAGGAATTACTCTAAAACATATTTGGCAATGTGTAGCAGACGTCCGCCGATGACTCAGTTTGACTGATAGGCCCTGATTGGATGTTTTACAAACGTTATCATTATTAGCACATCTTTATAACCTGCACCAGTCATGTGGGTACAACCAGCCCAAAACACCTGGAAAGAGTGGCACCAAAATGTCTGTATTTTATAGTTCACCAGTTGGATGTTGTGCAGATTGTAACCCCCCTCATAGAAATCCACTATCTGTTGGCCTCTATTGATCTGTATTTAAATGTATTTTGTAGGCAACAGGGATGCAGAATCAGCTTTCAAGTTGTTGTTTTGGTTAGGTCAGCACCTAAACATTAGCATGCATGTCCACAGTCTCACACACACCTTTCCTGGTAACAAACTCTGATCCTCACATTGATCTAAAGGCCTCTTTCTTTCCTCTTTTTCCCCATGCTCTGCCTACTACTTCTCATCCTCTCTCTTTGTCTATCTCTCTCATTTGTGCTCCACTACACCAATACATGCTCTGCCGGGTCAAGCTGAGCCCTTTTCAATTCACTGCTTTTTTGTCTTTTTGCTTTTCACTCTGCCAACCATCGTCTCCCTCCCCACTCTCAAATACCCAGCAAGATGTTTTCTCTAACCTCTCCTAACATTCCTTTTACCCGTCTCCCTTCCTGCCTCTCTATTCTTTCTCTCATTTTCGTCTTGCTATTATCCAATTCTAAAGCTTTTCTGCTTGTTTCCATTGTATATTATGTTACTTTGGGCATTCAGATAATGATTTACAAGGAGGGCAACATCGGAATGAGCTAAAATTGTTTGACAGCAGATCACAGTAGAAGTGCAAAAGTTCAGGGAAAAAGTGCCTGAACAATATTCCTGCGACCTCAGAGGATTAGTGTAAGATTTGGAAAAAGGGTCAAGAGTTTGGGTTGGGGAACATGAAGAAAATATATTTGAGCACAGAGCAGGAAGTAGAGTGATGCTTCTGCTTTTAAAGGTTAAAAGTCTGTTGACTGGACTGCATTGTCACAGCAGGATATTTATGTGTTTTTAAATCTGACTTATTCAGAAGCTATTTGAGGGAATGTGTAAATGGACAAGGAAGGGTTTAAGGAAAAGATTGCAGTGTCATGCAACAAGGGCCTTCATGTTTCTCTAGGAATGACAATCGGTCCAAACTGAATGATTTTGACAGCTGTTACATGTGTTGTCATTACAAACATACAACATACTTGGACTTTGGAGATGTGAGTTTCATTTGTGGTTTTAAGTGAAGTGTTTCTGGTATCTCTTAAAAAGGTTGCCACAATTTGGCGCAGATATTTACCACTAAGTACAATTTCTAATCATTTTGTTGTTCCATTGAACCTGTAATAACTGATCTTGTTTTCTCCCAAAATGCAAACACAACCAGAGACCTGACATTTGCCATCACTAGCCACAGATTTGTTTTCTGTTATGGCTAATTAGCAAATGTTAGCATGCTAACTCAATAAACTAAGCAGGGGATCAATTTCAGACCTGCATCAGCATGTTAGTTTTGTGAGCTTATTACCGTGCTGATAGCATTTAGTGCAGCCTCTTAGCGATCTGGGCTTTGAGGTGATGCACATGCTCTATATGCCTAAACCTGAAATAGTGTATGCACCATGTGAGCTACGTTTGTTGAAATGAATCGGACATTTTGGAATACGGTATCCAGTTTTCTTACGTATGTCCATATTACATACTATCTACAACAGTGATGGATCTTTACAGTGTGAGTGCTTTAGTTTGTTATCTCCTAAATACATCTGTCTATCTCACGGGTGTTTAGATCCTCTCAGATCATCCAACTGCTCGTGCTTCTCACCCCATCTGACTTCTTTCTTGTGATGTTGCCATGTTCCCAGGAATTACATTTGTAAACTATAGAAATAACACACAATTATCGTTTTAAAAAGAGGCAGGTTACAGCATCCCACCCTGGGTCTTGTCTCTGCTCAGGGAGGTTGACACGACCTCCCTCACAGCTTCCTCTCCAACAGGACGACTGCTGGAAGATAGGGACAGAATGGGCAAGAAAGGCAATTGTCGAGCTGTTGCTCACCTCATTCCTCGTTCCATTGAGCTCGGCAAGATCTTATCTCCCTATTAACAAGCATTTTGATTTTAATTCAAATCATTTTTTTGTGCAGAGGACTGATGAGGGGTGTGACTCTTGAATAGAAGTAACTAATTGCAGCTGTATTCTTTGACATTCCCATGTAAAAATCTAATTATTTTATATTAAGTAACTTGGCTACAACCAAAAGGCTATGATGTGACAGCTGTTGTGGATTTAGTAGCTGCACATTCTCACTCCCAAGTCAAATGGCTGGTCATGGCTGTAGATACTCCTCTAACATCAGTACTGCACAGCCAAGTTAGCAACAATAAATGTGCAATGTCTGCAAGCTGCCATATATGAGTGAGAACGCTCTGAAACATTTCTTTCCATCAACAGATTTCATCACTTAGGCTCACACAGTTTTCAAAATCAGAACATGCACCATCAGTGTACCTCAGCACTAACAATTGTCACTGTTGATAAAAAGTGACTTTAGTGGTAGATTATGTGTTTGTGATTTGGTGGTGGTTCCATTTGTGTGATCAAACAGTTCATTAGCAGCTATTTTTAGAGTCAGGCAGGGAAATATTAAGGGTTGATTGGCAGTTGTTTCAACTTATTACAGTCACATGTAGTGTACTGATTGCAGCTTGTTCATCCCATCTCACCTCCTTTTCCATTTGCTTGATTTAAAATTTTCTGCCTCTAGTTTTCCAACAATTGCTTTGAGCAGTCAACCCAAATCTAGTCTTTAAATCTCAACATCGGTGACAACACAACACTGCGTCTATGTTTTTCTGCAGTGTGTGGAGGCAACAAAGCGACCCACCATTAAAGTTTCTGAAGTAAATAACAATGCTATGCATTCTGGTCAGGTCTGAACCAGGTCTGATCTCACTGTTTTTCAAACGGGGTGATGATGTGAGAGCAAAGAAAGTAATATTCATCAAACTAAAATGTTTTTCTTACTTTCGTTGACCTTTTATAGCTCTCGATTTCTCTCTCAACAACAGCAACATGCAGTTTTTGGATGTCAACAACAATTGCTCTCATCATGAGTCACCATTAATATGCAAAAGTTACAAAATTCACTTCAAAGCTTTAATTTTCAGCCTAGAAAGACACACTTGTACATTCATGTCAGAACTTGCCTTGAGGAGCATCATTAGTAATCATTAGCAATCATGCAGAAAGAAAAGCACTCCACTTATTTGATATATCTGGTGCAGCATCTCTCAACCTGCCTGACCAGTACTGAATTAGAAGAAGTAAGAGGAGTCACTGTTGTGATTCTGTTTTTGTCCCTGTTTTGGTGTGTTTCCTCCCTAATCTCCTAGGAGCCGTGCAGGAGGGCGGAGCTGCAGGCTCGGTAACGAGGCACACCTGGTCCCTATCAACTCCACAGCAGAGCTATTTAAGCTCAGCCCAAACTTCTCCTCAGTGCCAGACCAATTTCACCTGTCCAGCGATTCATGCCCTTGCTGAGTTTCCCGAGCCTGCAGCTTCCTGCCCTCCGTGATATTCTCTGCGAGTTTCCCTGAGTTTTTTCCTCTGCCACGGTAGTCGTGAGTGCTTGTTTTCCCTCGTGTGTTTTTTCCCCTCCCTTGTGGAGCGATTTTGATTTCGTTGCTACTTTTAGTTTCCCGTTGTGGGTTTTTTTTAGTGTTTGTTTCTTCGATCGTTTTTTCCCTGTTGAAAGGTGATTTTCTGTTTTGGACATTGTTTGATTAAACTGTTTTTTGACTCGACTCTAAATTTGGGTTCTGGCTACCTCATTTTCCAGACACAACAGTCACGAGTTTAAAATATCCATTTACAGGAAATACATGAATAAGTTGCCAAAGTTCACTGACAGCATCAGAACTCTAAGTCATAAGGTTAAAGTAAGAGCTGCTAACCTTAGACTTATGACTTCTTGTATGTTTTGAATATTTTAAATCCCTTTTAGACAAATATTTGAAGCCAAGCTACATACATTAGATTGACCATGTGATTGGATGTTTCTTCCAGAGAGTTGTTCAGCAATTAAAAAGATGACATATGCCAATATGTTGCCTATTTAGGAAGGCGCAGTGGATGAGGCCTTAACCAGCTACTAGATAAATTATTAAAAATCTAACATCCCTGTGTGTTATAGTGCCTCTCATTTCCACTAAATAATGTGTTTTGATTTTATCTCAAGGTTTCAATAATTGTTCCGATGAGGCAGAAGAGGTCTGTGTTTCAAGTGATATAGGAAGGAAAAATAATACAAAAACAGTTATGATCAGAGGACAGAGGCACTGGCAGCCATATGCTGAGGCTTAATGAGAAAAAAGGTACACATGTGGTTCAATGAGGGATATCAGGAAAGCTGTGCAGGAAGGAGCATGGTCACTGACTGACAAAGGGCATGAAGGACAATACAATAAATTCAAGGGCTCGAGAGAACGTTACTAGGCGGGTATCACAACGATGTGTCACATTCGACAACATTTTCAGCATGCACGAAAACAACAATGTTTGACTACCAAACCAAACAGACTGTAAAGCAAACTCATGATTAGTCTGGCTTAAGTCTCTAAAGTTTTTTTAGATATGACAACCGGTGCATAACAAGCAAATACAAGTGGCACAAAACCAGGGTGTCGTTTAGCTCAGTTGGTAGAGCATTCGCTCCATGTGCAAAGGCTCAGTCCTTGCTGCTGTCACCCTTCAGGCTGCCTCTGTCAAATAAAGGCCAAACATAGAAATATTCACTGGATTTTATTCATGTACTACACAGCATCCAACTTTTTTGGAATCACACGTGTTTGAAATGAATGTGAATGTGCTTAGCCCATTCTGTAATCTGCTGATCTATCTATTGATGAGAAAGACAAGCATAATTAATCAATAAAGCTTGATGAGTCTCTCAGGACTCACACCCCATCCCACCAGCACCTACCTCTTAAAAGTAGCTCCCTCCCTGACACCTCATTGATGTCCACTTATCATATTGTTTAATGCAGGGCCAAGAAGTCACTGCAGTTGAACTCTCTGAATGAGTGCTAATCAATCTTTCCTTTCCTGTCTCTCCTTCTCACCCTCAAACCCTAAACCTTTCCTACTGTGCCCTCCACCATTCCAAATCATGGACCTATCAATACGCTTCTACCTCTGGGGCTCGGAAATGTCTGCCGGTGTGGCTGCTTTGGGGGCCCGGCCTGATAGGTCCCATCAGACGGGGAAATGCTCTCTTGCCAGGAGTAGACAGGTATATTTAGCTATTAGCAACACTTATTGATTTGAACCTGGGAGCAGAGGGATATAGGTGACAATATACTTCACATTTTTTCCCATCTCTTTTTTCCTTTTTTCCCGTCTTTGGATGTATCATCATATTGCCTACAGCTGCACTAAATCCTTTCGGCCGACTGTAATGACTGGAAAATGAAATGGAGGTCGAGGGCTGAGGCTGAGAACATTAAGCGGCTGATCGATATGGTTCTTGGATTTGCCTGGTCACATTAAGTAGCACATCTAATATGCCCTGTGCTCGTCGATGTTCGGCCCCTATCATTTAATTATGCTGTGATGTGTTACAAGCAACTCGCCAAATTCATTAACATTAAGGGGAGGCGGCCTTCTCTCTGTTCTCTGTCTGCTTGTCTTCCATGTTGATTATGCTGATATATAGTCCCCTTGGAAACATGATGTTCAATTAAAAAAAGGTCTGGCATGCTATGGATCATCGCAATTGATTAACAGCATGAAAGAGACAGAAATAGAAACACGATATGCCACAGTTTGTGTAGTTTAAGAAGGCAGGATGCAATAAGTTTGTCTGACTTCCTGGCATGGAAGGTGATATTTTTTTCCACTTTTTTCTGGATCTAGTACCACAGTATTTAGTGCCACAGTGAGTTCAGAGAAACACTTACTCATCCTTTCAAAGACAGTCTAACTGATCCATGGACTGGACGCATATTATTCTGTGATTAAACTAAATGAAACAACAAAATAGAAGATTACTTGTTTTTGATCTAATTATAGGAAAAATTAAAACTATTAGTATTTTATTATTTCTCAGTTCAGTATAAACTGTAGGAAGGTGCAGCACCAGCCACTCCTACTCCAACCCTCCAGCCAATAATTTATGTCAAATATGAGGACATTTTCTGGAGAAGTCTTTTATACAATAAACAAAAATATACCCTGGTCTCTTCTAATGGAGGCAGGAGGGCCAACCCACTTTTTGAAGAGGAATACTGTGATTAGTGCCAGAGATGTCTCCACCTATAAATCTCAGTGCTGAATGGTTGACATCATTTACGGGCAGAAGATGATGCTGCATCTTTAAATCATGTCACCATAAACTAGCACTGACAGAGAGATACAACAATGATTAAACTGTTTGTCGTTGCATTTTATGGTGCCACTCCTTATTTGACAAAAACATAATTTGATTAGGTTTAGGCAACTAAAACTATTTGTTTAAGGTTAGCGAAGAGTCGCTGTCAGGGATCTGGACAGACGAGGACCAGACGAGCAATACGTTTCAACAGTTTATTGAAGGGTTTGAGGGATGGGAGAGCAAAAACTTCCAGGGCAGTAGTACCGTCAAGGGCAAGGCAGAAATCGTGGTCAAAAGGCAGAAGGCAGGTCAAGTTACCGGGGTTGTAGAGCAGAGGGTGGTCGGGCAGGTCCGGGATCACAGGTAGGAGTCAGAGTAGTAGCAGGTAGCAGGCAGGAAAGGTGCTGGCTTAGCAGACGATCTGGCAATGTGTGCTGGGAAACAGGGCTCTTTATACAAGGCATGGTTAGCAGGAAATGAGGAGCAGCTGGCTGGTTAACGAGGGAGTGGCGAACGATGAGAGTGCCTCACTCTCTCCTCTCCCTGACACTCTTCCTCATGCCATGCCTGTTCTCACACATCTTGACCAATCACGTTCAGCTTTCAATTAAAAAAGTGGAGGAAAAAAAGTAGCGAGAAAAAACAGCAGGGACACAAGACAGAGAGAAAAACAACAAACGGTGAGGAAAATGAATGACAGCAGGAAACGGAGTAAAATTTGAACCCATTATATAACTATATATACCCATATATATAACTATATATATATATATATATATATATATATATATATATATATATATATATATATATATATATATATATAACTGTGTATGTAGATCCAATAGTAGTTCTGTTGCCCCAAGTATTCACATTTAGTCCAGCTGCAATCCAGTAATCTACTTGTGATGGGCGGTGTTGAATGCGCAAAGAATAGCAGCGATGCAACCCAAAATTAAGTTTCACTGTCAGTTTCTGGTGGATCTGCTACTACACCACTGAAAAGAGAGGAAAACGAGATGGTGGAGACGGCTCAGACTAAATTTCGTGAAGAAATCATTAACAAAGGATAAAGCCATGAGTCACACAGCCATGAAGTTCCATGAAGTTATATAGCTCACAGTTATGAATTCTTAGTTGCCAGTGCAGGGTGGTCAGAATTGAGGTTATGTGATCTCAGTTTATTGAACCAGTGAAAATCCTTGTGGCAGCATTTTGGATTTGAAGGTGATGGAGCAAAGCCCGAGTAATACATGTGCTGAAATCTAAACAGGAAAAATAAAAGCATGGACAACCCTGTGTTAGTTCTCAGAGCATAGGAAGGATCTGTTGCATGGAGGAAAAATGACAAAATCAGCTAAGAGTTTTAACATACAGATTACAATTACAATTAGCAGTGCCTTGATATTAGTAGTGACAAGTTACTATGTCTATACCTGAATCTACATAGATGCTTAAAAGACAGGATTTTCTGTCTGTGAATGGGGCTTGTTCAAATCATCAGCTATGATTTTGACTTCACTGGAATGCAGACCACATGTACTCGGGTAGGTGGAAAGACATTTGAACCCGAGAGACTCACTGAGCTCGAAAAAATGCTAAAATATGCAGTGTTAGAACTGGTAAGGATATTAGTAAAAAGTGCATTTTTACACATACGTACACACGTGATTTTGGATGTTTAACAGGGATGAGTCTTTTTTTTTAAAGCCCCACTGTGTCACTTTTCTAAACTAACATTTAAAATCATGTTGATGCTACACAGACTTGTAATCAGGAGAATGGTGTCATCAGGTGAATGGTGTCATTCCTAAATCTGTTTGGGCACAATGTAACTTTGTGCTTCAGGTACGTTTTCCTGCAAGAAGTATGTAACACTTTGAGGTGTCTGCACATAGATGCATAGTCACATACTAAAGCTAATACTATCTTGGCGCTGCTGTCAGAAGTGTAGATGTGATGTAGAATATGATTTCTGGTGTCTGGGTTTCTGTTGTTGCTCTGGCCATTGCCACCTTGGCAGTCGTGTCCTGCCACTGCTTGCCAATGGGCAAAGATGTGGATCGTCAATGAAGCTGAGGGGGCTGTATTAAGCCTGGGTGCTCAGACAAGCCATCTGTAACAGCACACAAATGAAAATAAAAGCATCAAGCAAATCTGCATAACTTTAAGCTTTAATACACTTTGAATAGGTGAGTCCTATAAAAGTTCACCCTCAGTACAGTTGTTATTAACACAGAAATTTTGATTTCTGTGTTTCTGTATTTCTGTTGCTTGAGTTGTCATCACATGATGGTAACCGTGTCTGTTCAAAGATGCTCTCTGAGTTTCTTTGATGTATTTCCTGTCCACCACTGACTTTGTAGTCGATGACCTTTGGATTTCTTTTTTTTATTTTTGGATGCTTTGATTTTTATCTGGTGTTTTGATGTTGTCTGCTTCCAATGTTCTTTCAGTCTGTTGCTGTTCCAGTGTTCAGTGAACAGCATATTTACTGTGATGTGGTCGATTTGATTGAGATTTAGCGGAACAAACAACAAAAATTACATACAGCACAATCTGAGAAATTGCTGAAGTCAAAGGTCAATGGTGAGGTCAGGAGGGAAGAAAGTGTTCAGGAGCCTCTGATGTGTTATGCTGTATTATTTATTGACGCTTGGCCAAGGAGAACTCGAGACACTCTCAAAGTACATCTGAAGTGCTTGAGTCGGTCTCGCATTCTGACGAACTTGTGATGGTGCATATACTTTAAACCCAAAGATCACACCCCAAATACTATACGCCCAGTAGTCGAGTTGTAAAATGAAACCGGGGGGGATGGTGAAATTTTTCATTTATGTGCATATTTTCCAGTGGGGGGTCAGAAAATTTTGTATTTCTTAGATGCAATTTCCTGCATTGTGGTCAATTTTAGGGTGACTT
Source organism: Collichthys lucidus (assembly GCA_004119915.2). NCBI lineage: Eukaryota > Metazoa > Chordata > Actinopteri > Sciaenidae > Collichthys > Collichthys lucidus. The sequence continues at coordinate 1,487,653 of CM014083.1, forward strand.
GCTAGACATGGCAAATCCTAAATCCCATCTGATTCATAGCTTCCATTCTCAGTTGCATGGCCTGCACAAGACAATACTATTCATCGAAAAGAAACAAAAAAATGTAAAAACATTTTAAATATCATTATTTGTGAATGTGCTCAAATATTTTTTTTCAAGCACAATCTTTGTGTATGTTTTTAGATCTTTTTAAAACACATTTTAACATCTTTGTGTGTTTTTAAACATATTTAAATACATTTAAACACATTTTTGTTAAAAAAAAACATTTAAGGAGGAGTAAAGAAGACTTAGAGTTTTAAGACGACGTGATGTTTGAAACAAGCGGTATCAAAAGAATATGAAGCAGCAGGTAGCAGCTAGCGGTGCTGCTAAAGCTAAAGCAACACACAGTGTGGATCCTGATTGACGGATTTTGATGATTGACACCTGTCGACCAATCAGATTCAGGAGAATCGATAGTACCGCCCACATTCACCTTTGACGAACCAAAGACGATCCAGAATGAAGTAAACCCAAAGGTAGTATATCACAGCAAGAGGTCTCACTTCACTGTCAAAGCCTCTTTGACTTTATGTAAACAACACGGAGCTTCGTGACTGATTCAAACTAAAGCAGAGACATTAGCAGCATTTTTTTCGCAGGAATAGAACTTTTGACCACAAATGGTAATTCTATTTCCAGTGTTAAACATAAGTAATTTCCACATGCATTGATAAAATGGCAATAGCTAGCCCACAGGAGGCTCAAGCATGGGATTGGAACGGCCATATCTCCACGTGGGAAGGCTACAGAGACATGCAGTTCAAACAAAATAAAAATTAAAAGCATACGCAATTACTTACACTGTACTGTTTGAAAAGTTCTTCCTCCTTCTCTCCGAGGTAAAGTATGAGGCAGCGAATGGCAACTTCTCTCCGCCTTTCAACTGTGTTGTCCTGATTCATGGAAAAAATAGATCAGGTGTTCAATATAAATCAGAGGCAAGTGTAACCCAAATCATGAAAATTAGAAAAAAAATGAGCGAACTTGTTCATAGTAGCCATTTTTACAATTGACATGAAATAGTGAGGGAGAAACATATTTTAAATAAAGATCTATTCATCATTATACCTCAAGAAGCATGTCCTTAATGTGCCTCATCTTCAGTCCTGCAGCTCCTCCTTTTGATTGGGTCAAGGCCATCAGTTTCGGGGTGCATTGGTCAAGCTTGGCCAGAAAGGTCGATTCAAGGCTAACTGTTGTTATCCTCTTGAATTCTTCACAGATCTGCAGGGCACACCAGTATGAAGGACCAAAAGAGACATAAGTATAAATAAACAAATAAATCCAGAAATAAATATTTAAATCTGAAAAAACAAGTAAATTTTGGAAATGAAAAAAGGTTATTTCTGTATTTCTACATGTATTTATCTATCTATTTCAATTTGTGGACAGGTATCCACATTGTATCAATCCACAGTACAAAAATACTGGTTTATTAAACATTTTATAATCTCACCTGTGCTTCACTAAAAAGCGCAGGCCAGCGCTTCATGAAGTCACTTATGGCAGGGGCCTCATTCACTATTTCCTCCCGACGAAGGCTGAACGTCTTGGCCATTTTCTGAGCTACCACCTTGGAGTTGTCCCTTTTCATCACTTCGCTTAGGAGCTCCACTCTCTCTTTTTCCAAACTTGCAGTAGTTTCACCTTGACCATGAGGGGGTAGGTAATTCACCTCAGCCTTCTTTGTTTTTTTCAGATTCTTTGCTGGATACTGGTCATGTGTTGTTTTTCTCTTGAGTGAGTTCACTTCAACTTCAGGGCAACCGAGACCTCGAAGTTTGCTTCTGAAATTGTTCATCTTATATTTTAGGCGCTGCGCCCATCCATAGGACCCATTAAAGGACCCTGGTTCTTTGAGGCAGGGATGCTTTTGAGTGAGGGCCTCTGCTACCTCACTGATCTGCAGACTGGATGGATAAGCAGTGTATTCATAAATCGCCTCCGCTAGTTTTCCAAGGATGTCTGGGAGTAGTGGAATTAATTCTTTTGCAGTCAAATGAGTCCCATGTTTTTTGAAGCACTCATTGGCTGACTGAATTTGGATCTCTGTGAGGCTAGAAAAGCTGGGAATTGAAAACTGAGCGGGCCAGCACTGGGAACGGTGGCCTAGACTATCTTGAGATGATGAGAGAATCAGTGTATCATCGGTTGACACAGATGAGGTGTCATCCACATTGTGCTCCTCCAAAGACTGGTCAGTCATGTTGGTCACATCAGTCATGTTGGTCACATCAGTCAAGTTTAAAGTTAATGTAGGCTCGTGGTCCTGGAGAAACACAACCTTGATTGTGTCCTTATCCTTGAGGTCAGTTGTAGAAAAAAGGGTGAAAAACTCATCACCAAAATCAACATCTTTATAGTGAAGACAGAAGTCTCTGGCAATGGCACTGTACAAAATGCGTGTAACAAGGTGTATAAAAGTGTGTGGTTAGAGGTTTTACGGCCTTAAACGCCCACTGCGTCTGTCATGAAACAGTCAACCTGCCGTAACTCATGTACACAGCAGCGCAGATCTGCCGACCTTGTTTGGTTTTGTTTTTTTCATTTAATAAAACATATTTGTTCACGTTGTCCGTTGCAAGAGGGACACATGACACTTTTATTTTCCACAGGTTACAGCGCACGCACGTGCCAATTAGCGTTCCGACCTGTGCGTCAGGTAAAGAGGCTGCGAGGATGTTCTGGCTGCTGTTTTGTCACGTTACTTATCAGCTACTTTTCAATAAATGTTGTGAAATCTGTGGAATTGTTGTATTTTGAAGGGAAACATGAGGTTTAAAAGATATATTTAAAAAAATATATGTATATATTAAAATAAATCAACGTCATCTAGCGGGCCAGATATAATTGATGGCGGGCCAGTTCTGGCCCGCGGGCCGCTAATTGCCGACCCCTGATGTAAGCTATTAAGGGGAACATGTCTGATAGCTCAGCTGGCTCTATTACTTTCACAGGACCGTTTTTCTCAAGCACATAGCTCCTCAGATGCTCAACTGACCAAGCAGTCAGACCTTTCACAATGAATCCAACGCTGCCCTTCACAACCACAATTTGGATCAACTCCCCAAAATCTGGCAGACCACCAGTGGAACCATTAGCCAAGATCATTCCACTGGTGTACTTGGTGCTCCTGTAACACACACTTTTGGCTATCTGGACACATGTCTCACCAGGAAACTTAGCCTGCAGTGCTTCTTGGATATCCTCTCTCAGCACACTAACATCCACTTTAGACAGTGTTGCAGCCTGTAGTGGATGTCCTACAGCTCTGGAATCATGTTGGTTATAAGCAAGCAACAACTGATGCTTCATGGCAAGTGACAACAGAATGTTTCGAAAGCTACGAGTATGTCTGACTACACGCTTAAAAAAGCTGTGTTTGGCCTCAAAACGCATGGTCCACAGTGACACCAGAGGACCATAGGCCCTGATCAATTCTGGATAATGTTCCAGAAAATGGTGTTTTGGGATGAGGCTTTGCTCTGGGAAAACCATGAGAAATCTCTGTTTATGCTCAGATATCTTACTATCCAGGAAGCAAATGGTCTCCTCTGTGTAGACTTGGCTTACAATAAGCTCAACAATGTCTTTGAGCACAAGAAGCACTTCCCATGCTGGGTCACCTTCAGGGATTTTCGATCCAACCATGAGTGGCAGGAGTCGCAGCAAAGTCCAGTTCTCGTGGGCATTGCCACCCACACTTTTCCGTGCAGCAAAGTTCACAGGGACAGGCTGTGGTGCATCGGTTTTGTCTGACCATTTATAGGGGAATTCTTTAATGCATTTGTTCAGCTGTTCAAGAGTGAAGTATTTATTGTGAATGAACACTTTGAGGCACAGTGCTATTTCTAGGGGAACTATACCTTCAAAAATATCATGCAACACATCAGGCGGCTACCCAGACAAAACATCGAAATACTTCAGTTTTGCTGTCAGTGCACACTGTCTCTCAACTCCATGCACATGCATCAAACTATTATTCTCCTGTACAGCTTGAATATGCAGTGCGTGTTGTTCTTTTGTTCTGGGTGGGAATGCCCCTGTTTTCACTTCTCCATCTTGAAACTGCGACTTTTCTCCTAGACAAAATCTGCAGATGTATGAACTGGAAAAGCTCTCAACAAATCCCCCCATAGAATGGGCACCAAGATTGTCTGCTGCCACACTTAACACTGTGCCCTTGATTCTTCTGCCGAATTGTGGAACATACAGTCCTTCCTCCTCTAAGACCACAAGATCTTTGACCAATGGCTCCAACACAGCACTGTAACCAAATCTCTTTACATCCTCAGCCTTGCACAGAATTGCTAAGAATATTGAGTTTAGGTCAGATCGGAGCAATGGGGGGACATTAGCTAACACCCAATATAGAGCTGTGATTTTGTGTTTTTTCCTGGATGTGCCAAGAGGGTTGCAGATCTCAAAATCATCTACATAGAGGTTGAGAGCAATGCTAAGGTCAGTTCCTGAAAACAGCTCATTGCTTTTGTAAAAGGTGCCATCATGAAATGACTTGTACACAGTTCTCTCAGCTTCTGGCTCACGCAAGATCAGGTCCTGTATATCTTTCCTGCTAAAAACCTGAAGTAATGTCTTCAGAATGGGGACATACTGGAAGCTGCTGCTGCTACTAAGAACATACTCAATCGGTTCAATGACAAAAAAGTGTTCTTTAAAATACTTTCTTCTTTTGAAGGAAGGAAGGAGGGCAGAGGGCATAGGGTTAGCACCACAAATGTCGTTCACCATTTCAGACACAATGGCTTCATCAATTTCACAGTTGTGTCTCTTCTCAACACAAATGTTCAGCCTTATCAGATGAACCAGACTGATTTTAGACATGTTTTAGTACAGATATGTACAGGCGGACCTGATATTGGCACATTCTCAAAAATTACAATAATAATGACATATATACCATATAATTAGCTAAATAATAATTATATACAAGTACCATGATATATTACATATGATAATACTATATAATATACTATATAATAAACATTATCTCTCTATTTATGGGAACATATGAGTTGAGCTGGGCTGTGTGCGTAAAGCTGGACGTGAGGAGGTTCACACTCCGTAAACAATCCGGTCTCTGACTTCATAAACAGCGTTAATTGTATAAAAAATAACATCAGAATGATGAAGAAGGTTTAGAAGCAGCAGATTGCAGCGTTTTTATGAGCTCAAACACAAGTTTATATTGAAAAATAGCAGAGCTAAGACATAATTTATCGTATCAGTAAAAAGAAAAAAGTTTTTTGTTGGCGGTTCATGGAAATTCTGGGGAGTGAGTGTTCATCTTATATAGACAAGCTTGGTACCTCTGTGTAGATCGGAATGTGAGCTTTCTAACGGCACCCTGTTTACTGACGGAGATTACGCTGTTGGAGAAATATGATCACGGAAATGCAGAAAGTTACCGATTTATGTTTTCACTATATGCTCATATTATTGCTTGTGGTTGAAATGACGTTTTGTTAATCAAATAATGGTTTATATAAACTTGAAGCTTGAGTTTCTTGTCGACATTTTGGTGTATTACATGTACATATTGGTGCTTGTTGGTCGGCGTAATGAGAAGGATTAATTATTTCTAAACGCCAGCCCCCGCCGACGGGGGCCCTTGGGGGGAACAGGTTAAACTCGGTGTGTACAGTGCTGTGTCGTCTTCAGGATGCGGAATGGATGAGAGTGAATTCCCAAAAAGTACAAAATACATACTGTCCAATAAAGTTTATTCCAGCCTGAAATATCGAACAAAAATGCCGGAGTGCGGGGACGTTTGAATAAAATGTCGGAATGGCAGCAAGTAACCCGATTAGCGTTAGCCTCGTGGCTAACAGCGTTAGCCTCGTGGCTAACAACGTTAGCGATCTTTTAAACATTTTAAACAAATTACAATGATATAGTCTGTACCACAGTAGTGTTAAAAGCTCCATAACTCGCGGAAAAGGCAGTCGTGTAGCTAGCTACAACCGGACTGCGGTGCACACAAACGCGGGACCGAGCTAACCGGAGCATCCCGTCCGTTATTCGAAGAAAGACAATGTTGCAGCTTTGTCTAACAGTAGGCTACCAACAGAATCCTGAGCGAATGAAAATATGTGTAATTAAGCATAAAATGACTTACCTTCCAACTCTTATTAAAAAGCACTTCCACGTGCAGCTGCAGTCACAGACAAGTACCCCTGGCTGCAGCCCGCAGATCGAGGCGTGCCTCAACGTTGATCCACGCCCACATTGAGCCACGCCCCCAACGCTTGACTCCTTTCCGGGGGCCATCTGGTGGCGGAGACTATGAACTGCAAGTGGTCGCTCTGTGTAAATAATATTTTAATTCTGTGTATATAATATAATATAAATTATATATATATATAATTAAATATTTATTTTTGTAATTGTTTAAAAATATATATATATATATACATTGGGAGATGTCCATAATTTCAGTGCAGAAGGACTCATGGTCTTCCTGCAGACTGAAAAGGAAGAGAAATGGCTCCCGGACCCTTTCATTCTCCTCTTCATCGAGGCCTTCGGATATTCTTAGGCGTTCCATCGCTCTCAAGCGACCCTTCTGGTCCATTGCGATTACTTGAGGCAGGGAAAGTTTCCCCTTGAATTGTTGTGTGGAACACCATTTTGCTGCCTTCATGGTGTCACGTAGCAGTGCATCCTCCTAATCAAAAATAAAGAAAACAATTAAGTAAGGGTTGGAAAAATGAAATTAAAAAAGCCCATAGCAAGCAACATACCTCCCTCCCTGTTCCCAGTCCTGGTATGTTATCAGCCTCCACTAGAAAGGAAACAGATTATGGTTCTTATAGGCACAATAACAATGCAAGCTGTAAAAAAAAAATCAGTGTCTTTGATTTTTAGTATACTGGTGTAATGAAAATAGAGAAATGACTCTCTATGACATGATGTACCTCTACAACTTTGATGGATGTGTAAACAACAAAGCTGCTTGAACAATACCTGATGCTTCAGAGACAGATTCTGAACAGCTGAACCTTTTCAGCGGGACCTCTTCCACATCCTGAAATAAGTGGAGAGGTTAGGCTTTTGTCTAGTAAGTAACTAAGTAATAGGTTGACTACATAATAACTCACATGACCTCTCACCTGGAGTCTTCTTTCTTCTCGTCGCCTTTTTCTGTCACACGATCTTTCTTCCTCAGACCTTGGTGATTTGAAAACATACATTCCTGATGAAACATGTTTTTGCTAGTCAGCTGACACTGAATAAAGTAAAACAGGTGATTTAAAAGGTTATGATTCAAAAGTGTGACATTGAGGGCACTTACGGCATGGGGAAGTTCTCCAGGAGAACAAGGCACCACCATCTCCTTATCTGCATCATGTAGAAGGAAATGCAGGAAGATTCAAATATGTTTCAAAAAACATAACGTAACATAACATAATTGTAATGTGTCACAATTTACACATACCTCTCTGAAATCGCATTTGGCCCCCATGACAATGTACAGAGCGTACTGTAAGTCAAGAGGTACTGGTTAATATACCATAATATCATTCATTCATCACAAGGATACAGTTTTTCAATACAAATAGTGAGAGAGAGAGAGAGAGAGAGAGAGAGAGAGAGAGAGAGAGAGAGAGAGAGAGAGAGAGAGAGAGAGAGAGAGAGAGAGAGAGAGAGGGGGGAACAAATAAAATATGAATCCAAAAGACAAAATAGACAAAACAAAATAAACTGACAAATAAAACATGACTGGATTCACAAACAATATGTATGACGCACCTCTGTACTTCACTGACAAATGATGATTTATATGGTAGTCCAGTTTTGTTGTAGCCGCATTTTTGCAAAAAGAGCAGTGGAATAGCCCACTGCTGGTGCATTGAAACATGCTTGGTGAATCACCTTCCAGAAGTATAGTGACACGTGTCTAGATATCAGAGAGGAAATAGACACAAAAATAATATTTAGAAATCCACAAGACCAAAAATATTAAAGAATTTTTCACCTCAACAACAACAGGGTTGTCACACGACCTCGAAGCTATTAAGCTAAATTCTCATATTTAAAAATCGGTGTAGGAGCATAGTACAACACTTGTTTTATGAGACACAGCTTTTTAATGAAATTTAGGCAGTGCTCGTTTGTTTTGAAAACTGGACCTTTCCACATTCTGTAGTAGGTTAGTGCTGACTTTCTCAATAATCTACGTCTATTCGCAGTCTGTGATCTATCTGCATTTGCAATGTTGGAGCTACTGGCTTGACTACAGTGTAGAACACAAATACATACAGAGCGTAACCTGTTTCAGAAATAAAATAATGTTACTTCCTTGCCCCTGCCTATCACATATATCACAAAATAGCACGACAAAAAAAAAAAAAAAGATACCTTGCTTACCTCCATTTTGCAAACTGATTTATGCGCACAATATTCTTTAGCGGTCCACAGAGCGGCCACTTGCAGTTCATAGTCTCCGCCACCAGATGGCCCCCGGAAAGGAGTCAAGCGTTGGGGGCGTGGCTCAACGTGGGCGTGGCTCAACGTTGAGGCACGCCTCGATCTGCGAGCTGCAGCCAGGGGCTTCTCGTCACAGAGAGCACTGGCCTGGGTCTGGCCTTGAACATGTCCGGGTGTGTGCATGAAAATGGGCGCCGCCTACACGTCATCAAATTGTATTTTACATTGACAGACCTTAAAATTAAATACTTTTTTATTAACTGAAAATTTTAAACTCAGACAAGTCATGATAGTATATTGAATAAACAGGCATAATTTGTATGTCAACCAAACTCAATAAAATAACAATTACAAGTAAAAAGTCTAACAGTATCTCAGTACTTGATTTTTTATTTCAGAACAATATATATATATTTAGGTAATGACTAAAGGCACCCTGAATTCGTTTTTAGAGTGCAGGGAAAAAATGTGGAAGAAACCTCAGGAAGAGCCACAGAGGAGGGATCCCTCTCCCAGGACGGAGAGACGTGCAATGGATGTCATGTGTACAGGACAAATCAACACAAACATATTGTACAATTACAATGACTGACAAAATGACAATGAATCACAATGAATGAAAAAGTGACCACAGTAACAGATATGGCAGCAATAATGACAGTAATAATATATGTAGTGGATGTTGTGCAGGATCACAGCAGCAGCCACGATCCATGAGAACCTGCTGGACGACAGAGCACAGAAACTCCGGGGAAGTTTGGTTAGTAACATGCATTAATGAGACATGTCCACAGATGGAGAGAGGGAGAGAGATAGATAGTCCCCCGGGAGTCTAATCCTATGGCAGCATAACTATGGGATGACCTAAGCTTTATCAAAAAGGAAAGTCTTAAGTCTACTCTTAAAAGTGTTGACCGTGTCTGCCTCCTGAACCCAGAATGGTAGAGGAGCCTGGTAGCTGAAAGCTCAGGCTCCCAATCTACTTTTGGAAACTACAGGAACCACAAGGAACCCAGCATCCTGAGAGCGCAGTGTTCTAGAGGGGTAGTAAGGTACTATGAGCTCTTTTAGATATAATGGTGACTGACCATGAAGAGATTTGTAAGTAAGGAGGAGAATTTAAAACTCTATTCTAGATTTAATAGGTAGCCAATGCAAGGAAGCCAAAATGAGAGAGATGTGATCTCTGATCTTGGTTCCTGTCAGGACGCGTGCAGCAGCATTCTGAATTAACTGCAAAGTCCTAAGAGACTTATTAGCAGCCTGATAACAGCCTGATAACAAAGAGTTACAATAGTCCAGCCTTGAAGTAACAAATGCGTGGACTAGTTTTTCTGCATCCGCTTGAGAGACAATGCGTCTGATTTTAGCGATGTTACGTAGAAGATTGCAGTCCTCGATATTTGTTTTATATGGACATTAAAGGACAAATCCTGATCAAAAACAACTCCAAGATTCTTTACAGTGGAGCTAAATAGGATGTGCCATCCCCAGGAGGTGATTGGTGCAGTAATTTCCCAGTCCTGGCTTGTGATTGGCTGTGCCTGAAAGCCCTAAGGATAAAAGGAGCCAAGATGGCGGCTGCCGAGTGGACACCATTTCCTCCTCCTCCTCTCCCAATTTTTGCCACATGTCCTTTTGCAGAACTTATGACCTTAGAAATAGCTTTTTGTTTGAAGAGTAGGGGTGGACTGCCATTTTGTTTGATTGTGTTTTCTCCTGTTTTTGTTAGTTTAGGGAGGTAAGTTTATTGTGATTTTGATTTTCTGAGCAAAGAGATTTATTTTGAAGATAGTTTGTTTTGGTTGTTGTTTTGGCCTGGGTCCACCCTGAAGTTGATTCCTTAGTTGTAGTTGTTTGAGATTTAGATTTTTGTAAATAAACTATTTTTCATTTGTACATAAAACCCTGTGTAAGTGGCTACTTGGGACACGGTGAAGATTGAGGCACCTTTTTCATGTTATGCTCTAGACCCCTAGACTGGGGCATAACAAAGCATATATAAACTAAGTGGTCCTAGTACAGAACCTTGTGGGACTCCATGACAAACTTTGGTATGCATGGAGGATTCATCATTGATGGAACAAACTGAGATCGATCTAAAAAATGAGATTTAAACCAGCTTAGGGCAGTTCCTTTGATGCCAATTTGATGTTCCAGTCTCTGTAAAAGAATTTGATGGTCAATGGTGTCAAATGCAGCACTAAGATCTAACAGGACAAGTACAGAGATGAGTCCTTTGTCTGATGCCATTAGGAGGTCATTTGTAACTTTGACTAATGCGGTCTCTGTGCTATGATGCACTCTAAATCCTGACTGAAAATCCTCAAATAGACTATTGTTATGGAGAAAGTCACACAGCTGATTAGCTACAGCTTTCTCAAGTATCGTAGACACAAAGGGAAGGTTTGATATCAGTCTGTAGTTGGCTAAGACCTCTGGGTCGGACAGCTACCTTAAAGGACTGTGGTACATATCCTGATAATAAAGACAGATTAATCATATCCAATAAAGAATGAATAACTAGAGGTAAAACATCCTTGAGCAGCCTGGTTGGGATGGGGTCTAAGAGACTAAATACATATCAGGTTTTACAGCTGTTTCCAAACTTGCTGTATCAGAATGCAGATCAATGCCTGTTGAGGGCAGCAGGGGATGGATTTTGTCTCTAATAAATACTTTTATCATTAACCATCATGAACCCCATGAAGTCATTGCTACTTAAACCTAAAGGAATAGATGGTTCAGTAGAGCTGTGATTCTCTGTTAGCCTGGCTACAGTGCTGAAGAGAAATCTGAGGTTGTTCTTATTCTCCCTTTATTAAAGAAGAGTAGTAGGCTGCTCTGGCATTACAGAGAGCCTTCCTGTATGTTTTGAGATTATCTTGCCAGACTAGATGAGATTCTTCCAGTTTAGTGGCATGCCATTTGCGTTCAGATTTACATGCCTCTTGTTTTAATTCACGAGTCTGCTGGCTGTACCATGGTGCTAGCCTTCTTTGTTCAATTGTCTTCTTTTTCAGAGGTGCAATAGAGTCTAGAGTTGTCCGTAATGAGCCTTAATGCACAGACAATGAGAATGGTTCTTCAGTACCGACATTTGTCAGATTTGACATCATGTCTCCATCTCAGAGAAAACAAAAGCATACTTCACATAATGTTTTACTAATGTGATGCACACAGACTTTCCCTTTCCTCTGCTGAAACAACCTGAAAACAGCCTCAATCAGGCAATGATTACAACTCCGCCCATGAGACAGCTCAAATTTTACTAACAAAAGACTTTTAATGAGACCAAATTAATGACAGCAACAGTCCAGCCAGTTCCTTTAGTTACCTTAATGACTGATGCCAGTGGTCTTATAGGTACAAGGACCCCAGGGATTTGCGATGGAAGGATGGAAAGAGGGACTTTATTAAAATGATGAAGGAGCCTGACAGTAAATCCAATTGAGCTTCACGACCCAGCCGGAATTATTGGTTTTCTGCTTCCTTGCTGGCATTATCTGGGTGTGCTCAGCACCCAGGGAGCCATTTGGGTGGTTGGGAAAAATAAATCCTTGATAGTGTTAGGCATTATGGGGCAATAATGCTTAAACACGTCTCTTCTTTCCTTTACATTAATAGAATAGTGTCCCAGCTCAGTCATACACATTGACAGACATTTTTTTTTGGAACAGAAACACGGCCACATCCCTCACCTCTTTCTCTTCCCTTGTACCAATAAAAAGCTTTAGTCATGATTAATGAATGTATTCCGAAGTGACTGGAACTTGCCTTTAGCTAACTGGAACACTTTAGTTAAGCTCTATCTGATAACGGCCCTTCCCTATACTCCGAAATATGCCTGGACAGATATATCACCCCTTTACTCTATTATCGGACGAAACTGTACCAAGCCTCTTCCAAATAGCCAAGCTGTTATTGTTATGCGTTTGGAATAGCAGAAATTGGAGGGTGCAGGTGGGAGCTGGCATTTACCTCCATGCGGCTGCTCATTTAAAACTTAATGAAAGAGGAAAAGTGCTGAGTAAAGTGTTAAGTGGAGGAGGGAACATCTGTGAGGCTATTTTTCTTCATTTAGTAGTGTTGTGTGTGTATGTGTGTGTTATTCCTGCACTGTTTCATAAGAATTTTATATCTGTTTGATTGCTTGGTAAGTTGTCAGTGTTGTACATCATGCATTTTTTAAAGATCTGACCTGAATCTTGATCCCTTAATCTCTAAGAAGTGGTCAGTCCACCATGATGCAGTCCATTCCATATGGAATGTAGTGAATGCAATGTTATGTTTGACTAATTAGCTCCAAAAATAAAGTGCAACTGAGGCTGATGGAAATGTCATTAGTTTTGCAGGTCTTTGGTCAGATGTCAAGCTTTGGAGAAAGTGAGTAAAGACAGACTGGGAACCAGATATTCATGGAAACCATGAATGCAGCAGACATCAAACCATGAATGTGCAGAATTCTCTGCAAAGCCATCAAGTGCTGAGATACTCCAGTCTGGACTGAATCACCAGACCAACAGTTTTTGACTTTTGGCCTGACTGCAGAAGAAGCAAAGAAGCAAGGTCACACAAACACTAGGATCCTTTTTCAGTAGACCATGAATATCAATGACAAATGCTGTTGTAAATCAGCTAAAATGTTGTTCCAGGATTAGTTTAACCGAGACACCAGACAGAGGGCAATCAGTGTGGATGTACAGACAGATGTTTGCTGTTACACTGTCCTTACATTCTGTGTGTGGATAATATAGGTATGTAGTGACTGGTCTGTGTGACTGTGGTGGCAGCCAGTTTTAAATGTTTTTTTTTGTGTGTGTGTTTGTTTAATTTTAGTACTTTGTTAAACTAAGAACAAGCCAAAGATTTATCAGACTGTCCTGGTGGTGCTAAAGTTAACCCAGCAGAGTGAATTGGGACTGCAACACATGAGCTGAGGCTTTGTAGCTAACACCCACTGCTACACTTAAACAGAACTGTAACCGTGGTGAAGTCTATAGGTAGCATCTGTCACATTCACTGTGCTACTCAAAGCCAATGACAGGCATAAAACCCTGACAGATGCCATCACAACACCTGTGATAGTTCTGCCGAATGATGTATGACATAGGCCTACCAAATGTGTCAAGATAACATTTTCACCCTGAAATTCACCCAGAGTATGTGTGTGCTGCTAATGAAAGAAACAACAGTCATTTCATTATTTCATTACAGATCTACATAATATTTAGATAATGTCTATATAATATTATAATATTATAGATACTTCCTGTGCCAGCTGAAGAAATTCAACAAGACAATGATGATGCACTTCTACCTCCATCATTGAGTCCATCCACCTCCTCCATCACCATCTGGTATGCTGCTGCCACCACCTCTAGGACTCTGAGACATGCAGGAAAGATTGTAGATGAGCCCTCCCACCCTCACAACTCTTTGAGACATTCCTCGTAGACATTGCTGCAAAAAAAAAAACTGATGCATCTGTCTCTCTTTATCTCCTTCTTTATCTCCTGTAATGATTTTATCATTCATTGTAATTCATTGTCATTTTATCATTCATTGTGATTCATTGTCATTGTCAGTCATTGTAATTGTACAGTATGTTTGTGTTGATTTGTCCTGTACACGTGACATCCATTGCACGTCTGTCCGTCCTGGGAGAGGGATCCCTCCTCTGTGGCTCTTAGCAAGGTACTGTAAAAAAGGTTGCCATGTCAAAATGTTGGAGTCTGTCTTCTAGAACATATCTTATTCTTTCCAGGTGGAGTGTATTAGTTAATTCTTCTAGCCACATCAGGTGTTGGTGTGTTTACCTTCTTCCATAACGTAAGAATCATTTTCTTCACTATTATAAGACCATATGAAATAAAACATTGTTGTGCTTCGTTTAATTTTTTAAAGGTTTCAGACACGCCAAGAATAATAACTAAGGGTTCTGGCTTTATCACAAACCTCACAACCTCGGACATTATATTAAAAACACCAGATCAGAAAGAGTACATTTTGGGGCATAAGGCATAGCTATGAAGATGGGTTGCAATAGAAGATTTACATTTATCACACAGAAGTGATACTTCTGGATATATATTATCCTTTGAGAAGTGGAGCATATGTATAATTTTAACTTCAATAAGACAGTGTCTTGTACTGTGTGAAGAGGTGTTGATCTTCTCAAGGGCTCTGTCCCATAGATCATCCGTGATCGGTTTGCCAAATTCTTTCTCCTACTTGCGTCTATGCATATGCAGAGGATATGGATCTAAGATTATAACTGGATTTGATTTATTTCCAAATGTAAATCATGTTCTGAATAATAGGATTGTTGTTATATAATAACTGGCGCTAATACAATTGTAGCCAGTGAGTATGGATGGCATTCCTCCTGTTCCATCAGTAGCCAATTAGGTGGGGACAATGAAATTCTTCCTCCTCCAGATTTAGGCCTACAAAGATATTTCTTACCTATTCTGGGAGCTTTATAATAAGTAATTAGGTAATAGGTAATTAAAGAATCTAATTGTTTCTAAGGAATATTGGGATATTTTGAAGAGAGATATAATAATCGCATTTATTCTTCCAATCATTGAGATTGGAAGAGCATCCCAAAACACTAAAACCTAGAGCGCAGTTTTTTTATTAAAGGAGGGAAAGTATACCGTCTTGTCACTTCAATGATCAGATAAGTAAATTTTTCGGAGGAGATTTTAAATGGGAGGTTAATCAAGAATGCCAGGTCATCCGCGTAAACTGGCATTAAGACACTTTTTGTCCAATTAATCCGATATCCTGCGAAAGTACCGAATAAATAGATTTTATCTAAAAGTGCTGGAATAGTCATTTGTGGCCGTGTTACATAAAGAAGAATATCATCTGCATACAATGATATTTTACTAATTGTTTCTTTAGTGGTGTATGACTGTATCTGAGGGTCGAGCCTGGTACTTTGAGCCAACGGCTCAATAGCAAGAGCAAAGATTAAAGGGGAGAGGGGGCATCCCTGCCTCGTCCCTCTACATAACTTAAACGGGGAGGAATGGTTCGATTGGTTAGAATTTGGGCTGTAGGGTTTCTGTAGATAAGTTTAATTAGTAACAAAAAGCCATCTCAGAGATTGAATCTACTGAGAACTTCAAATAAGTATTCCCACTCAATCTGATCAAACGCCTTTTCCACATCAAGCGCAAGTATGACGAGATCAGAGTGTGGTTCTCTTCTTGTGTACATTAAAGAGGCGTCTCAGGTTGAAGTAGAGTTTCTGTTAGGGACAAAACCCGTCTGATCTGGGTGAACTAACCTCTCCAGCAGGTGGCCCAGTCTGTTAGCAAGTATTTTGGCAAATAGCTTCCCGTCAACATTCAGGAGTGAAATAGGGCGATAAGCACCTACTTCCTGTGGATCTTTCCCTTTCTTATGAACCGTGATCACAGCCTCAGCTAAAGTCGGTGGTAGGGGTGGTAGAGGAACCTGTTATTAATATCTTTAGATTTTGTGAGTATTGTGTTGTCAGAGGCTTTTACCTTATGTATTGTCCTATCATTCTCCATTTTCCTGAGCTGACGAGCTAGTAATTTATGTGGTTTATCCCCAAATTCGAAGAACCTTTGTCTGGTATACAGGAATGCTTTAGTTATTTTCACAGACATAATTTGATTGTATTCATATTTCAATGTTGTTATTTTTCTGTGTAGAGTTGTAGATGGGGATTGAGCATTTTCCTGATCTAGTGTTTTGATGGTAAATGGTAAATGGACTGTACTTATATAGCGCCTTTCTAGTCTTCCGACCACTCAAGGCGCTCTACACTACATATCTCATTTGTCACAACAGCAGAGCCACAGCAGAACTGACATGGAAGGGCAGACATGATCTGCCCTTCCATGTCTTTTAATTTGGACAGGGTTTCTTTTCTCCTTGATACTTCAAATGAAATTATGCTACCTCTAATATAGGCTTTAAACACGTCCCAAAGAGTGGAGGGGGAGGTCTTTGGAATATCGTTCATCTTAAAATACAGTGATATTTGATCTTTTAGGTAGTCACAAAACTTTTTATCTGTAAGCAGATGAGGATTTAGTCTCCAAGAGGTATCTATCTAGATATGGATCCAAAACGGTGTTGAAATCTCCTCCAATTATCAAATTAGTCTGTGACATATCTGGTACTAATGCAAAAACTTTTTGAAAAAATATAGGGTTGTCTGTGTTAGGTGCATACATATTTACTAGGGTGAGGGAGATATTCTGAATCTCTTCAATCACTATAACATAGCGACCCTCTCTGTCGGATATTGTTTTTTTCTGCGAAAAAGGTACACCCTTTCTAATTAAGATTGCCACGCCTCTTGCTTTAGAAGAAAATGCAGAGTGACAGATCTCTCCTATCCACTTTGGCCTGAGCCTGCCATGTGATTTATTATTCAGCTGGGTCTCTTGTAAAAACATAATATCCGAGGCCAGTGCCTTAAGATGGGACAAAACCTTCCCTCTTTTGACTGGATTATTCACTCCACACACATTCCAGCTGGAGAAAGTAAGTAGTAGTGGTAATCAACTTTTGAAAGGTCTTCTTTTCCCCAACCCAGATCTCCCTCCCGAAGTCAACCTGAATCACATATTAACAAAAAACCAAAATAAACCACTCTAGCCAATTCAAAGTAAATGGCGCAAGCCTTCTTAGGGAAGCCAAGAAAAAAACAACAACTAACAACTAATAACTAAAGTTACTTCCACACCTACTGGTGGCCTGTTATTAACTTCAAAATTGGTCCGTTTAGCTCTGAAACAAAATAAGAAAGATATTAATATGAGAAAGGAAACGAGCGCAGCGGTATACATGCGTGCACGCACCCCCATCTATACAAGTGCATCTATCATCGTATCACATGTGCTTAGGAGATTAAAATACAAATGTACTCCCTAAACCTGAACGTCAGTTCTACATTTCAACATTTCAAAGAGTTTTCAGAAATTTCAAAAATTTGTCTTGAGTCCTAAAAATAAACATATAACTGCTCAAACATAGCTGTAGTTTTATAAACAGGAGGCAAGAGTAGGACATATTCGGCAACACTCTTAGACAAAGAAAGAGAGAGCCTTGTCGGATAATAACTATACAGTATCTGGTTTTTAAAGGATATATTGTAGTGGCCCACGACTTCCACACCTTTGTCTTCCTCCTTTGGCAGGTAGCAATTGTTGTGTTAATGTTAGCCGCCGAGGCTATCTAGCTAGCCACCGATAGAGAAAGAGAAAACCAGTTCCTGAGATCCATGATTTATCAGTCCGCCGCAGCTGTAGGTGAGCCTGGACCAGAGAGTTGCTCCGCGTATTCTTCGGCTTTTTTCGGGTGTGTGAAGGATGTCGGTGTGCGGTTGTGTCTGACCAGGAAAAGTAGACTATACCTGATGCCGGGCTTGTTGCGCAATAGCTCCCTGACGCGGTTGAATAGAGCCCTTTGCTTAGCCACTGCCGGAGGATAGTCGGGGAATATCTCAATCTTCTTGTCTCCGAAGTAAAGTTGCTTCGCCGCTCTGGCTTTCCGTAGGATGTCCTCAAGCACATGATAATAATGTAGCCTCAGGATGAAGGGCCTGGGGGGGCCTCGAGGACCGGGGCTTCTCTGGAGGGTCCGGTGCACTCGGTCAATAAGCGGCTTCTCATCCAGAGATAGCACATCTTTTAGCAGGTCAACTATGAAGTCGTACGGTGTGGATCCTTCCACCCCCTCGGAAACTCCCACGATTCTGATGTTGTGCCTCCTTGATCTGCCTCCTAAATGCTCACATTTTTCAGTCAGTTTCCCCACCTCGGAGGTCAGTCGTGTTACCTGACATTGGAGATCAGTAACGTCGTCGGAGTGGAGTGAGGTTGACCTCTCCAGCTCTTTAATCGTCCTCTCGTGCACGGCCGTGGCGGCTTCAAGTGTTTTAATGGATGACTGAATCACCTTTTTAGTTGTAGCCAGCTCCTCTTTCAACTCAGTGCAAACAGTTTGTAAGCGTGCTTCAATCGTTCTTGCTCTGAGTGACTTTATTTTGCAGGTAAGCGATAGCAACTAGTATGGCACGGGTAGGTGGGTCCGCCTTGTCACTCATGTCATCAAGTAGAGGTATGTCACCTCGGTCTGAGGACTGATCGGGGCCTGGTTCTTGTTGGTTGTTTTTTCTGGTTTTCCCCTTTTTTTGGCATTGTTCCTTTACACTTGGTCTTTAACATGCACTTTGGTTTAACTTATTGCGTCGCTGCGAAGGTCTTAAGAGCGGATTTGCAAAAGTTTAGTGTTTTAATAAGGATAAAATTAACAGAGCTCGTGTGAACACGCCTTACTCCTCCCTCGCTCAACAGCACCCCCTATTTTTGTTTATTTATTGAGGTTATTTAACAAATATGTATAGGTTGAGTTGCATTGGCACCAATTGTAAGGCAGGCTATCATGACAACTTCTGGTTCTCCAGATGGCAGTTCGTCATTGGCGACGAAAATAAAATGACGAAAAATGGAATAAAGATCTGCACTCACGGCAGATTCTCCTATCATCTGGAGCCGTTTACTAGCAAATGGACAGTTGGGAGTTTATTTTTTTAAATTTTTAGGATTAAAAAAATTTACTTGAATAATTTACTTAATTTAAAAAACAGACCAGAGCACAAAGGACAAAGTTTGCTTGAAGAAAAGTGAACAGGAAGTCCTAAAAATGTGTGTTCGTGACTTGATGCCGTAGCCCTGATTGATCTGAATGCCTCTTAGAAAGCATTAATTATGTAGTTCATCATGATGTAGTTGCGTCAGCATACTTTTGCTCTGTTTATTACAATAAATCAATTGGGTTGATGGCTGCTGGAACGTTCAGAAGTGGCTCAGTGGTTCATAATTACTTGCACGAATAAACAATTATAATTATACATTGCTCCCTTAATTCACACAGGTCCTGGAGTTGTCTTAATTTTGTCTGAAGGGGGAGGCCCTAAGTGTCACACTGTTTCATAATAATCAACACTGAATTTTGAAGCTGATATAATATCAGATAAATAACAATGAGAGTGACCAAGCACATAATAAACAGACAACATCTCTGGTTCTGCTGCATTAAATCCCTTCAAAAAAAAAAAGTGACAGTGTTATTGGAGTGCAGTGCTAAAATTGTATTTTTTTGCAGCAGTCTTTCAGTGTTGAACGTGTTAGTAGTAAATGCAGACTCATTGTGACTCAGGTCAAATGTTTGGACAGTGCAGCTAAGGGACTCACATTTGGATGCTTCTGATGGTCCCTGCTGACACACCATTGTCCATCCTATTCTTGAGTCTGCATTTCTAATTATTAGATGTCAAGAGGTCAGAGGTCATAAAATAGGAGTTAGTGGACCACCACTGTGAGTTGGTTTTGAAAGCTCTTAAAAAAAGCTACTATGTTCTCAGTATGAATCCAGGCTTGTTAACAGTCTGCAGACGGTTTGGTCTCAGCAAAATTTCAGTGAACAGATTAAATACATGGATTATGTTTCTATCAAACCATATAATAAGCATCTGGTTCAAAATAACAAGATCAAACAAACAATATGCCTAATGGGGAAGCTTGTTGGGCAGGTTTGCTTTGAGTCAGGGAAGCTGTGCAGGCACTGTAACATCCATGGCCAATTTTCTCTCTCTAAACAGCTGAGCCTCTTCAGGCTACACACACAGTGTTCATCAAATTACTGAGCAATGAGGTGTGAAAAACACCTACATCTGACAATGCAAAAGAAGCTTTCATATTCTCTGTGTCTCTCATGAGCTGAGCCACCCAGCTTTTCTCCCCAGCAGAACAAAAGCCTAATGCATTTGTCTCCTTCAATCTGTTGGAACTGCTGGGCAAATGAGTGACAGACAGTCTGGCAGCGCGTCTCCTCAAGTGGAGAAGAAGTTCATTACTCCAGCTCCAACCCAGCCGTCCATCAGACAGGGGACAGCTCAGGGATTAGCTACGTCGCTGGGGTCCTATCTCTCCTGAAAGGATTTCTACAGGATCATTTCCACATCTGGAGCACATCTGTCAATCAGTCAACACACAGCACCTGTTGTTTATCATACTCCCCTGTTCATCAGAGAGCAAGAGACGACTTTTACCTGACAAATTGAAGTGAGACAGATTATCGGTTTGCCCTGCTTTTAGCCTTTTATTGCAGAAGTCAACAGTGAATAAAGGTGAAGGAACAGAAAAGCAGGGAGTTGTTGTGTATGTGCATGTATTGAACGATTTAAGGGTAGAAAGGCCAGACATTGGGAAAAAAAACAGTGTTGTATTGAGGCTGAGGTGTTACAAAAGACCTTTATGTCACTCTACCTGATTCTTCTCCTGCTGTGGACAGTGCACCATGACGTCCTGCTGTCACTTAGTGATTTAGTTCTCTACTCCATCCAAACAACCCAAACAATGTTTGTGGTTATTAGTATTAAAGTTATTCAGTGATAGTTGTCTGAACATACATGCAGTAGGTACATTACACCCATAAGCTGCCAATAACTAATTTAGCACACATTTAGCCTCTAATTAACAGAAATAGGCTGTAATAAGGTTGTAGGTTAGTTGTAGCAGCTTAAAGGGGCAGTATGTAAGACTGTTAAAAACATTAAAAAAATGAATTAACATCAACAACAAAACATGAAGAGGTAGCAGCTATGATCTGATGTCAATGACATCTATGCACGGTTTTACTTATATCCCATGTTATTATTGTGCTACATTTTTAGCTTTGGCTCATACTTTATTGTAAGACAACTTGTGCATCATTCAGTCTCAGTCCATGAGGACGAACAAAAAGAGAACCAGTTAGAGCGGAGTGACAGAGCTGCTGCTGACCGCAGCCTTAGCAGAGAGAGAGAGACATAGAGGCAGAGCCTGAAAGTCTTGAGGAATAAAGACCTGCACTCATGGCAGATTCTCCTATCATCTGGAGCCTTTTAGGATTTAAAAAAATTAATTATTTAATTTACTTCATATAATAAAAACCAGACAAAAAGAAGTTTGCTTGAAGAAAAGTGAACAGGAAGTGCTGGAAATGTGTGTCTGTGACTCGATGCCGTAGCCCTGATTGATCTGAACGCCTCTTAGAAAGCGATAATTATGTAGTTCATCATGATGTAGTTGTGTCAGCATACTTTTGCTCTGTTTAATACAATAAATCAATTGGGTTGATACTGCTGGAATGTTCAGAAGTGGCTCAGTGGTTCATAATTACTTGCACGAATTAACGATTATAATTATACATTGCTCCTTTAATTCACACAGGTCCTGGAGTTGTCTTAATTTTGTCTGAAGGGGGAGGCCCTAAGTGTCACACTGTTTCATAATAACCAACACTGAATTTTGAAGCTGATATAATATCAGATAGATAACAATGAGAGTGACCAAGCCATGAAAGATACATTTGCACTTAAGGACCATACACTTGTCAGTGCTCTCTGATGAACACACTATATAACATATCTTCAATAAGCTAATATCATCGGATAATATGGAGCAGGGGGCTCAACTGACTTGCATGCTAGTGGTCACCAATTGTTGATGTTATTGTTTTCAAGGTCCAGTGTGTCAGATTTAGGGATCTAGTATAATATTCAGAACTATGTTTTACTAAGTGTACAATGACCTGAAAATAATTAGCGTTATGTTTTCATCACCTTAAAATTATATCTACTGATGACACGGGTCCTCTTCCACAAAGTCTG
Organism: Collichthys lucidus; assembly: GCA_004119915.2. NCBI lineage: Eukaryota > Metazoa > Chordata > Actinopteri > Sciaenidae > Collichthys > Collichthys lucidus. The sequence goes on from CM014083.1 coordinate 1,509,857, forward strand.
CTATATTGGGAATGGATAATGATTTTTGCAGCCACCATAGTTTCTTTTTCACACTTGGAAGGGGAAAGGTTTCATTCTACAGGGGAAATTACCACGGGCCATTCCCAGAGGCACGAAAGTGAGTAACAACAACCATTTTTATCACTGCATGATGAGTGCTTGGGTGCCACTGCTTGGGAAAATCATGTGATGTTGTTTGTGTGACAGTAACAAACAATAGAAAAATCAGCAGAATTAGGAAATGTACTTGAGTCAATCAGATAACCGACAGCACAGAGTTGTCATTAATAAAAAACACTTCATGTGCGGCTGTCAGTTGAAAGTTGGACTTTTTTTTGTTAATGTTGGGCCAGATCTTGTGGACATTGGCTGAGATTGTTCTGTCAAAATAATGACACTAGAATTGCAGTAGAACTATAACACGGACAAAAACATTATAGGGTATAGAGTTATACTGTATAATGGATTTACTGGATTAACAGAGTGAGAATGAAATATTTACTTAAGCCACTAAGAAAAACACAAAACTGCAAAATCAATAATAGGATCTATGACTGATGCAGCCTGTGAGAGCTGAAAATATTCAAATCATTCTCTTCCAGCTTGTTGTTTTGTGCCAGATCCATCCATAACTGCACTACTGTATGTTTGGGTGCTAAAAAGTCATTAGTTTAACAAACAGATAAAGTCAGTAATGTAACAGCTTCTACGTCTGGGAAAGGCTCTAATCTGTGTGTTTATCACACCCCATATAGTGACAAACAACATTTACCTTCGACAGTTACCTTACAGCTCAGCAACAAGACACCTCAGCTGCATTAGGACCAAAGTATTGTGAGTGCTCCTCGACGTGAGACCTTGTCTGTTTTGGTGTCACTGGCAGTGCAGGAACAAATTCCTGTGTGTCTTTTTCTCTCTGCAAATAGCAGAAACACAAGCCCACCATCATTGTTATTCCAGTCACAGTGGCAGACAAACAGCCATCTCCAAAAAAGACCCCGCCACATAATGAGATGTGAAGTATAATAAGCAGAGTTGGCACGAGGCAATTTCAAAATCCGCCGTCTGATGTGGGCTTTTTCTCCCTTTCTGCTTTTCATGAGGTTTTTGTTGTATCCATTTCCCCCCTCCACCAGCCTCCCTGTCCCTCCTTCTCTGTTGACATGCGCGTCCCTTAGCTCTTCAGGGATTGCGGGATCAATGAGATGCTCTCTCCTTAGATTATTTCTCACCGGAAGAAAAGAATATCAGAATGCACGGAGAGCTTTTTTAAAATGATTTTTCATTGTCTTCTCCTGCTATAATACAATGCTGTTGTTATTCACTGCCAAGATTGGGTTGAACAGATTGTTTTTTTTTTGTTTGTTTTTCCTGATAGGCACTGAACTCTGAGACAAAGGGCCTCCTCACTTGTTGAAGAGTTTCTTTAAAATGCAACAAAACAAAAGCACACACAGACACACAGAGTAAAAGCCAAGGGTACTTCCATTCCTGCACAAGGGTTTAGGATCGGTTCATTTGGCTTCAGCAAAGCAGTGAATGTTGGGAGCCTCCATGTGTATGCTGATGGAAAAAAATACAAGATACACAGAATTTGCTTATTTCATATGCAGTATATAAACAATTAGTATATTTATTACTGTAACTACAAGTTTTTCACATGTATGTTTTCATGCATCAAAGTTTACTCATCAGTAGCTGTCTGATACTGTACATTGTTACATCTGCTGACAACTCCATGATCCCTTTGTCTGATAAATATATCAGGATAGAGGCACACAAAAAACTTGATTTACACTTTCGGAACATGTTTTTGTATGGCTAAGATTCCCCTGTGTTAAATCAGATAGAACTGCATTACCAGAGGGACATGAAGACCTCTTAATTTTATTTAAATGCAAAGAAATAATGGCTAAAGTACTTTTGAGCAACAGACTAACAGGAAGGAAAAGGCTGGTGGAGCTCTTAGCAGCATCCATGTCCAGACCTCAAGATGGCCTTTCTGTCCTCTCCATTCATTCTGTTGACTGGAGGCTGAGAGGTAGGAATCTCCTAAGTACTGTATTGTTCACGAACCACTTAAGTATTGTTTGGATTGAATCGATGAGATTATCAGCAGTTAAATGATGCAAAAGCAAAAAAAGAGTATGCAGAAGTTCTGTCAGATGTCTGTCACAACCGATTATGAAAGCAAGTGCTTGACAAATATACTTTAGTGTTTGCTGATGCATGTCAGCGGAGAAGAGAGCAATCACTGATAGTTCAGTGAAAGAATACTTGCTTTCAGTGTGGGAAACACAGGATTGATTATCAGTCAGAAAAAATGTAGCCCACCTCTGTGACATCAAAGCAGAATAAGACCAGGAGGAGTCTCAGCTGTCACATGCAAGACCAGTTGTTCAGTCATTTTCATTTTAAATCAGGCGTTGCAACGTTAAGCGCAGCGCTGTAATCCCAAACAGTTGTACTCTCTCAGAACTAATAAGGTCATACCCGTCAAATGTCGTTATGTAGTCAACCAAACTATAAATTGTTGTGCTCTGTTGAGATTTCTGCCACTTTAATCGAATAGGGCTCAATATGTTATAGCTAATTTGTGTGAAACACTCAAAAAGTTTAGGAACCATACAGTAGTGTCAGGATGTTATCGACGTCATGACGTTCTGGTGGGTGGGTCATATCTCTCCCTCAGGAAAGCTGAGTTGTTTTTTTTTTATTGAATTTCAATAAATAGTCTTAAATTTGTAACTAGGAACACATTTGTACAATGTTTAAGTACTAGTGTTTCTTTGCTTGTTTTACAAGGTGGATTGTGTTAATGTCGTCATGTGCTACTGTAGGCCTATATAAAATGAACTAGTTGTTATGAACTTGTTAGCTAAGTTGGGATTGTTAACTGGTGTTAGCTTCGCTAGTCACGTGCACCACATTAGCTATACAACAATTTAGAATAAATTCATTTAGATGTGGGATTTTATGTAGCATTCCTAAGATGGTGTCCAGCAAACGATGTGGGCTTCATAGATAATTGGACACCTTTCTGGGGAAAACCTGGTCTGATTAGGAGAGACGGCATCCATCCCACTTTGGATGGAGCAGCTCTCATATCTAGAAATATGGCCAAGTTTATTAGCTGACCAAAGCCATGTCGACAACCCAGAGTTGAGACCAGGAAGCAGGGCTGCAGTCTTACACGCTTCTCTGCGCCTCCATTAGAGCAGCTGCCCACCCAGTCCTTTAGTATAGAGACTGTGTCTGTCCCCCGTCCACCTACATTATTTAAAGATAAAACAAACAGAAGAGGAGTTCATCATAAAAACTTAATACAAATTAAATCAACATCTCCAACAGTCCAAAATAAGAGAATTAAATGTGGACTCTTGAATATCAGGTCTTTGTCCTCTAAAGCTGTCTTAGTTAATGAATTAATATCTGATTATGATATTGATTTGTTCTGTCTCACTGAAACCTGGCTGCAGGAGAATGAATATGTTAGCTTAAATGAATCCACTCCTCCGAGTCATTATAATACTCATATTCCTCGAAGTACTGGTCGAGGTGGTGGAGTTGGAGCCATATTTGACTCAACTCTATTAATAAATCCTAAACCTAAACTAAATTATAATTCATTTGAAAGTCTTGTTCTTAGCCTCACTCACCCAACCTGGAAACCTTCGCAGCCAATTCTATTTGTTACAGTATATCGAGCTCCAGGTCCTTATTCTGAATTTTTATCTGAATTTGCGGAATTTGCATCAGGCTTGATCCTTAAAACAGATAAAGTAATTATTGTAGGTGATTTTAACATTCATGTGGACAACCACAATGATAGTCTTAGTACTGCGTTTATCTCTCTATTAGACTCAATCGGCTTCTGTCAGAGTGTAAATAAACCGACTCATTGTCTGAACCACACTCTTGATCTTGTTCTTTCATATGGCGTTGAAATTGATAATCTAATAGTCTTTCCACAGAATCCTCTTCTATCTGACCATTTTTTAATAACCTTTGAGTTCATACTATTGGACTATAAGCCTTTGTGTAGAAACTTCTACAGCAGATGTTTATCTGATAGTGCTGTAGCCAAATTTAAGGAAACGATTCCTTCAGTATTGAATTCAATGCCATGTCTAACTGTAACAGAGGACTTGTCTGCTTCCTTTAGCCCCTCACAAATAGATCATCTTGTTGATAGTATTACAGGTTCATTACGGACAACTCTAGACTCTATTGCACCTCTGAAAAAGAAGATAATTAAACAAAGAAGGCTAGCACCATGGTATAGCCAGCAGACTCGCAAATTAAAACAAGAGGCACGTAAATCTGAACGCAAATGGCGTGCCACTAAACTGGAAGAATCTCATCTAGTCTGGCAAGATAATCTCAGAACATACAGGAAGGCTCTCCGTAATGCCAGAGCAGCCTACTACTCTTCTTTAATTGAGGAGAATAAGAACAACCCCAGGTTTCTCTTCAGCACTGTAGCCAGGCTAACAGAGAATCACAGCTCTACTGAACCATCTATTCCCTTAGGTCTAAGTAGCAATGATTTCATGAGCTTCTTTAATGATAAGATTATAACTATTAGAGACAAAATCCATCACCTTCTGTCTTCAACAGGCATTGATCTGCATTCTGATACAGCAAGTTTGGAAACAGCTGTAAAACCTGATATGTATTTAGACTGTTTTTCTCCCATCGACCTCCATCAAATAACTTTAATCATTTCTGCAGCTAAGCCTTCAACCTGCCTCTTAGACCCCATTCCAACCAGGCTGCTCAAGGATGTTTTACCTCTAGTTAGTCATTCGTTATTGGATACAATTAATCTGTCTTTATTATCAGGACATGTACCTAAGTCCTTTAAGGTAGCTGTAATTAAACCTCTTCTTAAAAAGCCCACTCTAGACCCAGAGGTTTTAGCCAACTATAGACCGATATCAAACCTTCCCTTTGTGTCTAAGATACTTGCGAAAGCTGTAGCTAATCAACTGTGTGACTTTCTCTATAACAATAGTCTATTTGAGGATTTTCAGTCAGGATTTAGAGTGCATCATAGCACAGAGACCGCATTAGTCAAGGTTACAAATGACCTCCTAATGGCATCAGACAAAGGACTAATCTCGGTACTTGTCCTGTTAGATCTTAGTGCTGCATTTGACACCATTGACCATCAAATTCTTTTACAGAGAATGGAACATCAAATTGGCATCAAAGGAACCGCCCTAAGCTGGTTTAAATCGTATTTCTTAGATCGATCTCAGTTTGTTCACGTCAATGATGAATCCTCCATGCATACCAAAGTTTGTCATGGAGTCCCACAAGGTTCTGTACTAGGACCACTTTTATTTAGTTTATATATGCTTCCTTTAGGGAACATTATTAGGAATCACTCTATCAATTTTCATTGTTATGCTGACGACACCCAATTATATTTATCGATCAAGCCTGATGCAACCAATCAGTTAACTAAACTCCAAGCATGCCTTAAGGATATAAAAAATTGGATGACCTATAATTTTCTGATGTTAAATTCAGACAAAACTGAAGTTCTTGTAATTGGACCCAAGCACCTCAGAAACTCTCTTTCTAGAGACTTAGTTACTTTAGACGGTATCACCCTGGCCTCCAGCTCCACTGTAAAGAATCTTGGAGTTGTTTTTGATCAGGATTTGTCCTTTAATGTCCACATAAAACAAATTTCGAGGACTGCATTCTTCCACTTACGTAACATCGCTAAAATCAGACGCACTGTTTCTCAAGCAGATGCAGAAAAACTAGTCCACGCATTTGTTACTTCTAGGCTGGACTATTGTAACTCTTTGTTATCAGGCTGCTCTAATAAGTCTCTTAGGACTTTACAGTTAATTCAGAATGCTGCTGCACGTGTTCTGACAGGAACCAAGATCAGAGATCACATCTCTCCCATTTTGGCTTCCTTGCATTGGCTCCCTGTTAAATCTAGAATAGAATTTAAAATTATCCTCCTTACTTACAAAGCTCTTCATGGTCAGGCACCATCATATCTAAAGGAGCTCATAGTACCTTACTATCCTTCTAGAACACTGCGCTCTCAGGACGCTGGGTTCCTTGTGGTTCCTATAGTCTCCAAAAGTAGATTGGGAGCCAGAGCTTTCAGCTATCAGGCTCCTCTTCTGTGGAACAAACTACCAATCTGGGTTCGGGAGGCAGACACGGTCAACACTTTTAAGAGTAGACTTAAAACCTTCCTTTTTGATAAAGCGTATAGTTAGGGCTGGCTCAGGCCATCCCTTAGTTATGCTGCTATAGGATTAGACTGCCGGGGGACTCCCCAGGGTTATGCCTAGCCAGGCACGGTATTGGTTAAAGATGTAGTCACATCTCCCTTACCGAAAACCCTCCCTCCTACTCTGCCTCTCTCTCTCTGTCTTTCTCTGTCTGTCTTTCTCTGTCTGTCTGTCTGTCTGTCTGTCTGTCTGTCTGTCTGTCTGTCTGTCTGTCTGTCTGTCTGTCTGTCTGTCTGTCTCTCTCTCTCTCTTTCTCTCTTTCTCTGTCTGTCTGTCTGTCTGTCTGTCTGTCTGTCTCTGGACATGTCTCATTAATGCATGCTGCTGACCAAACTTCCCCGGAGTTTCTGTGCTCTGTCGTCCAGCAGGTTTTTCGTGGATCGTGGCTGCTGCTGTGATCCTGGACGACGCCCACTACACATATTACTACTGTCATTAATACTACTATATCTGCTACTGTGGTCACTTTATCATTCATTGTCATTCTGTCAGTCATTGTAAATGTACAAAATGTTTATGTTGATTGTCCTGTACACGTGACATCCATTGCACGTCTGTCCGTCCTGGGAGAGGGATCCCTCCTCTGTGGCTCTTCCTGAGGTTTCTTCCACATTTTTTCCCTGTTAAAAGGTTTTTTGTGGGCAAGTTTTTCCTCACTCGAACCGAGGGTCTAAGGACAGAGGGTGTCATTCTCTGTACAGATTGTAAAGCCTTCCGAGGCAAATGTACTTTGTGACTTTGGGCTATACAAATAAAATTGAATTGAATTGAATTGAATAGATAATTGCACCACAGATCCTACATTTTGCAGAATTTGCACAAGCATTTATGGCATTGCGAATGCACGTTTACAGGGAACATGGTATGGGAGACAGGATCTTAAAGCAGTGGCACGGGAAGACATTTCCGACAAAGGGTGCAGGGTTCAGCTTTCGGGGGTCACGAGTAGGCTATTACGATACTTACACGCTAAGGTACCAGTGTAAAAGTGTGTAATTGACCGTTCAGCCTACTGCGTTATAGTGGCTGACAGAAAAACAGAAGTTACATGCTTTAACCTTTCCATAACCATGTTTTGTCATTGTCAATTTTGCAATCCAGTAACATTAACCAAGCAACATAAGTAAATGTAATAATAATATCCACCTTGCAAATGTAAGAAAAACAAAATATGGATTTAGATTAACAGTAAATCAATCTAAACACACTAGCCCCTCACCCCGCTTCGCTTTCTGTGCTGCGTATTGTGCATGACAGCACAGCAGCAATCAAGCACTCAAACTCTCTTGTTAAGTAACATGCAGATATTCTGTATCGGGCACGTAAGCAGATATTAAGGTAGATACATTTTTGATCATGTAGGGTACAGTTAAGGTGTCCTTGTCAAGTTTAACATTTTTCACTGCGTCAGCTCGCAGCATGAAACACAGCATGATGAAGCCCAGTACATAATAAATAGACGATGAGGTCCATGAGTACAGAAGCGCATTGCTGCCACTAAAAATTATTTGGCTCAGTATCACGTAATTACGTGAAAGGTTTCATGTTATAACGTGATATTTATCATGTGCTCATGTTAGGTTGGCCACGATTGTGGCTGGAGATTACAGCTAAGAATAGCCAGACAGGATGGTTGTTTTCAGGGTTTTTATTATACACAGAATGGTAAACTTTCCTCCTCATCCAGCAACAACACAAGATTTTACAAAATGGCGCCTTTTATAGTGTGTCACCAATGAGGGAGAACCCATGTCCATGCTGCTAAACAGTCTTGAGAATATTTCATTCGATCATTATGCCCATAATATTCAACAATATACAAGACAAATATATACACAATATACACACACAAACACACAACTATTTACAAACAAAACCTAATCAAAATCATAGTCCGTTACACCAATGAAATAAATAATTTCCCCAACACCCCTACAAAACACCACTTGGTTGCACCCGGAACTACAAAAATGGCTGCTGTTGTCTGGGGAAGCCTTTTGCCTGCACACCCTGGAGATAATGGAGACTGGTGAGTACCATTTCACATTTCACATTTTACACACTTACACATACACATACATTTCCAGTATATCTCAATCCACATAATTACACAATTCATTAGCTCAATCACACTATATCCAATTCAATCAGACAGAATGCACAATAAATCTTATCTTGCTCTTTTACAGGTGGAACCATGTGGCCATCACAGTACCTCCCAGCACAGCTAAGATTTAAAAGGAGACTAAATATAGGAAATAAATAAATATGCATTCATGTATATCAAAAATGTGCAAATATACAATGTGCAATGTGTGCAAAGTGTGCAAATCCAATAAAGTGCCTCTGCTTCACAAAAGTGCCTGTGCAGTTATTAAAGTGCATGTATGCTTGTTAAAGTGCATGGTGCCACGTTTCCCCAACTCCCTCTCCAACTCCAGGGAACGAAGTCCTCTTCGTTACATTTCCTCCTCCCTCTCCCCAAAGACAACAGTACCTCAATCCTCTGACATTCTCGACAAACAGTCTGCCACCACGTTTGACTTCCCTGACCGGTAGTTCACCGTGAAGTCATAAGGCTGCAGAGCCAGGTACCATCCAGCGATGCGCATATTGACATCCCTCATGCGATGCAGCCACTGCAGAGCGCGGTGATCCGTTTCCAGAAAGAAGTGCCGTCCCAGCAGATAATATCTGAGGGTGTCGATGGCCCACTTCATTGCCAAGCACTCTTTTTCCACGGTCGAGTACCTTGTTTCCCTGTCCAGCAGTTTCCGGCTTAGAAACACCACCGGTCTCCTCTCTCCTTCCACCTCCTGCAGCAACACTGCTCCTAGTCCCACTCCAGAAGCGTCTGTCTGCAGGATGAAGGGCTTCTCAAAGTCAGGACTCTGGAGTACTGGGTACGTGCAGATGGCTTCCTTGAGGTCCTTGAAAGCTCTGTCACACTTGTCAGTCCAATGAACCCTACTCGGAGCAGAAGCTTTGGTTAGGTCATTCAGCACAACTGCTCTGTCAGCAAAATGAGGCACAAACTTACGATACCAGCCCACCAAACCGAGGAATCCCCTCAGTTTCCTTTTGGTGGTGGGAACAGGGAAGGATTTGATGGCCTCCACTGTTATAAAAATTAGGGTTACACAGTTAGTTGGATGTTTTAACTTATACAATGTTTGTTCCTATTTATTATATGTCCTTAGGGCACTTCCCTTTATTGCTGTTTTCCTGAGACTGGCAGGGTAAGGTAAAGTTCAGGTTAATGTATAAATAGAGGGATTTGAGAACAAAATGAGGCCTAGGGACAGGTCAGAGAGGTGACATCAAGATTGGGGACATACTGGCTACTCATTAGGTGATATGTTGAAGAAAGCATTTTAAATGCATAGTATGCAAATTGACTTAACAATTCACAGGGGTTGAGACAGCCCATCTTCAGGAAAATGTATAAGAACCAACTGTTAACGCTCCTCTGGGAGCCTTTTTCTCTGTAACCCCTTTAGGGGGTTGCACTGTGAAACGCTCCTTCTTGTACAAGAATAATAAATTCAACTTAAACTTTGATGCTTTGAATCTGATCCTCTTTATTTAAGGGTTTCTCTTTAAAAAAATCCCGTAACATCCACTTTCCCAAGCTGTGGTTTTATCTGTCCAAATCCAATGATGTAACCCAAGTACTCCACTTCTCTTTGGGCAACAGCACACTTGTGAGGGTTAATGGTGAGGCCGGCTGCCTGTAGTTTCTGCAGCACCTGTTGCAGGTGAACTTTATGCATTTCCCATAATTGGCTGAAAATAACTACATCATCCAAATATGCAGCTGCAAAGTCAGACAAATCTCTCAGAACATGGTCCATTAGCCTTTGAAAAGTGGCTGGTGCTCCCTGCAGACCAAATGGCATGACCTTGAATTGATACATACCAAAGGGTGTTCTGAAAGCTGTCATCTCCCTGGCCTCTGGTGCTAAGGCGACCTGCCAGTAGCCCTTGCTGAGATCCAGTGTGGTGATGTATTGAGCTCTGCCAACTCTCTCCACCAGATCATCAATCCGAGGCATGGGGTATGGGTCAAAGTTGGACACGGCATTCAAGTATCTGAAATCAATACAAAATCTGAGAGAACCATCTTTCTTTGGAACCAATACTATGGGACTGCACCATTCACTGCAGGAAACCTCAATTATTCCCGGCTCCATCATCAGCCTAATTTCCTTTTGCAGCAGGGGAATTAACCGCTCCGGAATCCTGTAGCTCTTCTGCCGCACAGGGGCATCTCCCTTCAGCCGAATCTTATGCTGCACCAGTGAAGTGAAACCTGGGGTCTCTCTAAAGAGCTCTGGGTCAAGCAGGGGTTTTACCTCTGCCTGCTGAGTGAGAGACAGGTGTGACAGGTCCACCTCTGGGCCCTCCGCTGCTGTGGTGGTGACTGGGAAGACCTTGGCAACGGTGTCCTCCTCCTGCACTGCACGAACCAAAAGCTGCTGGTGCACCGGCTCCGGGCACACCTGGAACTCCTTCAGCAGGTTAACATGAAAAGTCTGGTATTTCTTTACCTTGTCCGGCATAAACAGTTCATAAGTGACCTTACCCACACGTTTGCTGACTTTATATGGTCCATGCCACTTAGTCAGCAACTTGCTTTCACTGGTTGGCAGCAGCAACAGTACTTTTTGGCCTGGTTCAAAGACTCGCTCTCTGGCCTTCCGATCATACCACGCCTTCTGGTTCTGTTGAGCTGACGCCATGTGTTTATGTGCAAGTGCTGTCATCTCCTCCAGTCTCTCCCTCATTTTTAACCACATATGCCACCACATTTTCTCCTTCCGGCTTCGAACTCTCCCAGTAGTCTCTCAGCAGGTCCAGCGGTCCTCTCACCTGGCGGCCGTACAACAGCTCAAAGGGAGAAAAACCTGTAGATGCTTGTGGGACCTCCCTGTAGGCCAGTGTTTCTCAAACTTTTTCAGACCAAGGACCACTTTGTCAAAAAAAATTTTTCAGGGACCACCTGACCCCGTCTTCAGCCACCTATCCATCATTGTTTCCCATCCTCTCCGTGCCTTGTTTTAGTTAAAGTTCACAGCTTTTGCTGCTCTTTTCTTTGCTTTCTTTTCCTTACTTACTGACGTGACAGCGGAATGATTTTGTCTATAGGAGACGCCGTGGTTGCTTAGGCAACAATTTGGGCACTGCTAATTCAGATTTATCTTCATATATCCATTATACATATTTAAAAAAAATATTTGTCTGCATTTTTGTTCAGAGAACAAATTCGCTTTACACTTCAAATAATGTTAGGTAGGACTAGGGCTGATATGGCCTGTAACCAATATCTCGATATTTTTAAGCTATATCGCGATACACGATATATATTTCGATATTTTTGTTGTTGTTGTTTTGTATTGTTTATTTCTAATAAATATTGTCATTATTTCCATGATAGCATTGTAATTGCTCAGAATCAACGTAGAACAGTAGATTTACACTTGCTGTGAGACACACCTCTTTTATAGCATTTTAACACTTGTCATATTTTTTATGAATTTTTAATGCATTTCATGATGTAAATATGAGCTTTAAAGCTCAATAGCTTCCAGGTCCTGTGACCTATTGGCTCAAAATCAGTGTAGAACAGTCGAGCTACACCTGCTATACGACACACACTCTTTTTTATAGCATTTTAACACTTGTCATATTTTTTATGAATTTTTAATATATTTCATAATGTACATATGAGCATTGAAGCAGTGCAGAATCATACTTGGCATATGAGACACTTTTTTAAATCAAATTTTAACCATTCTTCATATTTTATAAATAAACGTTTAATACATTTAACACCCACGTTTTATTTTGAAAACCGGAAGTGTCCACACGCTGCAGTAAGCTAGCGCTGAATTTCCTGTTTTTTAAAAGTGTTTGCCATAAAGTCGGCAATAAGGGCGCACTTGAAAATATTGGAGCAGCTGACGTGACCACGCGAAAACGAGAGACGTGACCGCAGCTGTTTTTCTTCAGAACCAAGTCGTCCGTCTCCATCTTTGATTACCTCACTTGGACTCTTGGCTTCACCTCTCCTCACTTGATACAGAAAGTACGCATGCGCGCAGGGGATGTTTCTGGGTGGGCGGGGCAGTGTGCTGCGTGCTGTGAGCAGCAGGAGTGAGTGACAGGTGAATCCCCGGAGAATTAAATGCAGACGGCTTAAAACATTTACATGACAAGTACTCGATGGTCGCGATATAGTCATTTCATACATCTCACGTAGAACAAGCCGCGATATATCTAGTATCCCTAGGTAGGACTCCACAAACTTGTGTGGGAAATTCGAATATTTTAAGAGATCCTCTCACGGACCACTTGAGGTCGCTCGCGGACCACACTTTAACACTGCTGTAGGCGAACAACAGGTATGGCAGCCAGCGATCCCAATAAGCACCTGTGTGAGACACAAACTTGCGCAGCATGCTTTTCAGCGTCCGGTTATAGCGATCCACCAGCCCGTCCGTCTGGGGGTGGTAAGGGGTGGTCTTAATGCCCTTCACGCCTAACACTTGATACACCTGCTGCAACAGTTTTGACAAAAAATTTGTCCCACAGTCTGTTAGGATTTCCTTGGGGATGCCCACTCTAGAAAAAAGATGTAAAAGGCAGTCTGCTACCTGTCTAGCTTTAAAAGACCTGAGAGGAAAGGCTTCAGGATAGCGGGTGGCATAGTCACAAAGCACCAAGATGTAACGGTGGCCTGAGGAACTTTTCTCTAGTGGGCCTACAATGTCCATTCCTATCCTCTCAAAAGGCGTGTCAATGATTGGCAAAGACTGTAAGTGAGCACGAGTCACTCCTTTAGCAGAGGTTAGTTGGCAGACTTCACAGGACGCACAGAACTGAGAGACTTGCGTGTACATCCCTGGCCAAGCAAAGCGGCTTCCAATCCTATTCAGTGTTTTCTGGAAAGCCATGTGACCCGCCCATGAAATTGAATGACCCATCTCCATAACTCTCTGTCTGAACTGTTGTGGCAGTGCTAGAGTCTTAGTTTTTCCATTTCTCTGGTAGAGAAGGCCATTTTCTACAATGTAGGTGGCATCATCTAAACAGCTTGGGTTATTTTGCTGAACACCCTCCACCTCTGTCACCTTTTCAAACCACTGCTTCAGGGTGCCATCTTGTTTTTGCAGTGTGCTCAGATCTGGAGGAAACTCAAAATCAAGCAGTTCAGGTGGTTTAGGAAAGATTTGTGCTCCTTGTCTAAATGAACCTTTTAGCTTCTCCTGTCTTCTTTGTGCTCTTGATTTTCTTGGTTTAACTGGCCCTGCTTCCCAGTCTACCCCAAAGAAAGGTAGCTCTCTGAGGACCCCCCCTGCACTCTGTGCTCTAGTGGTGACATTACATGGTGTTAAGGGCATGGTGACTGCATGAGTTACTGGCTCACTGAAATCTGCTACTGAACTCTGACCTTCATCAATGCTCCTATCAGATTTGCATATTGGCTGGGTCATAAGGTCATAGAGTGTGGGTACATCATTGCCTAGAATGACTGTATATGGCAATGTTGGAGCTAATGCCACAGTCAACAGGAAAGTCTGCCCCCCCACAGTCAGATACACTTCAGCAGTAGGATAAACATGCTCGTCTCCATGGATACAGCCTATCCGTGATCTATCTTCACTCCATTTTTCTCTGGGGACCAAACTGGACAAAACTACTGTCTGAAAACATGCAGAGTCAAGTAGTGCTATCTCACGCTGTCCATTGATCAAAACCGGGACTGTATGGCCTGCATTGCTCACTGTACCCACTGTAGCTGGTCTTGGAGCCGAACAAAGGAGAGATGGTTTTGTGTGGCTCAAAACTGGGCAAAATGGTTTTGTGTGGCCCAAACCATTACAGTGGTAACACCTAACCTCTTGTTTAGTGGTTCGAGGGGGAGGCTTCTTTGCATGGCTCGCGGCCTGGGGAGTAAACTGCCTATCATTCGCAACTCCTCTACCCTGTGGCTGACCAGACCCCTGTTCACCCCAAGAGGACCTACTTGACTGGGCCTGGCGGTTCTCCCAACCGAAGGTGGCAGCTCGGCTTCCTCTCCTGGCTGATGTGAAGACCTCGGCCAAGCGTGCAGCTTCCTCTGCAGTCCCAGGGTCATGCTCTCTGATCCAGATCTCCAACTCTGGATGGACCATCCTCAGGAACTGTTGAAGAATGATGGTTTCTGATAGTTCTTTAACCGTTGCTTTCTCAGGCTTAACCCATTTGCAGAAGAGGTCTTTCAGACGCACATACAGCTCCCGTGGCGTTTCACCAGGCTCAATCTTGAGAGACCGGAATCGTCTCCGGTAGGTATCAGGTGTAATTTCATATTTTGCCAAAATTGCTGCTCTAACTTTGTCATATTTCTCTGAGTCCTTCACGTCCATCAGAACATAAGCACTGCGTGCTTTACCAGTGAGTAGGGGAACAAGACGCACAGCCCATCCATCTTTAGGCCAGTGACAGACCCGGGCCATTCTCTCAAAGGTTGTCAGGAAATGTTCAATATCATCATCTGGAGATAATGGCAGCAGTTTGGGATCCCTCTGTGGTCTGTAACCCCCACTCGCCTGGCTCATCATCTCATCTGGGTCATCAAAATCCCCATCATTGTCGTCACGACCATCATCACGTCTTTGTGGATGGTAGCTTTCTTCCATCGTGTCCAGCTCAGTTCTTTGTTCATCAGTCATCATGCCTACTTGCTGCTGGATTTGGGAGACTTGATGCTGCATGCGTCTCTTTCTCTGTTCTTGCCGAGAGGATTCTTTCTCTCTTTGCTGATCTCGCTTCACTTGGGCTTGCATGAGAGATTTTACCAGACCTGCTAGTTCATCCAGTTTGTCTTCAGGTTTCTCTGTCCTGGTGCCTGGAGCACATGCTCCACTTGGGCCCTCATCTGGCTCTTCTTGATCATTTTTCTTTGCTGGCCTCGGCATCCTCTGCTGTAACGTGGATCCCACCTCTGACACCACTTGTTAGGTTGGCCACGATTGCGGCTGGAGATTACAGCTAAGAATAGCCAGACAGGATGGTTGTTCTCAGGGTTTTTATTATACGCAGCATGGTAAACTTTCCTCCTCATCCAGCAACAACACAAGATTTTACAAAATGGCGCCTTTTATGGTGTGTCCCCAATGAGGGAGAACCCATGTCCATGCTGCTAAACAGTCTGAGAATATTTCATTCGATCATTATGCCCATAATATTCAACAATATACAAGACAAATATATACACAATATACACACACAAACACACAACTATTTACAAACAAAACCTAATCAAAATCATAGTCCGTTACACCAATGAAATAAATAATTTTCCCAACACCCCTACAAAACACCACTTGGTTGCACCCGGAACTACAAAAATGGCTGCTGTTGTCTGGGGAAGCCTTTTGCCTGCACACCCTGGAGATAATGGAGACTCGTGAGTACCATTTCACATTTCACATTTTACACACTTACACATACACATACATTTCCAGTATATCTCAATCCACATAATTACACAATTCATTAGCTCAATCACACTATATCCAATTCAATCAGACAGAATGCACAATAAATCTTATCTTGCTCTTTTACAGGTGGAACCATGTGGCCATCACAGTACCTCCCAGCACAGCTAAGATTTAAAAGGAGACTAAATATAGGAAATAAATAAATATGCATTAATGTATATCAAAAATGTGCAAATATACAATGTGCAATGTGTGCAAAGTGTGCAAATCCAATAAAGTGCCTCTGCTTCACAAAAGTGCCTGTGCAGTTATTAAAGTGCATGTATGCTTGTTTAAGTGCATGGTGCCACGTTTCCCCAACTCCCTCTCCAACTCCAGGGAACAAAGTCCTCTTCGTTACAGCTCAACAACTGTAGTATGTCACCATGTCTGAAACCAAGATTAAAGTATAATTGAATTAAGTTATGTAGACAAGCCATAGTCAGTTACAGACTTGATACTTTCACATTATAACGTGAAAATACCATATCATGAAATAACATGATAATTTCACGTTTTAACGTGACAAATATCACATTATAACGTGAAACTTCCCACGTAATTACGTGATACTGAGCCGAATTTCTTTTTGGGGGGTGGCAGCAATGCGCTTCCATACAGGAGAGATGGCCTGCACTGTTTTCACTGGTGGAGGTATGGCTTTATCATTTGAATTGTATTTAAGTTCTTATTGTATTGTTGTATGATTATGGAAAACCTGGTAAAGTCTTGGGATTTCACACACCCTTTGTCCCGGCCTGGAGATGGACAGCATATTTGTATATCTATTGTAGGGGTGCGCCATAACACCGATATTACCACCTGTCGCGATATCTCGTCTTGCTGGACGTTATCTATATGCTGACGCAAAATACCGGTACAACAATAAACATAAAGCAGTTCTATACAGATTCTCTCACAAAAGCCGCAGATTTAATCTACAGTCGCTACTTCAAGACATCACATGAGGGCGCTCATGCATTAAGTCCACTACAGCAAGTCAGTGGGAAAAAAAGAAGAGGGAAACACAAACTGGGGAATGGCGGAAGGCAGTGGAGTTCAAAACGAAAACAGAAACGGACCAAAGCCGGTGAAAGATGCTCCGTCTACTTTCAAATCAAAAGTCTGGGCCCACTTCGGCTTTTACCAGACTGACAGTGGAACGCTCGATAAAGAGTTTGCAATCTGCAAGAGCTGCCGCCATAAGGTCAAGTACACGGGCAACACATCGAACATGCATAGCCATCTGATCTATCATCATCCCGAGCTTGCCGCGGAGGAGAAGACAGCGTCGGTTAGCAACGCTAGCCAGCCTACAATCAACGCTGTATTTAAAGCAAAGCTTCCTTCTGGGTCCACCAGGGCTGAAAGTATTACAAAGTCCATTGCTTGCTTTATTCGCAAAGATCTCAGACCATACAGTGTGGTTGAAAATGAAGGTTTCCGCCGAATGTTAAATACACTGGAACCAAGATATGACATACCGTGTAGGAAATACTTCACTGAGAAAGCAATTCCCGCTTTGTATGCCGAGACGAAAGCAAAAGTTGAAAACGCACTTCAGTCTGCTGAGAGAGTTGCACTTACATGCGACGCGTGGACATCCAGGGCCACCGAATCATTTGTGACATTCACTGTTCATTTTCTTTTGGAGTGGGAACTGCAGTCCTATGTTCTCCAGACCCGGGCGATGTCCGAGTCGCACACCGGTGCTAATATGGCAGAAGTCATACGGAAGGCTACGGTGGAGTGGAAGCTCACCGGGAAAGACCCCGCGATTGTCACTGACAACTCATCTAACATGTCAGTTGCTGTTGAGCTAACGGGATACCAACACGTTCGGTGTTTTGCGCATGTCCTTAACCTCGCTGCACAGCACGCACTGAAAGTGCCAGCTGTTGCTCGATTGACCGGGAGAGTCCGCAGGATTTCAACGTTTTTTCACAGAAGCACTACAGCCGCCGATGCACTGAAGAGAAACCAAAGGATGCTTGCGCTGCCACATCACAAGCTCGTCACAGATGTTGCTGTACGATGGAACAGCGCTTATGAGATGCTTGCCAGGTTCCTGGAGCAGCAGCCTGCCGTCTGTGCGGCCCTCTTATCTCCTGAGGTAGGTTTATTTATGTTATATTTTGCCGATAGCATAACGTTTGTGTATTAAGTCTCTGTGTGTAAGTGTTTTATTTATGCATTATATGTAGATTAAATTAATCATGTGATTGTGAAAGTATAAATTGAATGCTCATCATAATTGTAGTATTATCTCATGATATCTTGTTATATGTGGCTCTGTTCTTGCATTAAGGCATAGGCAAGTTGAATTCTGAACAGGTTACACATTACAAGCGAATGCAGTCTAACAATATAATTATGACAATTCAAAATGTACATTTAATTGATGTTTTTAATGAAAGTTCCATTCTGTCTGCCTGTGTTCTTTCATTTAGGTAAGAAAGGGCACTACTGACATCTGCACCCTGACTGAGACAGACATCTCAAATGCTGAACAGGTTGTGCAAGCCCTCAAGCCAATGCTGGTGGCAACAAAAATCATGTGCGAGGAGAAGAGCCCAACCATCTCCATAATTGCTCCACTCCTTGCCCAGCTTTTGAGTGACACCACTGCCACCATTGAAGATTCCTCCCTCGTTAGAGAGATGAAGACCGCCATCCACCAAGACCTGTCCAGACGCTATGACTCTATGGAGGACAAAAAGTTCCTGCGCATCGCGTCAGCCTTAGACCCCAGGTTTAAGTCTCTGCAGTTCCTATTGCCAGAAGACGCCCAGGACACAAACACCAAATTAATGGAAATGGCTGCTGCTCTCAAGGTATTATGAAGATGATTTTGACATTAATAGGTCATTTTTTCCCCATTTTTTTTTCTTTTTTGCCTTCAGTACTGCTAATGCCATATAAACATTATCTAATTCATACATACATAAAATCTATTTAACTAAATAAATACATCTCTATAAAGTGAAGTTATTGTTCTTGTTATTAAAAAGACATGCAGAAGAATGTAAATTCATAGAAATAGTTTTGTGACTTTGTTACCCAAAAACATGTTTTAACTAGAATTGTAAATGGTATCACTGTCCATTTTCTTACAGGAAGAGGATGCAGACATGGATTCATTTCAAGGGAGCCCTGACGACAAGGAGGGAAGCCCTGACCCACAGACTCCAGAGACCAGCGCAGTGAGTGCACACACACCAAGGAAGAGGAAGTCTGCGCTCACTGATCTCCTCGGTCAGACATTCAAGATGACCCCCCAATGACTGACGGCTTCTTCCTTGGCAGAAAGAGAGGTCAAGCAATACCTAGATGCTCCACCAATCGCACTGACTGATGACCCGTTGCACTGGTGGAAGTCTCATGCTCAAGCCTACCCTCTCTTTGCCAAGCTGGCCCAAAGACATCTGTGTGTCCCAGGGACCAGTGTACCTGCGGAACGTGTCTTCTCTACAGAAGGTGACATTATCAGCTCTCAAAGAAGCTGTCTCACCTCTGAGCATGCTGACCAGTTGCTCTTCCTGAAGAAGAATATGCTGTTTTAAAATGTTTGCACATTACATATTTAGTTGAATCTTACAGAAGTTAAATATTAAGCATAGGTTAAATGCATAGGTT
Organism: Collichthys lucidus; assembly: GCA_004119915.2. Taxonomy (NCBI): domain Eukaryota; kingdom Metazoa; phylum Chordata; class Actinopteri; family Sciaenidae; genus Collichthys; species Collichthys lucidus. The sequence goes on from CM014083.1 coordinate 1,529,289, forward strand.
AAATGCATAGATTAAATGTGTTTACAAAGACCAAATTTTCATAAAACAAATTGTTTCTTGCTTGTTCAGCAGCACTGTGTCCATTGTTTACAGATAACTTAGTTGATAACTAAGCACTGAAATGTGTTTTCTGCATTTATTTTGTTTTTCTAGTTTTATGTTACTTTGCAGAACATATTGAATTTGAAACATTACTTTACATCATTCTGTACACTGTGCAGTACAATTTTCTTGATTCTTGTTTTTTCTGACAGGAACCAAGATCAGAGATCACATCTCTCCCATTTTGGCTTCCTTGCATTGGCTCCCTGTTAAATCTAGAATAGAATTTAAAATTATCCTCCTTACTTACAAAGCTCTTCATGGTCAGGCACCATCATATCTAAAAGAGCTCATAGTACCTTACTATCCATCTAGAACACTGCGCTCTCAGGACGCTGGGTTCCTTGTGGTTCCTATAGTCTCCAAAAGTAGATTGGGAGCCAGAGCTTTCAGCTATCAGGCTCCTCTTCTGTGGAACAAACTACCAATCTGGGTTCGGGAGGCAGACACGGTCAACACTTTTAAGAGTAGACTTAAAACCTTCCTTTTTGATAAAGCGTATAGTTAGGGCTGGCTCAGGCCATCCCTTAGTTATGCTGCTATAGGATTAGACTGCCGGGGGACTCCCCAGGGTTATGCCTAGCCAGGCACGGTATTGGTTAAAGATGTAGTCACATCTCCCTTACCGAAAACCCTCCCTCCTACTCTGCCTCTCTCTCTCTGTCTTTCTCTGTCTGTCTTTCTCTGTCTGTCTGTCTGTCTGTCTGTCTGTCTGTCTGTCTGTCTGTCTGTCTGTCTGTCTGTCTCTCTCTCTCTTTCTCTCTTTCTCTGTCTGTCTGTCTGTCTGTCTGTCTGTCTGTCTGTCTGTCTGTCTCTGGACATGTCTCATTAATGCATGCTGCTGACCAAACTTCCCCGGAGTTTCTGTGCTCTGTCGTCCAGCAGGTTTTTCGTGGATCGTGGCTGCTGCTGTGATCCTGGCGCCCACTACACATATTACTACTGTCATTAATACTACTATATCTACTACTGTGGTCACTTTATCATTCATTGTCATTCTGTAAGTTATTGTAACTGTACAAAATGTTTATGTTGATTGTCCTGTACACATGACATCCATTGCACGTCTGTCCGTCCTGGGAGAGGGATCCCTCCTCTGTGGCTCTTCCTGAGGTTTCTTCCACATTTTTTCCCTGTTAAAAGGTTTTTTGTGGGCAAGTTTTTCCTCACTCGAACCGAGGGTCTAAGGACAGAGGGTGTCATTCTCTGTACAGATTGTAAAGCCCTCCGAGGCAAATGTACTTTGTGACTTTGGGCTATACAAATAAAATTGAATTGAATTGAATTGAAATTTTCTTGTGCAATTCATATGAAATTCATGTGAAATGGATTCAGTGCAATTAATAAATAAATTCTGAATTTCTTCACAGATAACACAGATATCGTGATGTATCGTGGGTGAAATTTCTTCCAATATATTGATAATCGCAGAATCGCAATATCGTGATATTATCGTTACCGTGGGTAAAATATCGTGACAGTATCGTATCGTGGGGTACCTAGAGGTACCCAGCCCTAATCTATTGGCTACAGAATTTGATGACTATTTACTTCTGTTTTGACGAAGGCAATGGAAATATCAGGGTCATTAAAAATGTTAACATTTTGTAAGTAAAATGGGTGGGCAAAGGTAATGTAATGACAGTAAGGGTCATTATTTTCATGTTTTCAGATATCTGAAGAATTTAATCACAAGCAAGGATCTCCTGGTAACTTTTTGTGCATCATCGTCTATTGAAGCTCTACCAGGCAAGGAAGCGTTTGGTCCAGCGATGGAAGACCTACTGGCTAAACTTGATGTGAAGAGGTGAAGAAGGCTCTTTATGTATGTGAACCCTTGCCTTGGAATTGCCTGGTTTTCTGCATTCATGGGTCATAAAATCTCACATGAGCTTCATACAAGTCAGTAGTGTAGATGAACACAACATTGCTTAAGCTGATGGCACAAAAGAGATGAGAGTAAGAGTATTGTTTGTCCATACTAGTAATTTAGATTAAAATCTAACATTTTGTGAATGTTAGATTTAACATTTTGCAATACCTGGCCCAACCCCCGGGGGGGCAAGGTTGCTCTTGTTTTTCTTTGGAAATCTTAACAGCTAAACAAACAAGTTTTTCATAACTAGGTTTGAATTTTACAGTTCATTTACACACTTTATCTTCATTTTTTGCACTGTCAATTTGAGTCTCTCGGAAAAAAAAATAATATTACTAATAATAATCATAATAATCATAATCAGTGTCCACCTGAGTCCCTTATTGCTGCTGGGTTGTTGTTGACCATGTTCTCTCTCTCTCTCTCTCTCTCTCTCTCTCTCTCTCTCTCTCTCTCTCTCTCTCTCTCTCTCTCTCTCTCAAGAGACATTGTATCTCAATGAAAGACAGCAGCTCTGAGAGGACTATCCATCTTCATCCGCGAGGATGTGTCCAAGTTTTTCCTGAAGTGTTTGGGTGATTGCAATTACTGTATGTTACAGTATCTGTCCCCTTTGGATTATTAGAGAGTAACACGCATGCTTGTATGCACAAACATCCACACCATTCCAGATCCCAGTGTTGTCTGATTCCTGCATGAATATTGTCCAACCACAATGCCACATGCCAATTTCAGTGACATTAATTTAGACACTCTACTGACTTATTGTTTTACCTCCACCATGTTCTCTAGAAAACACCCAAGTTGATACTAACCATAAATCTGTTGGGATTTTAACCATCTATGAAGATGATGGTGCCACCACACCAACAACTGTGCAAGATACCGCTGTTGTGTTGGAAGGGGCCTTCGAAGCAATTCAGACCATTTTTGAGCTTGGGTCTGGATGCTCACAGCGCATCAGGTCGCTGAAAGCAAAGCTTTTGCAGTAAACTTCTGTACTTTTCTAAACTTGTTTAAATGCACCAGACTTTTGTATGCTTATAGACTTGTTTAAATGCTCTAGACTTTTGTATGCTTCTAGACTTGTTTAAATGCACTAGACTTTTGTATGCTTCTAGGCTTGTTTTTTGCTCTTTGGTCATGTCAATTCAGTCTAAAAGATGTGCATATATGTGAGCAGTTCTGTTCATTTATGGGAAAATTGGTAAGGATTACTCCTGTGTCAAGCTTCAGATGGTGCTTGTAAGAGGGTTTTTTTTGTGTGTGTGTTGTGGAATTTCAGATTCCTTCAGAACACTTAATTATTTGAAATTTTGTATGCATTTGCTCAATGATTTAGGCTTTTAAAAGTATAGAGTCTGTATTTCAGATATTAACCCTGACACTCAGGTTAACTTGATTTTAATGCTCAGGTAAAGGTTAAACGTTTTTTAGCTGTTCGTTGTAAAATTTAAATGTGCGATTGACAGAGTTGGACATAGCAATCACAGGTGGTTTAGTTTGTCAAGTGCAAGTAGCTAATGCAGCCTGAGCACTTGCCAAATGGTCTGTGTTTCATTTGCAAGAGAGAGACAATCTTTGATTTTTCAGTTGACATTGATTTGTGTGTGATTATTTTTTGCTTTAAATGCAATTATTTATTGCATATTTTAAGCTACCAGGTAACTTGAAAAAAACATCATATTAAATGTACTGTAGAAATACATGTTATTAAAGCAAATATTATTTGTTATTGTAAGAAGAATGACATAATTTTGTCATCAACAAAAAGTGAGTTGGCTGAACTCAACTTAAAATTTGAAAACCCTTGTTAAGTCAACAGCAGACAGCAGATGAGGCAAGTTGAGTAAACTTAAAATTCTCTTGCATCATGTTAAAAAATTTGTGTTGAGATGGTCCCTTTTTTTTTACTGTGATTTTCTATTAGAAATAGGTGTCTTAAAAAGATACTTTATCAGTTTCAATTTGGAAAAAGTTGTTTGTGTCCTTTGTGAGTTATTCAAGTATTTACAATAGAAAGTTATTACTTAGAAAAAAAGCTATTTAACAGTATTTGCTCTGCATTTGTGTAATTACTATTGTAATGGATATTTTTTGTCCATCTAGGAGCAACGTGATAAATATGAGACCTTGTTTTTCGTGCACTTCCTGTGTACCTGCTTGAAGATGCCTCCAAGTTCTTCAGGACCTGTAATGTGAGTGTACTAAACTCTGAGTTTTCAGTTCCAGAACAGCTGATATGAGTTAGGTAAGTCGACTCTGAGTATGTTAACTCTGAGTTGAGCTCGTGCCTGACTACAAGTAAAAAGCCACTATCAATGGAGCTCCGATACTGTGATTCACCATGGCAACAGTGGAGAAAACAGGAAGCAGACATTTTCTGGGAAAAAAGAAAGTAACACGGCTGCGGCCGTAATAAAACTAAAAAGAGTTTTATTTTATTTTTGAATTTAATATCTAACTAACAAACCTATTTATGAAGTTTACTTGAGTTGTTATTCTGCAAACTGACATGTAAGAATTACATAAATGAAAATGTAAGTATAAAGCAGTCCACTGAACAGAAAGTATGCTAACAGATAGGTGTGAAACTAACATAAGATATAAGCATATGTAAAGAAAATAGTTTAAACATGTAGCTACCCTAAGTGACAGTAATGTGTAGACATCATTAGCATGATTTGTATCCTTGAGGGGATAAACCAGACATGGGCAAACTTATGAGGTCTTGGCCCGGCCCCTCTGTCAAACTCAATCTTGTATTATTTGTGTTTTGTAGTCAGCAGATGGACCAGTCCTCACTGACACGCCGGTGGCTCTACTGGTATATGGGGTTAAATGTTAAATATATATCTAAATTTAACATTTAGCTTCAACATTTAGATTTATATTTTACATTTAACATTTGTATTTAAATATTTAAAATATCTCTAAGTTCACAAATATTGTTCTTAAATGTGCAAAAAAGTGACTCTCAAAAATTCAAACCAGTTTTTTAAACATTGTTAGCTAAATGTGACAAAATGTTGCTGTTATTTTCAGAGCGAGACGCTTTATGTTGCCCGCCTGACCTAGGGGTGTCAGGGAGGGTCTGTATATATAAACAAAAGAGGCAGTAGACATAAACATCAGTACGGTTTCACTGCAGGCTTTACTCTCTGTCATCAAATCATAACTGTTACAGATGACATAAGCAATGGTTTGTATTAAATACATACAATTACATTAAACATTTTCCAAACATATCAAGTAACAATCACATCTACCTATTACCATTATCCACCGTCAGTTCCGTGCATTGCTTGATGAAGTTGAAAGCGAATATCCGATCCGATCTCCTGCTACACAACAAAGTCCGCTGGCTGTCCAAGGGTGAAGTTTTGCGTCGCTTTGTCGCTTGTTTAGAACATGTGAAAACATTCCTTAAAAAGCAAAGACCTGAACTACCCACAACTGGAAGATACCGAGTGGCTCGAAAAACTGCACTTTTTGGTGGATATGACAAGCCACCTAAACAAGCTGAATGAAAGTCTCCAGGGGCGGGGAAACACTGCACTGCAAATGCTTGAAGCTGTTTTGTCATTCGAGCGCAAGCTGACTGTCTTTGCCAGAGATGTACAGCGAGGCACGCTCTCCCACTTCCCCTCCCTGAGAGAATTCAAAGAAGCCCATCACGATCACACACTCAACGGTGATTATTTACAAGGTGTGATCATTAATATGCAAACTGCATTTGGGAGCAGATTTTGCGAGTTCCGAAAGGAAAAAATTACACTCTCTTTTCCTGTCACACCCCTGGAGATTGACCCGTCTTTGTTGAGCACATTTCCAGGAACAAATCAAGCTGACCTTGAAATGGAAATTGCTGATATAGCCGACAAAGATTTATGGGTGTCCAAATTCAAACGTCTGACAGCCGAGCTTGAAGACGTCACTCGCCAGAAAGCACAGCTTGGCCAAAGCCACAAATGGAGCGAAATTGAAAGCCTCCCAACACCCGAGAAACTTGTCTATGACACATGGAATGCTCTTCCTGACAGTTATAGGAATATGAAGACATATGCATTTGGTGTATTATCCATCTTTGGATCAACATACCTGTGCAAACAGATATTTTCAAACATAAACTACATCAAATCAAAATATCGCACCCGCGACGCAGTCCTGCGTCAAGATTAAAGTTACATCTTACATGCCCGATGTTGAGAAGCTGACCAGTGATGTCCGGAAACAGAAGTCACATTAAACGGGTAAGAACACAATCCTGACATAGGCATATATTCAGTAACAAAGCTGTTTTTATAAAGTGATTTCTGATTTTTGTCAGTATATATTTGGAATGACACAGGGATATTATTGTGTTTTGTTGCTCAGGTCTGAGGATAGCTGCGTTGGTTGCGTGTCAAAAGAGAAGAGGATGCTGCTGCGTTTTACCCTTGCACTGACTTGCTTGGCATTTGCACAGAAATCAAACTTGAACTGTATTCATTTGATTTTATATACTTTACCTTTTAAAAAGGCTGCTGTTTTATTTTTCTAAACGCAGGCTGTGTTTTATTACACTCTGTTTGGTGCCCAGATAACGGGCACGTTATGCACGTTCCATTTTGTTGTTATTTTTTCGAATCCTCAAAATAAAAATGACATCAAAAATCGGATTTCTTTATTGCATTTCTTTAATTTCATCAAATCAATGAAACATAATTCATTAATATTGTAATGAAGTTAAACTTGAGGCGGCATCGTACAACAGAGCAGTTACGTGGTGCGTCATTCTCTACAGAATACACTGCAGGGAAAATAACATTTAATCATGAATGCTCATTATGTATTTGTACCCAACTTAGTCATTTTGATAGTATGCTAATATTTATACATACAGCATGTGTTGCCTTCATTATAAGGCTTATATAAGGTGTTTAATTTTTTGTGGCTCTACACATATTAGTTTTTTGTTTTTTTGGTCCAATATGGGTCTTTCAACATTTTGGGTTGCCGACCCCTGCACTAGACCTACAATACCTATACACATTTATCCAAAAAGCTGTGTTGGTCTTGAGGACAACAAACCAGTGAAAAGGGCCTACTGACGCTGAAGAATGATTTGTTCAATGAGTGAATCACTTAGAATCGAACTTGTGAGCTGAGTATTGAGGAGATTTTTTTCCCCTCCTCTTTACAAATGTAATCATTTGCCTCTTCTACCTGAGATGTAATACATTGATTGCTAATACATCAATATCACAACATTGACATATTGCCTAGTCCGAGTTTATGCACTGAAGTACTTGTGGGAAACGACTGTTCAATTCATGCACTATACATGTTTAATGTTCTGTTGCCTAATGCCTACCTTGATGCACTACCTGATGTTGCCAGTTGAAGTAGGGCATAGTAGAAACCAGTACTTTATTTGAATGTTTTATTTAAATTGTAGCCTTCAAGATACAGTAAGTGCCAAAATGTCTAAGAACAGTGTTAAATGGCTCCACATTCTAATAGTTGTCATTGCTGTTGAGGATGGATTATACTTAGAAATTTACTGAATTTTATCATGAATCGTTTGTGAGTTTTTATCATAATGTTTACTGAATAATGTGAGATGGAGACCCAAAATACTCAATATACCCTCTGTAGCAATGACCACTATCAGAATATAGAACTATTACCCCTTAATGCACTTTAAAACAAATTTTGTTTCGCTGGAGTCATTTCCATTTCCTTTTGTTTTAATTTATGATAAACACTTTGTTTTGACTGAGCTCCTTTGATTTGTGCCATTTAAAAAGCACATTGTGTTGAATAAAAAAAAACTTGTAAAATTGTCACTGTGGTGTCACTTTCATGTTTTCTAACATGTTTAACTGATTATAATTGTGTAATTGCTGACATCAGTATTTCAGTTTAGAATTAATTTTGAGTGCATGTCTCCCAAATTATGAATTGAAGAATACAGTGGTCCCTCGTTTATCACGGGGGATACGTTCTAAAAATAACCCGCAATAAACGAAATCCGCGAAGTAAGTTTTACAATTATTATACATGTTTTAAGGTCGTAAAACCCCTAACCACACACTTTTATACACCTTTTTACAGGCATTTTGTACAGTACTCCCTTAGTTAATCAGGACGCAGAACACATGTGCAGTTCTCTTTTAGCCAATTTAGGACGCAGAACACAATGCGTGTTCATACTGTACAGTACGCTGTAAAAAAAAAAAAAGAATGCAAAATTACACTGAAAAAAATCTGAGAAACAGCAAGTCTGCAAAAAGTGAACTGCGATATAGCGAGTGATGACTGTATTAAAAATGTATTACTGCCCAATTATAAATTGAGGAATATCAATATTTATAAGATAGCATTGAAATAATTTAAGGCAACTGCAAATGTATTTTTTTATGTTATGTAAACATTTAAAAACATCACTAAAATCTTTTTGTGTGATCTGTTACAAAATAAGTTTTGAGTTCTGTGAACCTATAAGGGTTTACAGTGAGGGTTATGCAGTGGTATATGGGGGTGAGTAGGTGTGTTCATTTGTAAAACAATCAGAAAATAACCTCTGATTCACCGGTGTTCTCATTACTGTGTTCTCATTACAGGCACCAATACGAGAATTACCATAAATTTAATAAATTAACAAAATGAACTTTCTTCTGGGAGCAGTGAGCCACAGCTTTGCGCATGCGCCATTCATTCACACTTCCGGCAAACGTGGTTCGGGCAACCAGTGACCCGGTCTGCTCTGTGCTGAATTTATGCGGCGTGCTCCGGCGTCCGTGATAAATAGAAGCTCTGTGTATGTGTTGTGGAGGGACCAGTGGTTTGGGTCATTTCTTGAAACAGAAAATAAACAAAATAACATGGACAAACCTCCAAGCCACTTGGCAACTTAGAAACAGAATTAAATTTCTTATTCATTTAATCAAATTGCAAATGTCTTAGTACAACTTGCAAATGATTAAGTACAGGTTGCCTACAGTTAGCACAGTTAGCCTACATTTAGCACAATTTCCAATGAATAGATCTTGTTGATCTGAACTGATTGTTGATTATTAGTCTAATGCAGGGGTAAGGAACCTTTTTGACTGAGAGAGCCATAAAAGCCAAATATTTCTAAATATATTTAATTGAGAGCCATATAGTATTTTAAACGTATAATAAATTAAATATGTCTTACTTTTAATGCGACTTCTGGTGCTGCATGGTTTTGCTGATGGCCTGGTAATCTGGTTCATACGTGGTGAGGTTGAGTTTCATGCAGGCGTTGAGGCTTCCATCAGTTTAAACTTGAGTGTAGGTTGGTCTTAATGTTCCTCATATGAGACAATGACTGCTCACATGCATATGTAGAGCCAAACATGGTCAATACGGCAATACTCACACGGTACATTGTGTGGTATGTCACAGGAAGCTCATTCCAAGATTTAAGAATCAGCAACAAAAACAAAGAGCAAATTGCCCCAAGACACAGGGATTCTACTAGAGAACAGATTTGCTCCACTTTCCCAAATTCCTGACTCCCCAAAAGAAAGCTCGTCTTCCAGCACAAGAGAAAGGTATGAAGCTAAATCATATGCTAAAAGGCCACAGAAAGAGCTAACGACTGGGCCTGAAACTCTGATAGTGGGTGACGGAGCTGTGGGTGAGATAAAACGCTTCTGCAGCAAGAAAAACACCAAAGTACTCTGTTTTACTAAAGATATGGTGTCTGATATTTCAAAGAAGATCCTGAAGATTGCTACTGATCATCCAACAGTTAAATCACTCATCATACACACAGGAGCCCTTGATGTTGTGAAGCAACAATCGGAGGTATTAAAACAGGACTTTGTTGATCTGATAAAGAGAGTCCAATCTGTGTTTTTCAGTGGACCTCTACCAACAGTTCGGCGAGGAGATGAGCGATTCAGCAGACTGATGATGCTAAACAGATGGCTCAAAGATACATGTGCTACTCAATCAATAAACTTTATTGACAATTTCAACATCTTTTGGAAACGCAGGCACCTCTTTAAGGCAGATGGATTTTGCCTTAACAAATCAGGAGTACAGCTGCTAAGCACTAACATGTTTTATTTTCTGCGTCAGACACCAGCAGCCTTTGCCAAAGACCAAAGACAAGACAATCCAAGACAACAGATAAGGCGGTACTCTGATGAGGGCGCTGAGATTAGGACTGAACAGGGAGGACCGCAGACCCAGAAAGAACCGGCAACATCATTATTCTCACCCCAACAAGTGGAGTGTCCCCCAGCCCCAACAGGGGACACCCAACCTCCACCCCCCCAGACCCCACCGAGCCCTGAACTCTCTCCATTCAGTCTGGACGACTCCCCACTTCTGGATTTCACCAACAGGATGAAGAGTCTTGTCAATATGGGAATCCAATTAACACCACGCGAAAATCCCCTATTTTGTCCCCTTACACTACCACACCATCCAGCTCCACCTATTCCACCTCGGAAAAAACCATCGACTAAAAGTCACCAAGCCCCCCCACCTCCTTCGAATCAACATATTTGTGAGTCTGAATAATAAGTGCCGGGTCCAGGCTGCAATACTGATATAAATAATCTTCACCAGGAAAAGTCAGGGCCCTATGGAGTTCAGATACCCCTCTCAATCCCTGTGATGATAGGTAACAGAAAGGTAGTTAAACTGATGAGACATAAAAAGGGTTCATTTAAATCTGCCAATCTATTGAGTATAGCATGTCAACCACGAAACTTACCAGTGTCTCCTGTTATCCCCACAAGGATAGCCCTACTTAATATCAGATCACTAGCCAACAAATCACTGATAGTAAATGGCATGATTATGACCTATAATCTAGACTTTTTACTTCTTAGTGAAACATGGCTGACTGAATGTAGTTGTGCTACCATTCTTAATGAGGCAGCACCAACAAATTACAGTTTTATGAGTAAGAGTCGAAATGGCAAGAAGGGCAGGGGTGTTGCTGCCATTTTCAAATCAGTATTTCAGTGCAAGGACATTACATTTGGTGATTTTAGTTCTTTTGAATATCTCTGTTTTTTAATAAAAGGTGATCCAAAAGTCCTTTTTCTAATCATGTATAGACCACCAAGGTACTCTAAAGGTAATCTGATGTCAGTTATCTGCACTGACTACAACTTTTTTTATCGTAACTGGGGATTTTAACATTCACATAGACAACAACATGGATACTAATGCCAAAGACTTCAGTTCTCTACTTGACACCTTTGGCTTGTCCAACATGTGAAAGGGCCCACACACACTCGGGGGTCACACTCTAAATCTGGTTATCTCTAAAGGTGTTGACATTTCTTCTGTTGTTGTTAAGGACTTGGCTCTTTCTGATCATTTCTGTGTGTTCTTTGACTTACAGATAATTCCAAACATTCAGATAACCTCTGTGTCTGTTAGGAAAAGGTACATAAGTGAGAATACGAGTGCTAAGTTTATGGAAGCCATAGCAATGTCACCAACTGTGAGCGCAGATACAGTTGATGAACTCCTGGATAATTTCAACTGGAAAATCTCAAATGTCATGGATGCTGTTGCACCTATTAAAACTAAGATGACCTTGAGTAGACAGAGATCACCATGGAGGAACACTATGACAGTAAAGAAAACAGAATGCAGGAAAGCAGAGCGTAAATGGAGAAAAACTAAACTCCAAATTCACCACGACCTCTACAAACAAAGTCTGTAATTTTACCATGAGTTAATCAAGGCTAGACAGCAACACTTCTCTAAAATTATTAATAAGAACATCAACAACACTCACACTCTGTTTGCTATAGTTGATAAGCTTACAAACCCCCCAAAAGAGATAGTCTCATAAGTCTCCTCAAAAGAAAAATGCAATGAATTTGCTCACTTTTTCAATGAAATAATCAATTCTATAAAGTTAAATATCAACACAAATCTACAAAATGATAAAGTGACACAATCCCTACAACCGCCTAGGAATTAATCAACTGTAATGTCAGAATTTAATACAGTTGATCAAAAAATCATAGAAGAAACAGTTCAGCATCTTAAATCATCGACATGCTGTCTTGACACAATGCCATCTGACTTTTTTAAAGCTATTGTAAAATCTGTCCAAACAGATCTGCAGCAAATAATAAATTGCTCACTTCAATCAGCCACGTTTTCAAAACCCCTACAAGTAGCTGCCGTGCCGTCAAACCTCTCTTAAAAAAGCGAACACTGGATACTTCCAAGCTAACCAACTACAGACCTGTCTCAAATCTTCCTTTTATAGCCAAGATTGTTGAGAAAGTGGTTTTTAATCAACTCAGTAATTTCTTGAACACCAGTGGACAGTTTGACAAATTTCAATCAGGTTTTCGAGCTCACCACAGTACAGAAACAGCTCTTATTAGAGTGGTAAATGACATAAGGTTGAACACTGACTCAGGCAAAGTATCAGTTCTGGTCCTGCTGGATCTCAGTGCTGCATTTGATACTGTGGATCACAGCACACTGCTGAACAGACTGGAAACATGGGCAGGACTTCGTGGAACAGTCCTATGATGGTTCAGGTCCTACTTGGAGGAGCGGAGTTATTTTGTGACCATTGGAAGTAATCAATCAGATCGAGTGGCTATGACATGTGGGGTTCCTCAGGGGTCAGTTCTTGGACCCCTTTTGTTCAGCCTATATATGCTGTCTTTGGGTCAAATTCTGCAGAATTCTAATGTCAACTATCATAGTTATGCAGATGACACACAGATATGTCTTGCGCTGTCCCCAGATGACTGCAGTCCTTTAGAGTCATTGTGTAACTGTCTAGAGCAAGTAAAAAATTGGATGAACCAAAATGTTCTGCAATTAAATAAAGAAAAAACTGAGGCAATAAAGAGAAGAGGGTTGCTGTCAGTAAACACCTTGAGGTACTGTCTCTAAAAAACTAAAGACCAAGTCCGAAACCTTGGCATGTTGATAGACTCAGATCTGACCTTCAACAGTCACATAAAATCAGTCACCAAAACAGCCTTCACACTTAAGAACATATCCAGAGTTAAGGGCTTTATGTCCCAAACAGATCAGGAGAAGCTAATCCATGCTTTCATCTCCAGTAGACTTGACTACTGTAATGGTCTTTTGACTGGACTCCTCCAAAAAAGTATCAAACAGCTGCAGCTCATTCAGACCGCAGAATTCAATTCAATTTAATTCAATTCAATTTTATTGGTATAGCCCAAAGTCACAAAGTACATTTGCCTCGGGGGGCTTTACAATCTGTACAGAGAATGACACCCTCTGTCCTTAGACCCTCGGTTCGAGTGAGGAAAAACTTGCCCACAAAAAACCTTTTAACAGGGAAAAAATGTGGAAGAAACCTCAGGAAGAGCCACAGAGGAGGGATCCCTCTCCCAGGACGGACAGACGTGCAATGGATGTCACGTGTACAGGACAATCAACATAAACATTTTGTACAGTTACAATGACTGACAGAATGACAATGAATGATAAAGTGACCACAGTAGCAGATATAGTAGTATTAATGACAGTAGTAATATGTGTAGTGGGCGTCGTCCAGGATCACAGCAGCAGCCACGATCCACGAAAAACCTGCTGGACGACAGAGCACAGAAACTCCGAGGAAGTTTGGTTAGTAACATGCATTAATGAGACATGTCCAGAGAGAGAGAGAGACAGAGACAGACAGACAGACAGACAGACAGAAAAAGAGAGAGAGAGACAGACAGACAGACAGACAGAAAAAGAGAGAGAGAGAGACAGACAGACAGACAGACAGACAGACAGACAGACAGACAGACAGACAGACAGAGAAAGACAGAGAGAGAGAGACAGAGAGAGAGAGGCAGAGTAGGAGGGAGGGTTTTCGGTAAGGGAGATGTGACTACATCTTTAACCAATACCGTGCCTGGCTAGGCATAACCCTGGGGAGTCCCCCGGCAGTCTAATCCTATAGCAGCATAACTAAGGGATGGCCTGAGCCAGCCCTAACTATACGCTTTATCAAAAAGGAAAGTTTTAAGTCTACTCTTAAAAGTGTTGACCGTGTCTGCCTCCCGAACCCAGATTGGTAGTTTGTTCCACAGAAGAGGAGCCTGATAGCTGAAAGCTCTGGCTCCCAATCTACTTTTGGAGACTATAGGAACCACAAGGAACCCAGCGTCCTGAGAGCGCAGTGTTCTAGAGCAGTGTTTCTCAAACTTTTTCAGACCAAGGACCACTTTGCCAAAAAAAAAATTTTCAGGGACCACCTGACCCCGTCTTCAGCCACCTATCCATCATTGTTTCCCATCCTCTCCGTGCCTTGTTTTAGTTAAAGTTCACAGCTTTTGCTGCTCTTTTCCTTGCTTTCTTTTCCTTACTTACTGACGTGACAGCGGAATGATTTTGTCTATAAGAGAAGCCGTGGTTGCTTAGGCAACAATTTGGGCACTGCTAATTCAGATTTATCTTCATATATCCATTATACATATTTTAAAAAAATATTTGTCTGCATTTTTGTTCAGAGAACAAATTCGCTTTACACTTCAAATAACGTTAGGTAGGACTAGGGCTGATATGGCCTGTAACCAATATCTCGATATTTTTAAGCTATATCGTGATACACGATATATATTTCGATATTTTTGTTGTTGTTGTTTTGTATTGTTTATTTATAATAAATATTGTCATTATTTCCATGATAGCATTGTAATTGCACAGAATCAACGTAGAACAGTAGATTTACACTTGCTGTGAGACACACCTCTTTTATAGCATTTTAACACTTGTCATATTTTTTATGAATTTTTAATACATTTCATGATGTAAATATGAGCTTTAAAGCTCAATAGCTTCCAGGTCCTGTGACCTATTGGCTCAAAATCAGTGTAGAACAGTCGAGCTACACCTGCTATACGACACACACCCTTTTTTATAGCATTTTAAAACTTGTCCTATTTTTTATGAATTTTTAATATATTTCATAATGTACATATGAGCATTGAAGCAGTGCAGAATCATACTTGGCATATGAGACACTTTTTTAAATCAAATTTTAACCATTCTTCATATTTTATAAATAAACGTTTAATACATTTAACACCCACGTTTTATTTTGAAAACCGGAAGTGTCCACACGCTGCAGTAAGCTAGCGCTGACTTTCCAGTTTTTTAAAAGTGTTTGCCATAAAGTCGGCAATAAGGGCGCACTTGAAAATATTGGAGCAGCTGACGTGACCACGCGAAAACGAGAGACGGCGTGACCGCAGCTGTTTTTCTTCAGAACCAAGTCGTCCGTCTCCATCTTCAATTACCTCACTTGGACTCTTGGCTTCACCTCTCCTCACTTGATACAGAAAGTACGCATGCGCGCAGGGGATGTTTCTGGGTGGGCGGGGCAGTGTGCTGCGTGCTGTGAGCAGCAGGAGTGAGTGACAGGAGAAACTCCGGAGAATTAAATGCTGACGGCTTAAAACATTTACGTGACAAGTACTCGATGATATAGTCATTTCATACATCTCGCGTAGAACAAGCCGCGATATATCGAGTATCCCTAGGTAGGACTCCACAAACTTGTGTGGGAAATTCGAATATTTTAAGAGATCCTCTCACGGACCACTTGAGGTCGCTTGCGGACCACTAGTGGTCCGCGGACCACACTTTGAGTAACACTGTTCTAGAGGGATAGTAAGGTACTATGAGCTCTTTTAGATATGATGGTGCCTGACCATGAAGAGCTTTGTAAGTAAGGAGGATAATTTTAAATTCTATTCTAGATTTAACAGGGAGCCAATGCAAGGAAGCCAAAATGGGAGAGATGTGATCTCTGATCTTGGTTCCTGTCAGAACACAGCAGCATTCTGAATTAACTGTAAAGTCCTAAGAGACTTATTAGAGCAGCCTGATAACAAAGAGTTACAATAGTCCAGCCTAGAAGTAACAAATGCGTGGACTAGTTTTTCTGCATCTGCTTGAGAAACAGTGCGTCTGATTTTAGCGATGTTACGTAAGTGGAAGAATGCAGTCCTCGAAATTTGTTTTATGTGGACATTAAAGGACAGATCCTGATCAAAAACAACTCCAAGATTCTTTACAGTGGAGCTGGAGGCCAGGGTGATACCGTCTAAAGTAACTAAGTCTCTAGAAAGAGAGTTTCTGAGGTGCTTGGGTCCAATTACAAGAACTTCAGTTTTGTCTGAATTTAACATCAGAAAATTATAGGTCATCCAATTTTTTATATCCTTAAGGCATGCTTGGAGTTTCAGGCTTGATCGATAAATATAATTGGGTGTCGTCAGCATAACAATGAAAATTGATAGAGTGATTCCTAATAATGTTCCCTAAAGGAAGCATATATAAACTAAATAAAAGTGGTCCTAGTACAGAACCTTGTGGGACTCCATGACAAACTTTGGTATGCATGGAGGATTCATCATTGACGTGAACAAACTGAGATCGATCTAAGAAATACGATTTAAACCAGCTTAGGGCGGTTCCTTTGATGCCAATTTGATGTTCCATTCTGTGTAAAAGAATTTGATGGTCAATGGTGTCAAATGCAGCACTAAGATCTAACAGGACAAGTACAGAGATGAGTCCTTTGTCTGGTGCCATTAGGAGGTCATTTGTAACCTTGACTAATGCGGTCTCTGTGCTATGATGCACTCTAAATCCTGACTGAAAATCCTCAAATAGACTATTGTTATAGAGAAAGTCACACAGTTGATTAGCTACAGCTTTCTCAAGTATCTTAGACACAAAGGGAAGGTTTGATATCGGTCTATAGTTGGCTAAAACCTCTGGGTCTAGAGTGGGCTTTTTAAGAAGAGGTTTAATTACAGCTACCTTAAAGGACTTAGGTACATGTCCTGATAATAAAGACAGATTAATTGTATCCAATAACGAATGACTAACTAGAGGTAAAACATCCTTGAGCAGCCTGGTTGGGATGGGGTCTAAGAGACAGGTTGAAGGCTTAGCTGCAGAAATGATTAAAGTTATTTGATGGAGGTCGATGGGAGAAAAACTGTCTAAATACATATCAGGTTTTACAGCTGTTTCCAAACTTGCTGTATCAGAATGCAGATCAATGCCTGTTGAAGACAGAAGGTGATGGATTTTGTCTCTAATAGTTATAATCTTATCATTAAAGAAGCTCATGAAATCATTGCTACTTAGACCTAAAGGAATAGATGGTTCAGTAGATCTGTGATTCTCTGTTAGCCTGGCTACAGTGCTGAAGAGAAACCTGGGGTTGTTCTTATTCTCCTCAATTAAAGAAGAGTAGTAGGCTGCTCTGGCATTACGGAGAGCCTTCCTGTATGTTCTTCTCAGAACATACATAGAGCTCGAGTTTTGACCAGAACAAAGAGATCAGAACACATCACCCCAGTTCTTAAGTCTTTACACTGGCTCCCAGTTAGCTACCTCCTCTGTGGCTCTTCCTGAGGTTTCTTCCACATTTTTTCCCTGTTAAAAGGGTTTTTTGTGGGCAAGTTGTTCCTCACTCGATTTTAAATGACAGTCTGATGTTTTTAATTAAATTTTCTTCTCTTTTTATTTTTTTATTTCTATTGCTATTGCGTGTCTTAATGTCAAATGTTTTACATTGCCTCTGTAAAGCACTATGAATTGCCTTGTGTCAAATTGTGCTATACAAATAAACTTGCCTTGCCTTGCCTTGGTCTTCAGGTTGAAGATTTTTTATTTCTGACCACTTGTGTTCCCTCGCCAGCTCTGCTCGCTGTCGTGCAAGACTTTCCAACTCTCCATTAAGTGACTTGAACTTACTCATCCACGTCTGATGCCTTCAGGTCAGCAACTTCCAGCTCAAAGTCTCCGATAGAGACCCTGGGGATGCATGTCAGGTCGGTTTTGTCCACTGCACACTCATGTGGATGAGTGGTGAACTTGAAAAGACGAGTGCGCGCACGAAATTCTCCAAAACGTGCTTTGAATGACTGCAGACTGATTGGATGTAAAACCAGCTAGCTGCTGGAGATTCAGATGTTGGGTGGAGTCACTTGCTAAGCATGCATCTCTAAATTGTTGCAGTCTTTCAAAGTGCAGAAGACGACCTGTTTCAATGTCACTGAGAAAGACTTCCAGCTTGCTTTCAAATGCAAACACTGCTTGTTGAATGGATGAGATTGTATTTTCAATACCTTGCATTTTCACATTGAGCTGGTTCAGATGGCCAGTTATTTCCATGAGATAGTGAAACTGCGGGAGCCAGTCAGTGTTGTCTAGTTCAGGATGCTTGACGCCTTTCATTTCAAAAAAAGTCTGGAGTTTCAAACAGATTTTTTTTTTCCACCTGAAAAGCCATATATTGCTCGCAAGCCATAGGTTCCCGACCACTGGTCTAATGGTTGTTCTCTCCAAAACATTTCAGCATCATTTCATTGTACAAGTTATCACATGTACAATAGTCTATTCAATTGTCAAAAATTGTCAAGAACCTAATACTATTAATACCATACACAAATCTTTTTCTAACATTTGATAGATTGATTAATTGACAGTCAGGTGAAAATGGAACTTGACTAAGGAAGGAGGTGTTTTACAAATCTCAGATGACCAATCAAACAATATGTTTAGTTACCTGACAGGTGCTGTCCATGATTGTGAATGCTGCCAAACATGTATGTATAGAGCTTGACCAGGACCAGCACCTGGCCAAGTAAATAAACAAGGGCAACTGCCTGCTTGAGGAAGAGGAAGAGGAGTAAAGGGCGGCTGTGGCTCACTGGCAGAGCGGGTCGTCCACTAATCAGATGATCGGTGGTTCGATCCGCGGCTCCTCCAGACTAGAAAGGCACTATATAAGTACAGTCCATTTACCATTTAAAGGTGCGTGGTGGTAGAATAGGGGGAAGGGGTCGAGGAGACACCCTGCCGTCCCAGATGAAATTCAGGCCACACTTATAGACCACACTTATATCCACCATCACCTCACAATGGCGGAGGCAGGTCGCTGAGTGCAGGAATACAGGAATGTACTCAGTCAATGATGGAGTTATATGTTAAATAGAGCAGGACACTGTACATAAAGCAAGAGATGTATCTATTTACCCATTTACCTCTTCATTTAGTGTGTGTGTGTGTGTGTGTCATAGGCCTACAGTAATATCTTACCGCAATAGGATGTTTCGAAAAATCGAATTATTGATGATACGGTTTACAGTACTATTACAGTTACTGTGCAGTGATGCATTAGAATTGTGGTAAAGTTACTGTAAGTAAAACAATACAATTACAGTGGTAACTCATTCTGTAAGAAATACATAAGGCATGCATTACAAATGGTAATACAGTGTTGTCCTTTGAATTTGTATGTCTACAATTGGATGACAACCTTGCACGGGTAGCAGAGGAAAACTTCTCAATGACCAACAAGAACAAGACATCTGTAACATCGTGATGGCAAATTATGCCATCACACTGAGACAGATGCACTGCAATCATAGAAGATGATGCCATATTCCAAAATGTCAATATAAGAATCTCCACAATAGACCGGATATTGAACAAGCATCTAATGAACATGAAGCAATTTGAGAGGAAACAAAAGAGCTGCAGTACCAGTATGTACATGTAAGTCAGTCGGTTGTCTATCATTAAAACCTTTTTACAATTAAGCAGTGGTTCCCAAACTTTTTTGGCTTCAGTACCCCCTTTACCTGATGTCTGAATCCAAGTATTTGCATTATCTGACTTCAACATTTTGCCTAAAAACTACAACAGAAAACTGCAGCTTAACATTATAATCCTTATTTTGAAGAATATAGCATACAGTAAGAGAGGGGGTCAAGCTGCAATTAGTGCCTCCCAAGCAGATCTATCTAATACTGTGGGTTTTACTGTAACATTTCAGTATGTCTAGTCATTGATGATTTTCTCCTCCCCTTTCTCTCAAATGCCCTCTGTAGTACCTCTGTGTAGGCCTATCCCTAGGGTTACATGTACCCCAGGTTTGGAACCAATGGAGTACTATCAGTAGAGTATACTGAACGTGTGGAGGAGAACATGAACATCCCTATGACTCTGTATGACTGATTTGATTTTTTTTTTTACTCTTTTGTAGAGAATAACAGCATTGAAAGGAAACAAGACCCCTCACTTCCTCGTGTTTGTGCATGAAGCTGGTTTCAACCTGGCCAAGGGCCGGACGTGGCTGTATTATTATTGGGTACCGGGCCATGTGTTATGACCAAGAAAGTTGGTTATGTTTAATTTGTCTTGGGTCAATGTTGTCTTATAGTTTCCTGTTTTATTTTGAAATTTTCCCCTCCTCTTGTTTCAGATAACTTGCCCCTTCTCCTGGTGCGTTTTCCACCTGTTTAATTGTCCTCCCCGCCCTGATTGTTTCCACCTGTTCCCCGTTACCATGTGTATATATTGTCTGCGTCTCCCTTTGTCTGTTGCCAGTTTGTCTTATCCCCCGTACCTGACTGTCCAAGCCATTGTGGAGGTAATATAACTGTTACGTGTACAGGTTTTTGTGTGTTTCTCTCTCTCTCCCCCCTTTTTTCCTTCAGGTGAGAAGGGGAGGATTGGCTGCCACCTGTGGGCTCCAGAAGGGCTGGTGATTGGTTCAACCTCCAATTGCTCGTCCAATCAGGGATAGAGGACACCTTTTTAAATGCCTCTGTTTTGTTGCTCTCTCTCTCTCTTTCTGTCTGTCTTGGTTTTTGACTGACTCATGCGCCGTGAAGGTTTGTGGTGGTGGGGATAGAACTGAGGTAAGGCTGGGGTACCCTATACACTTGCACACACAGTATTTGTTGTTATCTCACTAGGTTATGGGTTGTTGCCCTCGATGTATTTTTATTCTTTTAAGGTACTTTTGGTAGACCAGATAGTCAGGCCTTTTTGTTTGTTCTTTTGTTGCTCCCAGAACAGGTTGAGCTAGGCCGCTTTTTTTGTACTTTGGTTGTTTTATTTGGCACACCCCCCACAGTTCTTACCATAAAACGATCACCCTACTGAGAGATTCAGCTGGTTCGCAGTCCATCATTAGGGATGGGGTCTTACCTTTGTCATCTACTACCTCCTGTCAGTCTAGTGTTAAAGTACGGGGGGTCGGGATGGTTAATATACTTGCTCCACTACACAGAATCCATCTTCGGTGTCCTCTACTTAGTGGTTGGTTTGACGTTGCAGTTCTCCCTGACTTGCCTGTTGCTGGTGTTGATTTCCTCCTTTGTAATGATATTGCTGGGGGAAAAGTGAGTCCAACTCCAGTGATAGTGGACATCCCTGTTGCAACCGACACTGCTTGTGACAGTCAAGAATCTCCTGAGATTTTTCCGGCTTGTGCAGTCACAAGGGCTCAGACAAGGAAATATGGAGCTGGTCTGTCTGACTCCTTCTTTGTAGGTCAGCCAGCTGATACAAAGACTCCAGAGTCTGAAAATCCGCCAGTATTTCAGCTTAATCGTGAGCAATCCGGTATGTCAAGTACGGAGGCGGTGGAGCTGCCAGCCACAAGAGATGAGTTTATTGCAGCCCAACAGAGTGACAAAACATTAAAAAACTGTTTGTCTTCTGTCCTCAGTATTAAAGAGGCAAAGAAAAAGAAAGCAGCCTACCTCATGGACCATGGATTGCTGATTCGCCGTTGGAGTGGTGATGTCTGGGATGGTGGAGACTGGAATACAAATTATCAAATTGTGGTCCCAATGGCATATCGATCCCAGGTACTGTCTTTGGCTCATGACAATCCGTGGGCTGGACATCTAGGTGTCACAAAGACTTATGATAAAGTCCTTAGACATTTCTTCTGGCCAGGCCTCAAGTCTGACGTGGTGCGCCATTGCCGCTTGTGTCATGCATGTCAGGTAACTGGCAAACCGAACCAAGTGGTTGCTCCTGCCCCACTCTGTCCCATACCCGTGATGGGTGAGCCATTTGAAAAAGTAATTGTTGACTGCGTGGGACCATTACCTAAGACCAAATCTGGCAACCAGTTTCTTTTGACTATTATGTGTGTTTCTACTAGGTTCCCAGAGGCTGTTCCTCTACGGAAGATCACGGCTCCGGTTGTCAGTAAGGCACTTTTGAAATTCTTTACAACGTTTGGTCTTCCTAAAGTGGTTCAGACCGATCAAGGTACCAATTTCACATCCCGAGTGTTTTCCCAGGTACTAAAAACCTTAGGTATTAAGCATGTGACTTCAAGCCCGTATCATCCTGAAAGCCAGGGGGCACTAGAAAGGTTTCATCAAACCCTGAAGTCCATGCTCAGGAAACACTGTTTTGAGTCTCTAAAGGACTGGGATGAAGCTGTGCCATTTGTGTTGTTTGCTGCCCGTGAAGCTATACAGGAGTCACTTGGATTTAGTCCTGCTGAACTGGTGTTTGGACATGAGGTTCGTGGCCCCTTAAAACTTCTAAAGGAACTACTCTTGCCAGAAGGGAAGAAAGTTCATAACATCCCTGAATATGTGATGAAACTCAGAGCTCGTCTACAGAGCGCCTGCTCTTTGGCCAAGGAGTCTCTATCCTCCTCTCAGATGAAAATGAGGCAACATTATGACCAGAAAGCCATGGCCCGCTCATTTCAACCTGGTGACAAGGTCTTGATTCTTTCTCCTATCTCTGGTTCCACTCTATCTGCAAAATTTTCCGGTCCATATGTTGTGGAGAAGAAAGTCAGTGATACTAACTTTATCATCCAAACTCCCAACCGCAGACGCAGAAACAGATTGTGCCATGTGAACATGATGAAGCGATACTTTACACCAGGAGATGGAAGTGGAACATCTGAAGTTCCGGAGGTAAAGGATGTTGTGTCACCAATATCTGTTTTCTCAACGGTGAGCTCTGAAGAAGATGGGTTGGTTATGCGTAGCGCCACACCACAGGGGGTAAGACTAAAGAATTCAGAGCTACTGTCCAATTTGTCTCACTTTTTGTCTCACCTTCCTGATGACCATCGTAGTGACGTTGCTTGTTTAATGATATCCCGTCTCAGACTACTGTCATTACACATGACATTGTCTTAACTAACCCAAGACCCATCAAACAGCATGCCTATCGGGTTAATCCTGCGAAGAGGGAGTGCATGAGGAAGGAGGTGGACTATCTGGTGGAACATGGATTCGCTGTGCCCAGCTCCAGTCCATGGAGCTCCCCATGTGTCCTGGATCAGAAGTCGGATGGCAGTCCAAGGTTCTGTACCGACTTTCGTAAGGTGAACTCTGTGACTGTCCCTGATGCACACCCATTGCCCCTTATTGAAGATTGTATTGATGAGATTGGTCCAGCAGAGTATATCAGCAAACTGGACATGCTAAAAGGGTATTGGCAGGTTCCATTAACACCCCGGGCATCGGAAATCTCAGCTTTTGTCACACCAGACAACTTCCTCCAGTATACAGTAATGCCCTTTGGTCTCTGTAATGCACCTGCTACCTTTCAGAGACTGGTAAACAAGGTGCTGGGTGATGTTCCACACTGTAAGGCATACTTGGATGACGTTGTTGTTTACTCTGATGACTGGAACTCTCACATGGCTACCTTGAGGGATGTCTTCAAACGTCTAGCTGATGCCTCACTAACACTCAACCTTTCTAAATGTGAATTTGGGAGAGGTTCTATCTTATATCTTGGTCAGCAGATCGGTCGAGGTCAAGTGTGCCCTGCGGACGTGAAAATCACAGCAATTGCTGCATTTCCTGTGCCAACCACCAGGCGGGAATTGCGACGGTTTCTTGGGATGGCTGGGTACTACCGCAGGTTCTGCAAAAACTTTTCTACGGTAGCAGCCCCATTGACTGCACTAACCAGTCCATTGAAGCCATTTGCTTGGTCTAGTGAGTGCCAACAGTCTTTTGAAGATCTTAAGTGCCTTCTCAGTTGTAACCCTGTTTTGTCTGCTCCAAACTTTTCCTTGCCCTTTAAGCTGGAAGTTGATGCCAGTGCTGTTGGGGCAGGAGCTGTACTCCTACAGGAAGATCTCCAAGGCATCGACCATCCGGTAGCCTACTTTTCAAAGAAATTTGACAAACATCAACTGAAGTATTCAACAATCGAAAAGGAAACTTTTGCGTTGTTATATGCCTTGCAGCATTTTGAAGTTTATCTTGCCTCCAGTGTTGAACCTATACGTGTTTTCACGGATCACAACCCTTTAGTTTTCCTCTCCAGGATGTATAACAGTAACCATCGGCTAATGCGTTGGCCTTTGATTGTACAGAACTACAACCTGGAGATTGCTCATAAAAAGGGGGTTGCCGACGCCTTGTCTCGTGCGTTATAGGTAGGATTAGTTGATTGTCCAAACCTTTGGTTGGACTCGTATGGGTGGGAGTGTACAGGTTTTTGTGTGTTTCTCTCTCTCTCCCCCCTTTTTTCCTTCAGGTGAGAAGGGGAGGATTGGCTGCCACCTGTGGGCTCCAGAAGGGCTGGTGATTGGTTCAACCTCCAATTGCTCGTCCAATCAGGGATAGAGGACACCTTTTTAAATGCCTCTGTTTTGTTGCTCTCTCTCTCTCTCTCTTTCTGTCTGTCTTGGTTTTTGACTGACTCATGCGCCGTGAAGGTTTGTGGTGGTGGGGATAGAACTGAGGTAAGGCTGGGGTACCCTATACACTTGCACACACAGTATTTGTTGTTATCTCACTAGGTTATGGGTTGTTGCCCTCGATGTATTTTTATTCTTTTAAGGTACTTTTGGTAGACCAGATAGTCAGGCCTTTTTGTTTGTTCTTTTGTTGCTCCCAGAACAGGTTGAGCTAGGCCGCTTTTTTTGTACTTTGGTTGTTTTATTTGGCACACCCCCCACAGTTCTTGCTCCCCCCCCCCCCCCCCCCCCCCACATGTTAAAAAGCCTACATTTGTTTCCTTTAAAAGAACGAAAATAAATATCTTTTGACCGCCTCTTGTCTTCCCTGAGTTTTTTCGTTGTTGGTTGTCAGCGTTATTGTTTCCGCCTATAAAAGGAAACGTAACAATAACTGTGTGCTGCCATTTCTGAGAATGGTGTGGCCACTCACATCCCCAGTCTTGGTCCGTACAATACACAGAAGGTCCTCATCTTCTTGGACTGCCTTCATTCTGATTTGATCCCTGAAAATGGAAGAAGTCTTGTAGGGCCTCACCTACCAAAGTATGTAATTGTGTGGGACAATGTGAATTTCCATGATGGCCCGCTCATCAGGGCCTGGTTCACTAGTCATCCAACAATGGTCATGGTGTTCCTACCACCTTACTCTCCTTTCCTCAGTCCTATTGAGGAGGTTTTTCTCTGCTTGGAGGTGGAGAGTGTATGAGCAAAATCAGAGGCTCCACGCAATGGACACTGCGTGTGATGATATTACAGGAGATCAGTGCATCGCAAGGGAGAATATACGAGTCTGTGGCCAGACAGACAGCAGCGTGTGGATGACCAGGAGGGTGAGGAGGACAGCCAGGAGGGCAGAAGGGATGGTGGCCAGGAGAGGGAGGGTGAGGACAGCGAGAGATATGAGCTTTTGCAAGTGAACTATGGTCTTGTGCTGATCTTAGAGTTTTGAGAATGTAATTTCTTTTTCAAGAAATGAGCCAAACCAATGGAGAAAAACTGTAATGCCTCGTCACCAAAGGTGTTTGACTGAGGCAAGCAAGCTGCAGCTCATAAACCGCCATAAATCAAGGGTTCAGTTCCATTATTATTATTGCCAGTCGAGTACATCACTCCATGTATTTTTTCAGGTCTCATTTTTTTTATAGGCGATGCAACCACATGCGTTACTACTTGGCACTTGTTCAGGAGAAGCTGTCAAAGTAGATGTCTGGGTTGAGAATGATTGCGGAATTTAAGTTGAATTCTCTTCCTCTTTCACTTATTTTTCCATAACTTTACCTACATAAGATGCAGCTAGCTAATGGACATTTCCAAATATCCTATAAATCAGTAATTCTACTGCTGTACTTTAATCTGAACCAGAGTTCAATCTAAAGTAGAGCAATATTATGGCCACATAGATTTTTAAACTCCAAATTTCTTTATAGATTTTTACAGCTTCCAAAAAAAATATTGCCCCTTCAAACAGCTAAATCATCATTTACCGTTAAATCCCTGGTGTCTTCGGTTAATGAGGGTATCCACGCTGTGTGTGAACATCATCCCCTCTCTCTGGTGCGACCGCAGCATGGACGCCGGTTCCCGCACTTCCGGGTTGCGCCACCACAACACCACAGGTCATCAGATCATCCGCGGCGTCACTCCTTTAAACCTCCGTCCACTACCTACCTCCAATCTTCACCTCCGCCCTCGTCCCTCTGCCCTCTCTTCTTTCTCTCTTGCTCTCCTCAATATCCGTTCCCTTTCAAACAAATCTCTTCTAATCCCTGATCTGTTAACGGACAATGACATTGATCTGCTTCTTCTTACAGAAACCTGGCAACAACCCTCTGACTGCTTTTATTTCAATCAAGCTACCCCCCCAAACTACAGCTACATCACCATGCCCCGTCTCTCCGGGCGTGGGGGGGGGGCATTGCCGTTCTCCACAAACAATCTGTACCTATTACATTAATCAATCTTGATCTCCCACCCATCTCCTCATTTGAATATCTTGTCTTTTCCCTTCCCAACTCCATCACCTCTATTCTACTTTACCGCCCCCTCAAGCCCCACCCATCCTTCTTGTCGGATCTCTCGGAACTCCTCACCATTGCCTCCTCCCTTTCCCCTCGCCTCCTTCTCGCAGGTGACTTCAACATCCACGTGGACCTGCCAACCTCCCCTCTCACACCTAAATTCCTCGGGCTCCTTGACTGTTTCCACATCACCCAACACGTCCACTTCCCCACCCACAAACATGGCCACACCCTCGACCTTGTCTGCTCTTCCTCTCTCCCCATCACCGCCCCCCGCCCCCTCCCCTTCCCACTCTCTGACCACCACTGCATTCTCTTTTCCATCCCTCTGCCCTCTCCCCACAATCGTCAGACGCGCTCCATCTCCTTCCGCAATATTAAATCTCTAGACCCACTGCTTCTTTCCCAAGCCATATCATCTACCTTCCCCACGGATTCCGCTCCCTCCTCCCCTGAGGCCTATGCCACCATGCTCAACTCCACTCTCTCCACTTCCCTGGACGCGCTAGCTCCCCTGAAAACCGCCACCATTTCCTTCTCCTCCTCCTCCCCCTGGTTCACCCCCAGTGTTCGCAAGATGAAACAGACCGGACGACAACTGGAAAGACTCGCCCGCAAATCCAACCTCACTGTCCACGCTGAAGCCTACCGTCAACATTTATCATCCTACCGTGATGCGCTCCATGCTGCCAAAGCCTCCTACTACTCCACCCTGATCAAATCCTCCAACCACTGCCCCCGCACTCTCTTTTCAACAGTCAAGAATCTTCTTCAGCCCCCCATAAAGCACCCATCTGCCTCCACCGACCTCTGCAACTCTTTCCTCCACTTCTTCAATGACAAACTCTCCAAAATCAAAACCTCTCTAGCTGCTGCGGCACCCCCCCCCACCATCTCCCCCGCCCCACCGCTCCCACTCACCACCCCTCCCCCGATCCACCACCCGCTCACAGCCTTCTCCCCCGCCACTTCCTCGCAAATCGCCGACATCATTACTGCCTCAAAGACCACCACCTGCTCCCTCGACCCCCTCCCCACCACCCTAACCAAGGCCTGCCTCCCAACTCTCCTCCCTCATCTCACCATCCTCTTCAATCAATCACTGTCCCTTGGTCATGTTCCCTCAGTCTTCAAAACGGCCTCCGTCACCCCCATCCTTAAAAAAACAACCCTTGACCCAGCAACCCTCTCCAACTATCGCCCCATTTCCAACCTCCCTTTCCTGTCAAAAACCCTCGAGTGCATTGTCGCCTCCCAACTACATTCTCACCTCCACTGCAACCATCTTTTCAACCCCCTACAGTCCGGTTTCCGCCCCCTCCACAGTACGGAAACGGCCCTGGTCAAGGTCCTCAATGACCTCCTCATCGCTACCGACACCGGATCCTTCACCATCCTAGTACTCCTGGACCTCAGCGCCGCCTTCGACACAGTAGACCACTCCATCCTCATCCACCGGCTCCACCAACTTGGTGTTCAGGGCACTGCCATCGACTGGTTCACCTCCTACCTCACCGACCGTAATCAATTCATCTCCCTCTCCGGCTCCACCTCCACCCTCTCCCCCGTCACGCAAGGAGTTCCTCAGGGCTCTGTCCTGGGTCCCCTGCTCTTCACCTGCTACCTGTCTCCACTCGGCCACATCATTCGCAAATTCAACATGGACTTCCACTGCTACGCCGACGACACCCAAATCTACCTCAGCTCCAAATCCACCCATAACCCCCCCCTTTCAAAACTTGAAAACTGCATCTCAGAAATACAAACCTGGTTATCCAACAACTTCCTCAAACTCAACCCTGATAAAACTGAAGTCCTCCTCATCGGCACCAAAACCACCCTCAAAAAACTTCGCCCACTCTCATTTCAAATCGGCAACACCACCATCACTCCCTCCCCCCTCATCCGCAACCTTGGCATCACCCTCGACCCCACCCTCTCCCTAGCCCAACATGTCCACGCCACCGTCAAGACCTCTTACTTCCACCTCCGCAACATCGCCAAAATCAAACACTGCCTCTCCCCATCTGCTGCTGAATCTCTCACCCATGCATTCATCTCCTCCCGTCTGGACTATTGTAACTCCCTCTTAACCGGCATTGCCACTCACCTCCTCCATAAACTGCAAATGGTTCAGAACTCCGCTGCCCGTCTGCTAACCCACACCCGGATGCGAGACCACATCACTCCTGTCCTCCGCTCTCTCCACTGGCTCCCTATCAAATACCGGATCAACTACAAAATACTCCTCCACACCTACAAAACACTCCACAACCTGGCACCCCCCTACCTATCCGACCTTCTTACCCCCCACTGTCCCCCCCGAGTCCTTTGATCCTCTGCCATACTTTCACTCACTCAACCGTCCTCTAAACTGAAGGGTTACGGCGACAGGGCCTTCTCACGTGCCGCACCCCGTCTTTGGAACTCCCCCCCCCCCCCCCTGTCCGTGACTCACCCTCACTCTCAATCTATAAAACCAGACTGAAAACTTTTCTCTATTCCCAAGCCTTCAATCTCCCTCACCCCAGCCCCTGACTCCCCTTCACCACCCCATGCTATTTTCATGTTTATTTATTCATTTATTTATTTTTCCTTACTGTGTACAGCGTCTTTGAGTTTTTGAAAAGCGCTATATAAATCCAATGTATTATTATTATTATTATTATTATCATCCAACTTTGATGAGGTCTGAGTGTGCTTGAAAATGTAAATTAACATAATCCATTAAAAACATGTACAGTGCTTTAGTGTTCTCGATCTGCATGTACCACTGCCTTGTTGTTTTTTGTTATTATTTTATAGCATTCTTTATTCCTCCCAGCCTCTCTCCATCGTGCCTCTTCTGCAGGCGATGGCTCGGAGACAATTTGATTGTTTAGTCAGATGATTGCAGTGAATTGCTATTTTATTTGACTTGGTCCTGACATTGTGTTTACCCCAATGTAGTCACTTCATGCATCTTTGGTGGATCTAAGAAAAGTTTCAGTGAGAATTCATCTAAGAAACAGACATCTGATAAATCGAGAGCTTCGCCTTTCGGCTCAGCTCCTTCTTCACCACGATGGACCAGTGATCCGCCGGTCAATCTCCCGTTCCATCTATTCCTCACTCGTGAACAAGACCCCGAGATACTTGAACTCCTCCACTTGAGGCAGGATCTCATCTCCGACCCGGAGACTGCACTCCACCCTTTTCCGGCTGAGAACCATGGCCTTGGATTTGGAGGTACTGATTCTCATTCCAGCCGCTTCGCACTCAGCTGCAAACCGCTCCAGAGAGAGCTGAAGGTCACGCTCCGATGAGGCCAACAGGACTAGATCGTCTGCAAAAAGCAGCGACCCAATCCTGAGGCCACCGAATCGCAGCCCCTCAATGCCCTAGCTGCGCCATAAAGGTTATAAACAAAACCGGTGACAAAGGGCAGCCCTGGCAAAGTCCAACTCCCACGGGAAACAGGTCCGACTTACTGCCGGCAATGCGGACCAAGCTCTGGCACCGAGAGTACAGGGACCGTAACCCGTATCAATGGGTCCGGCAGAACCCCATATTCCTGGAGCACCCCCCACAGGACCCCCCCGAGGGACCACCACGGGGTCCCCAGACTCTGCCTCCTCAAAGGAAGACGTGCTGGTGGGATTGAGGAGGTCTTCGAAGTATTCTCTCCACTGACCCAAGACGTCCCCAGTCGAGGTCAGCAGCACCCCGTCCTCACTGAACACAGTGTTGACAGTGCACTGCTTCCCCCGCCTGAGCCGCCGGGTTGGTGGTCCAGAACCTCCTCGAAGCCGTTCGAAAGTCGCTCTCCATGGCCTCACCGAACTCCTCCCATGCCTGAGTTTTTGCCTCCGCAACCATCAAGGCCGCATTCCGCTTGGCACGTCGATACCCGTCAGCTGCTTCAAGACTCCTACAGGCCAAAAAGGTTCTGTAGGCCTCCTTCTTTAGCTTGATGGCATCCCTCACAGCCGTTGTCCACTAGCGGGGTTCGGGGGCCGCCACCACGACAGGCACCGACCACCTTACAGCCACAGCTCCGGTCAGCTGCCTCGACAATGGAGGAACGGAACAAGGTCCACTCGGACTCAATGTCCCCTGCCTCCCCCGGGACATGAGCGAAGCTCTTCCGGAGGTGAGAGTTGAAACTCTTTCTGACAGGAGATTCAGCCAGACGTTCCCAGCAAACCCGCACAGAACGTTTGGGCCTGCCAGGTCTGACCGCCATCCTCCCTCACCATCGGAGCCAACTCACCACCAGGTGGTGATCAGTTGACAGCTCCGCCCCTCTCTTCACCCAAAACATGTGGCCGCAAGTCCCACGACACAACCACAAAGTCGATCATCGAACTGCGGCGAAGGATGTCCTGGTGCCAAGTGCACATATGGACACCCTTATGCTTGAACATGGTGTTCGTTATGGACAGTCCATGACGAGCACAGAAGTCCAATAACAGAACACCACTCGGGTTCAGATCAGGAGGGCCGTTCCTCCCAATCACGCCCCTCCAGGTCTCACTGTCGCTGCCCACGTGAGCATTGAAGTCCCCCAGGAGGTCGAGGAAGTCCCCAGAGGGAGCGCTCTCCAGCACCCCATCTAAAGACTCCAAAAAGGGTGGGTACTCTGAACTGCCATTCGGTGCATAGGCACAGATGACAGAAGGTCCCCGCTTCCGACTGCCACCCATCTCTCTCCGCACCTGTCCCCCCCTGAGACCCCTCCCATGGGTGGTGGGCCTATGGGAAGGGGGGGCCCATGCAACCTTTTCTGGCTGTGCCCGGCCGGGCCCCATGGGTAAGGGCCTGACCACCAGGCACTCGCCAACGAGCCCCACCCCCAGGCCTGGCTCCAGGGGGGGGCCCCGGTGGCCCGTGTCCGGGCAAGGGAAACTTGGTTCCTTCAGTTGTCATTTCATCAGGGGAAATTGAGCTGCACTTTGTCTGGACCCTCACCTAGGACCTGTTTGCCTTGGGTGACCCTACCAGGGGCATAAAGCCCCTGAGAACATAGCTCCTAAGATCATTGGAACACGCAAACCCCTCCACCGTGGTAAGGTGGCAGCTCCCGAGGTGAACATGTCTCTCAAAGCCATTCACTGTCTGATATTCCCTCATGTTGTCATGATATCACTAAACAACAGAGTATACTTTCATGTAAACAAGGACTATTGGCTGTAAATTCCAAAACGAACAAGAGATCCTGGCTGCAGACCTCCACTGTCAGGCCTGGAAATAAACGGCATACATTTCAAAATAAAACTGCAGACCTCCACTGTGAGGTCCTCCACTCTCAGGACCAGAAATGCAAGGTATCCATTTCAAAATAAAATCGTGAATTCGTGAATGCACTTTCGGTTGAGTCGTTTTCCTCACAAATGAAATAATCCGTAAACAATGACATAAAATCTTTCAATTCCTGGTCTATTGTATATATTGTTTTTATCGTAAACTTTTGTTTGGTCAGTGCACACATTTTCTCTTAAGCTATTATTCATAAGCCAATATCTCATAAGATGTCACAGGCCTATAGATTTTATTGTGTACTATACAGAGTACTTCACTGCCTTTTCATTATCATTTAATTTTGACTTTATTGCACTCCTCTTTTTCTATGTATTTGTTTCAATTAGTTTTTCTGTTGTATTATTCTGTATTTTTATTCTTAACCACCATAAATTTCATGTTTGGTTCTATGTCTATGCTAATTATGTTCTTGATACTGGAACACCTAAGGACCACTAAATACTACCCTAACTCTTGATAACTACAGTATAATCCAAGTCAAATTATTAAGTGATCAATTACACACACACACACACACACACACACACACACACACACACGATCAAATGTTCTGTAGCCCTTTACTCACAAAGTCACTCAGTGTGACATTCACAATATGCAGGGTTGTGAAAAGTAAACTTAAATGGCTCCAGGATCGCTTCTCTTTCATTGTCATCCAGTTCTTCTTGCCACAATCTCCCATACTGTATAGCAGCCTCTGCTTGTTCCTCCTCCCCAATGCTCAGAATATCAGACAGGTCCACTTTAGCTGAGAACAGTTGTTCATTGGCCTCAATCCACTCTGCTGAATGTTGGCAATTATGAAGAATGCGATCTTCAACCGAGTCCTATGAAAAAGACAGAAAGAAAGATGTCTATCCCATAGCTGCCACACCAACAGTATCTGACCACTCTTCCACTGGTGTGTCCACATCGGCAGGTCTGACAGCACGTGAGACCTCTGCCTGCTGTTCTTATTCCTGAAAATATATAGATAAGCAAAATGATCAGTTGTAATATTCAAAACACAAGCTCCAAAAAAAAAGAAGAGATCTCATCATTGCCCTACTCTAATAGTCCTACCTAGACATATTAGAGACCTCAACAAATGTAAATTTTTAAATCCAATCATGCATTATCTAGACACTTTACTTATTTACCTATATACCTGACACATAAGAAACTCAGACAGAACTCAAACAAAATAAAAATCTAAACTCAGTGATGTCATCCACTGTGATGTGGTGGTGGTATTGGACCCAAAAATGCAGAGGAGCTGAGTCGTCAAATAAACAGCCGTTTATTAGACGAAGGGAAAATGGTGGGTAGGCGTCACCGACGCCAGGAAGGCAGCAGAGGCAGGCAAGCTCATGGAGGGGAGTTGGCCGGGAACGTGGGAGGTGGAAGGCGTGGAGGGGTTTAGGCTTTGTCATCTCACTCACATTCGCTTGATAAAGCTGTCAGATATATAGTTTTGGCGGGAGACACAAAGATTCGGCAGCAACATGCACCTTCTGCCCAATCTACTCCAATGTTATTATGAGAGGAGAACTTCCAGAAAGAGGCAGAGAGCACCTGTGCTTTCTCTCACTCCCGAGGCCAAAGTTTATACAATTCTCGCCTAAAAATGGACAAGGACAAGGTCCACGAGACGAGGATTGCGATCATTTTGGATTGCCATGCCATGTATGCCATGTTTGGCCACCTCTTCGAGGGGCTTCATTTGAAGCTTTTGTGTCTGCTCAGGGGTCAGAGGGAGAGGGAGTGAGCACGCGCGCACCTGTGACTAATTACTCAGACACACTCTCACACACACACACACACACACACACACACACACACACACACACACTGACACACAGACAGGGAGGATAGGGGGAGGGGCTATTTTCAAAATAAGAGTCAGAAGGCAGAATCCAGCAGGCAGAAGCCCAGTGGCAGCCATTTTAGTTATTGCAGTTATTGGCACATAATTTGAACTTGTCTGTGTAAAATGACACTAAGTACTGAATTTGCTGAGCAGTGTCAGTAATAATGTATGGGGGCGACGGGGCCAGAGTCACGCACACTCATTGTTTTAGAAATTTTCTAGTTAAAGTTAATATATAAAAGTTATTAATTCAAGTTACAAAATACAGCTGTACCGATCTTGTCAAATATGATGGCACAGATCACATCATGAACAGAATAAAAACACATGTATGTAACTAAACAAACACATGAACACAGTTCTGTGCTTAGCCATGTTAAGCTATGTAAAGCTAAATGCCCAGTACGTTACCGGTCCATAAAGAAAAAAGTTGCGTTGATTTGCCATTTGGGTCCTGTGAGCCGAGCAGGAAAAGTTTTGAGCCGGGCAGGAAAAGTTCTGGGGCCTCATGTAGGAATACTTGCGTGGATTTCCATGTGATTTCATGAGCTTCTTTAATGATAAGATTATAACTATTAGAGACAAAATCCATCACCTCTTGCCCTCAACAGGCATTAATCTGCATTCTGATACAGCAAGTTTTGAAACAGCTCTAAAACCTGTTATGTATTTAGACTGTTTTTCTCCCATCGACCTTCATCAAATAACTTTTCTGCAGCTAAGCCGTCATCCTGTCTCTTAGACCCCATCCCAACCAGGCTGCTCAAGGATGTTTTACCTGTAGTTAGTAATTCGTTATTGGATATGATTAATCTGTCTCTATTATCTGGATATGTACCACAGTCCTTTAAGGTAGCTGTAATTAAACCTCTTCTTAAAAAGCCCACTCTAGACCCAGAGGTCTTAGCCAACTATAGACCGATATCAAACCTTCCCTTTGTGTCTAAGATACTTGAGAAAGCTGTAGCTAATCAGCTGTGTGACTTTCTCCATAACAATAGTCTATTTGAGGATTTCCAGTCAGGATTTAGAGTGCATCATAGCACAGAGACCGCATTAGTTAAAGTTACAAATGACCTCCTAATGGCATCAGACAAAGGACTCATCTCTGTACTTGTCCTGTTAGATCTTAGTGCTGCATTTGACACCATTGACCATCAAATTCTTTTACAGAGACTGGAACATTGAATTGGCATCAAAGGAACCGCCCTAAGCTGGTTTAAATCGTATTTTTTAGATCCATCTCAGTTTGTTCACGTCAATGATGAATCCTCCATGCATACCAAAGTTTGTCATGGAGTCCCACAAGGTTCTGTACTTGGACCACTTCTATTCAGTTTATATATGCTCCCTTTAGGGAACATTATTAGGAATCACTCTATCAATTTTCATTGTTATGCTGACGACACCCAATTATATTTATCGATCAAGCCTGATGCAACCAATCAGTTAACTAAACTCCAAGCATGCCTTAAGGCAGTGTTACTCAAAGTGTGGTCCGCGGACCTCAAGTGGTCCGTGAGAGGATCTCTTAAAATATTCGAATTTCCCACACAAGTTTGTGGAGTCCTACCTAGGGATACTCGATATATCGCGGCTTGTTCTACGTGAGATGTATGAAATGACTATATCGCGACCATCGAGTACTTGTCACGTAAATGTTTTAAGCCGTCTGCATTTAATTCTCCGGGGATTCGCCTGTCACTCACTCCTGCTGCTCACAGCACGCAGCACACTGCCCCGCCCACCCAGAAACATCCCCTGCGCGCATGCGTACTTTCTGTATCAAGTGAGGAGAGGTGAAGCCAAGAGTCCAAGTGAGGTAATTGAAGATGGAGACGGACGACTTGGTTCTGAAGAAAAACAGCTGCGGTCACGCCGTCTCTCGTTTTCGCGTGGTCACGTCAGCTGCTCCAATATTTTCAAGTGCGCCCTTATTGCCGACTTTATGGCAAACACTTTTAAAAAACTGGAAAGTCAGCGCTAGCTTACTGCAGCGTGTGGACACTTCCGGTTTTCAAAATAAAACGTGGGTGTTAAATGTATTAAACGTTTATTTATAAAATATGAAGAATGGTTAAAATTTGATTTAAAAAAGTGTCTCATATGCCAAATATGATTCTGCACTGCTTCAATGCTCATATGTACATTATGAAATATATTAAAAATTCATAAAAAATATGACAAGTGTTAAAATGCTATAAAAAAGAGTGTGTGCCGTATAGCAGGTGTAGCTCGACTGTTCTACACTGATTTTGAGCCAATAGGTCACAGGACCTGGAAGCTATTGAGCTTTAAAGCTCATATTTACATCATGAAATGTATTAAAAATTCATAAAAAAATATGACAAGTGTTAAAATGCTATAAAAGAGGTGTGTCTCACAGCAAGTGTAAATCTACTGTTCTACGTTAATTCTGAGCAATTACAATGCTATCATGGAAATAATGACAATATTTATTAGAAATAAACAATACAAAACAACAACAACAAAAATATCGAAATATATATCGTGTATCGCGATATAGCTTAAAAATATCGAGATATTGGTTACAGGCCATATCAGCCCTAGTCCTACCTAACATTATTTGAAGTGTAAAGCGAATTTGTTCTCTGAACAAAAATGCAGACAAATATTTTTTTTAAATATGTATAATGGATATATGAAGATAAATCTGAATTAGCAGTGCCCAAATTGTTGCCTAAGCAACCACGGCGTCTCCTATAGACAAAATCATTCCGCTGTCACGTCAGTAAGTAAGGAAAAGAAAGCAAGGAAAAGAGCAGCAAAAGCTGTGAACTTTAACTAAAACAAGGCACGGAGAGGATGGGAAACAATGATGGATAGGTGGCTGAAGACGGGGTCAGGTGGTCCCTGAAAATTTTTTTTTGGACAAAGTGGTCCTTGGTCTGAAAAAGTTTGAGAAACACTGCCTTAAGGATATAAAAAGTTGGATGACCTACAATTTTTTGATGTTAAATTCAGACAAAACTGAAGTTCTTGTAATTGGACCCAAACACCTCAGAAACTCTCTTTCTAGAGAATTAGTTACTTTAGATGGGATCACCCTGGCCTCCAGCTCACCTGTAAAGAATCTTGGAGTTTTGATCAGGATTTGTCCTTTAACGTCCACATAAAACAAATTTCGAGGACTGCATTCATCCACTTATGTAACATCGCTAAAATCAGACGCATTGTCTCTCAAGCGGATGCAGAAAAACTAGTCCACGCATTTGTTACTTCAAGGCTGGACTATTGTAACTCTTTGTTTTCAGGCTGCTCCAATAAGTCTCTTAGGACTTTGCAGTTAATTCAGAATGCTGCTGCATGTGTTCTGACAGGAACCAAGATCAGAGATCACATCTCTCCCATTTTGGCTTCCTTGCATTGGCTACCTATTAAATCTAAAATAGAATTTAGATTTAGAATTTAAAACACTTCATGCTGCCACTTTTAAGGCGATCAATCCAGCACAGGATAAATGCTGTGTTATAAACAGAGACAGGATGAGTAACTCTTAAATCAAATCAATTTTATTTGTATAGCCCAAAGTCACAAAGTATATTTGCCTCAGAGGGCTTTACAATCTGTACAGGGAGTGACACCCTCTGTCCTTAGACCCTCGGTTCGAGTGAGGAAAAACTTGCCCACAAAAACCCTTTAACAGGGAAAAAAGGTGGAAGAAACCTCAGGAAGAGCCACAGAGGAGGGATCCCTCTTCCAGGACGAACAGACGTGCAATGGATGTCACGTGTCCAGGACAAATCAACACAAACATATTGTACAATTACAATAACTGACAAAATGACAATGAATTACAATGAATGATTGGGGTTGAAGTCACCCGGCAGTCTAATCCTATGGCAGCATAACTAAGGGATGACCTGAGCGAGCCCTAACTCTTACATAATAGTTCACCCAAACAAGGGCCGGTAGAATCTCTACATTGTCAATTGAACTTCTGCTGCTCCCACAGATCTCCTTTTCACACATTGCCACATATAAAATGCTTTGTATACTGTTTTTTACTGAGACATGCATTCATATTACTCAGTATGCCCAGACGTTCCATTTTAATCAATAGTCAATGCCCCAATTATTCGCAATTCAGCTTCATCCTCTCAAAGTTATAAAAACAGACAACCACTTTATACAAGGGAGAGGCAGGCTGCTTGTTTAAGTTGTGATTCCAGTTGTATCCTGGAAAAAAATGACTTGCAGAACATTACTGAATTAGACTGAGAAGTTGTTGTATGCCAACTGAAACACCACTGCTTCTATGGTTGCTGTTTTATTTCATTATATATATATATATATATATATATATATATATATATATATATATATATATATATATATATATATATATATATATATTATTCCACATTTTGCCATTTCAAAATGACACCCATGTTACATTCAGATGGAGATCGTGAATGTATAGCAGTCCTTTGACCTTCCAAGCACAGGATGACTCCAACCGATATTTCACCTACAACCTCTAATGATTGCAGGGCTCATCATGATTGCTGGTTTCCAGCTGCAAGGCTATTATCTTTCATAGAAACTGATGTCCCTTCAAATAATATCTAGCCGCACATGGGTGCCTGTGTGTGTGTGTTTGTGTGAGTTAGGGTAAATGAGAGTATGTGTAAGGTAGGTTGTGGGGGTGACAGAATCACCTTACCACCCTCCTATCGACCGCCACAGGGCTTGTCTTCCTGTGGAAGACGCAACATTAATAAAGCTTTCGCATGGCATCATCCCAGAGATTGGGATCTCCAAGGAAACAGGAAAAGAGAGAGAAACAAAGGCTTTCCTGGCTTGTCATATGGAGGAAGCTTATATTTGCAAATCATTGACACCCCCCTGAATTTTTTTTTTCAAAAACAGCTTTCAGAAGTTTCCGGCATTTTATTTTTGCCCCGTTTCAACTGATATATAGTGTGCTGTCATCTACCTCTGATGTAATGAATGTCTCCAAGCTTGTTTGATAACATATTTATTGAAGAATTGATCGGCACTTCAGTAATTGCTTACGAGGTGATGTCAAGTTGAAATTCTGATACACAATTAAACTCCCTAGAGGTGCTAAATATATTGTTTTACTGTATATATAGATAAATTAAGCATAATGCGTGCTAATTGAGGCCTTTAATGTTCAAACATACAGACATCAGAGTACTTCCCATGCATTTAACACAGTTTAATGAACACAGCACTGTGTCAAATTAGTGTAACTGGTAGAGTCTTTGTGATTTGACACCTAGACCAGGACATCTATAAAGGCGATCTCCAAATGAATAAGGTCAATCATGTTAATGTAATTTTAATTTTTACACAAAATTTTTTATTATTATTATTATTATTAAATTACATGCTGCACAATGAGTTCAAATTAGTAAGTAACCACAGACAATGAACTAGCCCTAAACACACCACACGCTAATGGACAACGAAGGTCAGGTGTGTGGGACATCCACATGCTACAAAAGTAGGAGCCAGGAAAAAGAGGGGGTCAGCACAGTGGGCGTGGAACTAGGTACAAAAATCTAAGATTGAGGGACGGATTGGAGCAGGTGGTGGATGGCGGCTGGAGTGGACGGTCGAGGTGGAGATGGAATAAAACAGGGGCATTTATGTATTTTTATTGTATTTTGTAAATAAATGAATCCTTTTAAAACCATACCCTGAACTTTTATGCTAGGTGGCATTGTCAGCAACATGTTTAACTTATTTACGTATACGTTTACCACTCAGTCTTGCACAGATGCAGATCTGGTGGTTCAGGGAACTGAGGATTAAACAGGTAATCACAAAAAACAAGTTTCCAAAAATCACAAAGTTGGCTGAAGTATTGTTAACACAAGGGAGACTGAACAATCTGGAGTGTTGGAGGCTGAGCCAGTCTTTTGTATTGCCTGGGTTGATTGGCTGGCGAGGAGCAGGTAAAGAGACAGGTACAGTATAAGGTAAAATCCAAAAACCATGCACAGCAACGCATACAACCGAGACAGACAGACACACAGGTAAAAGTGTACAACAGCATACACAAGGAAGGGAGGAGACCTGTCAGGATAGCTGTTTACACAGGTTGTTTGTTATATAACTGTTATGCATATTAATAATATACATTTGACTTTACACACATTACTCGTGTATGATAGTCATCACAGAAACACAGTATCGGGTTTTCAAAACCTGTACCTGTCAGTCGCAGACTGTGCCTCGCTCCAGTTTCCCAGAGTAAACAGAAGCCTTGTTGCCTCCCTAAACATTTATTACACACCGTCTGCCCATGACAAACCTCAACATGCAAGGC
Source organism: Collichthys lucidus (assembly GCA_004119915.2). NCBI lineage: Eukaryota > Metazoa > Chordata > Actinopteri > Sciaenidae > Collichthys > Collichthys lucidus. The sequence continues at coordinate 1,569,294 of CM014083.1, forward strand.
TGCAGAGGCTAATGGGATTGCACCATATGGGCCTACATATTGCACGCATTCATCTTGCATGGAGGTGTATTTTTCTCCTTTTTTTTTGTTTTGACTTTGATGAAATTCATTGATGTTTCCACTCTGCATCTCCCTTAAGCGCTCAACCCTTCCTATCCAGCAGAGAAAGAGAATAGAAGAGAAATGAAATATATTTCGGTCTGTTTGTTGTCTTTCTTCAGCCCTGGAGGCCAGCCTGGGTTTGAAGGGAGTCTGTCTCGGACCTTTCCGGAGAAAAGCTAATGTCGAAGATACTGTTATCGCCCCTCGGGGGCTAGAAACAGACAACTGACAACTGAATCCAAGGCTTAAGTAAAACACTGGGGTCTAATAGTAGCTGTTTTACTGGCTGTAAACATCCATCATCCCACTTGTCCGACACATTCAGAGCACCACGCCACAGGCGTTAGTGATTTGATGTGAGAAAAAGAGCAGTTCAAAGGTAAGAAGATTGCAATGATTCCCTTCAGAGGCCAGAGGGAGGGAGAGATATAGATAGAGACAGACAGAGACTGATAGGAAACTGTTGTTTGTATACATTTTTCACCTCTTAACTTGAAGTGGGAGTTTGGGTGGAAATACAGAAATAGAGAGAGAGGATGCGAAAAGAGGAGTGAAGCCCCTTCTGACCAGATCGAAACTCTAACTAGTTTTGGATCTAATGCACCACCATTAGTAGCAATCATTTGGCATACTGAAAGAGAATAACAAGTTAACGTACTGTACAAAGCAAGTGTAACATGTCAGACTTGGATCAATATTAACTTGTGGCCCCATGTGCCTGAAGGACAGGGCAGGAGCAAGCTGCAACCTCTGTGGATGTGAAGTGAAGTACCAAATCTGCAGTTCCTCAAGTCAGTCTCCATAAGCACCCATGTTAAAAGTTCAACATCATAGGAGATCGAAGATGTTTACAGCCTGGTACAAAAAACAGTTTGGATTATGTGCAAGTGACTGTGGCTGCCATGATTGAGGTGGGTGCCATTACAGGTGGCTCTTTGAGCCAGCAGGCTTCATTTATCCTGCCTCAGATCTTTTCCCCATTTTTGGATAAATGAGGATCCAACAGAGGCAGGACCATGGACCAGGATGTCCATGTTTTGTACAGCCTATGGGCAGGAGGTGCCTGTTCCAGACAGATAATTTAAGTCTTTAACAATGCGCAATCTTTGAGTGAATTTTAGTTTTCATGATCTGGCATCATATGTCAACAACCAAGGAGTCCAAATTAGATAAAACAATGGTACATTGCTATGCCAGATGCCCATTTTTTGCACTGATGGATCAGACTTTTGTTCAGGCGATATTGAAAAGTCTGCTTAGTTTGTATCTCTGACTTGTTTTGGTCACATTACATCGCATGGATTTGATGCTCAAGTTTCCTCTACCTCCGTCTGGTCCCGTCCCTCCAGCTTTATCGCAGCACCAATTGGAAAGTAGGTCAGTGTCTTAATGTCCCTTGTTGTTGATGAGTGCAACTGGCTGGTTGTCTCTGTGTCCCTCCCTCTGCCGGTGTGCTGTGGCAGGCTGGTAATGACGGTAATGGAGGTGCTGGTAATGAATGGGCGTCTTCTCCATCTGCAGCACCTGCCTCCCTCCTTGCGCAGAGATAATTCAGAGCAGGAGGCTCCCATTGCTCACACACAACAATTGATGATATTGTCAGCCAGCCTGTCGAGACAATGGGGGGTAAATAAACATCCACGTGGTCTGTCAAAGTGCATGCATGCACACACACAATTTGTAACACGTACACACATGCATCATACATACAATGTTTTCTTTTACAAAGGCTCTGTTTTCTGCCTATTACTGCTCACTAATTCAATAAATTAATTGTCATCAGTGTTTATTACAAATGTTATTGCTGGATACATGCATAATCAACATAATGTATGAAAGATAATGGTGTTTTGGTGTTGTATCGCAGTAGGCAGTACATTTACATTTATTCATCTGGCAGATATTTGTCTTCAGCAATACAAGCCGCCCTGTGAGGTAGTGTTCCAACAAGAGGAAGGAAAGGAAAGGAAGCCTAGAAAATGTGATGGTTCACCATGTCAAAGGCTGGTAACCAGGTCCAACAACCCTGACCTCAAAGTTCTATCACTGTTTTAGTGTAATGACCTCTCTTGAAATCAGACTGGTTTGCATCAAGTAGATCCTTTGAGAGTGGAAGTCTCTTGAATAATAAAGGTGGTCGTAAGACCAGCCTGCAGTTTTTTATATTAACACAGTTTTTTAACAATGGCCTCCTTGAATACAATGCAAAACTATACATGATCACAGGCTTCATTATGGGTGAGTAATGAAAGAGCTTTGAGATGAAGATAGCCATTTTGTACATTTGTACAAATTTACATCCAGTGCCAACAGACAGTACTGATAAAGGAAGTAAAATGTTCTGCATGTATGTCTCTCTGTATGTGTCAGCCCTGCAATGAACTGGGTGTTATGAAATTGTCTATCCTTAGGTTACACGTGGTCATGTGTGGACCTTGAGGTCCTCTGCAGTAGTAGTGTTTAGTTTGATTGGGAACAGTAGGTACCAGTCTGTCTCAACAGGGTTGAAGAGACCTTATGTTGCCTTCCTAGACATAATAGATAGCTTGTGGTTGACGTGACAACAGTGTTTATGTGGTGTTATCTTTGAGTTTGAAGTCTATCCACCAGGAGGAGGTGGACAAAATGTGAGACCGACTCAGGCACTTCTGATGAACTTTGAGAGTGTCTCTAATTCTCCTTGGCCAAGCGTCAATAAATATTAGCAAAAATATCAGCATAAGACATTTCTCCACAACACTGGGGATTTATCCAGGGTGTACCACCTTTCATCCAACGGCTGGGCAGCTGGGAAAGGCTCCAACACCACCGTGACTCTGATAAGGATAAATGGTTACAGATAATTGATGAATGTTTTTCAAACATGACCATGATCTTTTTTTTTCTCTAGACTTATGTTGTATGGACGGACAAACCAATGTCAGCATGCTTAGACCATCAAAAAGAAATTGAACCAAATAGCAAATGTACTTCGGGATGGATTCATGGACATCACACAGCTGCTGCATCACAAAGAAATCTGTAGTTAACTAGTTAAGTTGACATTTGACCATGTTTTACTGTACAGCTGACCTGACTTTCTTATCCACACGTCATGCTGCAGATTCATCAGGACAACTGCTGCTTTTCAAGTCACCACATTTCAAGGTTTGAAAATAGAACAGTGACACGCAACATGTGTCACCTGGCGCTTCACGAAACTGCCAGTGCGTGGAGTTTAAAAACTGAAGGCACGGTTATGTTGACTCACGCACATGTGTCATTTGTAAACATGCAGTCTTTTTTTTTTCATGCACACCAGCGTGTCTCTCCATTTAGAACCCGAATTGAGGTTTCTGAGGTCCCTTGGAGGATTTTAGTTTTAGTTTAACCACGACAATCTGCAGAGACATTTCTGTGCATGTTCACAGAAATATAATTTAAGCTTCAGAGTTTATAGTTTGAAAGCGCAAAAGTTTAGAAGGAAAAAAGAAAGAGTACTTGTTATCACATAAATGTGTGTGAGACATTTTTCAAACCATAATTAACTCAGTGCCTCTTTAAATAATTTTATTTACATGATGTCAGTTTAATTATAACAAAGGGGTTAAATTAGTTTGACAGTCCAAAGGCATGTTTGTCATCAGAACTGCTGTATGATTGTGTGTGAATATGTTTATCTGTGTGTATTATGTGTGATTGATGGACATCCTGTCCTGTGTGAGTGCCTGCTGACAGAATGAATAGATGGATGGATTGATGAAAGTTGTCAGGTCACTTGACTCAGATACAAAGCCATACATTGTCAGTGTTATCCCTGACACACACACACACACACACACACACACACACACACACACACACACACACACACATACATATATACATATATATATATATATATATATAGTTACAACCATAAAACCAGATTTTAAGGTTATATAAACAAAAGTATTTAATTAAATGAAAGTTCAGATCGTTTTTAACAAAAGGAGGTGAGACAAAAGGGGAACGAAGGGCAGGCAAGTGCTGCAAAAAGAACAGACAAATATAACAAAAAGAGAACTCTAACAGAGCCTATATTATGCTAACTAGAAAACCAAATCGAGAAAGAAAAACCTCACTCTCTAAATCTAACGCTAAATAACAAAACACACATCAAAAACAGCACTGCTAAACTTATGGGTCTAACAGAAACATACTATTGTGACCAGGGACGGATTGGCAATCTGGCATACCGGGCATTTGCCCGGTGGGCCGACGTGCTATTTGGGCCGATAAATCCTGATTTTTTTTTTTTTTTAATATTGGTCTGACCGGCCCATAACGAGTAGATCACGCAGCCCAAACACACTGTTGAACAACCACTCTGTACGCTTTGGTCCCGCCTACAGAAACAAAAAAAAAAAGGCTGTGCGAGACTTTGTTTCCTTACCACCGGCCCTTACACGCTGACTGACAGGGGACCGGCCCAATCACATCATGAAATACCTCCCTCCCCTTTGGCTTGATGCGCCGGTGTGCAGTTTATTGACGGGTGAAACGCTATCAGATAAAGATGGAGAGAAAACGCAAAGGTGGCGCAGAAAAACTCTGTGATAAAAAGAAACTTGCTCTTCGGGCAGACGCTGTGAAGTGTGTTAAAATCACTGACATGTTTGCCACAGCAGGGACTTCATCAGCTCCCATCGCTGATGAAGTCCCTGCTGTGGCAAGTGGTGCTAGTTGCAGTGGCACTCAACATGTTGTTGAACCTGCGGTAAGCTGGACTACTGTCAGAACATGTATGAAATGCAACAAGTGGGTTAAGGCCACCCAGCATTTAGCAAACTGGCTTTTTATTGCCAACAGTCTGGTTACAGAACTTGGTTATTGTAGGCCATAACCACGCCAAGAACACATAACAGGTCCCACTCTGCAGCCTCACTCGTGCCGTCTCTCTCCACACACGCTCACATACACGCGCTCTCCCTCACCTGCTCCCCCGCCCCCTTGCTCTCATACAGATGCATTTATGGACCATGGGAAACCACAGAACTCACATTGTAACACACAACACATTACTGCAGGGTCGCTACAATACATTGTAGGCTACACTGGCTGGAAGAGAAAATAAGCCTAGCTCAGTAGCCTACTTTTTATGTCTTTCATTCTAAATGAAATAGTCTTTAATGTGAGAAAACTTGTTCACCATTCACCAACAATAACAATAAGTCTAATTTCTTATTAGATTATTGTCTGTGGTGTGAGTACTAGGCTGGCCTATTGGCTAAGCTGCTTTTTTGTCCTGCAGCTATAGCAGTTCTTTATGTAGCCTAGATGGTAGGGACATAACTGATAGAAAATCTCACTTTTAAAAATTATATAATTTTGTCTATGTTATGTGAATGCAGCTGCAGGTATCTGTACATTCCAGTAATTCTAGCCTATGCATATTTAAAGCCACCACTCACCAAAAATGTGAGTGAAAACTGAAGAGTCAGCACTTTCAATTTTTTTGTTCAACTAGTAGTCCTCAGGTAAGCTCCTATCTAGGCCTGGAAAAAAATGGGCTGTTTTATGTAGCTAGGTGGCTAAAGACAATGTAAGTTAGCCTACAAAGAAAGAAAATAGCACTTTTTAAAATGACATAATTTTGTTCATTGCTAGTGTTATGTCAATGCAGCTGTGTGTTTGTTTATATAAATATATTATAAACAGGCTGTATTTCAGTCAGTCATTGTAATTGTACAATATGTTTGTGTTGATTGTCCTGTACACGTGACATCTATTGCACGTTTGTCCATCCTGGGAGAGGGATCCCTCCTCTGTGGCTCTTCCTGAGGTTTCTTCCACATTTTTTCCTGTTAAAGTTTTTGTGGGCAAGTTTTTCCTACTCGAACCAAGGGTCTAAGGACAGAGGGTGTCACTCCCTGTACAGATTGTAAAGCCCTCAGAGGAAAATGAACTTTGTGACTTTGGGCTATACAAATAAAATTGATTTGATATGATTTGATTATTTATGTCCCGTTGAGCTAGGTTGTTTTTAAAGACTTGCACAGTTGCACTGAAAAAACTGAAAAGGTGTGTTATCAAATGTTGTGGGCCAGTCTGGTCCAAAATGCCAGGGCCGATTTCTTGTCCCAGTCCGTCCCTGATTGTGACATCAGTAAAACTATAACTAAACTAAATCCTGCCCAGTCCCAGTAAATCAACACAAAACAATAGGTGGATGGATGAAGGAACAGACTGATGGTAGATACATGAGTGGAGGCATGAGTTAGTCATTCTAACCAAAACAGACAGAGTGTGTGTGTGTGTGTGTGTGTGTGTGTGTGTGTGTGTGTGTGTGTGTGTGTGTGTGTGTGAAAGTGTATTCAACTCATGTATGGACATTGCATCTGTATGCTGATTTCTCCAATTAAACAGTGCCAGCACAGTGCCGTGGAATACATTCCTTCTACACCCCCCCCCCCCAATAATATTACTATTATTGATGTTGCTTTAAATGTTCCACGAAGGCTTGAAAAAACAGTTTGAGCGTCATTCTTGTGTGTTTTTAAGCACCGCTAGCTGCTACCTGCTGCTTCATATTCTTTTAATACCACTTGTCTTTCTTCTGCCACACTGGTGAAGATGTTCATTATTAGTCTGGCAGAGACGGGGCCAGGCTAAAGTCCTGCCAATAAGGCGCAATAAGTTTTGGGGCTCCTCGAAGTGCAAACGTCTGATGATGAACATGTTTGAAAAATCAGCTGAAAAGTAAAATTGTCTGAAGTTGAAAAGTGAAGATTTTTTTTAACAAAAATTAACAAAAATATATTCAAATGTGTTTAAAAACACACACATTTTAAAAAGATGGTAATAACATACACAAAGATTGTTTTTAAAGAATGACACTCATTGTTGAAACCGATTTTTCAAGCCTTCGTGGAACATTCAAAGCAACATCAATAATAGTAATATAATAATAATAATTGTGTGTGTGTGTGTGTGTGTGTGTGTGTGTGTGTGTGTGTGTGTGTGTGTGTGTGTGTGTGTGTGACAATCCAGAATTAAGTAAACCCAAAGGTGGTATATCGCACCAACTTCACTGTCAAAGCGCCTTTGTCTTTATGTAACAAACAGAGGCTTCGTGACTGATTCAAACTAAAGCAGTGACATAGCAGGAGACATTAGCAGCGTTTCTCATGCTGGAATAGGGGGGCTAGCTCACCGAGTTTTTATCGCACAGTGATGAGACACAAGATAAGTTCGGCGGGCCGTATTGAAAAGCCTAACGGGCCGTATACGGCCCGTAGTTTGCCCATGTCTGTGCTATACAAATAAAATTGATTTGATTTGATTTGGATCTACCCTTTAAAGCGCGCACACACACACACACAAGCACATTGGCCATTGCCATCTTGCAACCTGTTTTATGCATGGTTAAGTAACAGTTCACTACGTCATGCTAACCTACACACCAAGAGTGTAGTTTTTAAGCATTAAGTCACCAGACAAAGTAAATGAGGAACTGCCTTTAACTTTTTTTTGAGTATTATTAGCTGGTCTGTCTTGTGTTGATTACCTTGCTTGATGTTTGTCTGTTAGCAAAGTGGTTATCTGGCTAGTTTTTGATCATAAGTAAGGTAACCATAAGAAATGCACATGTACAACGTAACAACATATTTACAACAGCAGGAGTATACTCTGACTCTGTGGTCGCTTAATTGCAAACATACCAATTTCTATGTGATGTTGCTTAAAACAAAATGTAACCAAAAATCTGTAGCTCTTACATGCAACTTTTACTCCTATCTACAGTATATCCCGAAGGTTTCTACAGAGGGGCTATCATTTATAGCATTGTTTGTGGGAATAAAAACATTTTATTCCCACCAACATGGTGAAAATTGTTTTGGTTTTTTCATAGTTTGTGACAGTATCTTCTGATTCATGGAGTGATGAAAAGATCCAAATTCCCTTGATTCCCTCTGTAAAAACTTTGCACTCTAATATGTCAAACCAAGAACTTTGAAGCTGGCTTTATCCAATGTTCAGATATCTGTTCTGGAAATGTATGAAAAATAATGCCTATTTAATAAGATAAGACATCATCTACATCACAAAACATTTCAGAAAACTTGCAATACAAGTATTTCAGCGAATCATTTGACTTCTGTCTCACACATTTTCCCTTCAATGCCTATTCACATTTTCAAACTGAAAAATGTGAAAAAGCCTAAAAAATCCAGGACTAGTTGGCTTCATTTTAAACAAACCAAAGTTTTGTGGAAATTATTCAGAAGACAAAACAATTACCCAGACTGCCGGTTGTAAACATCAATCACATACATTTGGGATCTAAGTGGTTTAGATAATTGGGATAAACTGCTGGCTTATTTACAATCTGTCTGCCTGCTTGTGTTTCTTCTGACTTTGTTGTAGAGATGTTCCAAATTTCAACAATTCCCATTGTGAATATGTTATCAACACTGATAGAAATGATGAACAAAAGTATGGAAAGGCCACTGTTGCAGCTCCCAATACAGTTTAAAATGCAAGATGAGCTTGAGCTGAAGCCATATACAGATTAGGAAACATTGGCATGTGGTGCAAACCACAGTCAACTGAGCAAAATGTAGGCATAAAGAGTGTGTGAGCTGACCAGGGGCAATAAAGGTATCGGATGGCAGGCCAAATTTAGAAAGAACAGAAAAAATTAAAAAAAAAAAAAATATTAGTTTGTGTCATAAGTCATTTCTTTCTTTGAACCAAAGTGCTCTGAAAGATTCACAATGGAGACAACAATCTGGAGCATATAGAGAAAACTGATGTCCTTGTGTGGGACCAGCAGCAAATCTACAGCACCTCAGATTCAGTTATCAAGGGAAAAGAAACAACATTTACTTACTGCACTCTTCTTAGGAGATCATTTGCCCAGAAACAGTTGATAAACTGTAAGCAACACTTTGGTGATGTCAGTTTAGGACAGGTAGGAAATGCAGCCATTTATGAAAAATAATAGGAAGTACTTTTCTTCTGCTGGAAAGTTCATATTTGATTAAATCATCAACAAAAATGTACTGAGCAGTTTTTCCTGTGGTAAAGCCACGAGAAGGGCAGAGGACAAAAAAAAACTGTGCGTAATGAAAATCCTTTTAAAAAACAGTTTATTGTATCCGTTCAAGCATGATGATGACAGTACCTTGAAATCTTACCCTAACCTATCTGACAAGGGTTAGCTCCAAGAACTTAATTTTGTGTTGTTTGTTTTGTTGTTCTTTGCTATATACCCCCCATGGGGCCCTTTTGGAACGACAGTTTTATACATCAAAGACAGAAGATGTGATACAACAACAAAAAATCCTGAAATTATTACTCTTGAAATTATGCCACATATTAAAAGGGTCAATTTCTGTCATGTTAAAGCTAAACCTATCCAAGTATACTTGCCACCCCCCAAAGTTTTATCATTGTTCTCTCTAAGTTCCAGGGTCGCAATTATTCACAAATAATCCTGTCCTGATTTATGATTTTAACTGGGTTTTTTCTTCTCTCTCTTTTTCTTACCACATGCTGCACAGACCCGTGTTTAGCTTCAGTTGACTATAATGCTGTGGCTGCCATGTCACACAGTGGCATGCACAGGGCAGGGACAAAAAAATGAAATGGTTAAATGCTCTTGCTAATTACCTCTAAAAGTAAAAATAAAATTAGAGGTACTGCTAAAGAAAACCTGTTACAGTGTGCTAACAGCCACAAATGCCACTAGTTTGAACAACTTATGATTTTTTTATTTTATTTCTGCCATGGTTTGTGAATAAATAAAGCCACACTAGAATATACTGGAAGTCAAAAAAGTTGTAGTCCGTGAAGACCGGCAGAAATGTTGGTCCTGACCGAATTATCACTGCTGCAACAATGCAATTTCTTGCTGTAAAACAAACAAAACAAACCAAAAAATGTGTAGCATTGTGATGACAGCAGTTTCTGCTGAGACACCATGTTTTTCTCCTCTGCATCCAGTACAAACTCAGTCACAACAACTGTATCTGTACCCCCTCTGCACAATGTCTCTGTCTAAATCCATATTTTGGCAGCTCCTAACAGGTTTTTTTTTATTACCCCTTTTGAGCTCGTCTAAATACTCAGATATGAGTAATATCCTGAGTTTAAAAAGAAAAATACTCCTACACTACACCATTTACTCCTTTGACTTCTCTGCCAAATAGGACCTAATGTGTGTCACTCATCTTCTGGCCAGTTTGAACTGATTTTCTACTCTGGGATGTTTGATAAACAAAGGCCCTGGGCCATTTTTATTACAAATAAACCAAGAGGTGTAAATATGAAGTGACATGGGCTGACAGGTAACTCAGTGGACAGCAAGTCATGCTGTCAGTCTGTGTTAGAACTGCCATACAGTATGGTGTGACACAGCACAGCACCCCTCTTTCACTTTCTAATAAATGACTGCATTCATGCGGTGACATGCACACTTTGCCATAGTTACCAAATGATCCTGTATCATTTGATTTTATCAATTTCCTTAACAGCTATAATAATAACCAGGTGGACCACATGTATTTAACAGTAGTTGGCATTTGAATTCATTAAACCACTCTGCTGCTCACCTGCTCCCACTCCTGTCCTCACATCAGCTCTCTCCTCCTAATCCTCCACTGGCTCACTGACCCACAACAAATCCAAATTAAAATTCTTCTCCTAACTCACAAAGAGCTCCATAACCAGGCCACCGACCTGCTCCACCACCCCAACACACTCCATCCCATAGCCTCTCCTCCACTAATGCCAACCTCCTGTCTCCGCCACTGAGGACTAAAGTCTGGACGAGGCAGTGACAGAGCCTTCTCCGTAGCTGCCTCTTCCCAAACAAATCAGAAACTGCACCAACCTGTCTACATTCAGGTCGTTACTCAGAGCTCACCTTTTAAGGGTATTTTACTCAATCTGCTTTATTTAACTATTTAATTATTTCGAGGAACTGTGTTGTGGCCGTGGTGGTGAGTTAATGCCATTTAGCAATCTGTGGTGGAGAAGTTGAGCCAGATTCAACTTTTGGAGAAAAATAACGGCATGACGGTGCTGTGGCCAATCTAATGACAGACCAGTTAAAATCGACTAGACAGTGAATGAGAGTGGGAAGGGACTACCAATAGTAAAAAAAGTAAGTCACTTGCTATTGTGTGATTGTTTCATAGTGATTATGTTTATCATATATTAAATTCAATTCACTGCAGTGTCTGAATGGCCATAGTGCTCTCTGTCCTCGTTGTCTCTCTCTTAATGAAGCCACGGGCAATAAGCACTAAAAATCTCCCGCGCCTCCCTACCTCCCTCACTCCGTCTCACTCTCTCTGTTATTCATTCAGTACGACTCTGGCTCTCCAATTCTCTGTTTTTTCTCTCGTCCTGCTGCCTGTATGATTGAAGCAGCAGCATTTGTATATTCATTATGCAGCGTCCTCACAGAAGCCCTTGACTGCTTTGCTCTACTGTATGTGCGTGCGTGTGTGTGGAGAAAGATAAATATGTGATTGTTGTCAGATTTAGTTAAATATAAATGCACAGTATAAAAGCTTAGTTCTCTGTGGTGTATTGAAACATTAATCCACCACCTATTGGCTATAATATAAAAGATATATATATAAAAGATGTGTATGCTGAAATTACATTATTTCTATACTTTAAAGCAGCGTTTTTCAAAGTGTGAGGTGCGGCAGAGGAATTCAGGGGAGGTGCGCCGTGAGAAAAAATATGCCTGAAAAAAAAGGACAAAAAGTGTCTCAGGGTTGCCAGATTGGGTGGTCCTGCCCAATTAGGTGGTTTTACAATCTATTTTGCAGACAAAAATGGGTTTGGGCAGTTTTTGTAGCTGAACAGGCACTTCAGATCCTTCTTCCTGCGACCCTCTGTTCAGCAGGAAGCAGGCCCACTCACACACTATAGCTCTGGCTGAAGTGCCCCCTAAACTCACAACAGACACTCCCACTACCTTCACATCACGCACACTGACTCGTTGAGTGATTTAACAGCTGTCGCAACTACAGCACACACACGTCTGTACAGTTGACACACAGTTGACGCATCTGGACACACATGTCAAAAGTCAATGTCACTCTTGACTGGATTTTTTATTTTTGCTAGGCTAGGTCAGTTTGTTATCAACTCCAGGTGCTTTACAGTTGTTCTACCTGGCAATGACGTAGCTTACACGCCCACAGAGACCCGTTATTACTGGACAGACTGGACAGCAACCAAGACATTTCTTAAGCTAGCCTACGTTATAAGTCATTAATAAGTAAGGGTGACTATATGGGGCTTTAAATCCAACACAATCAGGATCTAGTCTGTCCTTAGCCTACAAAATAAAGTTTGAGGAATGTCTGCATGGAGACCCTGCTTACAGGTGTGCAGCTGACAGATGTGCAGCTTACAGTGACAGTTTCCTCATCGCCACCTGAGCCACCATCCAATCCTCCCTCACTCACGTCCTGAGTGTCCTGGACATATCCTGTATTTTGTGATTTTCCTCTTTTCATTTCTAACCGAACTGTTTCATGTCTGACATTGCTCCACTGCCACAGTGTGTTATTTGCGACCATGTAAACTCCAGCGTCATATTGAAACTAAGCACCACAGTCTAACAACCAAGCTGCGGGAGTTTTTTAATAGGGAGCTTAATGAATTGGGGTCACAGAAGAAAGTTATCCAGACATTTTATACTGTAAATACCAAGGCAACCTACCGCATAGCATTACACATTACACAGATGATTTTGTTGGACTGAGGTTCGAGTCTGTTCTCAATTTAGTTACTGGAATGGGAAGATCATTTTTAGTGTTTCAGCCCACCATGTATGCGTTAATGTGGAATAACGTTGGATGAGTGAACATGTTTAAAAATGCATGCTTGTTATGCTTTGTCATCTTTTTCAACAGAAATAACCTTCAAGTTTCAAGGATTTAATACAATCCTAATAATCTCACTTAACCTATGGTCCCTGTGACAACTAAAGTAGATGTAATGTACCTGATATGCAGTAGTGTCTCTGCCAAGCTTTAGCTTGGGCTCCCAAAGTAAAAGTCACATTAATTTCTGCACAGACAATGTGAGGTGACTCATACTGCAGTTGGAGATCTTCTATGACTTGGATGGACATGAAACTATCCTGGTTGAATCACAAGTACAAAACGGTGGACATTGGAGTGGTGACCTAGCTGTCCACCGGACAGCATCTTCTTCAGGAAGAGGGAGAGAAGAAGTACCTGTCACTCCAGGAGCAGAATCCATAGATAAAGATGGCATGAAGTAAACTAAGCCAGACAGTGGAACTTGCAGCGAGGGATGGTTTGGGTCATGGCTTCTGCCTAGATATGAGTGGGCAATGGGTTCTCAGGCCTCAAAACCAACCAATCACTATTACATGACAGCTCATCCTCTGACTGAGACTGCCTCGGAGGAGGTGGAGAAGAAACAGCAGCACCACCTGGAATTGACCCCTACCACAGCCTTCAGCAAAGAACGATGGACCTGTCTGGCTCTAGTTGGATCGTCCCTAGGGCCAATGACCAATTCCCCTTCCCTCAGTGCGCTCAAGACACGATACATAACCGAGGCCCACTGATCTTGGATCTTGTGGCGCCCCCGTACACCAAGGTCTCACACCATACCAACTGACCATCCTTCAGAGGAACATCTCACACAGGTTGGTCGTAGTTTTTTTTACAGCGCTCTGCAGCAACCTTCAACCGCTCACAAGCTCCCTCAAAAGCCATCTGTAAGCGAGTTTGGTGCTCCTGGACCCACTCATGGACATTGCCGCCAACAGGATCCTGAACTTGCCCTAGCAGAAAATCCACTAGGAGTCTCGGCTCCTGGCCAAACATCAAGAGAAAGGGAGATCTACTGGTTGCCTGATGCGGGGTTGGACCTGAGGCAGACAGGAATTCCAGTTGCGCTTACAGGACACAGGTAATGTATGCAGCAGATCATGGATCTATTGTTCTATCAAAGCGCTCACATTGCCCATTCCCTGAAGGATGGTATAGACTCCTTTCCTGGTCAGAGTGTATCCTGGCTGGAACACAGAATTTTGAGAATCACTCAACAACCAAGACATGAGCTACAGTAGAAGCTCGCTGATCACAGGTAGGGAAAGCCCACGTGTACTTAATGAAAACATCAGTCATTACAAGGACGTTTTCCATACCATTATGGCTGGGCTCCAGAACAGTAAAATGAATGGCAAGGATCTTGTTAGGCCGAGAGGCCAACAGGTGCCCCATGGTACTACGAGCGGCGTGTTGACTCACTTAGCACCTTTCACACGCCTGGCACCACTTTGCCACCCCAGCAGACATTCCTGGACAATACCACCACTGTCGTAGGAGTTCCAAGGTCCTCTCAACCCCTGATGACCATGCCCCTGGTGAACCTCAATCAGCACTTTTGTTTTTAATACTGCAGACAACAACAACTGACACACAACCTCACCCCTATCTGGCCGGAAAACCTGCCGATACTAAACACCATTCCTTTCAACCAACCGATCCCACTGCTGAAGCAACACCAAGGTTGACTGAGACAACGTTTCCGCTCCTCCTTATTGGGATGCTGTTTACGTGTCCAGAAAGCCAAGACTTCCTGGATGACTGGGTCGGTGTGTTGGAGTGTGGCAATGTCAGATGGGGGCTGATTCGGCAAGGCTGCAACGGTGGCTTGTGTCGCATCTAACCTGTCCATAGGAGCGATGTACCATGGACCATGGCCTGCATATCCTGTGCCCCAGGGGGATGCTGACGAGAGAGGGCATCAGCTGTTGTCGGTGTAAACGACACATTTTTGGCCCAACAGGTACTCCCTAAACTTTTCAGTCATTGCTCACTTGAGTGCCAAAAACTCCAACTTCATGGAGCTGTTATTGCTCATATTGCACTCAGTGAGCCTCAAACCGTGGCTTGCATAGGCTATGGGCCCAACCTTACCATTCTCCTACTGTGATAACACAGCTCTGAGACAACCATAGCTGGCGTCCACCTCCAGAATGAATGGGAGGTTGAAGGCAGTATATGCCAGGACAGGTGCAGAGGTGAGGTGGGCTTTCAGTGCCTCAAAGCTATGGCAACACTCTTCTGTCCAACGACCAGAGACTGTTTGGTCTACTCACTTGGGCTTGAGACCTGCCAGCTCTGCCACCAGCTTGTGCAGCGTCGCAGCCAACTTTGCAAAACCCTCCACAAAGCGGTGGAAGTAGCTGGTGAAACCAAGGAAGGAGTGCAGTTCTGACAGAGTGGCAGGAGATGGCCAGCGTGAGACTGCATCAGCCTTGCTGGGGTCGGTGGAGACGCCTTGATCAGAGATGACTTGCCCCAAGTATTGCACTTCCTGCTGGAAGAAGACACACTTACTGAGTTTAACCTTTAGCCCTTAATGTTGCAAGTGCCCCAGCACCCCGATGGTAGAGAGGAAAAACTACAATGTCACCCAGGTAGAGCAGCAGGGATTGGCAATGCTGGTCACCAAAAATCTGCTGCATCAACTGCTGGAAAGTGCTGGGCGCATTGCAAAGCCCCAAGGGCATGCTCAAAAAGGCCAAAGGGGGTACAAAAGGCCAGCTTGGAACGATCAGCCTCTGCCACAGGGATCTGATTGTATCCACTGGCTAGGTCCATGCTGGAAAACCAACGAGCTCCAGTCAAAATTTAAATCTACCATGAATCTATAATAATGAAACACAACAAATTAACCAAATCTATATAATCACAAATCGAATGCAACAATGCAACCAAGAATAAACAAATAAACATAAACTAACAAAATAATCCTACTTTTGAGTGCAACAAAACCAATTGCTGCAAAAAATACAACAAAAGAAAACAAACGGGAACAAATAAAACACAACTAATCAAGTTCCACACTGTTCTCTCACACACGCACACACACAGACACACTTTAAGATGTGGCTGAGTCACAGTTTCACCCAGGCAGCAGCAATACCACTTAGCCAGCAGGGCAAACAGTCAGGAGCCGAGTTCCAGTTCTTGGCAAGGCAAAGTGAAGCAATGGTAGTGGAAGCAAAGCAAACAGTTTCAGGCAAGGCAACACAATCTGGAAGGCAAAGGTGCTGTGCTGCGCTGCTATACTGTAGTCTTTAGCCCAGTCAGGCAGCCCCGGACAACACAGCGTGGAGCGGAGGACACGTGGAAGCAACGCAACGGCGACGAACAGTGGGCAGAAACCAGCGAACGGTAACCAAAGTGGTGAGCAGCGTGCAGCCAAAACACCAAAGCAGACCTCACCACATGCAAGGGGAAGTGACGGACACCAGGAAGTGACAAAACCCCAGCCTCAGCCAAGCAAGAGGGAGACAGGTGCTCTCTGCCCACCTTTATGCGGCGTTCTCTCCCCATGATTGGCCGAGACTGCTGTCCCCCGTACAGGGGACTTTTGAGTTGAAGAGGCTAGCTAGCTTTCTTGCTAATATAACAACAATCTCCAAAGTTCCAAAATAATAATATAAAACTTGTGACTACGCGCATAGCCAAAACAATCGCGAATTACATTTGCAACAATACAAGGTATGGTAATTTAAACTGTTTATTTGCAGAAATACTCACCATCAGAGAAAGCTGATCCAACATAGAGGGAGACCCACAACATGTAGGCTTGTAGGTGAAACCCCTGAGAATTCTGTTGGGAACCCTGTTTTTTAGTGTTTATATGCGCATGTTCACTGTAGTTGGCCCTCAAACCGAGTCTGACTTAATGTTTTATATTCATCTTACACAGAAATCATACTGAGACCAACAATTTTAAGTTTTCGTTTTTACAGTGTAGGCAGATAGTGTTGTTGGAAGAAGGAGGAGGAGGAAGTCGATGCTTGATTGTTGCATCTTCGATGGATTGTCCAATGTGTTTTCCTAGTTGCTGAAGTGACTGTCATTCCAAGAATGGGCTATGACCAGGAAAGAAGTCTGGGACATCAAATGACACTAACCCTAAGTTCACTGTGGCTTAGGTGGTAGAGTGGGTTGTTGACTAATCAGAGGATTGATGATTTGAGGTTTCCTTCAACAGGAAACTGAACCCCAAATTGCTCCTGAAGGCTGCACTCTCGGTGTGTGAATGTACACAAATGGTTAGCACCTTGCATTGTGTATGATGGAAGCGCCTTGAGTGGTAAGAAAGACTAAAAAGGCACAGCATCTTTCCAAACACTCAAGGTGCTAAGTACAGTCAAATCAGATTTTATTTGTATAGCCCAAAGTCACAAAGTACATTTGCCTCAGAGGGCTTTACAATCTGTACAGGAAGTGACACCCTCTGTTCTTAGACCCTCTGTCCAAGTCCATTTACCATTTTCCTCAGCCTGAATGCAAATCCTAATGTTTCAAACTTGAGAAGAACTAGTTCGCCCAAGGTGTTATCCAACCTTAAACTGTTTGATAAAAGGCAAAAACTACTTGCCAATTGTATGAACCATCTGAATATTACCATCCACCATGGCCAAACCAATCAGACCAACAAACCATATATTGAATTTAAACTCACTAAAGTCAGTCAGGAGAACAGTGAGTGAGCTTTCCCATCGATAAAGAAACATTTTCCAGTTCTGCTTTAACTGATGCTAGCAGCATCTATGCTAACCTCTTAACCAGCCACCATTGTTGTTTTAGAATCACTTCTCCTGACACACATCATTACACACGCCTAACAAAAAACAATGATGCTATTCATGCAGTAGCTGCCATGGTCCATGACCACTGAATTTGGATACAAGCCCATAGCATGGAAAGTTTGGAAAGATGATTTCTCACATGATTTCCTGATATCACACATGTTCTTGTCCCAGCATGTTTAAGGGATAAACATGTTGATACAGCACCTGATTTAAGGTGGAAAAATAGCCATTACAGCCTCCTTTGGCTGCACCTCACTGCGTCCCTCATGTCTGTGTCCTTGCATATTTTTGTAATCTTTATGCAAAAAAAGATGTACAAATGGAGATAACACCTTCCATATTAACCATCTGTTTATAGAAGCCATCAAGGTGTCGCACCATGTGGTACAGATGACATGATGGTATTTGTATTATTGTGAAGACAGAGAAATAACGGGTCTGCTTTCAAACCTTCACACAATGAGTGTCTGGGGTAAGGGGGTTTGAGAGGCTGGAAACCAACAGAGATTCCATTAAGCTGCAGATATCTTTGTAAAGGTGGGGAGTGTTGGCCTCCATGTACTTTATGCTGTGTTTTGTTGTTGTGTTTTTTAACACACCATTCACTTTGCTTTATGACTTGAATAGTGGTCATATTAGCAACAGTTGTTATGTGAACAAGAACAACAGAAATTGGTTTAGTGCAGAAATCACATGTTGTAAACCTTACCCAAGGAGCCTAATGCAAGAAAAGTACAGCAGCCCCTCACAGCAATGTCACTGAAATAAAGAGTAAATATTCCATTTAATGAATGAGTGAACACTTTGAGCCTTAAAATAGAATATCCCCTGGCACTGGGAGTAGCCTTGCAAGGAATTGTTGAGATGTGGGTGTGTGTGTGTGCATGTCAGCTCATCTGCAAGCCTCTGCAACCTAAGTCACCCATAACATAGCAAACTTCTTTAGATTCAGAGATGTCTTTGTAGAAGTTTAATACACCTTAAAATACCACATTTTATCACCTTCCTCTTTTTGTAAGGATATTTGGTTTACACACACACATTAATGGAGATCTCTCTCTCCCTCTATAAAGACAGATGATATCAACGCAAATATGAATATAATCAAAAATAAAATGTCTTGGGGGTTAGAAATCAAATTTTCTGAGGTGCACAGAGAGGTTCATTTCCCCGGCACTGCCACTTCTCTGTGGTCCAGCCAGTCACAGCACCAGCTGACAGACTGGATGACATAACAGCAAGACTTTATCAGGTCCAAACGCACAACTATATTAGTGCTCAAACAGAAAGGCCATATTGCACCACAGTGGTTATTGGCAGGAATCAGTGACAACTCTATGTACCAATTCCCTCTGCCTTATTTAATTCACTCTCTCTATAACCTCTCCCCTTTCTATTAAACCTCCTGCCACCAGCCTCCATAGACTAATAGTGTAATCTTACCATACAGGGTCTCAATGAGAGCACAGTTATATTTATATAAAATGTATTACGGGTTGCCTCATTCTTAACTGACCAACAAAATTTGACAAATCAGTATAGTAGTGCAAATTGTATTAACTCACTATGGGTTTATGAATTAGGAGTTGAATATAGTTGGAGGCATCCTATTATGTACTAGACATGAGTGGAGGTTTGGCATAGGATGGCAGTGCAGCTCATGCAGCTGTTTTACATTACCAAAGCTCCTTGCCTGTTGAGGCTATCATTCATGCAGAGTAAAGAGAACACCCAGAAATAAGAGGGTTATTTGTTCAGTGAATTGTGTTTCTTGTTTAAAGAAAAGCAGTCACACAATACTAAAATCCAGAATATAATTTAAAATCCTTCTCCTACACCTACAAAGCTCTTCGTGGTCAGGCATTATCATATGTTATATCTCCCCACAGAGTGCAACAGTGCACTTTCAGAATGCAGTGTTAGGAGTAATAATAATAATAACTAGAAAATTTCTAAAGAAATTTTGAGTGTGCCTGACTCTGGCCCTGTCGCCCCCATGCATTATTACTGACACTGCTCAGCAAATTCAGTACTAGAAAAGAAATTTTGGAAGTGACGAGTGGGCTGTTGCCGGGGTTCTGTGTTTAAAAAGCACACCTCAAATAGTCATTTTTAACATGTATATTTAGACACATTTATAACAGAGACAGCTTCAACAGTGTTATCAGTGGGTGTGTGTGTGTCTGTGTTGCTGTGTGTGTGTGTGTGTGTGTGTGTAACCCTTCTGAAGCAGAAAAGTATTAGTAATGATAATAATAACTTTAACTAATGGCCAGAATAAGAAACAGAAAATTTAAATTCGACTACGGAGCCCAGGTGTAACCAACTGATGCACAAGAACGACACGACACTGTGGCTCTTTTTGTTAATGAGAACAATGCTCCCCTATTTTAATATGAAGCTGGGGAGAATAATAAAACACATGAAATACATACAACAGCCTTACCCGGGTAGGTATAGAGAATAACAAACAAAATAAAGGTTTTCGCAGCTGCGTGTGGTTTTTCTTATTGTTCTGTTCACTTCACTATATGTGCACCCTTTAGGTGTCAGTCCAGCCACACGGTTGTGTGGGTGTGTGTGTATGTGTAAAAGTGAGCAAAAGGATTCAATTCACGGTGTACGTCTAAGATCCTCCAGAGTTCGGCTCGCCATCAACGTCTCTCTCTGGCTCCGTCCTCCAGACAGGCTCTATCCAAATCCAAGGGTTCCTCAAAAACCTGACCTACAATAAGTAGGATCAGAACATATTTCTTCAATTTCTCAGATCTTAAATTATGAATTATTGTACATAAATCACTTTAAATTGTCTCTATATTATGTAGAGGATAAGTGCTTTAACTAACTTGTATTGCAAAATAAGATCACAATTTCTCAGTAGCAAAAGGTGAATAATTCAAAGTATATTATGATACCAAATGATTATTTTTCGAACAGTACCATCACATATATATATGCTATTAACATAGCAATTAACATATTAATTATCACAAATAACCAAAATGTAAACTCTTGTAATGTTCACAGTAAGAAACCATAACGTAATGTGCTTAAAATAAACAAATATGTTCACAGTCACACACATGGCACACCATAACTCAAGTAAAAGCTAGACAAAATTGTTACATCAGAGCTTGGTGTGACTGGCAGTGCTGATTAGCCCCGGAGCTAGCGCTCCGATATTAGCATTGAGCTAGTACTTAGCTCACGGAGTTAGCCGTTTAGCTTGTAGAATTAGCGTTTTAGCACTTAGCATTAGCACAGCAGGACGATCTCTCACCGCTGCGATTCTCCACCCGAGCGAATCCTCCAACTGCACTCCTGCAGATCGTGGTCGTCCGGGGAGATTCCTCCTTTGGTTTTCTCCCAGTTTTTAATCACTTTTTTTTCCAGTTTATCCACTTTTATGTTTTCTCCGTCCTGACATTAAGACCGTGTCCAGAACATGCTTCCTCTTGCTCCTTCTAGAGGCTACGGCGAAATGTGAACCTGCGTCAGGTGGGATTACAGACCGCGTCTGCTCCTCCGACTGTATGACAGATCGGGACCACAACTGATCCCTTTCAAATTAAAGTTCCCCTAGTTTTTCTACAAGAATAACCACAAATAGTCTTTTCTTCATGAATTTGACAGTCTTTTAACTCACATATTCTCTCTCTCTTTTAGATATAAAATATACCTTTTTAATACACATGTTTTTTTATCTGGGTTACATGTGTGTCTATGTTACTGTGTGTGTGTGTGTGTGTGTGTGTGTGTGTGTGCGTGTGTCTGTCTGTCTGTCTGTGTCTGTGTGCGTGTGTCTGTCTGTCTGTGTGTGTGTGTCTGTCTGTCTGTGTGTGTGTGTGTGCGTCTGTCTGTCTGTGTGTGCGTGTGTCTGTGTGTGTGTGTGTGCGTCTGTCTGTCTGTCTGTCTGTCTGTGTGTGCATGTGTGTGCGTGTGCGTTTGTGTGCGCGTGCGTGCGTCTGTCTGTCTGTCTGTCTGTGTGTGTGTGTGTGTGCATGCTTGTGTCTGTAGAAATGTTCTAAATGAGTTGAATCTCAAAAAAAAGAATAAAAGTGTAATAGTACAAGATCCTGTTAATCCTGCACCAGCGCATGTTAGCATTACCAAGTTAGCAATTATAATGTATTTCATTCTTAGTGGCAAACAATAATGGTGGCGCCACTAACAGGCAGAACTAACAGGCATATATTAGTGGCTAACAGTAATGACGCGACGCATGAGGGTTTTCTGAATAAAGAGCACTAACATGTACATACATACATATATATATATATACATATATGTGTGTGTGT
The DNA here is from genome assembly GCA_004119915.2 of Collichthys lucidus. Lineage (NCBI taxonomy): Eukaryota > Metazoa > Chordata > Actinopteri > Sciaenidae > Collichthys > Collichthys lucidus. The sequence continues at coordinate 1,591,341 of CM014083.1, forward strand.
GTGTGTGTGTTACTGTCTGTGTGTGTGTTACTGTCTGTGTCTGTGTGTGTGTGTGTGTGTGTCTGTCTGTCTGTGTGCGCACATTTAACACAGACAAGTTCAAGCTGTCGCTCGGCTTGTCTGCTGACCCCTCCCACCTCCTCCTCAAGCAGGGTGAGGTTGCCAAGCAACCTGGGTGAGCTGCAGGTCTCATTAATTAGACACAGGTGTTCATGCAGCACGTATGTCTCACTGAAATGCACAGTATATGTCTGAATGATCCCCCTGGAAGAGGGTAAAAAAAAACCTCAAGGTATGCCTCGAAACCAAAATCTAAATGACCAGAAGAATGCTCATTGTGTGTATAATGTCTGTGCCAAGTTTCAGGTGAAAATTGTATAAACTTTGGCCTCGAGAGTCAGAGCAAGCACAGGTGCGCCCTGCTCCTTCCGGTAAATTCTCTGCTTCAAAAACCATGGGAGTGAATGAGGCTGTGGATGGGAGTAGTCGATCAATTAACGTGTAGGGACCCAAAACTATACGAGCGACAGCTACAACAGTGGTATCAGTGCGATTACCTCGAATTTTCCTACGTTTTATGTATACATCGTGTCTGTAGTGGGGCATTTGAGCCCACGGTAGTGAAATACGTTTTATTTTTTCACAGATTTTTCTCCCTGCTCCTCACTCTAGCTGATGATGTCATCCACTCTAGCAAAAACATTCCGCCACATACACACCCATTATAAACCCAGAAATTTGACTAAAAACCTGCTGAACTTTGAGCCTTGATAGTTTAAAAACGGTAAAAGCTGTCGATGAGTGTAGTGAATCCATGAAGAGAAGGCAAGCATACCTCCGTTTTAAATTTTAAATGAAGTCTCTCGGTGAAAGTATGCCAGAGCTGTTCATTGTTGAAAATGTCTGTTGAAATTTATTTTTCTTCGGGCCTCCCCATTCATTCTTTATGGGAAATTATTCTCAGTTTTTCGCAAATAAATTCGCGAAAAACAAGCGAATCTCTTAGAAAAGACATAGCACACGATTCCCGGCCGAGCCGGTCGTTTTGATACCCGTTTTGTGTGTGTGTGACAAAAACTCTGGGAGGAGAAGCGAGGCAAAAAAAGGGCGTAAGAATAATAATAATAAGAAGAATAAGCGCGGTGGGTAACATATAGTGTGCACTTTCAGGCACACTCAATAATAAATTTTATTTGAAGGCGCCTTTCTGACACTCAAGGTCACCGTACACATCACATTTAAAAACAGCATAAAACATTTAAAACACATAAAAACAACATCAATAAAATCAAAATCAATGAAAACAAGAAAGGAGAAAATGTGCATGCAGAGATGATGTCATGGTGGATAGGCGGTTGTGAACAGGTATGTTTTAAGTTGGGATTTGAAGAGGGTGAAAGAGTCTGTGTTTCTGAGTGTGGGTGGTAATGAGTTCCAGAGTCGGGGAGCAGAGCGGCTGAATGCTCTGCTCCCCATGGTGGTGAGGCGGGCGGAGGGAACAGACAGGTGTATGGATGAAGAGGATCTGAGGGCACGGGAGGGTGTTTGAATGTGAATGAGATCTGACAGATACGGAGGGGCGAGGTTGTGGATGGCCTTAAATGTAAGTAGTAGTACTTTGAATTGTATGCGCAACTGAACCGGGAGCCAGTGGAGCTGTTGGAGGACAGGAGTGATGTGGCGGATGGAGGGGGTCCGTGTTATGATGCGGGCAGCTGAATTCTGGACCAGTTGAAGTTTATGGAGGGTTTTTTGAGGGAGGCCGAAGAGGAAAGAGTTACAGTAATCTAGGCGGGAAGTGACGAGACTGTGAACAAGGATGGCGGCAGTGTCGGGGGTGAGTGAGGGGCGGAGTCGATTAATGTTTCGTAGATGGAAGTATGCAGTCCTGGTAATGTTATTGATGTGTGATTGGAAAGATAGTGTGCTGTCCAGGATGACACCCAGGCTCTTAACTTGGGCGGCGGGTGAAACAGTGGAGTTGTCAATTGTGAATGATAAGCTGTCAGTTTTGGATATGGTGGATTTGGTACCAATGAGGAGAACCTCGGTTTTATTGCTGTTTAGTTTCAGGAAGTTTTGGGTGAACCAGTTTTTTATTTCGGTGATGCAGTCAGTAAGGGAGGTGGGTGGGAGAGAGGAAGAGGGTTTGGTGGTGAGATAGAGCTGGGTGTCATCGGCATAACAATGGAAATAGATGTTATATTTGCGGAAAATATTGCCAATGGGAAGGAGGTAAATGATGAAAAGTAGAGGCCCCAGGACAGAGCCCTGGGGCACACCAGAGGTAACAGGGGAGGGGGTGGATTTGAGGGACTTAATTTGTATGAATTGAGTTCGGCCAGAGAGATATGATGTGAACCAGGTAAGAGTGGTGTGGGTGATGCCGATGGTGGATAGTCGGTGGAGGAGGGTGGTGTGACAGATGGTATCAAAAGCTGCTGACAGGTCGAGGAGGATAAGGATGGTGAGGAGTCCAGAATCAGCTGCCATGAGGAGGTCATTGATGATTTTGAGAAGTGCAGTTTCTGTGCTGTGGAGTGGGCGGAAACCAGACTGGAACTGTTCATACAGGTTATTGCGGGATAGGTGTGAGTGGAGTTGGGTGGCGACTGTTTTTTCAAGGATTTTTGAAATGAAAGGTAGATTAGATATGGGGCGGAAGTTGTTGAAATCGGAGGGGTCGGCACCAGGTTTTTTTAGAATTGGGGTAATGGTAGCTGTTTTGAGGGATGTTGGAACAGTTCCAGTGGTGAGAGATGAGTGAATGATGGCAGAGATGAGGGGGACCAGGGAGGGGGAGCAGGCTTTTACAAGTTGTGTGGGGAGGGGTTCCAGTTGGCAGGTGGATGGTTTGGATTGCTTGATGAGTTCTGCGATCTCAGAGAGGGAGGGGAAATGAAAGGTGGGGAATGGGTGCGTGGGTGGGTGCCAGTCTGTTGAGATGTTGAGGTGAGGGATTGATCCCAGCTGCTGGTGAATATTTTTGATCTTTTCAGTGAAAAATGACATGATGGAGTTGCAGAAGGTGGTTGTGTAGCAGTGAGAGGGGAGAGAGTCTTGGGGTTGGGTGATGTTGTTGAGGAGGGAGAAGAGTGTTTTGGAGTTTCCTTGGTTGGCGGTGATTATTCCAGAGTAGTAGTGTGTTTTGGTGCTGGTGATGGAGTCCTTGTATAGTGACATGTGGTTATTGTACATTTCCTTGTCAATAGTGAGACCCGTTTTCCTGTGGAGGCGTTCCAGTTGTCGACCTTTTGCCTTCATGAGACGGAGAGCAGGGGTGAACCAGGGGGCGGAGACAGTGAAAGAAACAGTTCTGGTTTTTAACGGGGCGAGGGTATTAAGGATATTGAGAAGTCCAGTGTTGTAGTGAGAAACCAGATCATCAGGGGTGGATAGATTTTGGATGTCAGGGAGGCAGGAGGAGTTGATACAAGCAGTGAGAGTGGCAGGGTTAATGTTTTTTATATTCCGGAGTGAGATGAGGCGTGGTTGTTTGGAGATGGAGAGAGTGAGTTTCACTGTAAATGAAATGAGGAAGTGGTCAGTTATGGGGAGTTCATTGGCTGTGAGATCAGAGGGAGTGACACCAGAGCAGCAGATTAAATCCAGAATATGTCCTTTGGAGTGTGTGGGGAAGGTGATGTGTTGCTGACAGCCAAAACTTTCTAAACAGGAAGTGAAGTCTTTGGTGAGAGGCAGATTGATATTGTCCATGTGAATATTAAAATCACCCAGTATTATTATGTTTGGTGAGAGGGATGATAAATGAGTGAGGAAGGCAGCAAAGTCATTTAAAAATTCACTGTTCTGTTTGGGGGGACGGTAGACAGTGGCGATTACAGTTGGAACAGGTCCTGACAGCCCGCACACAGTGGACTCGAACGAGCTGAAGGCAGGTACAGACACCGGTGAGACTGAGAAGGTCCCGCGGTGAATTACCGCGAGACCTCCCCCCCGGCCGGAGGCGCGAGGTTGTGAGATGTAAACAAACCCAGCTGGAGTGGATTCATTGAGCTGGGTGAAGTCGTTGGGCTGTTGCCATGTTTCGGTTAAACAGAGAAAGTCCAGTTTATTGTCCGTGATGATGTCCTGGATGAGTTGTCCCTTGTTAGTTAGTGAGCGGATGTTGAGAAGAGCGAAGTTGAATGCGGAGCTGTCGGAGCAGGTGGAGGTGTTAGCGGACCGGGCTAGGTGGGCTAACACACTGTGGTTGACAGACCTGGTGGTGGAGCGTGAATGGTGACGGGAGGTGGACCAGATGGATCTTATCGCTGTTGAGTTGTTATGGTGGAAATGCCGGCGGGACCCTCGGTGGATGTATGTCCGGCGAGGCTGGAAGGCGATGTCCGGATGGAGATGGAGAGCCTCCGGTGCAGGTCCAGGCTGGCGGCAGCGCAGTCGGAGCAGGTCAGTGGCAGAGTATTGTAGTAAACCCATCACTGGCAGGTGGTCGGGCATCAGAAGTGTCCAGATACAGACCAGGAGGATGTATGTCCTGCTGGTCAACATTGTGAGCAACAGTGGCGAGCAGCGGCAGCAAGATTGCGCCAGCGTTCACTCACACACACGCATGCGAGTAGACTTTACTTTTAAATAGAGCTAATAGTTAGGCCTGGCTCAGGTCATCCCTTAGTAATGCTGCTATAGGACTAGACTGCCATGGAGCTTCCCATGATGCACTGAGCTCTTCTCTTCTCTTCCTCTCCATCTGTACACATCCATTTTTCATTAATGCATGGTACTAACTTAGCTTCATCCCTGGAGTTTTTCTCCTTTCTCGTCATGCAGGTTCTTACGGATTGTGGCTACACGGAGATCAGTGATTGATTGAGCCTGCTGCTGTAGTCCTGCTTGACGTCCACTTTAAATACTCTTGCTATTATTATTACTACTATAAGTTATCTTCCTATTATAAATATAGTTGTAGTTATCATTATTATCATTGTTGCTATGCATCTTTCACTGTCTAAACCCAATTCATGGTGAATGGCGATCCACCATGAGTTGGGTTCTGCTCCAGGTTTCCGCCTGTTAAAGGAAGGTTTTCCTTGCTACTGTCACTAAGTGCTTGCTCATGGTGGGAATTGTTTTGTCTCTGTGAATGATAAAGTACAGTCTTATACTTGCTCTGTATGAAAAGTGCATGGAATCTTCAGTTCTCAGTTCTTTCTGTGTGCATTAAATCTACCCATCCATAGCATTAGTAGCATTAGCATACCTCGATCATGTCTTTTTTCGATACTAATCATGGTATTCTAACTAAACAACCCTAACTAGACCAGAGTAAGAGTGAATATTTCACACATACACTACCCCAAAACAGTTTTGTATGTAACTGCTTGATACTCAGCTCTGGTTACTTTGTCTTTTTCAGTCTTTATCAGATAAGACTGTTCAGTGCCCACAATAATCTGTATGTCTCACACATATAACCTTTGTGGAATACAGTGAATAGTCCAATGTGACAGCAGCTTCAAAGAATCCTCTGATTTGTTGAAATCCTTCATGTGGCTCTTCGTGTGTAGAATATTATGCAGCAACATTATTATGTTGAGTAATGGAAGGTCACAAGCACTAAAGAGTGAAGGCAGCAATTGTAGTAACATAGAAGTGATTTTATTATCTGTCTTTATTATTGATGACCTTGGTGTTATTTCAAAGCAAAGTTTAACATGACAGTCTACCAAAAAGTCCTGACACAACACGTTTTCACAACATGTATGTTTAACATAGTATATTAAAGTATCATTTTGGTTAAAGACCTGGTGTATTAACCATGGCAGAAGCATAAAAACACATTTTAGTAATTACCAATGCTGCTAATTTAGGGCAGCTGTGGCATAAACCTTACATTGGGTGGTGGTCTAATAAATTTGAATATAGCCCGTATATAAAATGCAAATGAATCTGAAGCCTTAAAGGTGTTAATTCTGTAAATCAATGCATGGGTGCTGTGCACAAAACACTAAAGGAGTGGCTCCAGGTGCACAGCACACCCATGGACACATTACTGAATATGCCTAGTAGGCACAAGCCCAGGCACAGGGGGTGCTGGTCTAATCAAGAGCCTTTGTATGGCGTGACTATAAGTGTCTATGGACATGTTTCACTGCAAAAAAGCCAATTTGCAGCTGCAGAGCTGCACTTTGTGTTATCGTTTAGTGGCCAGTTGACCAAAGCATGTAGAAATGAAGTCCTTGTAAAATATGTCAGTGAATATAAACTCTCTGGCCAAATAAGCACAACATGGTGGTGGTAAACATGGACATCTTTAGCAGTGTTCTAACACAGTATGGAGTTTCTGTGAAGGTTGTTGAGATAAGAACTTGAATCTTCTGTAGTCCCTCTGGTTTAAACAGAAAGGCTCAGCCTAACACAGAGCCCAGCTTCAGCGGTCATGTCTGAAGGAGGAAAACAGCTCTGGTTTACTGATGATATTAACTGAAAAATACACAGAGTAAACTTGAGGAAATTAAACTGAATCCCTTTAGAAAAGCTTTTGTCTCTGTAATGCTCAGTCTGCTTTTATGTCCTCTCTCTGCCTCGTCATTCTTTCGCTAATTTCTGCTCTCCCTTTATTATCTTCCTTATCTTCCTCCCTCTCACTGTCACACTTTCACAGAGTTCAGTCTCGTCTGTTCTCTCTCTCTCTCTCTCTCTCTCTCTCTCTCTCTCTCTCTCTCTCTCTCTCTCTCTCTCTCTCTCTCTCTCTCTCTCTCTCTCTCTCACTGCTATTCATGCTCTCACTCCTCAACTTTTCCATCTTTCTCTCTCCCTCTCATCCCCACATCCTCTCTCCTGCTGGGATGCTGTTGCCATGGCAACACAGGCCTACTCTCCTGGAGTGGTACTCAGGCTAAATGGCTGGAATTTGAAGTAAAGTGCGTGTTGAGGCTGTGTGTGTGTGTGTGTGTGTGTGTGTGTGTGTGTGTGTGTGTGTGTGTGTGTGTGTGTGTGCGTGTGCAGTCAAAAGCAAATGCATGCTAGTGTTACTTCAGGCGATGTGCTGCTGTATAACAGAGTTGGTATTATGCTGTGGAGAAAAAAGGAAGCAGACAGAGGAGTTTTGGACTGTTTGCCAGATTATGCAATGAAATGACCTGCACCTAGATGGTAGCCTGTTCCTTCTGATCCACATATAAAAGCCCTGCTCACTTCTCTTTCCCTCTTTAGGTTAGACCACCACTCTTTCAGCTCCTTTCAAATATCCTTATTCACATGGTATCATTAGCAGCAGCTCTGCTATAGTATGTTCCTCCACCATGCTGAGACTATAGCAATGCCTCTTTTTTTTTCTTCATGATGGTGACATGATGGGGATGAGATATTCTGGAACATATGGAAATATATATCTGACCTTCACCTTCAGTATCCTCTTTTACAGTTTAACCTTAAAACAACACAACTCCACAAACACACGTCTTCTCTTCTGTGGCAAATTATAGCAATGGCATGGTAATATTGCTATTTAAAGCAATTTAAAGCTTCAGTGTGTCAGATTTAGGGTGCTATAGTTGCAGAATGTGGCAGAAATGGAACTGTTATGCATAACCATGTTTTCATTAGTATAATCACCTGAAAATAAGAATCTTTATGTTTTTGTTACCCCAGAATGAGACTTTTATATCTACAGACACCGCTAGACCTCTTCTACAGAGTCCATCATGTTGAACCACCACTGTTTCTACAGTAGCCAAATTAACACTGACTCTACTGGAGGTAGAGCGTTCTACATTTTTAATAAAATTTGCAGCCACTGTAGATTCTCCTTTTTAATGCTAGGAAGGAGAGGGTGATGTGAGGGGATTGCAATCAGAAATTGCACCCCATTTCCTTGAACTTGAACCCAACTTGAAGCCAAAATTGCACCAGGGCACCAATGTGGACTGATCCACAATGGGAAATAGTCTCCAATAAATGCACTGTTTCATCCTGTTTGAGTGATGTTTGATATAAACTACAGCAAGCAGCTGTTTAACGAATTACTTTAAAAAATGAAACCAAACGTATATCTGTGAGGTATTTTTAAGATTTATGTCTTTTGTATGAACTAACACAAACATGATCAGGTTGTCTGAAGGTAGTCAAAGAATAAAGAGTCACACCAACCAGCCTTTAACTGAGCGCTGTTCAGAATTCAGGCTCTGCAGTATGTGAAACTTTTACAGACTGCAATTACTATGAAGAGTTTTCCAGACTACGACACAATTCAATAATCAATTAACGATTTAATAAATGTCTCAATTAAAAAATTATTTTATGCATTTCCACAACCCAACATAATGTCTCAAAATGTCTCTCAGAGATATTCAGTGTACATAATGATATAACAGAGAGAAAACGGTGATTATAAATATTTTTTGTCTTGTTTTGACTAATACATTCATTAATGAATCATGTCACTTGATATCTAAACATGTATGCCAGTGTATCACAAACAGTGCATTCGCATTCGAACTTTAGATGAAAATAGTCATTCACTTCGTTATTTAAATGGATTGTGGTGGGACTGTTTTTTTCTGGAGCCTTTACAGCCTGCTCAGTGTTAGAACGAACATGTTTAAACTGTGATTTTCACTTCAGCTGATATTCTCTGATTCTGTTCTGATGCTAACTTCCATTTCTATTTTAAGAACAGCTTTACTAAAGCGACACACCTGTTAATTCCTGCCTGTTACATGCATTTATTTGCACTTGACGCATACACAGGAAGCTGATTTTCTTTCAGTCAAACTTCTTTTACAGATGTCTGCTAATTCCTTAGATTATTCTTGAGCTGCTGCTCAGAGGATCTTTGTGTGTTTCAGTTGTCAGTCTAAAACATTAATTTGTAAAGAGGACTTTCTACAACCTGGAAGCACCATTTAAACATATACAGCAGTCCTCTGATAAAGCTTTAGTGGCAGGTGATTCCATATATTTGAACAGTAATGCATATTACACAATAGCATAAAAATAACACCTCCATTCAAACATTTAATAAACTGCTGCTCTTAAATTTGCAGACCATTAAATTTAGCATTAGACTATTACTGCATATGACAAATCCACAATTTACCTTTCACTATGAGACCTGCCTTCTGTTGTTTAAAATGTTTGTAACAGACAAACAGACAAGAGGCAGTGGCCAACTTCAATTCATAGTGTTTACATGCCATTACAATTACAACTATTCATTATATATTCATACAGATATCTGTATAATAACCTGCTTATTATTAGACCAGATAAAAACATACACCAAAAGTGACAATGGTTTAAGAACAAGACTCAAGACTGCAGAGCATTTAGCAATCGGACTGCAGAGGGAATTAACAATTTAGAGTAACTGTTGGTCTGCCCTGATGGCAACAGAGAAAATTCAAGTAAGTGTCCAGAAGAGCCCCTTCTGTTTGTCTTGCATGTATAATATGTCTTTATTATGAGGTGTAATTACACAGCTAGAGACAATTAATTGATAATAAGATTTATGTTCTACTGTATTAAAGTGAATTATGTATTAATGCTAAGTGATCTTTCCATCTTTGCTTTTTTCTGTGACAACACCTGTCAATGAAATGTCATTATCAGCACTGTGATGTCCCACTTCTGCTGATGTCCTCTTGTTGAACTCTGTGGCGTGACTCTGTGTTCCGGTCTACAGCTGCTCGTGCTGCACATTTTCACAGCAAATTTACTGTATTCAGTACAATGCAGAGAAAAACTAATAATAAACTGTCTGTGCAGTTAGTCCATGAAGTGACATCATAAAATAAAGTTTCACATGCAATAAATCCAGAGATCCTCATGGTGGATAAAAGGATAAAAATGTTCCACAGGCAACGGCAAGCAGGAATTAAAGCTAAATAGTATTTTTAAAGACAGAAGACTGAGTCATTAGGAAAGAGATAATAAAATGTGATCGATTAGCAAAAAAAACAAAAAATAAAGAAGCAGCAGCCCACTGGTGGGTCGAGTCTTGACAGACCTGCAAGCTTTATGTTGAACTCTAATGGAGATCCCTAAATAATCAAAGATACCAAATATGGCAGGCTGAATATTGGGAAATGTTTCTAAAAATGCACGAGGCAAGCTCAAGCTGAATGATTCAATCTGATGGAGTTTGGACTTTTAGGTTTGAATGTGTCACTCAGAGTAAACATCATATAGATTCAATACAGCTGGAATGAAGTTGTAAAGAATGCAGTCTGTGTACTGACAGGCGGTGTGGAAAGAGAAGACTTGCTGCTAAACATGAGTGGAAAGCTGCACACTAAAGGCCTCAGTATGCTTCAGACTAAGCGTTTGTCGGATACTCTAACAGCATTTGAAACCATCTTTCAGGAGGGCTGTGCCCAAATGTTTTTGTAATGTTCCAAAACCAATAATCAGACACAGATGGACAAGGTTTGAACTTCTCTCCTAAGATCTTCTTTTAAAATCTTTATATGATAATTCACACACACACACACACACACACACACACACACACACACACACACACACACACACACACATATATATATATATATATATATATATATATATATATATATATATATATATATATATATATATATATATATATATATATATATATATGCAACCACAGGTTTCTCTTCAGCACTGTAGCCAGGCTAACAGAGAATCACAGCACTACTGAACCATCTATTCCTTTAGGTCTAAGTAGCAATGATTTCATGAGCTTCTTTAATGATAAGATTATAACTATTAGAGACAAAATCCATCACCTCTTGCCCTCAACAGGCATTAATCTGCATTCTGATACAGCAAGTTTTGAAACAGCTCTAAAACCTGTTATGTATTTAGACTGTTTTTCTCCCATCGACCTTCATCAAATAACTTTTCTGCAGCTAAGCCGTCATCCTGTCTCTTAGACCCCATCCCAACCAGGCTGCTCAAGGATGTTTTACCTGTAGTTAGTAATTCGTTATTGGATATGATTAATCTGTCTCTATTATCTGGATATGTACCACAGTCCTTTAAGGTAGCTGTAATTAAACCTCTTCTTAAAAAGCCCACTCTAGACCCAGAGGTCTTAGCCAACTATAGACCGATATCAAACCTTCCCTTTGTGTCTAAGATACTTGAGAAAGCTGTAGCTAATCAGCTGTGTGACTTTCTCCATAACAATAGTCTATTTGAGGATTTCCAGTCAGGATTTAGAGTGCATCATAGCACAGAGACCGCATTAGTTAAAGTTACAAATGACCTCCTAATGGCATCAGACAAAGGACTCATCTCTGTACTTGTCCTGTTAGATCTTAGTGCTGCATTTGACACCATTGACCATCAAATTCTTTTACAGAGACTGGAACATTGAATTGGCATCAAAGGAACCGCCCTAAGCTGGTTTAAATCGTATTTTTTAGATCCATCTCAGTTTGTTCACGTCAATGATGAATCCTCCATGCATACCAAAGTTTGTCATGGAGTCCCACAAGGTTCTGTACTTGGACCACTTCTATTCAGTTTATATATGCTCCCTTTAGGGAACATTATTAGGAATCACTCTATCAATTTTCATTGTTATGCTGACGACACCCAATTATATTTATCGATCAAGCCTGATGCAACCAATCAGTTAACTAAACTCCAAGCATGCCTTAAGGCAGTGTTACTCAAAGTGTGGTCCGCGGACCTCAAGTGGTCCGTGAGAGGATCTCTTAAAATATTCGAATTTCCCACACAAGTTTGTGGAGTCCTACCTAGGGATACTCGATATATCGCGGCTTGTTCTACGTGAGATGTATGAAATGACTATATCGCGACCATCGAGTACTTGTCACGTAAATGTTTTAAGCCGTCTGCATTTAATTCTCCGGGGATTCGCCTGTCACTCACTCCTGCTGCTCACAGCACGCAGCACACTGCCCCGCCCACCCAGAAACATCCCCTGCGCGCATGCGTACTTTCTGTATCAAGTGAGGAGAGGTGAAGCCAAGAGTCCAAGTGAGGTAATTGAAGATGGAGACGGACGACTTGGTTCTGAAGAAAAACAGCTGCGGTCACGCCGTCTCTCGTTTTCGCGTGGTCACGTCAGCTGCTCCAATATTTTCAAGTGCGCCCTTATTGCCGACTTTATGGCAAACACTTTTAAAAAACTGGAAAGTCAGCGCTAGCTTACTGCAGCGTGTGGACACTTCCGGTTTTCAAAATAAAACGTGGGTGTTAAATGTATTAAACGTTTATTTATAAAATATGAAGAATGGTTAAAATTTGATTTAAAAAAGTGTCTCATATGCCAAATATGATTCTGCACTGCTTCAATGCTCATATGTACATTATGAAATATATTAAAAATTCATAAAAAATATGACAAGTGTTAAAATGCTATAAAAAAGAGTGTGTGCCGTATAGCAGGTGTAGCTCGACTGTTCTACACTGATTTTGAGCCAATAGGTCACAGGACCTGGAAGCTATTGAGCTTTAAAGCTCATATTTACATCATGAAATGTATTAAAAATTCATAAAAAAATATGACAAGTGTTAAAATGCTATAAAAGAGGTGTGTCTCACAGCAAGTGTAAATCTACTGTTCTACGTTAATTCTGAGCAATTACAATGCTATCATGGAAATAATGACAATATTTATTAGAAATAAACAATACAAAACAACAACAACAAAAATATCGAAATATATATCGTGTATCGCGATATAGCTTAAAAATATCGAGATATTGGTTACAGGCCATATCAGCCCTAGTCCTACCTAACATTATTTGAAGTGTAAAGCGAATTTGTTCTCTGAACAAAAATGCAGACAAATATTTTTTTTTAAATATGTATAATGGATATATGAAGATAAATCTGAATTAGCAGTGCCCAAATTGTTGCCTAAGCAACCACGGCGTCTCCTATAGACAAAATCATTCCGCTGTCACGTCAGTAAGTAAGGAAAAGAAAGCAAGGAAAAGAGCAGCAAAAGCTGTGAACTTTAACTAAAACAAGGCACGGAGAGGATGGGAAACAATGATGGATAGGTGGCTGAAGACGGGGTCAGGTGGTCCCTGAAAATTTTTTTTTGGACAAAGTGGTCCTTGGTCTGAAAAAGTTTGAGAAACACTGCCTTAAGGATATAAAAAGTTGGATGACCTACAATTTTTTGATGTTAAATTCAGACAAAACTGAAGTTCTTGTAATTGGACCCAAACACCTCAGAAACTCTCTTTCTAGAGAATTAGTTACTTTAGATGGGATCACCCTGGCCTCCAGCTCCACTGTAAAGAATCTTGAAATTGTTTTTGATCAGGATTTGTCCTTTAACGTCCACATAAAACAAATTTCGAGGACTGCATTCTTCCAGTTACGTAACATCGCTAAAATCAGACGCATTGTTACTCAGGCGGATGCAGAAAAACTAGTCCACGCATTTGTTACTTCTAGGCTGGACTATTGTAACTCTTTGTTATCAGGCTGCTCTAATAAGTCTCTTAGGACTTTGCAGTTAATTCAGAATGCTGCTGCACGTGTTCTGACAGGGGTTTCTGTGCTCTATCGTCCAGCAGGTTCTCGTGGATCGTGGCTACTGCTGTGATCCTGCACGAGGCCCACTACATATATTATTACTGTCATTATTACTACCATATCTGTTACTGTAATCATTTTTATAATTCATTGTGATTCATTGTCATTTTGTCAGTCATTGTAATTGTACAATATGTTTGTGTTAATTTGTCCTGTACACGTGACATCCATTGCACCTCTGTAATTTGCTGTGAACGTGTGCAGGGTATGTCGATGTATCATGTCTGTGGGCAGCTTTCATGTGCTCTTTCTGCTGTTAAGTGTAAACTGTGTGATGTCAGATAGATCACCGATCACAGTAAGCACCCATCTCTGCACCAAAGATGTTCTAGAAGAAGGATCTCCTCCAAATCTCCACACCATTTACCTTCTCCTCCTGACAGTGGGGGAAATAGGCGATGAGCTCTGCTGGTCAACCAGAAAAACTCCATTTTGAGAAGAGATGTGAAGAACTGAAAATGAAGTGATGAGCTATGCTCCTGATTTTCACTTCACAGTATTTGCTAGAAGGCAGCCTCTGTCATGGTATAAAAGCCAGTAAGGGTATAGACGGTATTTTTATCATTGTTCACTTTCTCCAGGCTGACACACACACACACACACACACACACACACACACACACACACACACACACACAGATTAAGACACTAACAAATGCGTGGGTGTGTTTCTGTTCTGTCTTGTCCAGTAGGTGGGAGTAGCACTCTGTGTGTGAGCCCGGCTCCAGCTTCACTTATGTGAACACACACCGCTCGCTCAGTATTCAGGCTGAATGACCCTCCGACTGTCCAGCAGCTGAGCTGTACTCAGACTCTCACCTTATTATCCCCTCACACGACAACATCCCTCTCTTCAAATGTACAACATGCAACATTTTTGGGATATTTTGCACCCATTTCTATTGGTTATGATCATTTTCAGTGGGTGTATCCATGTGTGCTATTGTGTTTGTTGGCCCAAAGTATAGGTCTCCATGGTAATAATCACAGTATGTGTGCTTGTTGCTGTTGACGCTAAACATAACTCTCCACAGGAGGCTGACTGTTTCAGCCTAATGAACAGGACGTACTGGCTGTCAGGCTCAATCCAGTCCTCATCCACTAACTGTAACATTCAGAGGAAGTGTAGCTGTCCACCGGGAGGCTTGAAATAATGTACATTATGTATATATAATACGCACACATGTCCCAAAGGAAAGCAGTGAATGTGCAAGAAAACAGGTTTACCTCATCGAAAATGCTTTAATGTATTGAATCTACTGGCTACATACCTCCAGTGTGTACAAAAGAGCGTGTGTGTGTTTGTGTGTGTGTATTTGTGAATATCTGCCTCCTGGAGTCGAGCCTGCACGGCTTTTTAAATGCAAAAAACGCTTAATTTTCTTTGTTTGAACAAAACCAGGATTTTTTCTTCCTTTCTCTCGCTGTCCCTCAATTCTTGCTGCTCTCCCTGTCTCCTGCTCCACCCCCACCTCTTCTTTTTTCTGCCAAAAAATCCCAGATACTTTGAGTGACAGCTGCAGTTTCCTATTAAACCTCTGGAATCCTCTCAGCTGTCATAAATTCTTACCATCTATTGGAAAAGCAGAGGGGGATATCTCTCTCTCTCTCTATCATATATATATATATATATATATATATATATATATATATATATATATATATATATATATATATTACTGTATGTATGTATGTATGTATGTTATAGAGAGGAGAGAGAGAGAGAGAGAGAGGAGAGAAGAGAGAGAGAGAGAGGAGAGAGAGAGCGAGAGAGAGAGAGAGAGAGAGAGAGAGAGAGAGAGAGAGAGAGAGAGAGAGAGAGAGAGAGAGAGGAGAGAGGCAGTGGGGCGGGGGCAAAAGGGACAAACATGAAAGAGAAAGCAGTGGTACAGATTTTCCTTTGATTCTTATCAATAAGAAGCTGATGTAATAAGATATAAAACCGTGCTGCTAATGAGGCTGGGAGACAAAGGCTCAGAGATAAACGAGGATGAGGGAAATGAGCGCTACATCACAGTTGCTGGGTGACTAATATTATTTTGAATTCCTCATCTGGAAAATTGTTAGTCTGTACCTGTGTTTCAAGATGATTCTCATCTTCAGCTCTCACCATATCACATTTATTTTTTTAGTTTTCCATTTCTGGTTTTTCACACCACCAGTCTGAATTCACGTCTTTTTTTGATGACAAAAGCTGCTAATATATGAATCTAGTACAGAATCTATCCTGTTCTGCTGCCTAACACTGCCTAAAAAAAGCTGCAGCAATTGTAACGCTTATTACAAAAGAGAAGTATAACAACTATGGCACATCAAACTACAATTTTTCCTAAAAGACAACAACAAAAAATGAGTAAAAAAACAAAAGAAAAAAAAGACTCCAAACAGCTTGAAAAAAAAAAAGATTTTCCTAATACACATATAATTATATTCATCAATGTGATTCACAGAGCAGATGAAGATAAAAATGCCAGCATTCGATGAATAAAAATACACTTCTACACAGACAAAAGGTGAAAAAATAAATAAATAAAAATAAAGCAAACACAGATGAAGACACTAGCAGTGAAAAGAAAGTGCCTCTGTGGAAATACGGCTTGAGAAGGGACTCTACAACTGAAGCAGCAAAACCTGTGTTAACCCAGCAAGGCATTCTAAAGTCGCTTCTCCACTGGCTGGTACCAGCTCGACTCGGTTCGACTCTACTCTGCTTTTTTGCTTTTCCATTACTAAAACTTGGTACCTGGTACCCGGTACCCGGTACCATTTCTAGTACCACCTTTGCCGAGGTTCCAAACGGGCTGAGCCGATACTAAATGGTGACGTAGTCATTATTGCCGTTACGTCAGTGTTAAAGTCAGATACTTTCTGAATGTTCCGGTCACCATAGCAACTGGTACCTCAACTATTTTGTAGTGGAGAACGGTAGCTCCCAAACCAAACCGTGTCGAGTCAAGCAGAACCAAACCGAGTCGAGCTGGTACCAGCCAGTGGAGAAGTGACATAAGGCAGGAGAGCTGTGGCGTATGTACTTACTCGCATGTAATCATGAACAGCCAGGAAACCTTGGACATGAGGCTGTAAGAGGTGAAGAACTCACAGATGTAACCTGGAGCCAGATCTGTCTGAGCCTCGAACTTGATCACAAATATTTTATGATCAATCAACTTGAAAGTGAAGGAAGGCTTCCTCTGCCTGCCACATTTTGGATCTGTAGTCAAGATGGAGGTCAGCAGAGTATGAAAAGACCTCATGTTGGATATTTTCACACAAAGGTGCAGGCATGTTAGTCAACTAAAATGAAACCAAGCCTTTGCATAAAAGTGAGTTTAAAAAATATACAAGTGAGTGAAGATTTGACCCCAACAGTAAAAGTTTGACTCACTTTAAGCTCAATGTTTCACTCCAGCCCTCTGTATGTTACTGTGCTTCGGTCATGCAGTGTTCCCTTACGAAACCACAGGGGGGAGACGCATGTATCACAGGGTGGATGATGACAGCTGTTAGACGGCTACATCTACACTCGTGTTATGAATCATAACTGTGTTGAGTTAACTAAAAAAAAAAAAAAAGGAATAAAAAGGAAAACAATGGCAGGCTGATCCGTGAGTCCAGTAAAAAGGAGGACGAGGCGGAGCAGTCAGGTATTTTTTTAGCATATGGAACGCTGTGATGTGACAGGCAGGCTGATGAAAAAGATGTTCAATTTGATCAGAATTTAACTATAAAAAAAATATATAGTATATATAAGTATATATATATAAAAAATATCGAACGAAACGCTGAATGATTAAATGAAGATGCAAAACTCAATATCAACCATGCAACCAACTCAATTATCAACCATGCAAACACACACACACACACACACACACACACACACACACACACACACACATTATTTCTCTTTATGGACTCAGCCACATTTGCAATCAGCGTGAACTGTATTCAATTAGTGTCTCTGCAAGCATCTCTCCTCTTGTGAATTAAATGACACAAATCCATATTCAATGTTTTGTAATGACTTAATGACGAGGGCTGCATGCTATCTTGTGTTGCAATTGACCCACTCAATTAGTCCCACATTCAGCCCCCAAATCTCCACATGAAAAGATGGAGAAAGGGTGGCAGTGAAAAAAGAAAAACACTCTCACTCTGATAGGTCTCTCTCATCTTAACCGCATCTAAGCCATGAAAAATCATACAAGTGATTTTGCAGAAAGCTCCGTTGTTATGATAAACAGCCCACAGTGGAACTGAGTGATTAAATGGACCTGGGCTGGCCTAGGCAGCTTGCCTCGCCCTCCTGCATCCAGCTCCTCTCCAAACCCCCTCTCTCCTTTTACCCTTGCTTCCTCCATTCTTCAGCGCGGTGTAGTTTTTGTCCTCATTTAGCTTCTCTCTCAGCTCATTACTCTGTTGGTTTTTCTTCTCCTCACCTGTTCCTGCCATTTGCCAGCATCATGAGGCAGCGCCCCGGCCGCTCTGTGTCGTGGAGGGGAGCTAAGAATCCATAATTTACAATAACACTCGTTAATAATTAAGGGAATTGGAGCGTTCTGAGAACTCCAACGCAATTACCCCTGAAGCCAACGCTGCGGCTTTGAGGGATCTCACTGCAGTTTAGCTGCTTTATTACAAAGCAGCAAAATCAAGCGGCAGATGAGAGTGAAAGGGAAGCCAGTGTAAAGCGGACTGTGAATGACCTGCAGTGTATGGCAGATGGAACGCCGCGGCAAGATGAGCTGTGGGATTACCGCCCGTTAGAGCACTTTGTCTGTGTGGTTTATCTATGTGCAACCCTGCTATCTGTTTTCATGGCAGACAGAGGACGAGATAAAGATGAACCACATGCTAGTTGTTATGAGGGGCCGTCAGGGACATTATTCAGAAATACCTCTCACACACACTACTGAAATATTATGCTCTTACACACACTAGTGAAACGCTCTCACACACTTTACTGAGACACTCTCACACACACTACTGAGACACTCTCACACACACTACTGAAATATTACGCTCTTACACACACTAGTGAAACGCTCTCACACACTCTACTGAGACACTCTCACACACACTACTGAAATATTACGCTCTTACACACACTAGTGAAGCGCTCTTACACACACTAGTGAAACGCTCTCACACACTCTACTGAGACACTCTCACACACACTACTGAAATATTACACTCTTACACACACTAGTGAAGCGCTCTTACACACACTAGTGAAACGCTCTCACACACTCTACTGAGACACTCTCACACACACTACTGAAATATTACGCTCTTACACACACTAGTGAAACACTCTCACACACACTAGTGAAATGCTCTCACACACTCTAGTGAAACACTCTCACACACACACACACACACTCTACTGAGACACTCTCACACACACTACTGAAATATTACGCTCTTACACACACTAGTGAAGCGCTCTTACACACACTAGTGAAACGCTCTCACACACTCTATTGAGACTTCAGTGTAACCGGAAGGCATTTCACTGTAACCGGAAGGCATTTCAGTGTAACCGGAGGGTGGGTCGTAAGAGGGAGCGCAGCATCGTTGGGTTGCAGATGTCGCGCCAGGAGGAGCTTTCCAGTGGACTTACAGAAGCTGCCGCGCTACTCAACAACATTTTGTCATCAGCGGAGAGAATTCGAACATTATCTAATGCAGTGTTTCTCAAACTTTTTCAGACCAAGGACCACTTTGTCCAAAAAAAAAATTTCAGGGACCACCTGACCCCGTCTTCAGCCACCTATCCATCATTGTTTCCCATCCTCTCCGTGCCTTGTTTTAGTTAAAGTTCACAGCTTTTGCTGCTCTTTTCCTTGCTTTCTTTTCCTTACTTACTGACGTGACAGCGGAATGATTTTGTCTATAGGAGACGCCGTGGTTGCTTAGGCAACAATTTGGGCACTGCTAATTCAGATTTATCTTCATATATCCATCCAAAAAAAATATTTGTCTGCATTTTTGTTCAGAGAACAAATTCGCTTTACACTTCAAATAATGTTAGGTAGGACTAGGGCTGATATGGCCTGTAACCAATATCTCGATATTTTTAAGCTATATCGCGATACACGATATATATTTCGATATTTTTGTTGTTGTTTTGTATTGTTTATTTCTAATAAATATTGTCATTATTTCCATGATAGCATTGTAATTGCTCAGAATTAACGTAGAACAGTAGATTTACACTTGCTGTGAGACACACCTCTTTTATAGCATTTTAACACTTGTCATATTTTTTTATGAATTTTTAATACATTTCATGATGTAAATATGAGCTTTAAAGCTCAATAGCTTCCAGGTCCTGTGACCTATTGGCTCAAAATCAGTGTAGAACAGTCGAGCTACACCTGCTATACGGCACACACTCTTTTTTATAGCATTTTAACACTTGTCATATTTTTTATGAATTTTTAATATATTTCATAATGTACATATGAGCATTGAAGCAGTGCAGAATCATATTTGGCATATGAGACACTTTTTTAAATCAAATTTTAACCATTCTTCATATTTTATAAATAAACGTTTAATACATTTAACACCCACATTTTATTTTGAAAACCGGAAGTGTCCACACGCTGCAGTAAGCTAGCGCTGACTTTCCAGTTTTTTAAAAGTGTTTGCCATAAAGTCGGCAATTAGGGCGCACTTGAAAATATTGGAGCAGCTGACGTGACCACGCGAAAACGAGAAACGCGTGACCGCAGCTGTTTTTCTTCAGAACCAAGTCGTCCGTCTCCATCTTCAATTACCTCACTTGGACTCTTGGCTTCACCTCTCCTCACTTGATACAGAAAGTACGCATGCGCGCAGGGGATGTTTCTGGGTGGGCGGGGCAGTGTGCTGCGTGCTGTGAGCAGCAGGAGTGAGTGACAGGCGAATCCCCGGAGAATTAAATGCAGACGGCTTAAAACATTTACGTGACAAGTACTCGATGGTCGCGATATAGTCATTTCATACATCTCACGTAGAACAAGCCGTGATATATCGAGTATCCCTAGGTAGGACTCCACAAACTTGTGTGGGAAATTCGAATATTTTAAGAGATCCTCTCACGGACCACTTGAGGTCGCTCCCACACTTTGAGTAACACTGATCTAATGCAACAGCGAGCAGGCAACAGTGCCACGCCCCCTTGAGTGCCGACACCGAGAGAGAGAGCCGGCTTACGGCGCTTTTCCCGTCTCGCAGCCGCAATGGCGCGGCGCAACAGTATCAGCTGTGGCAAACTGACTTGCAATCTGATGTTTTCTTCTTGTAAATATTTTAGAGCCGCGGTACAGTAGCATGAGAATTTCAACAAAGATGTAATACTACTCCCCAATCCGTCATGGGCAATTGTCTGCAAACATGGCACAAAAGTATGGCTGCACAAACATGGACACATCCTCAGTGCCTTTGAGTTCCAAAAGGTGTGGGACCACCAGGTTGTAATACAGCACATCAGGGATGGATTTCGTGAGCGTATTCCGGAAGATGTCAGGTAAACCCTCTTTCTCTCTCTTTGTACAAATATAGAGGTAAAAAAAACACATTGTAACTAGAATGATAGATCTATATCTATTTAATTGCATACTATTATTTTTAATTTTGTGTAATTTTTGATCACGTCTGTGCCTGTGTGCACACTGACACACACACACACACACACACACACACACACACACACACACACACACACACACGCACGCACTGATAGTCTGTCTCTTATGTTATTTCAATAATTTAAGACATTTCCTTTGTTCCCCATCCTTTTGTAGCCTCGAGTTTCTTATGGCTTGTGGCAATAAGCTGGTGTGCCCTAAGCTCCAAAAAGGTCAGGAGCTGAATGGAGTGCTTATACATAAGGTGTATAAAACTAAAGCTCTTTATGTGAAACCATCAAGGATGCTGTTGGTAAGTATGCATGCACACGCACGTGCACACACATCTATAGACCATATATGTATGTATGTCTTCCTTTCTATTTCAGGATGACAGTGATGACGATACCCAACTTTCATCCAATAGTATCCATTCAACATGCCGAATGACTACAAGGGCAAGTGTTTGCATTAGCAATGATGATGAAGATTATGTTTGCACCAGCCCCAACAGTGAGGAAATAAATGACTGGAATCCTGACATAAGTGGACCTGATGGAAAGTGCTCTGCAGCAAGTGATGGTATTCCTGGCACCAGTGGTCCTGATGGTGGTCCTGGCACAACCAGTACAAGAGACATAAGTAGCCGAGATGTAATCTGCCTTACAAGACATGATGGATCAAGCTTTCCAAATGAGGACAACTATTCTTCTTATTTAACACTTGTTTCAACCATTCCTGATGATAGTTCTGAAGATGAAGGATTAAAGCAGGCAATAATTGCCAGTATGGAGAATCACATGTGAGTATTGCAAATGGATTTGTGAAAAATGGATGATAAGGACCATCTGATCATTGATATACTGTCTAGTCATTTCATGATAATGGCATTGGAAAAATTACACACTGATTAGCTGTATTACTTTACTGTAGGAGAAATCGATTTTAAATAAATTGCTTGGTTACAAGAAATCTTTTCACCAAATACATATTGTTAAATATTATGTGCATTTTTTGTGGTTTCTGTCATCATATTTTTTTTTTTTTTCATGTGTGGAAAATGTTCCAGTTAAGGAGATACTGCTGGAACTGGCCAGCAAAATCAACATGAATCAGCGGTGCAGATTTAACATAAATAGATCTGCCGTCTGGGAGGGAGCTGTTCAGGGATTCAAGAGATTGTCCTATGAGCCCCAACTGATGATGTCGGTGAAATTCTCTGACGACATGGGGGAAAATGAGGAAGGAGTTGATTTAGGAGGTTCAAGAAGGGAATTCTTACGGCTCCTAATAGAAAGCATCGCAAAGTCCCCCATGTTTGAGGGAAAAGAAAACAGCAAAAACTTGGCTCTCTACAGTACCGGCACTAATCTTCTCTGTAAATTATAGTAGTAGTAATAATAATAATAATAATAATAATAATAATAATGAAGCCCTCGTTTCAACATTTAAATGCAACTTTATCCGATTTGGAATGATTTATGATTTAAGTTAGAAATAGCCTGTGTGGATTTGCTTGTTTTTTTTGCATGATTACATTTTGTTTTCAATACATTTCTGTTGTTTTGCAGCTCTACGAGAGGACTGGTACTATATAGCAGGCAGAGCCATCGCCATAAGTTTGGTACATGGTGGTCCACCACCAAACTTCCTCTCCCTGGTGCTATTTTCTTTACTGATTGGTGTTCCAGCAAATACAGTCCCAGAAGACATAGCTGATGCAGACCTCTTGGAAAAAGTCAAAAAGTTGAGTTGCCACTCTTTTTTCCCCCACCAAGACAGGAACTGCAGATTCACTCTAGTGAGGCCCCATGTCATGTCCAATGTAATTCCTGTATTCTACATTGAAGTTTGAATTCTGCCACAATTTAATCAAATAAATTTGGTCATAAAATAGTTTTTTTCTCAACATGTTTAAACCACATGCATTACAGTGTCATAGTGAGTGAGGAAGTGTTACCTCCCTCACTGTTTGCTATATACATTTTTATTGCTTTCAATTAAACAATGGTTTGTTTGTCACCTGGTTCCAATCCTCTGTGCTTCTGGGCGTGGGAGTAAAGAGAGAGCACGCCTCTATAGGCATCCTTTTATGGAGACTAAGAGGAGGTGGGGTTTTCCTTTGATTGGAAGATGAAATGGGTGGAAATATTTCGGTTAATTAAGGTAAATTGTTCGTGTTGTACATGTCGTAGATTAATTCCGAATGTACTGTATTTTTGGCTTTATATTTCAGAATTTAATATGTATTTGTTGGTACAATCAAATCAAGGAAATGGTGTTTTTTTTGTTGATCATGTCTGTTGTCCTTTTCCCAGATCTACTCTGATAGGGTGATTTGAACTGGAGAGAAGGCCTATCAGAGTATATATATATGTTGAGAATGATTTTCGGGTTGGTTTTTTAGTTTTTGTGGAATGCTATGAGCAGAGCAGCACCTCGTTTGCCTTTGTTAAAAGACCCTCTTTGTTTAGTCTAAGAATAAAAGCCAACTTGTTTTTCGGCACACCTCCTGTCCAGCGTGATGTCTTTGTGATCCTGCATCTCTCTTTACAACAATTGGTGGCAGTGGTGGGATCTCATACGCCTGTGAAGAGTCAGCGGATCCTGGAGTAAATGAAAGGTGTAGGACGTGGAAGAGCCCGTTCGGCAAGAAAAGCCACCCTGGCAGACATGGAGGAAAAGACAATGGAGTTTGGGCCACCACCAGATGGAGCCACAGCTGCTGAAGGGGGAGAAGAACCAGTCGTACGACCTAAGGTGGCTATGGTCACTGGTGATAGTGAAGAGCTCTCAGACCTAAATTTTTTTGAAGAAATGAGAGAGTTCATGCGTCGTTTTAAACAGACTGAAGCTGTACTTTTCGAACAGATTAAGCAACTAAGAACTGAGATGGTACCAAGGTCTATGCAGGACTGTTCCTCAGAAGAATCTTATGAAGGCACTGATCAACAATTTCCTTCCCACATAACTGCTGGTATTCAAAGGCTGCAGACTGAAACTTCCAGACTACAAATGTCCAACCTGAAAACCTTACTCCACCTCAAGTTCAAGGGCTCAACTCCTCTTCGCAGCAGCTTCCAGTTCAGCGTCAAGAACATGCTCCCCCACCAACCCATGCTGCAGGGCGCCATGTTGGTGATCCTCGAATACCTGATTTTAAAGAAGGTGAAGACCCAGAGAGTTTCTTTGTTCGGTTTGAACGGATAGCCAGAACATGGGGGTGGCAGCCAGTTGAGTGGGCAGCCAGAGTGGTCACCTTACTGACGGGAAAAGCACTTGAGGCTTATGCAGGGATGGACGAAGAAAGGTCTGAATCCTATGAAGCTATTAAATCTGCAGTGTAATTGAAGTACAATGTAACCGAAGAAACCTACAGACAGTGTTTCCGGAGCACAGCTGTGCCGGTGGGAGAGACGGTCAGAGAAACGTACAACCGGATTAAGGGACTTTATAGGCGATGGATGCGACCTCAGAGCTGCACAACGGAGCAGATTGGTGAAGTCATCATCTTGGAGCAGTACCTCCGGGTACTACACCCTGATATCTGCACCTGGGTTAAGGAACACAATCCCCAAACTGGAGAAGAAGCGGCGGACCTGGCAGAACGCTACACAGCTGCTCACCGGGAACCCTTGAAGAAAAGAGTGACTTATGGTAAGCCAAGGTTTGGAGAGAGCAAACCTTGCAGTTTCCCTGTTATGGACAGTGTGGACACTGGGGCTGGTAAGAAAACTGCTCCTTCCAACTTAAAACCCAACTACTTGGTATGTTTTTACTGTCAGCAACCGGGCCACAAAGCTTCGGTATGTCCTTTAAAAAAATCTAAATCTGTTGAATTGTGTGCTGTACCTCGTCCTGACAATGATCAAAGTAATATTAATAGTACTGGTATGGTTCCACATAAGCATGTAGTGGAAGTGACGGTTAATGGGAATGTGGCAAAGGCTCTCGCTGACACCGGTAGCTCTCAAACTTTGGTTAAAGCCAACTTACTAAACAATGCACATGCTAACTTTGAGCGAAGTGTAAATATCACGTGTGTTCATAGATGTAAGAAAGACTATCCAACTGCAGATGTGGTCATTGAGGTTGAAGGCCAGGCTTTCCTGTTAACTGTTGGAGTTCTGGATCACCTAGCCTATGATGTGATTCTTGGTGAAGATTTGCCCATCTTAGACAACTTGGTCCAACAAAACTCTGTAGCATACGCCTGTGCTGTAGTTACCCGCTCTGCAACCAAGGGGTTAGAACCACTTCCAGATGCAGATGATGGATTGTATGAAGGGGTGGGTAAGGTTAAGAAAACAAAACGACAACGACGCCAGGAGAAGAACAGACATATTGGCAAAAGTAAATGTCCTGAACCTGCTCTCCCTGTTACCCCGCTGATAGAACCTCCCTGGCAAATCCCAGACAACTTCAGAGAAAGCCAGATGAATGACTCGTCTCTAAAACCTCTTTTTGCAGACGGTTGTCCTGACGAAGATCCAGGGAGCTGGACTGACCCTGAACACAAACAAATGCTCTTGGGCTCAAGAGGAGGTGAAATACCTTGGATATTTGGTTGGCCACGGACAAATAAAACCGCAAGTAGAAAAGGTAAAGGCCATACAGCTAATTTCGAGACCGCTGACCAAAAAGCAGGTAAGATCCTTTTTGGGACTTGTGGGATGGTACAGAAGATTTGTTCCTCATTTTGCTACACTGGCAGCACCACTCACTGAACTAACCAAAAAATCAGTCTCTAAAGTAATTTGGAATGATGAATGTGAGAATTCCTTCCAGACCTTGAAGAGACAGATCTGTCAAGCTCCTGTGTTGCAGACCCCTGACTTCACAAAACAATTCCTTGTGCAAGTTGATGCCTCTGGTGTAGGATTAGGAGCTATGTTAGCCCAGGGAAGGCCAGGTGAGGAAAAACCTGTCCTTTTCCTTAGTAAGAAGCTGTTCGACCGGGAGAAAAATTACTCAACCGTTGAAAAGGAGGGACTAGCTATAAAATGGGCTATTGATTCATTGAAATATTATCTTTTGGGGAGAGAATTTGTGCTGCAGACGGACCATAGACCCTTGAAATGGATGCACTCAAAACAGCATCAGAATGCAAGAATCCTGCGTTGGTGTCTAGCCCTCCAGCCGTACCAGTTTACCATACAGCATTGTCCGGGTAAGAGAAACCTTATTGCTGATTATCTGTCACGTTTGCCTGACCTGTGCAAACCAGAGGGGGAGGAGGTGTGAAATGTGAGGAAGTGTTACCTCCCTCACTGTTTGCTATATTCATTTTTATTGCTTTCAATTAAACAATGGTTTGTTTGTCACCTGGTTCCAATCCTCTGTGCTTCTGGGCGTGGGAGTAAAGAGAGAGCACGCCTCTATAGGCATCCTTTTATGGAGACTAAGAGGAGGTGGGGTTTTCCTTTGATTGGAAGATGAAATGGGTGGAAATATTTCGGTTAATTAAGGTAAATTGTTTGTGTTGTACATGTCGTAGATTAATTCCGAATGTACTGTATTTTTGGCTTTATATTGCAGAATTTAATATGTATTTGTTGGTACAATCAAATCAAGGAAATGGTGTTTTTTTTGTTAATCATGTCTGTTGTCCTTTCCCAGATCTACTCTAATAGGGTGATTTGAACTGGAGAGAAGGCCTATCAGAGTATATATATATGTTGAGAATGATTTTCGGGTTGGTTTTTTAGTTTTTGTGGAATGCTATGAGCAGAGCAGCACCTCGTTTGCCTTTGTTAAAAGACCCTCTTTGTTTAGTCTAAGAATAAAAGCCAACTTGTTTTTCGGCACACCTCCTGTCCAGCGTGATGTCTTTGTGATCCTGCATCTCTCTTTACAACATAGTGAAAGTCTGCTCTGTAATGAACTATTAGAGAACAATAGAAAATCTGTGATATAGACCTCTAATATCTGAAATCTTTTAATTAGTATGCATGGTTGTCTTGGTCGCCTCTCACTATTTTCCTCATGCACAGTCACTCCATTTATGAAGACTACCTGATAAAATTAGATTTGAGATCTGAGTCTATGTGGCATATACTGTTCATTTAGTATTACTGATGTTTTCACTAAAGGGCTGCCAATTAGTTGTTTACTAATAACTAGCTTCAAGCCAATATGCTGCTCCTTGTGGTGCCAGGTATCTGAAAGCACATCCATTGAGGACCTTGAGAAGGCAAAGGCACCTCTGCTTGACTACTTGGCCAATGCAGGATGTCTCAGGCCTCTTCGGTCAATCACAGACAGGGATTTGCTGGTACAAGACATTGTGATGTTTCAGGTCATCCACAGGGTTCAAGGTCCTTTCCAAAGGTACTCAGTGTTGGATCACAGTCAGTTTAATCAGACCACAGATCATGTTCTTGTAACAAAATGACAATGTCGAGGTTTAGTAAAAAAAAGTCTGAATGAATTCAACAAATACACTTGTTTGTTGTCAGTTTCTTCGTTTTTACAGATTCTGTGAAGGACTAAAAACTCTCGGGGTTCTGGAGAAAATCCAAAAATATCCAGACAGATTTCGCCCCCTGTTCTGCTATGAGCCAAGTGCGCTGACTGCTGACCAGTTAGATGATCTTTTCACCATTCATCTGTCATCAGAAGGGAGCAACAAGAGAGTTGCCGAGGAAGTGGTGATTCCCTTTTGGAGAGACTATCTACAAGATGCAGAAGGTAATTGACTTGAGTCCCTGCCATTCATTTGAGAAATTGAGACATTTTATTATGAAGAAATGACTACTGACATAAGGACTTTAGTGGGAAGGCAAATAGGTAAATGTTTATTTGCATGTGTATGGATGCATGTATGTGTGTATGTACAATACAATTTAGGCCTCCAACTATAAAGATCTTAAACATTCTCATTAGAAAAATCAAAACACCTAGCATAATAGGCTATTAGAAATTGTTACTTATAGGTTTGGTACAGTGAAGCATAATGACTTCATAATTGGTTGATTCTGTTCTGTTTTTAGAAGAAGGACCATCTAAACTACAGAAGATATTGGCCTTCGCCACTGGAGCATCCGTGGTCCCTCCTATTGGCTTTTCCCCAAGTCCGTCTGTTGAGTTCATTCATAAAGGAGATGACGATTTCTCTTCTACACCACTGTTCCCAATGGCCAACACATGCATTAACTGTATCAAGTTGCCGCTCCATGTGTCATACCAGCTCTTTAAGGAGAAGTTTGACTTTGCCCTTGGAAACACATATGGGTTTGGCAGAGCTTGAATACCCTGTTTGTGTCTTTTATGGTTAACTCTATCATTGTTTCACACATTGCTCATTGGTGTTACAAAGGTTTGTACATAACAGTTCAGAAAAAACACATTAACATAGCCTCCTTACAGAAACATGTGCAGGAGTGAGGAAAACACATTAATACCATAGTTCCCATCATTTTCCATTGGATTCACTTGTTGAATCCTATTACTTGTGGTCTCATTGATTGTTATGTTAATATCTGGAATTGTGATGTTGTTATTTGTTTGAAGATGCGGCAAAGGCTCGTGCTCATTGATGTTATAGTCTGTGTCCAAATGAATGATGTCATTTATAACTGGCTCAGTTCCAATGTTGTTAATGACACCCGAATGCCACAACTGAAGCGGTGTCTGGCCCCCTTGTGTGGAGAGGCCGTGGCTGTTCCATTGGTTAATAAATTCAGTCACTGCCTGCTGAATTCTTGGCAAATAAACATAATGCAGACAAAAAAGATGAAGTTCATTCAAGGAATCAAGAAGACCTTCTTCCTCCATAAAGTTAAAAATGTTGACGAAATGTCTGCAAACAACTCTATTGAGTTCAGCCCACAGTCTTTCAATTCTCTGGTTATGGACTGAAACACCTGTAATTACGCTGTTCAGTCCCCTTCTTTCCAACATAAAACGTGCAACAAGTATATTTTCCATGCCATGATCACATCTGACCCTTGCAGGCAAACCAAAGTTGTCAACACCCTCTAAAAATAAAGATAACACACTTGAGGCTCTGTTATTAGATGAGCACCGCAGGTATATAATAGTGCGGCTGAAGCCATCAACACAGCCATGCATGACCAGACGTTACCTGACGAGCTTGTGGTTTCTATCGAAATGCCTGTTGGGAGACCAGAATTATTATTACCATTATTATTTATTTATTTATTTAACCTGTTAAGCCCGAGCCGGCCCACCGGTGGGCCAAGACTTATTTGCATATGAAAGAGCGCTAGTAACTACCATTGAAACCTTTGCATCGTTTTTTTTTTCAATTTTCGATCAAAGTTTACTCTCTAATCATCACAAAATGGTTGTCTATCTAAGTGCAACCAAGGCATAATAACAGATAGAACACTTCTGACACTTGGAACACATTCCCTGAAGTCTCTAAGGACACCAAGAACATGCATATAACCTTTAGTAAAGTCGAGTAATTCCTCATTTACTGTGAGTATGTTTTTTTAGGCGTTTTCTTCTCAGAAAGTGCTCAGGGCTTAACAGGTTAATGATTTCAACAAGTCTTTAACGTAAGCTTACCATAATTGATTGGGGGACCGAACATTGTAGACCCTCCGCCTTATAGCATGACGACGTCTAAGTGATCGCCCCATGGGATCCACTCGATACAGACTTTCTCTGACCCGCCAACGCTGGATCCTTATATCACATGAAGTACATACGTTTCTCCAGCATTTGGGGTATTCTGTAATATTACAGTCATGAGACTATCCAGTTCTTGATTTGACATAACTGCATATCTTGGTGGTTCAACTCCCAGTAGTTGTCTGTGTCTGTACAGAGTTCTTCTACTTATCCCAAAGCAGGATGCAATTCTCTGCCATGTCATGCCAATGGACACACAGTGAGAAATCTGTTGACTGGTGACGGTGTATCTGGGACGACCAGGGTGACCAGTGAAGGTTATTGGGGGTAACCAATTTGCATCAGCAGACCTCTGCCTGGCCTCGTGTTCATGAAGCAAATTGCAAAAACACCTGTGCAGTGATCCCAGTATTTCATATACGTCCCTGTTCCATCATTAAGGGCTCTATAGAGACGTTCCTCCTCAAAATTGTTTGGCCCATTTCTCTGAAGTGATTCAATACATTAAAATACGCTTGTAAAAAAAAGTATCACATCCTCTTCATTCCCTTTCACTTTATGAAGTGAAGTTTGCACAAAAAAATAAAAAACAGAGATGAATAGATAAAAATTCATTATAACCACAGTCACTTTACTCTCTTCACAGCGTTCCCTCCAGAGATTCTTCACCGCGTAGCATGTAGCACCATTTGTGTCTGCAGAATCCAAACTTCCTGTTTTGAGCCACCTTCCTGTTACACTGAAACGCCTTCCTGTTATACTGAAATCTCAATAGTGTGAGCAGAGTCTCAGTAGTGTGTGAGAGTGTTTCACTAATGTGTGTAAGAGTGTAATATTTCAGTAGTGTGTGTGAGAGTGTCTCAGTAGAGTGTTTGAGAGTGTTTCACTACTGTGTGTAAGAGTGTAATATTTCAGTAGTGTGTGTGAGTGTCTCAGTAGAGTGTGTGAGAGCATTTCACTAGAGTGTGTGAGAGCGTTTCACTAGTGTGTGTGAGAGTGTTTCACTACTGTGTGTAAGAGTGTAATATTTCAGTAGTGTGTGTGAGAGCATTTCACTAGTGTGTGTGAGAGTGTTTCACTAGAGTGTGTGAGAGCGTTTCACTAGTGTGTGTGAGAGTGTTTCACTAGTGTGTGTAAGAGCGTAATATTTCAGTAGTGTGCGTGAGAGTGTCTCAGTAGAGTGTGTGAGAGCGTTTCACTAGTGTGTGTGAGAGTGTTTCACTAGTGTGTGTAAGAGCGTAATATTTCAGTAGTGTGCGTGAGAGTGTCTCAGTAGAGTGTGTGAGAGCGTTTCACTAGTGTGTGTGAGAGTGTTTCACTAGTGTGTGTAAGAGCGTAATATTTCAGTAGTGTGTGTGAGAGTGTCTCAGTAGAGTGTGTGAGAGCGTTTCACTAGTGTGTGTAAGAGCGCTTCACTAGTGTGTGTAAGAGCGTAATATTTCAGTAGTGTGTGTGAGAGTGTCTCAGTAGAGTGTGTGAGAGCGTTTCACTAGTGTGTGTAAGAGCGTAATATTTCAGTAGTGTGTGTGAGAGTGTCTCAGTAGTGTGTGTGAGAGCGTTTCACTAGTGTGTGTAAGAGCGCTTCACTAGTGTGTGTAAGAGCGTAATATTTCAGTAGTGTGTGTGAGAGTGTCTCAGTAGAGTGTGTGAGAGCGTTTCACTAGTGTGTGTAAGAGCGCTTCACTAGTGTGTGTAAGAGCGTAATATTTCAGTAGAGTGTGTGAGAGCGTTTCACTAGTGTGTGTGAGAGTGTTTCACTAGTGTGTGTAAGAGCGTAATATTTCAGTAGTGTGTGTGAGAGTGTCTCAGTAGAGTGTGTGAGAGCGTTTCACTAGTGTGTGTAAGAGCGCTTCACTAGTGTGTGTAAGAGCGTAATATTTCAGTAGTGTGTGTGAGAGTGTCTCAGTAGAGTGTGTGAGAGCGTTTCACTAGTGTGTGTAAGAGCGTAATATTTCAGTAGTGTGTGTGAGAGTGTCTCAGTAGTGTGTGAGAGTGTCTCAGTAGAGTGTGTGAGAGCGTTTCACTAGTGTGTGTAAGAGCGTAATATTTCAGTAGTGTGTGTGAGAGGTATTTCTGAATAATGTCCCTGACGGCCCCTCATAAGTTGTGGCTTCATGTGACAAGCAGATTGTTGGGATCTTGGATCCTGCTAAAGCATTTAACCCAGGGCACTGGAGTGACATTCAAAATAAAATTTGACAGGGCGTTTCACTAGTGTGTGTAAGAGCGCTTCACTAGTGTGTGTAAGAGCGTAATATTTCAGTAGTGTGTGTGAGAGTGTCTCAGTAGAGTGTGTGAGAGCGTTTCACTAGTGTGTGTAAGAGCGCTTCACTAGTGTGTGTAAGAGCGTAATATTTCAGTAGAGTGTGTGAGAGCGTTTCACTAGTGTGTGTGAGAGTGTTTCACTAGTGTGTGTAAGAGCGTAATATTTCAGTAGTGTGTGTGAGAGTGTCTCAGTAGAGTGTGTGAGAGCGTTTCACTAGTGTGTGTAAGAGCGCTTCACTAGTGTGTGTAAGAGCGTAATATTTCAGTAGTGTGTGTGAGAGTGTCTCAGTAGAGTGTGTGAGAGCATTTCACTAGAGTGTGTGAGAGCGTTTCACTAGTGTGTGTGAGAGTGTTTCACTACTGTGTGTAAGAGTGTAATATTTCAGTAGTGTGTGTGAGAGCATTTCACTAGTGTGTGTGAGAGTGTTTCACTAGAGTGTGTGAGAGCGTTTCACTAGTGTGTGTGAGAGTGTTTCACTAGTGTGTGTAAGAGCGTAATATTTCAGTAGTGTGCGTGAGAGTGTCTCAGTAGAGTGTGTGAGAGCGTTTCACTAGTGTGTGTGAGAGTGTTTCACTAGTGTGTGTAAGAGCGTAATATTTCAGTAGTGTGCGTGAGAGTGTCTCAGTAGAGTGTGTGAGAGCGTTTCACTAGTGTGTGTGAGAGTGTTTCACTAGTGTGTGTAAGAGCGTAATATTTCAGTAGTGTGTGTGAGAGTGTCTCAGTAGAGTGTGTGAGAGCGTTTCACTAGTGTGTGTAAGAGCGCTTCACTAGTGTGTGTAAGAGTGTAATATTTCAGTAGTGTGTGTGAGAGTGTCTCAGTAGAGTGTGTGAGAGCGTTTCACTAGTGTGTGTAAGAGCGTAATATTTCAGTAGTGTGTGTGAGAGTGTCTCAGTAGTGTGTGTGAGAGCGTTTCACTAGTGTGTGTAAGAGCGCTTCACTAGTGTGTGTAAGAGCGTAATATTTCAGTAGTGTGTGTGAGAGTGTCTCAGTAGAGTGTGTGAGAGCGTTTCACTAGTGTGTGTAAGAGCGCTTCACTAGTGTGTGTAAGAGCGTAATATTTCAGTAGAGTGTGTGAGAGCGTTTCACTAGTGTGTGTGAGAGTGTTTCACTAGTGTGTGTAAGAGCGTAATATTTCAGTAGTGTGTGTGAGAGTGTCTCAGTAGAGTGTGTGAGAGCGTTTCACTAGTGTGTGTAAGAGCGCTTCACTAGTGTGTGTAAGAGCGTAATATTTCAGTAGTGTGTGTGAGAGTGTCTCAGTAGAGTGTGTGAGAGCGTTTCACTAGTGTGTGTAAGAGCGTAATATTTCAGTAGTGTGTGTGAGAGTGTCTCAGTAGTGTGTGTGAGAGTGTCTCAGTAGAGTGTGTGAGAGCGTTTCACTAGTGTGTGTAAGAGCGTAATATTTCAGTAGTGTGTGTGAGAGGTATTTCTGAATAATGTCCCTGACGGCCCCTCATAAGTTGTGGCTTCATGTGACAAGCAGATTGTTGGGATCTTGGATCCTGCTAAAGCATTTAACCCAGGGCACTGGAGTGACATTCAAAATAAAATTTGACAGGCACAGTTGAAGGGGGTCCTCGAGCGAAATTTGATAGGCAGGCAGAGGAGGGAGGTCTTTAAGCATGAGCTTGACAGGCAATCGGAGGGCACCTAAAGGGAGAAAAGCTTTCCTATCTGGGGCCTTGTGCTGGCTTCAATTCAAACAGCAAAACTGGAACTGGATCTCTACCCTGTATGGAGCAATCAGTGAAGCCATATTGGACTAATTAAGTCCCTTAATGAGCTTTGCTAACAAGGATCCAGTGACAGAGGTTTCTACCACACAAGAGCGACAGGAAACTGAGCTTTCTCAGTAAAAAGTCACCTCTACTTTCCTCTCTTCCATTTGTGAGAATGACACTCGAACCTTTGGAAGCAGCTCCAGGCTGTCGAGTGGCCTCTCTTCCTCTGACTGACTGGGGGCAGGGGTCAAGCAAGCCTCTCATGGTCTAACCCCTTATCCCCCCCATAACCCCCAGCGACCCCCTCAGCCTTCCTGGTCGATTGACTGGAGAGTGAATTGAGGCTGATTTGGCAGTCCTCCAGGTCAAAAGGTTTGACTTGAATTTCGATCCAAATTTGCTATGCTTAATTACTTTGTTTTTTTCCTGTAATCACATTTGACACCAACCCTCCTAACACACACACACACACACACACACACACACACACACACACACACACACACACACACACACACACACACTCACACACACACAAACACACAGTGTCCCAAGCACTGCAGCAAGCTGCATACCCTCACACATGTCCGTCAGCTTTTTTCTCACCCACAGGCCTCCAAGAATACAACTCAGGAGAGCCCATAATTAAGAGAAGATTATTACCTTCCGCATAATAAGGACGGGATGCACCATTTAAAGGTGGCCAGTGACATTAAATACATATAAATCAGGAGGCCTAAGTTTCAAAAGCCTTGTAAACTATGTCTACGAGCTGCATCACATCACTCAGCTGTATCAGCACTGCTGAATAAATTGCTTACATAAGACCAAAGTGCCTCGCTCATACTTAGAAAGGAAAGGTTCAAAATGAACATTGTTTCCGTGCCTCTGTACCATCCGGATGGCTCAGGATGCAGCCTCTTTGGATGTGAACCCTGGAGATGAAAAGAAGGAAAAGGGCGGGGGAAGCACGGGGAATATTAGAGGGAGGGAAAAAAAAACGGGAAAGGGAAGGAAACAAATGCGAGAGCTGTCGTGCATGAAATTAAAAGATACCTCCAAAATACTCCCACCTGCGATGCTTTATGGCAGGCCCTCCTGGAAGTCTCTCTGTCTCTTTTTCTGTTTGTCTGCAGGGAAGGCAGATGTGAGACGGTGTAACGTCCAAATCGATAAAGCTCTCCAGTTCCCCAGCACTCAGCACTACTGTTGCCTCAAGCTAAAGGCTCGGGCTGGGGAACCAGGGATATGGGATATTTGCTCTGCCACTCTTTTTTCTTTGAACTTCCTGGTATTGTTGGGGAAAACCTTTTCCTTGAGTATAAAGAAAAAACAAGGAGGTCAGGATTGGGGGAAAGAAGCAGACTGCCTGTAGCCAAAGTAAATATACAATCCAGCTCCAAGCTTAAACTTCACCACTGGGCCACATGGAAACACACCTGAGGATTTGGCTTTGCCTCCTAGAGTCTGACCAATACTAGATTGTTGAGGCCAATACTAGTATTGATTTTTTTTGTTTGTTAAAAACCCTGTGAACCCTTGAATGTTTTGTTTTCCCTCGCTTTATTTACAGACTGTTAGTTAGTTGAGTTATTACATATCTTAGCAAGGAGCGTCAAATAATATAATGTTTGCAGAGTAAGATAAGCTAATCAGCAAAAAAAAATTAGGTATTCTTGGATTTATTAGGTCAGACACAGAAGAGACAGGCCCTAATGAGGGATTAGAAAGAGGCCTTGGCCCTGGTGCAAACAGCAATAAACATGAAATATAAAATATAAAATAAAAATATTATATATATATATACCATGGTTCTTATCTTCAGTCTATCATAGACCTATACAGTAAATATGATCACTGATTATTGTGATGGAACCATTAGATTGGCTCTGGGCAACGCCAATTTTTTTCAAGACATGTACTGAAAAGAACACCAATCATTTCATTGAGTAGAAGGTGGCAAAGGGAAAGTAGTTTTGATTATGGTGGTTGGGGTATAAAGTGGTTCACCATAGTTTGGAAGGCATGGCAGTAACCGCTTAGCAGCAACAGCCGCTTTTTGCTTGTTCAGGTAGGTGGTTGTCAGAAACAGATACAGTTGGGGCAGTTGGTAGCGTAGTGGGTTGTGCAGGTGCGTACAGGCTACAGTCCTCGCTGCAGTTAGCCCTGGTTTGAATCCCGCATCGGACGGCCCTTTACTGCGTGTCATTCCCCCTCTCTCTGCGTCCTGTCTCTCTTCAGCTTCATATCCATTAAGGGCATAAAAAGCCCCAAAAATATGCTTAAAAAAGAAACAGTTATTAAACCTGTCAGTTCTCTGCAGAGGACAAACCAGAGAACTGACAAAGAAGACAGTGTTTCAGAATTACTTCAAATATATCATTGGCATTTCTGCACTGCAATTTCCTTTTTATTTGCCAATATACACACTCATATTGGAGTGCCTGTGATTGTTTGAAATTAGTCAATAATATTAGGACATTTGATTTATTGCTTGGAACAAATTAAACCAACTCAGTCTACGCTGGTTAAGGGTGTGAACACAGTCTGCTTTCCAGAGTTTGGGCTTTATTTTCCCCCCCTGCAGAGGATTGAAACACACATAAAACAAGGATGTTGTCTCAGGCTCTTTGAGGAGGGAATTGGTATTCATCGACACAGTTCTTTGATTACTGTCAAGGGAGGATGCTACTCAGTAAGGGTGGATGGGAGGGACAGATGCACTAAAGGGACACATAGTGAGAAGCTTAGGAAACATGAAAATAGCAAACACCTTTCAAAAGCTGCTTGTACACCAATGACACCAACTCATACAAGCTAAAATCCAAATATCCTTTGTCGATGAGCAAAGAGGAGAGAAAAAAATAAATTTTTCATAAGCAATTCATATCTGACTGATAGTGGGTTTGCCACATCACAGTGCTCAGGGCTTAACTAGTTCAAACAGCTTATACTGGTTCCCTCTATCTGAAAAGGCACATTCATGTTCAGCTTGTCAGCTCTGATATCGTGTAGCCTTCAGGTGAAATTCTGTCCGGAACAAAATAAATAAATGATTTGTCAAAGTCAAAACCTCGTTTTGACACTAAGGCCCAAGCTTCAGTGACATAACAACTATTAAATTTG
Source organism: Collichthys lucidus (assembly GCA_004119915.2). Classification (NCBI taxonomy): domain Eukaryota; kingdom Metazoa; phylum Chordata; class Actinopteri; family Sciaenidae; genus Collichthys; species Collichthys lucidus. The sequence continues at coordinate 1,628,199 of CM014083.1, forward strand.
TCTTGCACTATCCACATCTTTTTAGGGATTGGATCAGATTGCATGGAGTTACACGGGTCTTACAGGCACTGACATCTGCACATTTGAGATCTTGTTATTCAGATGTGGTCTGTTCACTATGTGTAACAATCTAGTTAGTTCACCACAGCACAAATAACAATAAGAATCTTTTGATTGATTATTTATTTATTATTTCAACTGGATTGATTTCTTAATGCTGAGAAACTTCATTAAAAAAATAGTAAAAAATTAATAACTAAATAAAAAAAGACAAAGACAATCATTGGCGCGATCCCATTGTTATATTAATTACTGCCCCCATGTTTAATGTTTTATCCATTTAACCCATTTGTGCCCAAATTTTTTTCAGAGTTGTAAGGCATATCATTTTACCAGTTGAGTCCTTTTGAGTGATGTTATGTATTTATTTTTTTCCATTTTGTACTTTGTTTTGAAGAAAATAGCATTTTTATGACTGGCAACAATTGTTGCCAGTAGTCACACAGCTTGTCACTAGGTCAAATGTCACCTAATAATATTAATAGAGAAATAATAATAATTCAATTCAATTCAATTTTATTTGTATAGCCCAAAGTCAGAAAGTACATTTGCCTCGAAGGGCTTTACAATCTGTACAGGGAATGACACCCTCTGTCCTTAGACCCTCGGTTCGAGTGAGGAAAAACTTGCCCACAAAAAACCTTTTAACAGGGAAAAAATGTGGAAGAAACCTCAGGAAGAGCCACAGAGAAGGGATCCCTCTCCCAGGACGGACAGACGTGCAATGGATGTCACGTGTACAGGACAATCAACATAAACATTTTGTACAGTTACAATGACTGACAGAATGACAATGAATGATAGAGTGACCACAGTAGCAGATATGGTAGTAATAATGACAGAAGTAATATGTGTAGTGTGCGTCGTGCAGGATCACAGCAGCAGCCACGATCCACGAAAACCTGCTGGACGACAGAGCACAGAAACTCCGGGGAAGTTTGGTTAGTAACATGCATTAATGAGATGTCCACAGAGAGAGAGACAGACAGACAGACAGACAGACAGACAGACAGACAGACAGAGAGAGAAAGACAGAGTAGGAGGGAGGGTTTTCGGTAAGGGAGATGTGACTACATCTTTAACCAATACCGTGCCTGGCTAGGCATAACCCTGGGGAGTCCCCCGGCAGTCTAATCCTATAGCAGCATAACTAAGGGATGGCCTGAGCCAGCCCTAACTATAAGCTTTATCAAAAAGGAAAGTTTTAAGTCTACTCTTAAAAGTGTTGACCGTGTCTGCCTCCCGAACCCAGATTGGTAGTTTGTTCCACAGAAGAGGAGCCTGATAGCTGAAAGCTCTGGCTCCCAATCTACTTTTGGAGACTATAGGAACCACAAGGAACCCAGCGTCCTGAGAGCGTTCTAGAGGGATAGTAAGGTACTATGAGCTCTTTTAGATATGATGGTGCCTGACCATGAAGAGCTTTGTAAGTAAGGAGGATAATTTTAAATTCTGTTCTACATTTAACAGGGAGCCAATGCAAGGAAGCCAAAATGGGAGAGATGTGATCTCTGATCTTGGTTCCTGTCAGAACACGTGCAGCAGCATTCTGAATTAACTGTAAAGTCCTAAGAGACTTATTAGAGCAGCCTGATAACAAAGAGTTACAATAGTCCAGCCTAGAAGTAACAAATGCGTGGACTAGTTTTTCTGCATCTGCTTGAGAAACAGTGCGTCTGATTTTAGCGATGTTACGTAAGTGGAAGAATGCAGTCCTCGAAATTTGTTTTGTGTGGACATTAAAGGACAGATCCTGATCAAAAACAACTCCAAGATTCTTTACAGTGGAGCTGGAGGCCAGGGTGATACCGTCTAAAGTAACTAAGTCTCTAGAAAGAGAGTTTCTGAGGTGCTTGGGTCCAATTACAAGAACTTCAGTTTTGTCTGAATTTAACATTAGAAAATTATCGGTCATCCAATTTTTTATATCCTTAAGGCATGCTTTGAGTTTAGTTAACTGATTGGTTGCATCAGGCTTGATCCATAAATATAATTGGGTGTCGTCAGCATAACAATGAAAATTGATAGAGTGATTCCTAATAATGTTCCCTAAAGGAAGCATATATAAACTAAATAAAAGTGGTCCTAGTACAGAACCTTGTGGGACTCCATGACAAACTTTGGTATGCATGGACAATTCATCATTGACGTGAACAAACTGAGATCGATCTAAAAAATATGATTTAAACCAGCTTAGGGTGGTTCCTTTGATGCCAATTTGATGTTCCATTCTCTGTAAAAGGATTTGATGGTCAATGGTGTCAAATGCAGCACTAAGATCTAACAGGACAAGTACAGAGATTAGTCCTTTGTCTGATGCCATTAGGAGGTCATTTGTAACCTTGACTAATGCGGTCTCTGTGCTATGATGCACTCTAAATCCTGACTGAAAATCCTCAAATAGACTATTGTTATGGAGAAAGTCACACAGTTGATTAGCTACAGCTTTCTCAAGTATCTTAAACACAAAGGGAAGGTTTGATATCGGTCTGTAGTTGGCTAAAACCTCTGGGTCTAGAGTGGGCTTTTTAAGAAGAGGTTTAATTACAGCTGTTGTGGAGAAATTGCTGAAGTCAAAGGTCAATGGTGAGGTCAGGAGGGAAGAAAGTGTTCAGGAGCCTCTGATGTCTTATGCTGTATTATTTATTGACGCTTGGCCAAGGAGAACTAGAGACACTCTCAAAGTACATCTGAAGTGCTTGAGTCGGTCTCGCATTCTGACGAACTTGTGATGGTGCATATACTTTAAACCCAAAGATCACACCCCAAATACTATACGCCTCAGAATTAGTAAAAGAGAATGTCTTTACTCTTGGAGGTGTTATTGTCAACACATCCTAGTCTGGAGACACAGATGTCCGCTTACGCAGATTGGAACGGCAACAACAAGCTATCTATTATGACTAGGAAAGCAGCAACAGGTCTCTTCGACCCTGGCCACCACAGTGAGATATGGTGGCACCTAGTCATAAGACAAACAGTTAATACTGTCGTGGATCACAAGGCTCACACGTGGCCTCGTGTAACCTAAAAAGAGAAAATTTCATAACAACAGCTACCTTAAAGGACTTAGGTACATGTCCTGATAATAAAGACAGATTAATTGTATCCAATAACGAGTGACTAACTAGAGGTAAAACATCCTTGAGCAGCCTGGTTGGGATGGGGTCTAAGAGACAGGTTGAAGGCTTAGCTGCAGAAATGATTAAAGTTATTTGATGAAGGTCGATGGGAGAAAAACAGTCTAAATACATATCAGGTTTTACAGCTGTTTCCAAACTTGCTGTATCAGAATGCAGATCAATGCCTGTTGAGGGCAGAAGGTGATGGATTTTGTCTCTAATAGTTATAATCTTATCATTAAAGAAGCTCATGAAATCATTGCTACTTAAACCTAAAGGAATAGATGGTTCAGTAGAGCTGTGATTCTCTGTTAGCCTGGCTACAGTGCTGAAGAGAAACCTGGGGTTGTTCTTATTCTCCTCAATTAAAGAAGAGTAGTAGGCTGCTCTGGCATTACGGAGAGCCTTCCTGTATGTTCTGAGATTATCTTGCCAGACTAGATGAGATTCTTCCAGTTTAGTGGCATGCCATTTGCGTTCAGATTTACATGCCTCTTGTTTTAATTCACGAGTCTGCTGGCTGTACCATGGTGCTAGCCTTCTTTGTTCAATTGTCTTCTTTTTCAGAGGTGCAATAGAGTCTAGAGTTGTCCGTAATGAGCTTGTAATACTATCAACAAGATGATCTATTTGTGAGGGGCCTCTGTTACAGTTAGACATGGCATTGAATTCAATGCTGAAGGAATCACTTCCTTAAATTTGGCTACAGCACTATCAGATAAACATCTGCTGTAGAAGTTTCTACACAGAGGCTTATAGTCCAATAGTATAAACTCAAAGGTTATTAAAAAATGGTCAGATAGAAGAGGATTCTGTGGAAAGACTATTACATTATCAATTTCAACGCCATATGAAAGAACAAGATCAAGAGTGTGGTTCAGACAATGAGTCGGTTTATTTACACTCTGACAAAAGCCAATTGAGTCTAATAGAGAGATAAACGCAGTACTAAGACTATCATTGTGGTTGTCCACATGAATGTTAAAATCACCTACAATAATTACTTTATCTGTTTTAAGGATCAAGCCTGATGCAAATTCTGCAAATTCAGATAAAAATTCAGAATATGGACCTGGAGCTCGATATACTGTAACAAATAGAATTGGCTGCAAAGTTTTCCAGGTTGGGTGAGTGAGGCTAAGAACCAGACTTTCAAATGAATTATAATTTAGTTTAGGTTTAGGATTTATTAATAGACTTGAGTCAAATATGGCTCCAACTCCACCACCTCGACCAGTACTTCGAGGAACATGAGTATTATAATGACTCGGAGGAGTGGATTAATTTAAGCTAACATATTCATCCTCCTGCAGCCAGGTTTCAGTGAGACAGAACAAATCAATATCATAATCAGATATTAATTCATTAACTAAGACAGCTTTAGAGGACAAAGACCTGATATTCAAGAGTCCACATTTAATTCTCTTATTTTGAACTGTTGGAGATGTTGATTTAATTTTTATTAAGTTTTTATGATGAACTCCTCTTCTGTTTGTTTTATCTTTAAATAATGTAGGTGGACGGGGGACAGACACGGTCTCTATACTAAAGGACTGGGTGGACAGCTGCTCTAATGGAGGCGCAGAGAAGCGTGTAAGACTGCAGCTCTGCTTCCTGGTCTCAACTCTGGGTTGTCGACATGGTTTTGGTCAGCTAATAAACTTGGCCATATTTCTAGATATGAGAGCTGCTCCATCCAAAGTGGGATGAATGCCGTCTCTCCTAATCAGACCAGGTTTTCCCCAGAAAGGTGTCCAATTATCTACGAAGCCCACATCGTTTGCTGGACACCACCTCGACAGCCAGCGGTGAAATGACGACATGCGGCTAAACATGTCATCACTGGTCACATTGGGGAGGGGACCAGAGAAAACTACGGAGTCCGACATCGTTTTGGCGTATCCACACACCGATGAAACATTAATTTTAGTGACCTCCGATTGGCGTAACCGGGTGTCATTACCGCCGACGAGAATAACAATCTTACTGTATCTACGTTTATCCTTAGCCAGCAGTTTCAAAAAAGACTCGATGTCGCCCGCTCTGGCCCCCGGGATGCATTTAACTATGGCCCCTGGTGTCGCTAACTTCACGTTTCGGACTATGGAGCTGCCAATGACCAGAGTTGGCCTCTCAGCGGGTGTGTCGCTGAGCGGGGAAAATCTGTTAGAAACGTGGAGCGGTTGGTGGTGTACCGTGGGCTTCAGTTTGGGGTTATGCCTCCTTCGAGCAGTCACCCAGCCTCCCGGCTGCTCGGGAACTACCGGGGGACAGCTAACTGAAGCTATAATAATAATAATAACAAAATAATAATATAGTCATAATAAATAATAACAACAAGGTGGGGCCTCAGGTTCCCCTGTATAAAATACTAATATACATATTTCTTCCCATACATTCCATCATGTTCTACTCAGTGTGGTACTTCTTGAAGCACTCCACATGTAGTGGCACATCACACAGGGTTCCCACACCTTTTTCATGAACAAATTCAAGCACTTTTCAAGCAACTTCAAGCACCAGTTTTTCCATTTTTCCAGCACTCTTCTCTTGGTTTATTGAGATAGACATCACACCAATTTCAAACATTTTCAAGCACTTCACAAAAAAAATCAAGCATTTTCACAACCTTGAGAACACTGAATTGAAACCCAAGCATTTTCAAGGAATTCAAGCATCCGTGGGAAACCTGATCACACTTCCCACACGCAAATGATGTGCGTCCGCCACAGTTCTTGCATCGCTTGTACCTGCTACCTTGTCCATGGTCCGCTTTTGTTTATTCCACCCCTTTGCCTCAGTTTCGGTGAACTCCCTCTCCATGTTTGACCCCACAGTAACCACGCTGTTGTCATTCCACCTTACAATCAGCTTCTCTGCCTCAACCAGATACTCAGCATCTCCTATACACACGGGCCTTGAATACCTTTGAATTTATTTAGCTAGGACGAATATTCTAAGAGGACTAAAATGAGCCATTGTACATTATTTTACAATTTTAAATAAGTAAATTAGGAGCAATCCTGCAGACAGTGTTTTCCTTTTGTTAGTGACATGCTATGTGCCCACTGGCAACTTTTGTTGCCACTCACAGAAATAAGCCCATAAACAAAAAAATATTAATCCTAGGTACAATTTTTTGGGGAAGGATTACTCTAGAGACTTAAATAATTAAATAATTATAAATATGTTTGGGGGGAAAATCATGAGAAATTTATGAAAATGACCTCTTTACAGGACGATTTGCATCCGCCATATCTTCAGCCGGAAAGAGCAGGAAGCAGATGATGTCATGTGATAGGAAGCACTTGGAAATTATTTTTTTTAAATCAAAACTTTTCTCTAAGTTGTCTACTAGCATATAAGTGGAAAAAACTTGCATTAGTACCTTTGAGATTTTTTATGAGTCAAAAAAAACAGTGATACACTTTGGCAACAATTGTTGCCAGTGGGGCAAACAAACAATCAAACACATAACAGATTACACATAATATAAGATAGTTGACTGGCATGTACCTCAGCACGGATGTTTATTTCATACATTTATGTCCACACTAAGTCTTTTATTTAATTTTATTTTTTACTGGTCCTATAAATGAGGTCTTTTTGATGATCATCATTTCGATAAACCACAATATTAAGTGCTTTGACACATTGAATGTGATATTCAAATAAAGCTGACTTGACTTGGACTTGTTCCTGAAAAATGTGTGTGCGCGTGTTTGTGTAAACGATAAGTAAAATGACCTTTAATGTGTCAGCTCTTTTCCTTTAGGAGCTGTAGGAACAGCAGGAGGATGAGGTCTATAGATCCACCCTGCATGCTGCCAACATGAAGAGGACAGAGTGTGTCACCTCCCCTAACATGGCACTAAAGTAACACATTAAAAAATTAATCACATGGTATTCAACATGCTTATCATGTACCTGATTATACCCTGCGCTGAGTAAGAAATCCTAAGAACACTAGCCTTTTTTTACTGCAGCACCAAAAAAAGCCTCATCCCTAACACTTGAGAGGCTGTATATGCTTGCTAGTTGTCCAAATTAAATTCTAGTGCCCATATGGTCACTTGTGGGAAATCTTCCCTGCAAAACAAGAGACTAATTGAAACTTAAGAAGGAATCCAAAGGAGTCCACTAAACAGCAGAGAGCGAGCACCACACACTCGTCCACAATAGCTTAAGCACTTCACTTCTCCACCCACAGCTTACTGTAACAACAAGGACACAGCTTGCTGATGTTACCACAAGAGTGTCATGTAAAACAAAGAAATACTGCATTTATTTATGTCAGGAAAAATGTCATTCACAACCTCCAAACTTTGATTGCCTGCAGAAAGTATGTTTTTTATGAATGTATAATAACCTGAAATGTTTCTGAATTTTATATACGTATGTTTTTCTCTTGTGTTTTGTAGCCAGCATATTTTTTTCTTCATGCTAGGAAGATGAGGTGAATTCTACTAACTATACAGTCTAATGGTGTGCTTTAAATACATGATTGTTTGAAAGCATAGAGCCTTGCCAGAGTAATATCTGGCCACTGTGCAGTCTTAGTTTCACTTCAGAACATGAACTGTGGTTTGAAAAAACATAACCTTTCTGCCATCTCACTTTGACTTGACTTTAATTTCATTTTATCATTTAAAGTAAAAATCATTTGAACTGCAGAATGTAAAAAGCATCAAATTACAAAGGGCTCTTAGAAAACCAGACAATGTCCCTCACTGCTACTTAAACATTTTGCAGGAATTTTAATTAGGTCCAAGAATGTTCCTCCCTTGAAAACTGTTAACCATCCATAGATTAACAAGACTGCACAGTCATGATTATGTTTTCTGTTAGCACGGACAAATTGAAATTTTGACAAGATGTTAAGACCAAGGCAGCTTAATCCTGTGGGAAAATAAATGTTTTTTCATGCCAAGCCATGTAAAACACATAAGCCTCAACTTGAAAAAAAAAATATAATAATAATAATAAAAATATACACTTTCATCTCATTGTTTAGCTGTTCAGGTGAAACTTGACTGTCTTGGTTCACTCTATTCGCTCTCATAGTATTTCTCATCTTTCTTTGGCTACAGCAGGCAGCTGCTTTCAGTGAAAAAAGTTTTCTCCTTTTTTACTGCCTGTTCAGCTCCAAACAGCAGACAGACACAGTTACAGACTAATTAGTGAACATAGTGGAACATGTCAAGAGATAACCTTTGTTATGATTTGGCACTATAAAAATAAAATTGAATTAATTTGAATTTGAATTGCCCATATTTACATCCAGACCAAAGTAATGGACTGAATGACCAACATTGCCATCCAGAAACTATGCAACTATGTGGCTTGAAAACTTATATAGTGAGTAAGAATCAACTGTGTTTGCAGTATGAGGTGTCCTGTCAACAGTTTTAGAAATGAACTTTTAGAGTTATGATCTATGAAGAGAATACATTTGTACCACGTATGTTATTTTCCAGCACCATGTTTGGCTTGTTTGTTACTTTGACATGATCAGGGTGGTGTTATTTCTTCCTCTCAAAGTTGCTCATGATTTGTATTCATTTTAAAAATTAGCATATTTTAGATACAAAAAACTCAGATTCTAGAGAATGAAAAACAACAACAAACACCTGAAGGAAACTCTTCTGAGACACAATCAAATCCAGCTAATACATCAGAGCAGTATACAATATTTAGTAAGGGCAGGATGTTTGAGTATAGCTTCAATGGTGCTGGCTGATCTCTCTCAGAGCTAATGTGTCAGGATGACAAGCTCCGGACTTCCATCTTTAGATGGAGTGGCTCCCAGCGGAAGTTCAGGGCAACAGGCATCTGTCCGATCGATGGCTGCAGAGAGATATGAAGCATGGGTTCACCTCTGATGATAAATCTATCACAGTGGGCGATATGAAGTATGCACACGCCACACCTGATGTATATGAGTGGGCAGGTTGACGCCCAGGCCAAGAGATTGATTAATGGCGCTTTCGCCTCTGAGTGTGTGTGTGTGTGTGTGTGATGTGGACTGATACACTCACATAAACATAGCCTTGTCATTTTGACTGAGAGATTCAGCTGGGCTGAAATCATGTCTCTCCTAAATTGAAAACATCCTTAACTCAGGGGACCCCTCTGTCCTCCTCCTCCTCTTCTTCTCTCTTTTTGTTGCAGGAGAGCAGCAGTATCTCCAGTTGCCACGACGCCCACTGGGAGCTATTGGCTGGACAGGGATTTCATTTTCTTCTGTAGACATGCTATGAGCCTCCTGTTGACTCTGCCCACATGTACACTCACTTATAAAGGATTTATTTCTAAATCCCCCTCGCACTGCAGGGCCTCTAATGTGAGTGTACATTATTAAATGGACAAAAGGTCCAGACCTTATTTGCGAGGCATCATCATGTTGTCACCTATGGAAATCTCCTTGACATCTGATCACTGACAGAATCAGCTTTAGCCATTGGCCCCATTCAAAAATAATTTACATTTTCAATTTAATTTGAAGGATAATCCCTTAAGATGAATCATCTTGTTTTTGAGGGAGTCCTTACCATGACAGTACAGGGCATACAGGAGTAAGACAAGACATTATAACAGGACAACATTACAAGACAATAACACCCACTCAATACACTCTAGGCCCATCACTCCCTGCCCCCCCCCCGAGATCTCGAGTTTTAAAGTCGAGATCTCGAGTTTGAAACTCTGGTTTGACTGCCAGTCGGTCGAATATTTTCGAGTGCACCCTGTTCAAGTAGGCCCCCTGCCTGCACGCAAGCAGCAGCTGGCTTCCAGTGAAGTCCAGAGGAAGTCCGGTCAAAGTCGCTACAGTTTAACAGAATACTACGTGTTGCAATTCCACAAACGTAATAGCCTCAACCTACTACAAACGAATTACGCTATTTTCCACAAACGTACAAACTATTAAGTTTGTAGGGATTTATTACATTTGTGGAGAAGTGAAAACTTTCAGTATTGTAATAACTTCCCACAATGTAATAACACAATGAATAACGGTGCTTGTTTGTTTGCCAGCTGCTGGCAAGCAACATTGTCATTCCTTTTCAGTTCAGAAAATTATTTTGTGTTTGAACAGATTTATTTCTTTGCATAAGCAAAATGCTTCCTGCTAATGAGGAGCCTCTCTCTCTCTCTCTCTCTCTCTCTCTCTCTCTCTCTCTCTCTCTCTCTCTCTCTCTCTCTCTCTCTCTCTCTCTCTCTCTCTCTCTCTCACCGCTGTCCATGGTGCTGAACCAAAGAAGCCTTGACCCGCGCATCACTTACCTGCCAAATCTATCGATTTCTCCCTTCCACTCAAAATGTGTTTTTCATATTGTTCCTACACTCGAATGTTTGAGTTTTAAACTTTTGGGATGTCACATATTTGCATATTTCCTTATTTTGGATTTTTTTATTGAGGGAAAAGGAGTTTAAAGATAATTTAACTTTTTGGGTCTGAAAACGATATCAGTCACATTAGCCTATTATTCAAAGAAAGGTATTTTATATAGGCCACACCTTGAAACATGTCTAGGAGTCTTTAATGATTGAATTGTGATATTTATTTACATCACAAAATGATAACTTAATTGTGATAATGTTCACAGTTATTTAGCTACATGTCACACACTGAAATCAGATGCTGTAGTTTCAGATGTTATGGGGTTTATTTTGATGAAACACACGTATCTGTAAACACACACAGATAAACACTAGTACAGCTGTAACAAGTATCCTGTTGAACTGTAGCGACTCTGACCGGACTTTCTCTGGACTACAGTGGTTGCCATGACAACGGGATAAATCAGCTGCCTGCTGCTTGCGTGCGGGGAGGGGGTCCACTTGAACAGAGTGCACTCAAAAATATTCGAGCGACTGGCAGTCAAACGAAACTCGAGATCACGAGTTTTAAACTAGAGATCTCAACTTTAAAACTCGAGATCTCAAATTTCAAAGTCAAGAGCAAAGGTTTTTTTTTTCTTGTCTTTTTTTTCCCCCCGCATTGTCACCTCCGGGGCTCCGTATGTACATTGGTTGTAGGTATAAAAAATAAATGAATAAATGAATGAATAAATACCAAACCAAAGCAGTGAGCTTTCAGAGAGTCCTATGGCATGGAGCTTATCGAGGAGGAAATAGTGGTCGACAATGTTGAAAGCCTAGGTAAGATCTATAAAAATTGCACCTGTGAGCATATTGTTGTTTGAAGATTATATTATGTCATTAGCAGCCTTAAGGAGAGCCATATTGAATAACAACATGAGAATACTAATACATGCAGACTGAAAGTAGACTGAGAGCGTATACTGTAAGCTTTATGGTACAAGTAACCAAAAACATAAATTTTAATGAAAATTCTGTCTATCCCACTAATTGAGATGGTGTTTTAACGTTCACTTAGCACCACAAACCATTTACAGTCTTCTCATTCTCTCAACAGTCCTTCTGCAGACCTTCCTTAGTTTTTTGGCCATCTTGGAGAGGGTTGCAGTACTTGCAGCAATATTGTCCTCCATCTTATCAACCTGTCTGAGACGTAGGCCCTGTGCAGATCTATAGAATACATAACACATCATAAGTTTTACTTACATTTTTTTGTAGCTGTAGTTGTATGTACCACAATAAGCACACCATTCATCACTAATTACACTTTAAAATATATCACCTATAAATGAACTGCATCCACTGAAAGAGTGAAAGTCTGGACTTGCTGAAAAGAGATTTGTCCCTAATTGGTTTCATTGTCTTGGTCCCTCGGTGCACTGCTCGCTGGCAAGACCTTACTAAGGGCACACAGTAATGATTGATTAATAAAAATATAATATAAGGTTATTGATATGATTTAGAGAATATCATTACTGTGCATCAATCACTGTTCATTTTACATACACATATGGCATATGGAATGTTCAAATTTTACAAGGCATTGAACAGATGACTGTGTTTTTTTGGCTGGTAAGTGAAATGTCACTTGCATATTTTACCAGTATTTGGCTGATGGCTGGTTTAATTTTGTGCCCTAAATGCATCTGTCAAATAGGTTGGTTTAGGATCTATCTTCCAAATACATTTGCATCCCTTATAATGGCTGCTAAATAATGCATGAATAAGCACAAAACTGCTTAGTCAATAGCGCTGTTTTATAAAAAAAAAAGTTAGGAAAATGTTATTACCAGCTGTAATGGTCTCTGCCCTTCTTCTTTGTCAGCTTCATCCTCTGGTGACAGATCGGGAATTCGTTTTTTTTTAATTATCTTTAAAGTTTTTTTCTGCAAACTACCTTCAAAAATCAGTTTTCTGACTTTGTCTTGGTGAACTAACTTTTTTTTCTCTATGTTATGTAATTTTGAAAGAAAACCCCTTGAATAAGGAAGACTGGATTCAAAGTAGCAAAGTTTAAGTTGAATTTCTTATTCTTGTACAAGAAGGAGTGTTTAACAGTGCAACACACAAAAGGGGTTACAGAGGAAAAGCTCCCTAAGGAGCTCTGACAGTTATCTGTCTGGGACACCTCCCCACTGATAGGGTTCTTTTTTGGTTTTCTGCTCAGTAATGAACATTATGTTTCTTGTCCAAATGGCCCAGGCTTGTCTCTCATGTCCTTGTCTCTCGTGTCCTTGAATTACTGATTTATAATTATCTCTCCCTGCCATCCTCAGTAAAACACAGGCCAAATAAGGGAAGTGCACGAGACATGCAAAAACCGAAAATACAAATACATATAATCCTAATTTTTAGTCTTTTTTTAACTATTATTATTATTTTTATAAATACATTTAATATATTTATAAAAATATATTATTATACAAGTTATAAATACTAAATATATGTAATACTTCATTACTTATAATTCTGTTTGGTGCATGATAAACATAATACTGGTGAAGTAAGAATTAGACTGAAATAAGTTTGAAACAACATGTTTGGTTTTTTGAGCAAAGTTAGTGTTGCCACTAACGACGACGCTGTGGCCCTGGTGAGCGTGTTGTCTTGTGTTTCTGACTGTATGCCGTGCGCACGTCTGGGCGAGACAAAACTTTAGCTTGTTGTTTGTTTTGAAGCAATTTCTATCGAAGATGTCTTCATAGAGTTCGTTCTTGCCGGCAGAAACACACAAACAGCCAATTAGCTAACAGACGGGCGGACCCAGCGTGTGGAAACAGCCTATCATATCCCCGGACATCACCAGTAACAGGCAAACAGCCAATCATTCAGCAGCTGTGTAGTTCGGTTGCAGTAGTTGCCATGTTGGTTTGTTTACGAGGGAGTAGCATGCAGTGAGAAGCCGCGAGGAGAAAAGAGGCGGAAACTGGCACTGGTAATTTAGTAATCCACGGTAGTACCGTCGGGTAGAATTTCTAGTATAGTAGGAACCATTACAATTTGGCATCGCGGGGTACCGTGGGTACTGTGGGTACTGTGGGCACTGTGCAACTCGTGCAAAGTCAAACAAGCATCTAGCTACGTAGCTAGCTAGCTAAAGTTAGACACATGACTGTTGCTGCCCATTGAATCGATGGAAGCACGTTAGCAGTCACAAGTCAGTCGCTCCTCTGTGTATCAGTGAGGAATGACGTGTCTGCCCAATTAAAATAATCAAACATCTGGTAACAGTAATTGCTAACTTATTTTGCTTCCAGCTATGCTGTATGCAATTTACAGTGTGAAAATATATATCTTCTCTCTTTAGTTGTGCACTGTCCGGTATGTTCTTTACACATTTCTGCACATAATACTTGCTGTGGTATATACAGCAGTGATTTGAGTCAAATAATGACATGTAACTAAACATTAAAATGCTTGAAAATTTAAATTTCAACCATAGGGCATTATTGCAGGATATTTCAAACTTTTTTTTTCTTTTTTAAATCAATGTCATTATTATAAAAACACAGCTTGCAAGGTAGACTGCATCATTATCTATACATATAGCTGGAAACAAAAATATAATATGTTTTATAGCCATTACTGCTCTCTGTATAAATTAAGGTATTTTTGTATGGAAACCAGCCTTTTTAATGCAACCACCAAATATCCGATATAATGACCACATGTCTGATATTTGTAACAAATATTAGGCTACCACAGGTAAATTAGGATTCAGTGAGTTATGATTATTTTAATAGCACAGGTATTTCATTCCTCTTCAACTTTATGTACTTTGGTTTGTGTTGTGATTTTTACCCGTGTCTTTAATTATTGCATCTGTATACACCCCTCCTGGAGGCCTTGAAGGCATAATCCATTGAATTGTTTTATGTGCCAATGTCAGGTGCTGCCCAAATGGCCCCCACTGCCAAGCTCCAAAAGCATACACATGAGCTGGAGCTGATGAAGATGAAAACAGCATGTCAAGAAGACCTAATGAAAGAGCTAACCAAGGAGAGAGATTTTTTTAAAAGACCAACTGTCTCAGAGTAAGTCAATAATTACTTTTTCATCAATATGTTGAGTATTATGTTAATATATTTTGTAATAATGGTGTTTTTATTTGTTTTTTTATTTTTATGAATTTATTTTTATATTATATATATATTCTTTTATATTTTACGTTTTCCTTTTTAACCTGTTACAATGACCTGATTTAGGACAATAGAAGTATGTCATCTCATAAATGTGTTGCTTTGTGTCCTAAACATCAGGGACACCATCCTACTGTGATAGTACAGTACTATACAACACAATTTCTAAACTGTCTAAAGCTTTATTTCAACCTGTCTCCTAATAATCTATTGTGATCAATATTTCACTGTGTTGTCTTCATACAGGATCAAGAAACACCAACATGAGAGATGATGAGCCATCCCCTGAAGCATCCGTTGCATCAGCTTCTGATTTATCTGGATCTTCTGAGTCCTCATCCTCTATACTGGAGTATAGGAGTGGAGTAGAAGTACAAGTGCTATATCAAGAAACTGACTTGAGTAGAAATTTAAGTGTTCTTTAAACACCATACCTAAGTGAAAGTACTAAAGTATTCAAAATGTTTTTTACTTAAGTATTGCAAGTAGAAGAATGTAAAAAATTGCTACTCAAGTACTGAAAGTAAAAGTACAAGTAAAAGTACAAGTACTGTTGTTTATATTATTTCAAATATTTATTAAGGCACAACTTCTATTGTTACAGTGTTACAATGTTCATGGTGTTATGGAATTCTTATCCTTAGGTTACATGAGGTCACGTGTGAGCCTTGAGGATACCTATATCACTGGGAGTTCAGTTACCAAAGGCTGCCACTTTTATTTTAATCTGTTTTATTTTGTGAGCGTGGCCTATCAGCAGCACAAGCCTGCACTATCGTGACTGGGACTGAGGAGCTCAGCTAACAAAAGCTAATTAGCAGCAAGATGCCTCCCTTTTCCACGGATGATTACCACAAACTGCTCCAGAAGATAGCAGTACTGGAAACTAAAATTCATCAGCTCGAAGTGAACGTGGAGGTAAATGGACAATATGGGAATGAAACCACTCTGCCAATGTCCCAAAATAGTGAGAAAAAGCAGGCTAACAGAAAGCTAATTAGCACCACAAAGATGCAGCAGGAGCCAGGTCTAAATGGCACTAAATCAACAACTCCTTTCTGGAACTCTCTTGGTGCAAAGCCCAGGCATCACAAATTGCCTCCCTCAGATATGGGATGACGGTTACCAGGCAGAACCCAGCACCCGGAGACTCATGATGACACTGAGTGGCCTGCACTGCCATCAAACAGGAATGTATCTTCAACCCCGCTACCAAGGAGAAAACAACCATGGACTGGAGGTACAACAAAAACAAAGAGCAAATTGCCCCAAGACACAGGGATTCTACTAGAGAACAGATTTGCTCCACTTTCCCAAATTCCTGACTCCCCAAAAGAAAGCTTGTTTCCAGCACAAGAGAAAGGTATGAAGCTAAATTATATGCTAAAAGGCCACAGAAAGAGCTAACGACTGGGCCTGAAACTTTGATAGTGGGTGACGGAGCTGTGGGTGAGATAAAACGCTTTTGCAGCAAGAAAAACACCAAAGTACTCTGTTTTACCAAAGATATGGTGTCTGATATTTCAAAGAAGATCCTGAAGATTGCTACTGATCATCCAACAGTTAAATCACTCATCATACACACAGGAGCCCTTGATGTTGTGAAGCAACAATCGGAGGTATTAAAACAGGACTTTGTTGATCTGATAAAGAGAGTCCAATCTCTAAATACTGAGGTGTTTTTCAGTGGACCTCTACCAACAGTTCGGCGAGGAGATGAGCGATTCAGCAGACTGATGATGCTAAACAGATGGCTGAGATACATGTGCTACTCAATCAATAAACTTTATTGACAATTTCAACATCTTTTGGGAACGCAGGCACCTCTTTAAGGCAGATGGATTTTGCCTTAACAAATCAGGAGTACAGCTGCTAAGCACCAACATTTTTTATTTTCTGCGTCAGACACCAGCAAGCCAAGCTGCCAAGGACCAAAGACAAGACAATCCAAAACAACAGATAAGGCAGCGCTCTGGTGAGGGCGCTGAGAGGACAGCAGATCCAGAACCAAGAAGACCAAGAACCGGCAACATCATTATTCTCACCCCAACAAGTGGAGTCTCCCCCAGCCCCAACAGGGGACACCCAACCTCCACCTCCCCAGATCCCACCGAGCCCTGAACTCTCTCCGTTCAGTCTGGACGACTCCCCACTTCTGGATTTCACCGACAGGATGAAGAGTCTTGTCAATATGGGAATCCAATTAACACCACGCCAAAATCCCCTATTTTCTCCCCTTACACTACCACACCATCCAGCTCCACCTATTCCACCTCGGAAACAACCCTCGACTAAAAGTCACCAAGCCCCCCCACCTCCTTTGAATCAACATATTTGTGAGTCTGACTGATATGTGCCGGGTCCAGGCTGCAATACTGATATAAATAATCTTCACCAGGAAAAGTCAGGGCCCTATAGAGTTCAGATACCCCTCTCAATCCCTGTGATGATAGGTAACAGAAAGGTGGTTAAACTGGTGAGACATAAAAAGGGTTCATTTAAATCTATTGAGTATAGCATGTCAACCACGAAACTTACCAGTGTCTCCTGTTATCCCCACAAGGATAGCCCTACTTAATATCAGATCACTAGCCAACAAATCACTGATAGTAAATGACATGATTATGACCTATAATCTAGACTTTTTACTTCTTAGTGAAACATGGCTGACTGAATGTAGTTGTGCTACCATTCTTAATGAGGCAGCACCAACAAATTACAGTTTTATGAGTCAGAGTCATTACATTACACTTAGCTGACGCTCTTATCCAGAGCGACTTACAGGGTGTCAGTTACAGTCCCTGGAGCAGTGTGGGGTTAGATGCCTTGCTCAAGGGCATTTCAACCATGGCTAGGGCGGGATTTGAACCTGCAACCCTCCGATCCCAAGACCAACTCCCTAACCACTAGGCCACAGCTGCCAGAGTCGAAATGGCAAGAAGGGCGGGGGTGTTGAGGGGTGTGAGTTCTTTTGAATATCTCTGTTTTTTAATGAAAGGTGATCCAAAAGTCCTTTTCCTAATCATTTATAGACCACCAAGGTACTTAGGAAAATGTATTGATGAGTTTGCTGATCTGATCTCAGTTATCTGCACTGACTGACTGCAACTTTTTTATCGTAACTGGGGATTTTAACATTCACATAGACAACAACATGGATAATTATGCCAAAGACTTCTGTTCTCTACTTGACACCTTTGGCCTTGTCCAACATGTGAAAGGGCCCACACACACTCAGGGTCACACTCTAGATCTGGTTATTTCTAAAGGTGTTGACATTTCTTTTGTTGTTGTTAAGGACTTGGCTCTTTCTGATCATTTCTGTGTGTTTTTTGACTTACAGATAATTCCAAACATCCAGATAACCTCTGTGTCTGTTAGGAAAAGGTACATAAATGAGAATACTAGTGCTAAGTTTATGGAGGCTATAGCAATGTCACCAACTGTGAGCACAGATACAGTTGATGAACTCCTGGATAATTTCAACTGGAAAATCTCAAATGTCATGGATGCTGTTGCACCTATTAAAACTAAGATGACCTTGAGTAGACAGAGATCACCATGGAGGAACACTATGACAGTAAAGGCATTGAGAACAGAATGCAGGAAAGCAGAGCGTAAATGGAGAAAAACTAAGCTTCAAATACACCACGACCTCTACAAACAAAGTCTCTGTAATTTCAACCATGAGTTAATCAAGGCTAGACAGCAACACTTCTCTAAAATTATTAATAAGAACATCAACAGCACTCGCACTCTGTTTGCTATAGTTGATAAACTTACAAACCCCCCAAAAGAGATAGTCTCAGAACTCTCCTCAAAAGAAAAATGCAATGAATTTGCTCACTTTTTCAATGAAAAAATCAATTCTATAAGGTTAAATATCAACACAAATCTACATAATGATAAAGTGACACAATCCCTACAACCGCCTAGAAATGAATCAACTGTGATGTCAGAATTTAATACAGTTGATCAAAATATCATAGAAGAAACAGTTCAGCATCTTAAATCATCGACATGCTGTCTTGACACAATGCCATCTGACTTTTTTAAAGCTATTGTAAAATCTGTCCAAACAGATCTGCAGCAAATAATAAATTGCTCACTTCAATCAGCCACGTTTCCTAAACCCCTAAAAGTAGCTGCCATCAAGCCACTCTTAAAAAAGCGAACGCTGGATACTTCCAAGTTAACCAACTACAGACCTGTCGCAAATCTTCCTTTTATAGGCAAGATTGTCGAGAAAGTGGTTTTTAATCAACTCAGTAATTTCTTGAACTCCAGTGGACTGTTTGACAAATTTCAATCAGGTTTTCGAGCTCACCACAGTACAGAAACAACTCTTATTAGAGTGTTAAATGACATAAGGTTGAACACTGACTCAGGCAAATTATCAGTTTTGGTCCTGCTGGATCTCAGTGCTGCGTTTGACACTGTGGATCACAGCACACTGCTGAACAGACTGGAAACATGGACAGGACTTCGTGGAACAGTCCTAGAATGGTTCAGGTCCTACTTGGAGGAGCGGAGTTATTTTGTGACCATTGGAAGTAATCAATCAGATCGAGTGGCTATGACATGTGGGGTTCCTCAGGGGTCAGTCCTTGGACCCCTTTTGTTCAGCCTATATATGTTGCCTTTGGGTCAACTATCATAGTTATGCAGATGACACACATATATATCTTGCGCTGTCCCCAGATGACTGCAGTCCTTTAGAGTCATTGTGTAACTGTCTAGAGCAGTGTTACTCAAAGTGTGGTCCGCGAGCGACCTCAAGTGGTCCGTGAGAGGATCTCTTAAAATATTTGAATTTCCCACACAAGTTTGTGGAGTCCTACCTAGGGATACTCGATATATCGCGGCTTGTTCTACGTGAGATGTATGAAATGACTATATCGCGACCATCGAGTACTTGTCACGTAAATGTTTTAAGCCGTCTGCATTTAATTCTCCGGGGATTCGCCTGTCACTCACTCCTGCTGCTCACAGCACGCAGCACACTGCCCCGCCCACCCAGAAACATCCCCTGCGCGCATGCGTACTTTCTGTATCAAATGAGGAGAGGTGAAGCCAAGAGTCCAAGTGAGGTAATCAAAGATGGAGACGGACGACTTGGTTCTGAAGAAAAACAGCTGCGGTCACGTCTCTCGTTTTCGCGTGGTCACGTCAGCTGCTCCAATATTTTCAAGTGCGCCCTTATTGCCGACTTTATGGCAAACACTTTTAAAAAACTGGAAAGTCAGCGCTAGCTTACTGCAGCATGTGGACACTTCCGGTTTTCAAAATAAAACGTGGGTGTTAAATGTATTAAACGTTTATTTATAAAATATGAAGAATGGTTAAAATTTGATTTAAAAAAGTGTCTCATATGCCAAGTATGATTCTGCACTGCTTCAATGCTCATATGTACGTTATGAAATATATATATATATAAGTGTTAAAATGCTATAAAAAAGAGTGTGTGTCGTATAGCAGGTGTAGCTCGACTGTTCTACACTGATTTTGAGCCAATAGGTCACAGGACCTGGAAGCTATTGAGCTTTAAAGCTCATATTTACATCATGAAATGTATTAAAAATTCATAAAAAATATGACAAGTGTTAAAATGCTATAAAAGAGGTGTGTCTCACAGCAAGTGTAAATCTACTGTTCTACGTTGATTCTGAGCAATTACAATGCTATCATGGAAATAATGACAATATTTATTAGAAATAAACAATACAAAACAACAACAACAAAAATATCGAAATATATATCGTGTATCGCGATATAGCTTAAAAATATCGAGATATTGGTTACAGGCCATATCAGCCCTAGTCCTACCTAACATTATTTGAAGTGTAAAGCGAATTTGTTCTCTGAACAAAAATGCAGACAAATATTTTTTTTAAATATGTATAATGGATATATGAAGATAAATCTGAATTAGCAGTGCCCAAATTGTTGCCTAAGCAACCACGGCGTCTCCTATAGACAAAATCATTCCGCTGTCACGTCAGTAAGTAAGGAAAAGAAAGCAAGGAAAAGAGCAGCAAAAGCTGTGAACTTTAACTAAAACAAGGCACGGAGAGGATGGGAAACAATGATGGATAGGTGGCTGAAGACGGGGTCAGGTGGTCCCTGAAATTTTTTTTTTTGACAAAGTGGTCCTTGGTCTGAAAAAGTTTGAGAAACACTGGTCTAGAGCAAGTAAAAAATTGGATGAACCAAAATTTTCTGCAATTAAATCAAGAAAAAACTGAGGTCATTGTTTTTGGGAATAAAGAGAAGAGGGTTGCTGTCAGTAAACACCTTGAGTCACTGTCTCTAGAAACTAAAGACCAAGTCCGAAACCTTGGCGTGTTGATAGACTCAGATCTGACCTTCAACAGTCACATAAAATCAGTCACCAAAACAGCCTTCTACCAACTTAAGAACATATCCAGAGTTAAGGGCTTTATGTCCCAAACAGATCAGGAGAAGCTAATCCATGCTTTCATCTCCAGTAGACTGGACTACTGTAATGGTCTTTTGACTGGACTCCCCCAA
Organism: Collichthys lucidus; assembly: GCA_004119915.2. Lineage (NCBI taxonomy): Eukaryota > Metazoa > Chordata > Actinopteri > Sciaenidae > Collichthys > Collichthys lucidus. The sequence goes on from CM014083.1 coordinate 1,649,434, forward strand.
AAAAGTATCAAACAGCTGCAGCTCATTCAGAACACTGCAGCTCGAGTTTTGACCAGAACAAGGAGATCAGAGCACATCACCCCAGTTCTTAAGTCTTTACACTGGCTCCCAGTTAGCTACAGAATAGATTTTAAAGTTCTGCTACTAGTTTACAAATCACTGAATGGTTTAGGCCCACAATACATAAACGACATGTTAGTAGAATATAGACCCAGTAGGGCTCTGAGATCTACTGACTCAGGTCAGATAGTGGAGCACAGAGTTCAAACCAGACACGGTGAAGCAGCATTTAGCAGTTATGCTGCTCACAACTGGAACAAACTACCAGCAGAACTGAAATCAGCCCCAACTCTTAGCACTTTTAAATCCAGGTTAAAAACTTTTCTCTTTTCACGTGCTTATAGCTGAGCTCTTTTAAAGAACTTTTAAAGAAATTTTTATTATAATCCAGTGATTCGTTTAATGTTTTAAATTGTTTTCAAATTTGCTGTTTTAATGATTTTAAATGACATTCTGATGTTTTTAATTAAATTTTCTTCTCTTTCTATTTTTTTTATTTCTATTGTTATTGCTTAATGTCAAATGTTTTCCCTTGCCTCTGTAAAGCACTATGAATTGCCTTGTGTACGAATTGTGCTATACAAATAAACCTGCCTTGCCTTGCCTTGCCTTGCCTTGTTGTTGCCATTCCAATCTGCGTAAGTGGACATCTGTGTCTCCAGACTAGAATGTACTGACAATAACACCTCCAAGAGTAAAAACATTCTCTTTGACTAATTCTGGGGCGTATAGTATTTGGGGTGTGATCTTTGGGTTTAAAGTATATGCACCATCACAAGTTCGTCAGAATGTGAGGCTGACTCAAGCACTTCAGATGTACTTTGAGAGTGTCTCTAATTCTCCTTGGCCAAGCGTCAATAAAGAATACAGCATAAGACATCAGAGGCTCCTGAACACTTTTTATTTCTTCCTGACCTCACAAGTTCTATGATTTCCCATGGTCTGTGAATGCGTCTAAATGTCTCAGGCCGGACTCAAACAGGACTCAGGCGCAGAGGTGTTAATGATCTTTTTTACTGAAATAACAAAAAACCCTCGACCAAGTGAGGCTATGGTAGGCTATAAAAATACAGGCCTAAACTAGGGAAAACCAAAATCACTCCAACGGAGGAAAACTACTAAACTAGTTTATGAAAAGGTTATCAAAATCAAAATCACTCGCCAAGAAGAAAAACAACAGGCTGCAAAACAATAACTGAAAGTGCTACAACATAAAACTAGGAAACAAAAAAGCTCGACTAAGAATTTACAACAGAAAATCACTCAACCGAGAAAAATAAACAAAAGAACACTTGAGCAACAATGCTAAGGCTATGGACAAGGAAACAAGGCTTTGGCGATCAGTCTAATGACGAAACACTTTGACACAGGACAAGGGGAGACGCAGACAATATATACACAGGGTAATGGGAAACAGGTGGAAACAATCAGGGCGGGGAAGACAATCAGACCGGTGACACATGAGGAAGGGCAAGTGAACTGAAACGAGTTGAGTCAGGTGTATGAAGTACGGCGCAGGAGCGAGGTTGATGTGTGAGACCGGGACTTTTATGTTGGTTTTTTGGTGTGGTTACGACTGACAGTCACCGAGTCCTGTAAACAAACCGTTCAGCAGTAAATGCAGGTTTGTTCAATATCGCCTCGTCATTCATCACGCGTCCGGCTGGACGCTACAATAGTAACGAGTAACGATTCAGCACATGAAAAATGTATCGGAGTAAAAGTATTACATTCATCAAAAATATGTAATGCAGTAAAAGTGGAATATGGGGAAAAAATAATACTCCAAAAAAGTACAGATACTGCATTTTAGTACTTGGGTACAGTACTTAAGTGGTTCCACTTCGTTACTATACATCTCTGTCTGAGAGGCAATTTGAGACCCGTGCAAAGATCGAGGGGCCTCAGCACTGAGCCCTGGGGCACCCCATGGTGAGGTGATGTGAAGTGGACAACTGTCCAAACCAGCATACACTGAACGAGCGCCATGTTAGTTAGGATTCAAACCAAGAAAAAGCCAAACCAGAGATGCCCATGTTTGAGAAAATATAAAGGAGGATGCAATGGTTAAGTGTGTCAAAGGCAGTTGATCAGTCAATCAGAATAAGTACAGAGGACTGTGGTGCTGCTTATGCTTCAGTTTTCTTTCACTCTTGAAACTAGATTGATTTGGATTTGATTTGGATCACCCGTAGATGACAGATACTGACTCGCAGCTCTTATTGTTCACTTGCCCTCATTTGTTCACAAATGCACAGAGTTGAATTCTGAATGAATTTAGAATTCTGAAGGATTCAGATTCAGACCACCCCAGAAATATTCAGACCGCCACAGCAGTGTAATGCTTACACTTGCTGAATGTGTTTACCTTACCAGGCAGTTGATTTATTTTATTTAATACAAGAGGCCTACAATTTAACCAAAGTAATAAAATGAAATATAACAATCCTAACATTACATTTAATTTGAAATGTAATATTAAATTAAAAAAATGTAGTAAAATTATATATAAGTCATGTAGTTGTGTTCCAGACAGAACAGCAGGGACCACCCCAAAAAAATGTGGTTACCACACACACTGTGACCACAGCCCCAGAAGGTCTGGGCTTAGCCCAGAAAATAGTGGTAGAGCAGGTTGTCCACTAATCAGAACATTGGTAGTTTGATCCCCGGCTCCTGAAGACTGCATGTCAAATTGTCATTGGGCAAGATACTGAACCACAAATTGCTCACAAAAGCTGTACCATCGATGTATGAATGTGTGTGTCAATGAGCAAGTGTGATATGAATGGTTACAAGACTAGAAAGGCACTATATAAGTGCAGTCTATTTACCATTTAGGCCCATAGGGGTGGAGATGTGATGATTCACCTGCTACACCTCATCTCCGCTGATGTAGATGTAGGTGTATCTTCGCCTTCTTTTTTTTCTGAAATCAATTACCTTTCTGGGTAGACCCCCCCCCCCCTCTCTCTCTCTCTCTCTCCCCATCTCTCTCTCTATCTCTCCCTATCTCTCCATCTGTGCACATGTCTCATTAATGCATGTTACTAACCAAACTTCCCCGGAGTTTCTGTGCTCTGCTGTGATCCTGCACGACGAACACTACATATATTATTACTGTCATAATTACTACCATATTTGTTATGTAATCATTTTTATCATTCATTGTGATTTATTGTCATTTTGTCAGTCATTATAATTGTACAATCTGTTTGTGTTGATTTGTTTTGTACATGTGACATCCATTGCACGTCTGTCTGTCCTGGGAGAGGGATCCCTCCTCTGTGGCTCTTCCGGAGGTTTCTTCCACATTTTTTCCCTGTTAAAGGTTTTTGTGGGCAAGTTTTTCCTCACTCGAACCGAGGGTCTAAGGACAGAGGGTGTCACTCCCTGTACAGATTGTAAAGCTCTCTGAGGCAAATGTACTTTGTGACTTTGGGCTATACAAATAAAATTGATTTGATTTTGATTTGATTTGATTTGATTTGATTTGATTTGATTTGATTTAACCAGCTTTTTGTTGACGTTGAGCAGTAGGTTGTTTCTTAACTGCATGATTGTTGATTTTTTCCAATTGATATGAATTCTCATTCCTGTTTGAAATCCAAACTTTACACCAGAATTGTCTCCATGTTGGCAATTACAGTCTTGGTGTGTGAACATAAGGGGGTGAGGACACAGTGCTGGGGGGCTCTGGTGTTGAATTCTAGTCTGGAGGAGGTGTGACCACCAACTGCCTGACGTCTGTTTGTGTGAATGAACATGAACACGTGAATAAGTCTAGTTGAAACTGAAAGTAAACAGTGGCTCAGTGGAACAAAAAAAGCAAAAGGGTTGGCAAGCATGTGGTGCATATTCAAGCTGTTGGGCAGTATCTGTGACTCAGATCTTTTATGAATAAATGTTAATACATTTAAAATAATAAAACCAAGATTTCACCAGTGGCATAAATTAGGGTTTAAACAATATGGAGAGCTTGCATTAACAAAGAGAACTTCCTCCACCAGCAAGCAGACCACAGTGAATGCCAGGACTGTCTAAGAGGTCCATTGACAAAGCTGTCATGTGGTAAAGGGGTCCAGCCATTCTTTGTTGAACAAGAACCATTTGGAGATTTTGTTAAGGAACTGATGCCTAATGCAAAAATTATGTCATGGCTGACCCTTCACTCCATGATTGATGATGCCCCCAAGGAAATAAAGAAGGTGGTGACTGAGGCCATGAGGGGAGTTGTTCATATCACTACCACAAATTCCTGCATTCAGACAGCAGGGCTTTATTGGTGTCACTGCCCATTGGATTGACCCTGACACTCTCAGCAGCCCTGGCCTGTAAAGAGACGTTTGCACACATTTGATGCACTACATTGAATGACTCCATTTAGCTCTGCATGGAGTACGGCTGTTCTATTTTTGATGGGCGCCACAAGCAGCCTGCATCAATTTACACGGAGCACCTCACAGAAACGGCATAGAGAATCCTGTGTATTTACAAAATAAAATACCCAGTGCAAACTGCTCGTCATAAAAACAAAAGTGAATAAATTACTACATAGCATATTTACATATTTAGACATATTTAGAAGCAAATAAATCTGAGCAAGTAAACAAAGTCTGGTAGGCTAAACGCTCCACTTCTGAGACAGCCAGTAAGACACCATCTCCACTGCCCTCCACTCAGTCTACACCTTGAAAATAACTACAACAGAATGTTGCTGACAAATTTAGCATTCCAGGCTTGAGTAACACTCTGAAACTGGATATTGGACTTCCTCACAAACAGACCTTGGAAAGTTGGTAGTCACACCTCCTCCAGACTGGAGCTCAACAAGGGAGCTCCCCAGGACTGTGTCCTTGGCCCCCTTATCGTTACACTTATACGTCATAACTCTACATTTACTAAAATGAAGATAACTCTTGATTTCAAACAGAAATGAGAATTCATATTGGGAAGAAATCAACAATCTTGCAGAGTGTCAGTAAAAACGACTGGTCCTTGATCGGTCCTTCGCAGGTCCGTGACGGTAATGTAATCCCCCGCGAATGACGTAGTCAGTGAGGCCCCGACGGGAAACGCCCCTAAGCAGTCTGTGTGAAAACCAGCTGCAATGCCTCATTTGTCCACGGGGAGAAGCAGTGATGTTCCGCTCTCACTGTAGACCAGTGGTGCCCAACCAGAAGCCCGGGGGGGGGGGGGCAATTTTCGCAACCGCACCGGCTGGCTGTATGTGTGTGTGTGTGTGTGTGTGTGTGTGTGTGTGTGTGTGTGTGTGTGTGTGTGTGTGTGTGTTTGTGTGTGCGTGTGCGCATGTGTAGTCTACCTGTGACACGACGTTATGGGAAATTGACAGCTGACCCCGGCAGTGGCCTAGCAACAGCAACAGGTTAACATGGCGGAGGGCCCGAGCAAACCGAAACGTCCCAAGACCTATCATTTTCACTCTGAATGGGAGGAAGATTATTTTTTTGTTTATTTTAATAAAGCGCCCATTTGTCTGATCTGCAATGCAAAGGTGGGATTGGAAAAAAAAGCGAATGTCAAGCGTCATTACAAGATGATGCACGCCGGGAAGTATGAGAAGGAATACCCCGCAAAAACCCCTTTACGTGCCGCAAGACTCAAGGAACTGAAAGCATGCCTGTCTGAGCAGCAGGCACAATTCACCAGACCTAATGAACAGTCGAAGGCCGCAACAATTGCTTCATATCGGGCTAGTCACATCCTTGCTAAACACAAGAAGCCATTCAAAGACGGCGAGGCGTGGAAGGAAGGCTTTCTGGAGGCCGCGGATAGCCTATTTGACGGCTTTAAAAATAAAACGGAGATCATGAAGGCGATTAAAGATGTACAAATGTCCCGCAATACCACTACAAAGCGATGTGAGGTAATGGCTGTGGACGTGGAGGACGTGTCCCACTAGCTGCCTCCGCTCTGCCCTTGGATTGGAATGGACTTTTCAATTTCTGGCCTGTTCTGCCACCTGCAACTTGTGATTGACTGTTCTTATTATGATTGCATGGCAGTGTTTGTCCAAATCTGTTGTACTTATGTTTTACTGATGTAGGCCTACTTATAAGTCTGTTGTAGCCTACTTTATGCTTATGTGGACATAAAGTAAAGTGGTAAACAAAGTAGTATTGTGTTGTTGTGAAGTTACTGCAGGCTGGCGACGATGTTTGTGGTTTGAAATGTTGGTATTGGACTGGTAGACCCCGGAGGGGTTGGCTACTGAAAAGTAGACCTCGGGTCAAAAAAGGTTGGGCACCCCTGCTGTAGACTGTCTAAAGACACATCCGAACAGTTATGCTCGGGTGAGCGAGTGAGCCAATCAGCTAATCAGCGGATCAGTTGATGGAAAAAAAAGTTGTGATAAGATAACACTGAGGCAGCGCTGCAGCCGCTCGTATCTGCAACTCTATGTCACGCACAACAACAACATGCCAACATAAACGTTTTATTAAAGAAAACTTCGCTCGTAATGTCCGTTTTTAAGTATATTTTTTTGGGCCTTTTATGGATATGACAGCTGAAGAGAGACAGGAAGGAGGGGGCAGAGAGACGGGGAATGACACGCAGTAAAGGGCCGTCTGATGCTTCTGTTTGATGCTTTCTGAAGCCTGCACTATGAAACACATTTGATTTGATAGTACAGTATACTGTACAGTATGATGGATACTGATGTCCAGCTGTGGCTTTCACTACATGCAGATTAGGAGCGAGCGAGAAAGAAGAGCTTCAGCAATTATGTACAGTGAGGACAGAATAGCCTAGATGTTGCTGATTTGGTAAACAGTGACTATAGGCTAAATGATGTAAAGCATAAATGGAAAGAATAACGGGCTGAATCAAGTCAAGTATGTTTGGTTTTAATAAATTTCATTCCATGTAAGACTTTATTCGCAAGGAGGCTAAGCCAGGAACAAAACAGGAGCTTGTCGAGGACATACAGACGTTTTGGCAACCGAGAGTCACCATGGCCATGGCAACAGACTTATCTCTGAACTTCAAAAGCTGTGCGGTGTATTATTATAATGGAGGGGGGCATAGTGGAAAATAAACAGTGGTGTCCATGTAGAATAAAAACATAACATATATACTGCAAACTTTATTAAAACCAAACATACTTCACTTATTTCATACATATTCTTTCCATTTACGCTTTACGCCATTTAGCCTATGGAATGGACGAAAATGAAATGAGTCATTCATGTTCATGAGCACAATCAAATCACAAGGCTACTGTATACAGTACTCAAACCAGCTGCATTTTCCGCTCTGTGATCTGTGACACTGGGAGACCAAAAAGCCCCTTACTGTAAGCGCAAACAAAAGGTTGAGCAACAAGAAAGCTAATGCGGTGTGTAAGCTACGTCATCTCCAGGTAGAACAACTTTAAAAAAGTTCTGTTAGAGAAGCGCCATCTCCTGGTCATAGCCTGTAATTACATGAATGGGTGGAGTTACAGTAAAAAATAGACATGCCCTGGAGAAGGAGGGGTTCACTCCGGTCACGGAACTTGGCAGGCAGTTGGCTGGAAGTCAGCTGGAAGACGGCTTCCATTCAGCTGGCTTTCAGCTTGAAGGGAACTTTTGAGTTGCTACTACTGTATTGCTTGATTTTGGTCTGAGATGCTAGTGCTCTAGTTTGAGATCTAGTAGCAGTGTATTAACCTTTAACTTCAACCATAGCCATTTTTAGTAAGGTACAGTACCTGTACTTTTACTCATGGCTATCAGGTGCTTCATTCACCATTGCAGCTATGGTGCTAGTTTTCTTTACTTCCTCTCAGTATTTAAGATGTGTATCATCAGCCGGCTGATGCTGCTCTTACAGCCAAATGATTGCTGGCCTACTGTAACTAACACACACAGAACAAACAGTCCAGCTCCCTGTGTCTTCACTTGTCCAATGAACTAATGCATGTGCATGTGAGGACCTGTTGGTGTAAGTGTCTTCAAGGAAAGCTCACTAAATTAACTGTACATGCTAAAAAAAACAAAAACAAAAAAAAACTTCAATATCCTAATCATCTTTCAACTTCCCTGCAAACTTGATGATTATGCCCTACGTCTCCTGCTCTGCATGAGGCACAAGATATTGGAGTTCCTGCCTTGATTTACAGTCTTTTCAAAAGAACGGCATATCTCCATGATAAATCCACTGAGAGTATGAGTGAGAGGGTGCTGTGCTTTTACTCTAGGCTACAATGAAAACAGAACTCACAATACATCAATAACCACACTGACGAAGCCAAATATTTCAAGGAAATTACTCTGAGGTCTTAATATTCCAGGAATATGTCAGAATGAGAGGAGTTGGAGAAAGTGACTTGTTGATTTATTTTACTCCGCATTCTTTATCCATTTTCTCTGCTTAACCGTTCCTTCGTCTTTACCTCATGGGTCAAAGTGCTTATGGCTGTCCAATAACATCGAATAAAAAACAGATCTAGACTCACGATTACCTGCTTTTACGGTTTGGAAAGGGGGGGGGGGGGGGGGGGGGGGGTCTTCACAATGTGAGAATAAAAGCTGTTTATCTTCAAAGAGAAACAGGTGAAGAAGTTGTTTCTCTGAATCATGTCAGTATCAGTAGGTCTCATATATATCAGTCACAGCTTTAAAGATGTCAAGCTAAAAAATAAATCCCTTGTTCCTCAGTCTGGTAGGCGCTGTGTTGCATTGAGACCGAAGCAGAAGGTCACTCTTTTCTGTCTGATATTCCTCTAATATAGAAACCCCTGCCAGGTGGTCAGGCCCAGGCCCCTAAGGATTATGGGAAAGAGGAGGACAATAATGGGGGAACAGATAGTGTTGCTCCCCAGTTGAAAAAAAAAAAAAAGGAAACTTGCTGACATTTGGAGATGGTCTCTATTGCCTCCACTGAGAGTAAAAATGTGTTAATGTGTGTAAAACATGGATTCCCCTGGTTGTTCTGTGCGTCTGGTAGTTCTTTGGAATGTGTCCAATGTTTTACACAAATGATGCTTACATCATTTTGTGCCTGTATTACAATAAAGATTAAACAATAACATGGACAAGCAGTGTGATATGAGCAAATTCTATAAGGAGTATTTACCAATGACAGTATAAAGAATGGACAGAGCCTGAGTGACACCTCCTGTTGGTTACTGAGTGCTGTTTAGGGGTTGAAAATATGGCGCTGATCGTGTCCATGTTGGCTATACTGCCTCTTCCACCTCACAGGTTTAGTATAAATATTGACAGACATGGATCATTTGCGGTCTTGGGGCAGGCCGAATAGCTCCAAAAAGCCATATGTAATGACACCTACCTGACAATCAAAACAGCCACACTGTTAATTCTGCATAACTTCAAACCTAAATATAATCTGAACAGGTGAATTCTAGCAAAAGTTCACCCTCAGTACAGTACAGTACAGTACAGTACAGATTAGCTATACTAAAACAGTTTTTTGTACCAGGCTGTAAACATGTTTATTTCTGCTGTGAAGTCCACCATGGGGATTTATGGAGACGGACTCACTTCTGTAACCAGCCCCAAGTGGACTTTGAGAAATTACAGTTTTTGGCACTTCCACATTGGTTTCATTTTCCAGCCACGACCCTTGGTATTTACGCAACTATCATATTGGAGTTAAATCACACCTTATCTTAACAATGCTTGATATATTCTCTCTTAATCTTAAAGTAAGAATAATCAATAAGTCAATTGTGTATTTTACTGTTTTATTAGTGAAGTACTCAAAGATGTTACTTTTTCAGATAATTTTTTATCGTCCTTGGTCTAAATTGGGATTACACAACTGGATGAAAATATCTACCACTATTTATAATATATATATTTTTTTCATTTTAATCCATAACTTAGGGGTGTGCCTCCGAGTGACAGCCGCTGCTCAGTGACAGACTTACAGCTCTAAGCCGAAGAAAGTGTGAGAGGACTAACTTGGATTAAGGAGACTCGAGGACACACCTGCACAAATGTCACCTGTTGTTCAGATGATGGTAGCCAGTTAGAATATTTTACCTTATTTCTTGATTCCATAGTCTAAACAACTACCTATTAACACAATCCCATATGAAACTGAAGAAAGAACTCTGCTGCTGTCTCTGATGAATAAAATGTTAAAAATTCACCTGATATATCGGTCTCAATTTGGGGTGGACACGTACACATCCAAACAAGAGTGTTTGTCTCTCTGTGAGGGTGTGCAAGCAGGAACAATGAAAGGTAGTCAATGTAAATAGGGGCAATGGTAATGATACATTCTTGTCATAATCTGAGCTTACCTCGGGGTCGTCTTTCTTCTTCCTCCAGATAGGAAAACTCTGTGGAGTTCCTTATCACACAGCCAGAGATAACAGGGCTCCAGTACAAAGCAATGTTTGCTCACAAGTGAAGCAGCTTCAATTCCCACTGAGGAATCCCACCTTGTTCTGGGACAGAAGACAGACAATCGAGACAATATAAAGAGTATAGTGAGCTCATTTACATGAAGAACTTGACAGACAGAGAAACCGAGGAGATAACAACAAACACACCCAAGTTTAAGTCAAAGGAGAAGCAGGGATTCACTGCATCTACTGTACTTGCACCTCCTTCTTATCCCTGTACTCCTCCAACTCCACCACAGGCTCCCCTGAGTTCATGGTTAATACTATTTGTCTAATAATAAAGTATAATAGTATAAAGTAAAACAGTTTGCAAGCAGCAGGTTTAGTTGAGGAAGCTGTCACATTAACCTTGTCACCACATCTGTGTGTTTGCTTGTTCTGGCTTTGATTGGGGCATATGAATGACAGTATATATCACAAAATCCTGAGGTTATTTTTGCAAAACAGACAAAGGACATTTCAGGACAAAATCTTGTTTTTTAGTCCTCAATAGCTGATGACTGACATGACTGACATGTCAGTTCTGCAACCATCATTTATTCTTCTACAAAGGTATATAACAGAACTATCTGCCTACCTTTGTCTGTCTTAGAGACTGTGTAACATCTCACAGGCTCCTTTTCTTAGCACAGATACGCAGTCATGTGTTAGCTGGCAGCTGATGTAAAGACCTACCAGAAAGTCGGAGTTGCCAGTGAACTGTCTAAAACTTTGGTGTCACTGCCGGCTACACTTAATTGCTTCCATGAGCTGTGTGTCAGTGCCATTGCATTCTTTATTTCCCTATGGAAACAGGCTTACCATGTGTGAACATAGCATCTCTAGCCTAAATGATAAATGGACTGTACTTATATAGTGCCTTTCTAGTCTTCCGAAAACTCAAAGTGCTTTCACACTACATCAAAATTGACTCCCTATGTCTTGCCCCCACCAGGGTGGCAAGAAACTTAGGGGTTATGATTGATGACTAACTACCAAGTCATCCAGTTGCCTCAGTTGCCCGGTCATGCCGCTATGCAATTTACAACATCAGAAAAATCAGATCTTACCTAACTTAACATGCTACTCAACTTCTTGCTACACAAGCTGTGGTCATCTCTCTTAATAAAAAGCATCTTCTAAATGTAAATGTAATAGTCGCCCATTCACACAGATTCATACTCTGATGGTGCAGTCTTTGGGAGCAATTTGGGGTTCAGTATCTTGCCCAAGGACACTTCAACATGAAGACTGGAGGAGACAGGATTCAAACCTTCGATTTTCTGATTAGTGAATGACCTGCTAAACAGCATACAGCCTTTATCTTAAATGAGACACATAAATGCAAGACCTCCAACGCCCCACCCCTACTTTCAACATCTCCGTCATTGATCTGGATGCGGGAAAGAAGAGAAAAAGAGAGTATTTAAAGCATGAAGACAGACAAGCATAGATTCGTCTAACCTCTATAGATATAGATAAATATAGAACTTGTAACCTCAGTCTTCAGGGTTCCCACACCTTTTTCATGAACAAATTCAAGCACTTTTTAAGCACCTTCAAGCACCAGTTTTCCCATTTTTCCAGCACCTTTAAATAGGTAGCCTACTAGTTGTGTTTGCCATGATGGTCATGGGAAGCACAGCGGTGCCACTGTATGGCATAATAATATGGGTCTAATTAGCATTATTTCATATGGTGGTAGATTGACTGTTTTGATTTTTAACTAATTGTGAATTGGCTTGTATTCTCAGCTTGTGAGCGATGTATTGTGTAACTACCATAGCGCAATAACAGTGACCAACAGGTGTCGATAGTAGTCTACTGTTATTTCTCAGCAGAACACCAAGCGAGTATGATAACTGAGTTCTTCTTCATAATATTCACTCGGTGTCTCGCTATGGGATGCAGCCTCCTGCAGCCCTGATAGAAGCATTTATCTCAATCCGCCAATCCTGATTGGGCGTTGAATGTGTTCATCCGCGCCGCACCCAGTAGTCCCATCTACTATATATAGTGTGCGCGGATAACATTCCCCTAATTCAAAACCTCTTCTCACCTGAGAACTTATCTCACGTCAGAGCTTTTCTCTAGCTTAACTGTCCACCAGACGGATCTTGCTAGCTTCCGTCACCGGACGCTAGTGTTGTGCTCTGGCTTCTGCCTTGTCCGTTCATACCAGACCGGACCGGTAAGTATTCTTTTCCGACCCCTCCACGGCGGAATTCCTCTCGGCTCCCCTCCACGGACGCTCGAGTTGGTCGAGCTAAGTTAGCACACCAGCTACCCCCTCGACCCCACGCTAGCACACCAGCTAGCCACGACCCTTTTCTCCACTAGCGCTCCAGCTTGTTGGCGAAATGGAGACCACTAAAAATCCTCACACCAGAGGAGACTCTCGGCTCTGTTGCTGCGGGAACAAAATTTCAGGGAGGGACACCCACCCGGTGTGCAGTACCTGCCTGGGGGTTGACCACGCCAGGTTAGCCCTCGAAATTCCCGGGTCCTGTGGACACTGCAAAGTGTTCACAGTCAAGAGCCTCAGACGCAGGCTAGCCCGCCAAGCTAGCCTCGCAGACCGTGACCCGTTTCTCCCCGCCGCTGACCTAGGCGCAGCCGCGGAGGAAGACGAGGTCATGGCCGGGGAAGTTCCGGAGACTGGCTACGACTGGGCCGCCCAGTGCGAGCAGCTCCAAGCTCCCCCGTTTCCCGACGCGGACCGTGACCCGTCTCTCCCCGCCGCTGACCTAGGCGCAGCCGCGGAGGAAGACGAGGTCATGGCCGGGGAAGTTCCGGAGACTGGCTACGACTGGGCCCCCCAGTGCGAGCAGCTCCGAGCTCCCCCGTTTTCCGAGGAAGACGTGCTGGAAATTGGCCTCACAGAGGATGACGATGACGCCTCGTTCCTCATATCAGAGGACGAGGAGGAAGACGACACCTCCGTGGCCCCAGCCCTGGCTGTAAAGCCGAAGCTGCCCGAGTCTACCAACAGGGAGGAAGGCGGGGTGAGCTCTCCAGCTCCCTCCCTCCATGTGGACCTGCTCAGCACGTGCAAACGTGCGGCAGAGAAGCTGGAGGTCCCCTGGCCGGCTGCAGTAGCGGAGCCCACCGGGTCCCGCTATGAAGGCAAGCGGCTCCCCCTGGCTCGTAGTGCGGTGAAACAGCTTCTTCCCGTCTTCCCCTAGTTGCTGGCCGAGCTGTCCAAAACTTGGAATTACTGCCCGTACAGCAACAGGAGCCCCATCCCGGGCGCAGCATCCCTCGACTGCGAGGCGATGGAAGCCCAGGGTCTCCTCTTGATGCCTCCGGTGGAAGCCCCCGTAGCTGCGCATCTCTGCCCGGGCAGCACGAGCCAGCTATCTGCAGCCTCCTCCAGGCGTCCGACGCTGCCAACCAAGCCCGAGCGGTTCCAGTCTGCACTGGCCGAGAGGGCGTATAAGGCAGCCGCCCTTTCGGCCAGAGCTCTCAGCACCCACACCATCACCTCCAGTGCAGCACAAATCGTTTGCTCAAGCTGCCTCTCAGCCGCCGCATTTCAAGATGCCGAAGCGGCCGCAGCAGCTCGGCCCGCCCCTCCCTCCGAGGAGAGAGCCCGGAGCCGGCTGGCACAGAAAATTTCCTGCCTCGACCGCAGTCCCGCCGCCGCCACCGGCCGCCGCGGCCTCAGTCCCCCAGGCGAGGAAGAAGAAGAGAGCGGCCTGACAGCCCTCCTCTCTTCGGGTGGAGCGTCCTGCTGTAACCCGTTATGCAGACCCACCGTTCTGGCTTTTTTGTGTGCGTCCCACGCCGCCGCTGCCCACCCCAGAGCCGGTACACGGGAGGAGAGACATCGCCTCGGAGGCTGCTGCGCCCCGAGCAAAATGTCCGCAAGCACACACATACACACATGTCCCCAAACGTGTGAAAATAAAAAGACATCTGTCACAGCCAGGCCACGAGCCGAGGGTGCAGATAGCAAAAAAAAAAAAAAAAAAAGCCAAAATGAACAAAAATACCCTGTCTATAAGCAGTGTGGCCACCAAGCCCTCTGCGGCTCTGCCCCCGAGGTGGGCATCTCCATCCCCGGGGAGCAGAGCAACAGGCTCCGCCGCTTCTGCGGCGATGCCCAGGGGTTATTTCCCAGCTCTACCGCAAGGGGGCGCCACAGCACCGCTGTCGGGACCTCCCGTGATAGAGCAGGGGCTGCAATGCGCTTCTCCTCTTTCTCTCAAGTGGGAGAATTGGAAAGCAACCGCAGCTTCACCGTGGGTGTTACGCACGATTTCTCGGGGATACCGGCTCCAATTCGCCGCTGTCCCTCCCCGTTTCTCCGGCGTAATACAGTCACGAGCACAGGGAGAATTACCTCGAATCTTACAGGAGGAAATCCTCTCTCTGTTAGAAAAAAGAGCCATTTCTGTCGTATCTCCCGAACAGAGTCTGTCAGGTTTTTACTCCAGATATTTCCTCGTTCCCAAACGGGGGGGGAGAGGAATCCGCCCTATTCTGGACCTGCGGGCCCTGAACAAGTTTCTGCGGAAATACAAATTCAGGATGCTGACACATGCGGCACTGTTGCGTCTAGTAAGACCGAACGATTGGTTTTCGTCCGTGGATCTGAAAGACGCGTATTTCCACATTCCCATTTACCCCCCTCACAGACGATATCTCCGATTCGCCTTTCGGGGGGTGTGCTACGAATATCGTGTGCTCCCATTCGGCCTGTCTCTCAGCCCGAGGGTTTTCATACGGTGCACAGAGGCCGCCGTGGCCCCGCTCAGACGCCGGGGCATACGGCTGGCCACATATTTGGACGACTGGCTCCTGCTGGCGCAGTCAGAACAGGAGGCCAGGGTTCACACACGCATTGTCACGGAACACCTAATAAATTTGGGGTTTGTGATAAATATGGAGAAGAGCCAACTCTCTCCGACGCAGGAGATATGCTTTCTAGGATTATCCCTGCGCTCCGTGCCATTCACTGCTCGCCTCTCGGAGGAGAGAGTGAAAGCTTTCAAAGCGTGCCTCGCGCGCTTCCGTCGACGCAGGTCTGTCCAGTTCCGACTGTGTCTTCGGCTGCTGGGTCTGATGGCTTCAGCCATCCTCGTGACCCGCCTCAGTCGTCTTCACATGCGGAAATTTCAGCGCTGGGTCGCTTCGCTCAGGCTGGATCCCGTGCGTCATGGCGCACGGTGGATAACCGTCACAGCAGACTGCGTGACGGCTCTGCGCCACTGGCGGGCCCCATCTTTCCTGACTCAGGGGGTGTCCATGGGCACTGTCTCGTCCAGAAAGGTGGTCACCACAGACGCCAGCCTATCCGGCTGGGGTGGCATTTTCGAGGGCAGAGGTGTGAGAGGACGCTGGAGCCAGGCTCTCCAACGCCTTCATATAAACGTTCTCGAGCTCTCAGCTGTGTTTCTGTCTCTGAAACACTTCCTTCCGTTCCTCTCGGGCCGCCACGTCCTGGTGAGGACGGACAACACGACGACAGTAGCGTATATAAACCGTCAAGGGGGGTTACGCTCTCGTGTGTTGCACACTCTGGCACGCAAACTGATCCTCTAGGGCAGTCTGCACTTTCTTTCCCTGAGGGCGACTCACGTCCCGGGGACCCTGAACGCAGGTGCCGACCTGCTGTCCAGGGGTGCGCCGATGTACGGAGAATGGATGCTGCACCCGCAGGTCATGGAGCAGATATGGGCGCGCTACAGCCGCGCCAGAGTAGATCTGTTCGCATCCAGAGAAAACGCTCAGTGCGAGCTGTTCTTCTCTCTACGCACTCTGGACGCTCCCCTGGGCGTAGACGCACTAGCGCACGCTTGGCTGCACGAGCTGCTCTACGCGTTTCCTCCACTGGCCCTAATACCCCCCACCCTCGCCAGGGTGAGGGGGCGCAATCACAGGCTGATCCTGATAGCTCCACACTGGCCAGCGCTGCACTGGCTAGCGGAGATACATCAGATGCTGTGCGCCCAGCCTTGGCAGCTGCCGGTGCGCAGGACTGCTCTCGCAGGGGTGGGGGGGGGGGGGGGGGGGGGGGGGGGGGCGGTGTTCCACCCGCACCCGGAGCGACTGCAACTGTGGGCCTGGCCCGTGAGTGGATCAATTTGACCACTTCCGCAGAGTGTGGTTAACACTATACAAAACGCCAGAGCTCCATCCACTAGGTCTCTGTACGACTCTAAGTGGAGAGTGTTTGAGCGGTGGTGTCTCGAACGAGACCACATCCCTTTTCAGTGTTCTGTGCCAACGATACTGTCGTTTTTGCAGGACCTGATTGATAAAGGAAACGGTTAAGGTTTATCTGGCGGCTATAGCGGCCTGCCATATAGGCCAACACCCTTTGGTGTGCCGGTTTATGAGGGGCGCGCGTAGGCTTCTCCCTGTCTCCAGACCACTAATACCTCCGTGGGATTTAGCGGTGGTTCTGGAGCGGCTTAAAGGCCCCCCATTTGAGCCATTGCTAGGAGCGAGTCTCAAACACCTGTACCTTAAGACGGTGCTGTTGCTGGCTCTCGCCTCTGCGAAGCGAGTGAGTGATATCCATGCGCTCTCTGTGAGCCCAGCGTGCGCTCAGTTCGCCCCGGGGAACACACGTATGGTTCTGAAGCCCAACCCGGTATTTGTACCTAAGGTGGTGGGCTCATGTTCCCCGATTGAGCTCGCAGCGTTCGCCGCTTCTCCTGGAGAGCAGCGAGCGCACATGCTGTGTCCGGTTCGAGCTGTGCGCTCTTATATGGACAGAACGCAAAACATCAGGAGGAGCGATCAGCTGTTCGTCTCCTGGGCTGAACCCCGAAAGGGACAGCCGGTCACAAAGCAGCGCCTCGCCCACTGGGTGGTGGAGGCTATAGCTTTGGCGTATACGAGCAGGGGACTGCAGCCGCCGGCGGGTGTGCGTGCGCACTCTACCCGCGGGATGGCCGCATCCTGGGCTTTATTTAGGGGAGTGTCTGTTCAGGACATTTGTTCAGCAGCGAGTTGGTCCTCGCCTCTGACTTTTGTCCGGTTCTACATGCTTGACGTGTCAGGGCCGTGCGTGGCTAGCGCGGTCCTGGAGTCCTAACTGGAACCCATGGACCCTCCCCACTGGCTGGTACTTGTTCGATAAGCTGTCTGGCAATACGGGAGCTACCATATCCCATAGCGAGACACCGAGTGAATATTATGAAGAAGAACGTTTGGTTATCTAACATAACCTCAGTTCTTAGAATAATATGAGCGAGGTGTCTCGCCAGACGACCCTTCTTGCTGGGCGGTGAGAAGAGGTTTGCTTATTGAATTAGGGGAATGTTATCTGCGCACACTATATATAGTAGATGGGACTACTGGGTGCGGCGCGGATGAACACATTCACCGGCCAATCAGGATTGGCGGATTGAGATAAATGCTTCTATCAGGGCTGCAGGAGGCTGCATCCCATAGCGAGACACCTCGCTCATATTATTCTAAGAACTGAGGTTATGTTAGATAACCAAACGTTCTGCATGTAAAGGCATCGGATCAAGCGCGTAGCCGCTTAGGAAACATTTTTGTTTTCTCTTGGTTTATTGAGATAGACATCACACAAATTTCAAGCATTTTCAAGCACTTCACAAAAAATTCAAGCATTTTCACAACCTTGAAAACACTGAATTGAAATTCAAGCATTTTCAAGGAATTCAAGGACCCGTTGGAACCCTGAGTCTTACTCGTCACTCCGACTATACTCAGACATCCTGTTCATTTATGTTTTCTGTGTTAATGTGCTTCTATTTATATTTTATAAAAAGTATTTGGTACTTTTTTGGATCACCTCACAGAAATAAAAACACTACAGACTATTGATTGGTCACTAGAATCATCACCTGTGTGACGAAGGAGCAACCAGAGTGGTCTCATCATCTGCTAATGTTACCTGCAGTTTCACTACATGTCACTATGACAATCAGCTAAGAATCCTGCCTACATCGAGGGGATACTGCGTGCAGTTAGAAACAAAACTAAGAAAGTACCAAAAGTGAGATGAGTCAGTGGGACATATCAGACATATCATGCAGTGAATATAAGGCTGATGATGCCACCTTATGCTTTGTGCATGTTTACCTTCTGTGAGGTTGACCTCTTGTATCTCTGTGTATTAGCATACATACACCTGTGTTTCATTATATGAGTGTGTGTGTGTCACAGTGGTCAGGCCATCTGTGTCTCTAGCACTTCAAAGGTGCCTTCGCCTCAGAAGTACTCGCAGACAAATGAATTATTGAGTCGATTTGAAGACGTTTGCCGTCGAGCATTTTGTTCTGTTGTGGAACAGCCTGCCTTTTAGGAAGTGGAGGATGAGTTGTAGATCAAGGTTGTCGCCTCCTCTGTTTCCTCTACGCCGATACACACACACACACACACACACACACAAAGACACACAGTATGTCCGTTGCCTGTCTTAAACTCTGCTTTAGTTGTTTTATTTGAAAACTCACTTCTGCCTGTTTTAAGTCAGCTCTGTCTCTCTCCTGTTCCTCTCATCTTTGCTGTAGAATTTCTTTTTTTTCTTGTTGAAAGGCACTGAGTGTCTATACAAAAGATTCAATGTGAAACTGTTTAAAAGAAAAGAAGAAAATGAACACATCGTCTCTCACTCGTGAGGGGAAAAAAAGGATTTGGGGCTTCAATAAATGTGAGGGTGGAGTGGAGATTGAGGATATACTGGTTTTAAAAGATGGTCTGATTGCACAATTTCTCTTTAACTTTAGCTCCTCGTGTGGATTCTATCATGTGCTGCTGTGTTCTAAACATAGACAGATTACCGCATGGGTGTGGGCATGTGCCCATGGCCCCAGAGCCTTCAGAGTGTTTTTTTCTTTTTGTTTTTTTTGTAGAATAAAAAAATAATATGGTTTTGAGAATGTAGTATAATAATAAAATGATTATGAAATCATTTGAATGTTTTAATGTGATGATGCAATGACGTGTGTACTCCAGGGTCAGTAGTTCAGCGAAAAGAAAACAAAAGAAAGAATAAGAAAGATGCTGCTTTGGTGCAGCAAATACCTCCATCCCAACATTTTTCACCAGAAAACTGAGGCTAGATGACCAGCAAGATGATGGTACTCAACAATGGAGCCAGAACTACACCTCACCGCTGGGGGACGGTGCCCTAAGGGGGCAACTGGGTTAGTAGACCCGGGGAGTTCAAGGCCCCCGAAATCCGACTAGGTTTGAAGCCATCGGAGTGTAATATCTCCGTAAACTTTTGTGGGGAAAAGAGGCCCACGGAGTGCAATATCTCCGGAAATTCTAGTGGGTTAGAGTCCCGCGAAGCTAGAACTTTGTAAATTCAATGGTTTGAAGCCATCGGAGTGTAATATCTCCGGAAATTTTTGTGGGGACGGAAGCCCTCGGAGTGTAATATCTCCGGAAATTCTAGAGGAAACTTAAAATCCCATTAAGATCACCACAAAGGCTGGGACAGGGTCCCGTGAGGTATAATTAAATTGTAAATGTGTTTTAAATGCTCAGCTGAAAATTATGTGTTGAAATATTGTGTTAAATGTTGTGTTAAAATTGCAAATGTTGCTGTATCTTTGATGTCTAACTGTCTGTTTGTGCTTTGTGAGGGAAATTAAGTGTGTAAAACCTATACTTTGAAGTGTCTTCAGTAAGAGTCATATAGAGCAGTGTCTTGACAAAAAAAAAAAAAAAACGGACGGAGGAAACCTTTGCGGTGTGAACAGAAGTGGTCATTTTTGTCATAAAGGTCAGTTGCTCTGGTTTATGCCATATAAACTGACTGGCTGCTCTGACTCTACTACTGAATAGGACTGGTTGTTTGGGGCTATTCCATACAAACCAGTTGGCTTCAAAGTTTAGCCAGGATTAGTAGGATAGTGTAGAATGAAAGGTAAATTTGATAAAAATAACAGCAGATGGGGCCCCGTGGGGACCTGGAAGCCATTTGAAGAACAAATTGCTAATGTAATGATGGCTGTGGCCAGAGTTATAGAGAGAAAAAAAAGGAGGCTAGGTTAAAGAGTGTGAGGGAACAGCTAGAACAGCTAGTTAAATATAACGGAAAAAGGCTCTCCCATACAGGCTCCTTAGGAGCCTGGCTATGGCAGAAAGAAAAGGAATGTGCAGTCAGGAGAGATGAGGCACAATAGAAGGAAAAGAAAGCAGGTAGACTGCAGAAAGGCAAGTGGAAAAAGGAAGGGAAAGATCTAGATCAAGATCGACGGGGATGGTCTGAGCTGGCAGTTTGGTGGCAAAGCGATAAACATTTGAATAAGGATGAAGGGAAGCCATTATGCCAACATAAGGTAAGACCAGACTCACAACCTACATCTCCACCTCCATATGCCCCTCCTAGTGCACCGCCTACGGTGGGTATTTATCCCACTATACAGCTTACAGAGGGTAAGCTACACATTGACGATGACCCAGACTCAGACTGGACTGGACAAGGAAGTGACGCTGACACCACATCAACTAAATATAGACCTATAGAATGTACACCTCGGAAGCCAGAAGTGCCTGAGACTGAGAAAGACGATCCCTTTGCACAACGCAGAACATGAGAAGAACAATTAGAGCACACACAAATAGACAAGGAAAGGCAGGAACAGGAGCTAATGGCCAAACTAATACGACAGGTAGACAGGGAGGCTAGAGAAGAAGACGAGAGAAAGCAAATAGAGGCGGCCCGAAAGGCCCAAAGTACCCCCCCCATTCCCAAAGCAGACCAAGAACAGGCGAAGGTGTATCTTAGGGCAGCTGGGAAGTGGGAGGATGGGCCGAAAATAGGGAAAAAGGCAGACGTCACAGGGTTCATGAAAGGGATGTGGGAGGCAGAAGGATCAGAACAGCCAGGGGAAGAAGAGGAACAGAATTTATTAACTGACATAACTGACTGTTATGGGCTTGATCAAGCCACAGGTAGAACCCACCACATGATGACCCGATCCCACAGAAACCCTACACAGCCCCTAGCGTTCCAGTACCCCTTAATTGGCACAGGAAACCATCATAAATATCGCCCCTTTGGAATAGGTGACGTACAGGCCCTAGTGGATAAATTACCCCCAGTAGCAGAAGGGGGGGGGTTATGGCTAAGCCAGTTGGACAGTCTCACAGCAGGACACAGGTTAGCTCTGGGAGATTTCAGAGCAGTGATAGCTAGATGCTTGACAGAGGCAGACGTACACGAGATTGAACATCTAAACAGAACCCACGTGAGTTCTTAGATAAAGGTAAAGACACGTGGGTAAAACATACAGGCTGTCATCCAAGAAAGGCAGGGGTACAGAGAGAGTGGTATAGACAGGCCATTTTAGAGGGTGTTCCAGAGGAAGTGAGAAATGCTATGAAGAATAATCCGGACATGCTAGGGTGTGAGTTACATGTGTGGGAAAAACATCTTATACATCATTTATCTAGAGCACAAGACACACATGAGGGCAAGCAAGACACAATTAAAGATCTACAGGCACAGCTGTTGAGGATGCAGATACTAGAGGCGAAACAAAAAGGAATGATAAGAAAAAACAAGATAAATCACAGGCTAAGGTGATGGTAGCCGCTGAGCCGCCAGGGACTCCTGATCTTTATCCTGTCCCCCCTTGGGTGCCACAACCATCTCAGCAGTTTGCACGGGGAGGTGGGGTCGGACCAGTGAGAGGCAGAGGCATGTGGAGAGGGGGTCGAGGAAGGGGCGGACCACCAAGAGAAGTGCCGGGAGGAGGCCTCTGTTACTATTGTAAGGAGGAGGGACATTGGGCACGTGATTGTCCCTACCTGTATCCCAGGGAAGATTCGGGTAACCCAAACCCGGCAGGACGCAAATGGGGACAACATGGTCTGCCTCTACCTTGCGGCTCAGACACCGTGCCATGCCCAATCAAAGGTCAAGCCACCACCCACCCTGTGAACCACCAACTGCCAGTCTCAGGATGGGACCAATGGGAGGAGTGGGGAACGCATCAACAGCAATGACACGACCCACAGAGAGACCCATACAGCATTAATATGGCAGACCCAATGCTGTCCCTAAGAATGGGAACGAAAAAACTGCCGTTTTTAGTAGACACCGGGGCCACTTGTTCCACCTTG
Organism: Collichthys lucidus; assembly: GCA_004119915.2. NCBI lineage: Eukaryota > Metazoa > Chordata > Actinopteri > Sciaenidae > Collichthys > Collichthys lucidus. Next base: position 1,671,920 of record CM014083.1, read on the forward strand.
ATCCACACGCCCCCAAACACACTGTCAACAAAGACTATTACGGTAATGGGCTTCTCTGGGGAAAAACAGACTCTGCCAATCACAGTGCCACTTCTTACCCAGCTGGGTGGACAGACTATAAAACATCCATATGTGCACTCACCTACATTGCCGAGGAATCTAATGGGGAGATCTCCTAATTAAGTTGGGAGTATCTATTCTGTGTCACCCTGATGGACTAGTGGTAACTCTGCCAGATGGAACTGAGTTTCATTACATTTACATTATTACATTGCATTTAGCAGACGCTTTTATCCAAAGCGACTTACAGAGGAGGACATAAGCTGAAAAGGTGTAAAGGAGCACAGAGTAGTTTGTTAGTTTTGTTAGTTTTGTTAGGCAGGGAAGCATTCTCGAAACAGAAAGGTTTTTAGAAGTTTTTTAAAGGTAGAAAGGGATGTTGCAGTTCTTGTAGCCGTTGGTAGGTCATTCCACCATTTGGGGACGACCACAGAGAAAAGTTTAGAGTGACCTCGCTTTGTGAGAGGCGAGGGTACAACTAGACGGTTTGTATGAGCTGAGCGTAACGCCCTGGTCGGGACGTGAGCCTTGATTAAGACGCTGAGATAGGCAGGGGCAGATCCTGAGGTGGTTTCAGTGTGCCAGTACTAACACAGAGGGGCAGTATCTCCTCAGATCTGTGGAAGAACAGTATGCTGACATCTACTGGGGAATGCTAACACCTGAAACTCCAGAGAAACGTGGTATCCTCTCTGTTTATCAGGAGTGGAAGCCCTGGATCACCCAGCTCGAGCCGTATGTCTCTCCTCCTGATCCCCCTCACGTTACCCTCTTTTATGACAGATTGGAAACAGATTGGTACCAAGACAAATTTCAGGACCAGCTTGAAGGTAAAAGCTGGACAATTGAAATTCGAAATATTTTTGTGGCTCCCGAAGGAGTAGCTACAGGGGTAGATCTGAGTCCTGAGCTGTTGCAGTGGTACATGATGTCAGATGAAGCTGCACCACATGTCTCTCTAGCGCTGCATCCACAACACCAAGCTAAAGAATTAGGAGGTGTGGTAAAGAGGGCGTTAGCCCAGACTGATTGGCAGAACACTAACATACCACAAGTACAGTACTCTGCTTTGGCTAAAACATACAAAATAGTGATAACAGCATCTAATTCTGCTGTCATGGAGCACGACCACATTACCAGGCACCATGGTAGGGAGAAGACAGACCACTACCTGACAGCAGAAATGATTGACAAACTACCTGACCATCTGTGGGCACAAGGTCCCACAGATGTAGGGCTAACAGATTGCGCACCTATCACATTCTCAGTTAATACTGATACACCATTGCGGGTACGTCAATATCCCCACAAACCACGGGCTGAGACAGGGATCCAGGACACAATAGAAGGACTAATTGAGAACGATGTGTTAGAACCCTCTCAGTCAGCCTGGAATACACCCATCCTCCCTGTGGAGAAGAAATGGACAGGTAAATACCGCATGGCACATGACCTTAGGGCAATTAACAACATTTTGACCACACCCACTATACCAGTACCGAACCCATATGTGGCTCTAGCAAACCTGGACCCCTCTCAGAGTTGGTTTCCCTGTATAGATTTGGCTAACGCTTTCTTTTGTCTTCCCCTAGCAGAAGAATGCAGAGATCTGTTTTCATTCACCTATAAGGGTTACCAGTTGCGATACACCCGGCTGCCACAAGGGTTTGCACTTTCTCCTGGCCTATTTAATCAGGTACTCAAAGAAGCACTGAGTGACTGTCCTTTACCCAAAGTTATAACACTAGTACAGTATGTAGATGATCTACTGGTAGCCGCACCGACAGCAGCCTCTTGTATCAATGCGACACGTTCTGTTTTACAACACTTGGCAAATAAAGGTTTTAAGGTAAGCAAGACTAAACTTCAGGTAGCCAGAAAACAGGTTTCATTCCTAGGGCGTATGATATCACAAAAGGGGGTCAGCATGTCTCCAGAACACAGATCAACTTTTTTACATCACCCGAGCCAATTAAGGTAAAAGACATGCTCTCCTTTTTAGGCCTGACAGGATACAGCCGTAGTTATGTAGCCAACTACACCGGACTGACACAACCACTAAGAGACCTTGTCAGACAACAGGGTATGCGTAACCTGACCTCAAATTTGGAGTGGACTCAGGAGGCTGAAGCAGCGTTTTTTTCACTTAAACAATCACTTGCGACGGCTGCTGAGTTAGCTACACCAGACTATCACTTACCATTCTATCTAGATGTCTCTGGAACAGGAAATTGTGTTAATGGCATTCTGTTCCAGAGAAAAGGGGGAGATAGAGTAATACTGATGTACATAAGTGTTATGCTGGATAACATGGAGAAAAGGCATCCACTATGCACACAACATGCAGCAGGGATAGCGAAGTTAATACAAAAAAACGCATATGGTAATGGGACACCAGCTACACATTTTAACAACACACAGTGTAGTGGCATATGTGAACTCACAGGCATTTACACTCACAACACTGAGACAAAGGAGACTTAGCAAAGTATTAGAAGCGCCAAATATTTTGTTCACACACAAAGGAATCAATATGGCCGATCAAATAGGGACAGGAGAGCCACATGAATGTGCAGAGAAGGTATTGAAGGAAGAAAAGGTGAGAACAGATTTGCAGGCCACACCGATAGACGGAGCTAGAGATTTGTATACAGATGGTTGCTGTTTTAGACATGAACTGGAAGACCTGAAAGCAGCTTATGCGGTAGTGGAAGACATAGGCGGAGATATAGTAATACAAAAGGCAGAAAGACTGGAAGGACAGCAATCAGCACAGAGAGCAGAGGTAGTGAAGTAATAGAGGCATTGAAGCTAGGACAGGGCCAACATATATACAGACTCAGCCTATGCAGCAGGAGCAGTTCACGTAGAACTAGGACAATGGATGAGGACAGGTTTTTTGACGATAACCAACAAACCCATTAAACATGAGACTGAGATGAAAGAATTGGCGGAAGCACTGCTACCCCCTGAGAGAGTAGCAGTCATAAAGTGCAAAGGACACGACACAGGTAATACTAAAGTGGCAAGAGGTAACAATGCAGCGGATCAAGCAGCAAAACAGGCAGCGGGTTACTCGACAAAATTGTTTTTAATGACTTCAGAGACAGAACTGGAACCAAGACTGGACATGACACAACTAACTGAATTACAGGCCAAAGCTTCTCCACAGGAGAAAACCATGTGGAAAGCCAGAGGGGCCACAGAGACAGAAGGCCTCTGGAGAGGACCAGATGGCCGTCCCATTATACCCCCGGGGCTGCGTAAGACAGTTATGGAGGAGGCACATGGAGTGGGACATGTGGGTGTGGTCCAAATGATGAGAAACCTTCAAAATTGGTGGCATCCTTTCTTGAAAGATATGGCCCAGTACTTAATCAAAACGTGTGAACAATGTACAAAATTCAACGCTAGACCAACTGTCAGACCAGAACCAGGTAGGTACCCCTTAGAGACAAACCCAGGGAGAGAAATTATTATAGATTACACAGATATGATAGATTCAGTCAGAGGGTACAGGTATGTGTTGATGTGTGTGGATGCGTATACAGGATGGCCAGAGGCATGCCCCACCAAGAAGGAAGATGGTAAGTCGGTAATTAAGTTTCTGGTAAATCAGTATATTCCACGGCATGGTTTTCCTGAAAAGATTAGATCCGATAATGGGACACATTTTAAAATCAGGATCTCCAGCAGGTAGAGGTAATGTTGGGGTTGAAACACTCTTTTGCTACCGTCTATCACCCGAAGTCACAAGGAAAAGTGGAACGAATGAATCAAACAGTAAAAAGCATATTGGCAAAAATCTGTGCACAGACTAAATTGAATTGGGTGGATGCTTTACCTCTGGCTCTTATGTCTATTAGGAGCTCAGTCAATCAGAGTACTGGGTTCACCCCACATGAACTCCAGACGGGGAGGGCTTTCCCCGGACCGTATTCTAAGTTACCCCTGATGGAAAGTGATGATCAAAACCTAACCTCTAAAGTTTATTTCCATGAACTACAGGGCTTGGTGTCAGCATTTTCCAAGCAGGTGAAGGCCCGACAGGAGAGTGCCACGAAGACAGCACCTCCAGAACCAGAGTGGGTTTTGTTGAGAGTCATCAAACGAAAGTGGTCCGAACCACGCTGGACAGGGCCATTCCAGGTCACGGAGAGGACCTCCCACGCTGTGCGTCTGCAGGGTAAAGGTGAGACCTGGTTCTACTGGAGCCAGTGGGCCGTGGCTGACGAACCACAACGTTCCCTAACTGAGGTCCAGAAGGATCTTCAAGCTGAGAGCACTGAGCCGGCTGGCTTAGAAATAGATCCCACCTGCACAGGGGCAGAATAATCCCCGGGTGGTGATCAGGGCATCAGGGCAGTCTACCCCTGGGGCCCGAAGAAAGAAGAGCTGGAAGACGGGAGGAGGGGAAATAAGCGCTCCTCTCCTACACGTAGTGTGTCAAACCACCAACTCAAGATAGAAGGAAGACAACATTTAGCAGCCGTGAGCAAAGAAAGACAAAAACCTAATTAAGTTGTGCATATTGGGCTGGTGTGTTATTCTAGGGATGTTTATGTGGGCAATGAGTAAGCTGGGTGTCACAGGACAGACCCGGGTGTAGGAAGATTAGGATTTGTATTAGACAGTTAAATATTTATATATATTATTACTTACTATATATAGTGTTTTCCGGTATATGTAATTTGATATAGAGGCATGTTTGGTCAATGGAAAGGTCTTATTATGTCCCTTATGATTTCTATTTCTATGTTTTTAGCTATTATAGTTACGTGTGGTTGTTGCTGTATTCCCTGTATCCGTTCCCTCTCACTAAGGTTGATAACAGCTGCAATAGAGAAAAAAGACATCCATGGGATGATGCCACTTGTTCAATTGGAGGACCCACAAGTGGAGAGTGATAAAGATATCCTTAGGCGTTATTAGGAATGATAACAAGCCACTTAATATTATTGACTCTGAATAAGACTAGTCATGATAATTAGAGATTTGGAAAATGTGATCTCCTTGTGGGAGATCAAAAGAGGGAATTGTGGATATAGATGTAGAGCACAAACCCACTAACTATTCAAGTAAATACAATGTTTAAGGAAGGTATAATGAAGTGAATGCATGGAACAGATGTATGGAGTTTACGACTCAGCAGAAAAAACAGTCAGTGTTGACCATAGGGCTATTTTAGGAGTGTCGTAAAAAGGTTTGCACAAGATAGAGCAAAAGGACTGCGCCCTTAAAAGGGAAAATACTATTTACAGCAGTTAAAGACTAAAGGGACATATAACCATATAAGGTAAAGCAAGAAGTGATGTTGATAAACCGGTGTGGGGGAGTATAAGAACAGGGAGCAGGAAGGACTCCTCAGATCTTACTTGGCGTTTGGCTGTAACAGATGTATGTTCTGTGGTAGGATCTCCAACAGCTGTTGTTATAACTGGAATAAATACTTTGAACGGATCCACGTCTTCTGAGTGCTCATCTTGCATCAACCAATTTGGGGAGGTGAATTAAGATTGCCTCAACAGAACCCATGCCCGAAAAGAGAGAGAGTACGGAGGTTTCCACCAAAGAGCAACCATTTTTTTTGCAGCCGTAAGACCAGCCCTAATTTTCCCATTTATGAAAACTCTTGACCTGTAATGTAATGCATTGTCTGTGTATCTGTGTAAGTGGATGGTGAGGGTCAGTGTCAGGGGGGGCACCGGGCCTTGTTGATAAGGCTAGCAGCAGACGGAAAGAAGCTGTTCTTATGGCGTGAGGTTCTGGTCCTAATGGACTGCAGCCTCCTGCCAGAGGGGAGTGTCTCAAAGAGTTTGTCTACGGGGTGGGTGGGATGAGCCATAATTTTCACTGCATGCTTCAGAGTCCTTGAGGCAAAGGTGCACAGGTCCTTAAGCGACAGCAGATTGCACCAACTCACCTTCTCTACATACCAAATGGCGCCCTTTGTCTTTCAAAGCAACAGTGAATCTCATTCAGGCCATGTGAGCGACGACGACGACGTGCTTTGCGGTAACCTATTGTGTCACTTCCGGTATCGGTGTTGTTGCCACAGTGCTCTCTGCTCTGCTCACCTGAACAGATTTCTGTATATTTCTCACATCAGCGACTATCTACTTATCTCTGCACTATCTTTTGATTTGTTCTGTCTGTCCACAAACCAGTTTCTGTTAGCCACACTAACTAGCCTAGCCATAGCAATGACGTCTCCCTCCTCTCCTGCTCTCTCCTGTCCTGTGTGCCACATGTTCCGTTACTCCTCATCCTCCTTTAGTGATAATGGTACTTGTAATAAATGTAGTTTATTTGTAGCTTTGGAGGCGAGGGTCAGTGAGTTAGAGGCACGGTACCGCACCACCGAACAGTCAGTAGCTCAGATAGTTAGCCAGTCCCTGGTAGCCGGTGCGGTACCACCACAGGTAGCTTCAGTTAGCCGTCCCCCGGTAGTTCCCGAGCAGCCGGGAGGCTGGGTGGCTGTTCGAAGGAGGCATAGCCCCAAACTGAAGCCCACGGTACACCACCAACCGCTCCACGTTTCAAACAGATTTTCCCCGCTCAGCGACACACCCGCTGAGAGGCCAACTCTGGTCATTGGCAGCTCCATAGTCCGAAACGTGAAGTTAGCAACACCAGGGGCCATAGTTAAATGCATCCGGGGGCCAGAGCGGGCGACATCGAGTCTTTTTTGAAACTGCTGGCTAAAGATAAGCGTAAATACAGTAAGATTGTTATTCACGTCGGCGGTAATGACACCCAGTTATGCTAATTGGAGGTCACTAAAATTAATGTTTCATCGGTGTGTGAATACACCAAAACGATGTTGGACTCCGTAGTTTTCTCTGGTCCCCTCCCCAATGTGACCAGTAATGACATTTCTAGCCGCATGTCGTCATTTTACCGCTGGCTGTTGAGGTGGTGTCCAGCAAACGATGTGGGCTTCATAGATAATTAGACACCTTTCTGGGGAAAACCTGGTCTGATTAGGAGAGACGGCATCCATCCCACTTTGGATGGAGCAGCTCTCATATCTAGAAATATGGCCAAGTTTATTAGCTGACCAAAACCATGTCGACAACCCAGAGTTGAGACCAGGAAGCAGAGCTGCAGTCTTACACGCTTCTCTGCGCCTCCATTAGAGCAGCTGTCCACCCAGTCCTTTAGTATATTGACCGTGTCTGTCCCCCGTCCACCTACATTATTTAAAGAGAAAACAAACAGAAGGAGTTCATCATAAAAACGTAATAAAAATTAAATCAACATCTCCAACAGTCCAAAATAAGAGAATTAAATGTGGACTTCTAAATATCAGGTCTTTGTCATCTAAAGCTGTCTTAGTCAATAAATTAATATCTGATTATGATATTGATTTGTTCTGTCTCACTGAAACCTGGCTGCAGGAGGATGAATATGTTAGCTTAAATGAATCCACTCCTCCGAGTCATTATAATACTCATATTCCTCGAAGTACTGGTCGAGGTGGTGGAGTTGGAGCCATATTTGACTCAAATCTATTAATAAATCCTAAACCTAAACTAAATTATAATTCATTTGAAAGTCTTGTTCTTAGCTTCACTCACCCAACCTGGAAAACTAAGCCTTCAACCTGTCTCTTAGACCCCATCCCAACCAGGCTGCTCAAGGATGTTTTACCTCTAGTTAGTCATTCGTTATTGGTTACAATTAATCTGTCTTTATTATCAGGACATGTACCACAGTCCTTTAAGGTAGCTGTAATTAAACCTCTTCTTAAAAAGCCCACTCTAGACCCAGAGGTCTTAGCCAACTACAGACCGATATCAAACCTTCCCTTTGTGTCTAAGATACTTGAGAAAGCTGTAGCTAATCAACTGTGTGACTTTCTCCATAACAATAGTCTATTTGAGGAATTTCAGTCAGGATTTAGAGTGCATCATAGCACAGAGACCGCATTAGTCAAGGTTACAAATGACCTCCTAATGGCATCATACAAGGGATTCATCTCTGTACTTGTCCTGTTAGATCTTAGTGCTGCATTTGATACCATTGACCATCAAATTCTTTTACAGAGACTGGAACATCAAATTGGCATCAAAGGAACCGTCCTAAGCTGGTTTAAGTCGCATTTTTTAGATCGATCTCAGTTTGTTCACGTCAATGATGAATCCTCCATGCATACCAAAGTTTGTCATGGAGTCCCACCAGGTTCTGTACTAGGACCACTTTTATTTAGTTTATATATGCTTTCTTTAGGGAACATTATTAGGAATCACTCTATCAATTTTCACTGTTATGCTGACGACACCCAATTATATTTATCGATCAAGCCTGATGCAACCAATCAGTTAACTAAACTCAAAGCATGCCTTAAGGATATAAAAAATTGGATGACCTATACTTTTGATTTCTGATGTTAAATTCAGACAAAACTGAAGTTCTTGTAATTGGACCCAAACACCTCAGAAACTCTCTTTCTAGAGACTTTGTTACTTTAGACGGGAACACCCTGGCCTCCAGCTCCACTGTAAAGAATCTTGGAGTTGTTTTTGATCAGGATTTGTCCTTTAATGTTCATATAAAACAAATTTCGAGGACTGCATTCTTCCACTTACGTAACATCGCTAAAATCAGACGCATTGTCTCTCAAGCAGATGCAGAAAAACTAGTCCACGCATTTGTTACTTCAAGGCTGGACTATTGTAACTCTTTGTTATCAGGCTGCTCTAATAAGTGTCTTAGGACTTTGCAGTTAATTCAGAATGCTGCTGCATGCGTCCTGACAGGAACCAAGATCAGAGATCAAATTTCTCCAATTTTGGCTTCCTTGCATTGGCTACCTATTGAATCTAGAATAAAATTTAAAATTCTCCTCCTTACTTACAAATCTCTTCATGGTCAGGCACCATCATATCTAAAAGAGCTCATAGTACCTTACCACCCCTCTAGAACACTGCGCTCTCAGGACGCTGGGTTCCTTGTGGTTCCTATAGTCTCCAAAAGTAGATTTGGAGCCAGAGCAGATGTTACTAACCAAACTTCCCCGGAGTTTCTGCTGTGCTCTGTCGTCCAGCAGGTTTTCGTGGATCGTGGCTGCTGCTGTGATCCTGCATGACGCCCACTACACATATTACTACTGTCATTATTACTACCATATCTGCTACTGTGGTCACTTTATCATATCAACGAGAGGGATCCCTCCTCTGTGGCTCTTCCTGAGAAATAATTCAGCAGATGGGCAGAAATAAACACTAACGGCTGACAAATCCACCTGTTGGCCATTAGAAGCTTGTTTGAATAAATGGGGGACCTTGACTTGAGTGGATTTTTAGACAATAATTTAATTAGTGTTTAACAGATATAAACTTTCTGTCGGTGAGAAGCTGTTTTATTTTATAATATTTTATATATTTTTCATGACCGGCTCCTTTGTAGTGTGAGCAAAGATGTATAAAGTACAAGTAGAAGTACAAGCGCTATATTTTAAGAAACTGACTTGAGTAGAAGTCGAAGTGTTCTTTAAATACCATACTTAAGTGAAAGTACTAAAGTATTCAAAATGTTTTGTACTTAAGTATTGCAAGTAGAAGTATGTAAAAAATTGCTACTCAAGTCCTGAAAGTAAAAGTACATATAAAAGTAAAAGTACTGTTGTTTATATTATTTCAAATATTTATTAGACACAACTTCTAATGTTACAGTGTTACAATGTTCATGGTAGAGTTCTGTGATTTCCCATGGTCTGTGAATGCATCTGAATGAATGCAGAGCGAGGGGGCGGGGCAGCAGGTGAGAGAGCGCGCGCCTGGGTCAGGTGTATGACGTACGGCGCACGAGCGAGGTTGATGTAAGACCGGGACTGTTCTGTTGGTTTTTTGGCGTGGTTCCGACCGACAGTCACCCAGTCCTGGAACCCAACCGTTCAGCAATAAATGCAGTTTGTGCAATATCGCCTCGTCATTCATCACGTGTCCAGCTGGACGCTACAATAGTAACGAGTAACGATTCAGCACATGAAGAATGTATCGGAGTAAAAGTATTACATTCATCAAAAATATGTAGTGCAGTAAAAGTGGAAGTTGGGGAATACCACCAAAAAAGTACAGATACTGCATTTTAGTACTTAAGTACAGAACTTAAGTGGTTCCACTTCGTTACTATACATCTCTGAGTGTGAGTCATTGTGGTGTAACTAACTAGAAACTTCAGGTTATCGAGCACCCTCCACCCACCTGCATCATGCAAAATGTACTTGTGTGTTATGTATTCCTCTTTTTAGGCCCAAATGTCCTTAATCAAACAAAGTTGCTCTGGACTATCGCCATCAACTGTATAAAAAGCCTTCTGTAAGACTGACTGAAAACCCAAAGGCAACGTGCAGATGCTGATTGAGGACCCATGCCTTTTATTATATACCTATTATTATTATTATAAAATACAATACAATAAATACATATAAAAACACTCCTGGTTCATACAGGTTACCCAAACACCTGTCTAAACAGGCATGTCCTTTAAAATAGACCATCAGGGTGGAGACAGCATCTGAAAAAACTTTGATTACCATGGGTCATAGGTCAGATTTGTGGGGCAGAAAATAAAGTTAGCATATTTGACCTTAGAGTGTGGTTATTAGTATAGATTAAGTAGTTCAGCCACATGCTGTATGCAGAGAAGCTCTTTAAGTAAGTGGGAGCATTTTAAAATGGATTGTACATGAAACAGAGAGCCAGTGAAGAGATCTAATTATGGGGTAATGTGAGACTGTCCATTTGACCTAGTGATGAGTTGTGCTGCAACATTCTGGATGCAGATGATCAAGAGCATACTGTGTGATGAGAAGACTGCATATTAATTGAGGTTGGAGTGAGCAGAAGGGGAAAGAGGCCCAATACTTGATCATGATCAAGATTTTCTGGAACAACCAGAACCTCCATCTTATCAGCATTGAGCTCTAAGAAATGTTCTGCCATTAAATCCTTGACAGCTTTGAGACAATTTAGTTTCGCATAGAGCCTCACTGGTACGGTGTTTATTTTAAGACATCCTCAGATCTCAGACTCAGGTGTCAGAATCAAACGAAAAGGCATCAGAGTCACCTAAAGGTCACTCAGTCTCAGAAAAACCTTTGTCATCCTCACACAAAACGGCATCATCCAACGGCCTCATCCTCAGTAAAACCTTTGTCTTCACACAAAACGGCATCATCCAACGGCCTCATCCTCACACAGAATGGCCTCATTCTTACACAATACAACAAATATGTTGGCTTGCTGTACCAGTTAACATAAACAACACCACTGTGTCACTGTAAAAGCTGTTGGCTACTTTTGCTAATTCATTAATCTATTCAACAGCTCCCTCCTCTGGCCAACGTTGGCTATAGGTCTATGAGTACGCCCATAAAGGGTTCATACGAAAAGACAAATGATTTTTCATTCTAAATTATTAAATAAATTATTTAGTATTTATTTTGGTATGTTTGTTTAGACAGCAACAATATTGTAGCTGTTCTCAGCAATCCATGTGAATTTACTTGAAGACTAGGAACCAGCTATGATTTTGTGTGTTAAGTTGACTGACGAGACGTGTGGTTTCATTTTGTTTCTTAGTTCATGTGAGGATGAGGCCATTTAGGATGACGCCACTTAGAATGACGCCCTTTAGAATGACGCCATTTTGGATGAGGCCGTTTTGTGTGAGGATGAGACCTTAGATGATGCCGTTTTGTGCGAGGATGACAAAGGTTTTTCTGAGACTGAGTGACTTTCAGGTGACTCTGATGCCTTTTCTTTTGAGTCTGACACCTGAGTCTGGGATCTGAGGATGTCCTAAAATGAACACTGTACTCTGGGTTTTAATGAGTGAGTGAACTGTAATCTGGACTTTTGTACGTCATTAAATGCTCTTTTAAACAGCATATGGGTTATATTTGTGGCTCAATGTTTCCCAAAAACATTAGACAATTGGGGCAAACTGATTATTATTATTATTTATTATAAGAAACAGGATTATTGACATTCAGTGAATATGCCAAACAGAAAACAAGTACTGTGAAAGTTAAGAATTATGACTATACAATAAACATTTACCAAAAATATTTAAAAAATATGTTGGCAGACTAAATGAGGGTGGAGTCATCTGCAAACTTCAGAAGCTTGAGGGATTGATGACTGGAGGTACAGCTGTTGGTCTTTTTCGTCCATTTGTCTTTCAAGTCATCAGTGGAACTCATTCTGGTCATTGAGGTCAATGAATTATTTATAGTAAATGTGGATATCTCAAAACCTGGGGTCAGTCATATGAGAGGAAGATAGGTGATTGTTGAGTTCCATTCCAGGGCCATCAAATACCAACATAAATGGGAAACAAACAAAGTGCACGTTGCCTTTGGGTTTGAACAGGAATATACCAGGAATTAAAAAAAAATAGGGTTGCTCTTTAACAGAGAACTTAAATATAGTTGGGGAAAATATATTTTAGCATAATCTTGACTAAAAGAACCAGATGCTTACTGCAGAGCTATTGAGGCCACGCCCCCTACCCACACAGGTGATTTCTGTACCTGGACCACACTATAGAGCCCAGACCACACAGAGACTATTGAAGACATACATTTGAGCTTGTGGACTACATAATATTGTTCAATAAAATAATACTTTCAAATAAATCTGTTGAAATGCCATGGTCATTTACAAACAAAACAATTAACTAACAAAATGTTTATGTTTGAATATGGTACAATTCATTTAAATTATCTCAAATTTCCAGTTACTTCCCATAAATTCCATTGAATTTCTGATTTGGAATATTTCCAAAATTCACAAGTTTGACTTCCAATGGAAACTTTCCGCCCCTTTGCAACCTTGCTCACAATACACTACATAAATGGCAGTGTGAACACACACACTAAAAATAGCAAGTGTAAGTATGGAAGCATGTGAATTGAGACAACAGCTAATAAATTGACCATGTGGTCAGATTATTTTTTCAAGAACAATGATGAACTTCTCATCTAATACTTATAACACAGTATGAGGCCATTGATAGCACACAAACTATGATACCTTTATTTGTGGTTGATATAGGGTGATATGGTATAAATATTAAACAGTGTTGCAGGTATCAGCACTCATGTTCATACTCATGGCAGTAGTAGCTGTGAACTACAGGAGAGCGGAGTGTGGTGACATGAGGCAGGTGTGCTGTGATTCAGGTACTACAGTCCATAAACAGTGTACGGTAGCAGTACAGATGTTTAATGAGCACTAATGGCCATTTTAATGCCCCTCCATTTCCCTTTCCCTTAGTGATAATGGTTTGGGTGAACCATCACAGACAATACATCCACAGATGTAGAGACACACACACAAGCGAGCTATGACACAAACTCACACACACACACAAGTGCTCACACACAGGGGCTGAAGCCCATTAGAGAGGCTGACAGGCTGAGTTACGGGAGCTTCACTCACTCATCTGATGTGACAGTGCTGCTTGGTTATGAGCGTTTAGGGAGAATTTAGTGGCGTTTTTCCCATTCCAGCAGGCTGAGCATCAGAGTTCAAAGAAGCACTCTTCGAATGTATGCATGTGTGTATTACTGTGGACTGTGTTTCTAATGTGTGTGTTGGAGTGGGTGCTGGGCTGGTTGGGAGGATTACCTGTTTTATTTAATGTAAATTGCAGAGATTCATGGAAACAGTTATTATTGTTAGTTATTTTTGTACCCATTAATTGGTGCATGAAGACTTCTGACTTTTGGACCTCTAACCCTTAGAATGAAAAGCAGTGATGGTGTGAAAACCATGGAAAATAAAACACAAAGTATAAATGAGACACTGTGCATTTACTATTTGATGACTAAAGGAGCAGTATGTAGGATTTAGTAGCAGTCAATGGTTAAATTGTTGACTGCGACCTCCTCCTCTACTCATTCCAAATATCTGTGGAAGAGGATGTAACGTATGTAAATACAAAAGGTTCAGTGGGGGCGGCAGTAGCTCAGTCCATAGGGACTTGGCTTGGGAACCGGAGGGTGGCCGGTTCAAGCCCCACATGGACCAAAAATGGAAGGTGGGCTGGTAGCTGGAGAGGTCCTCCTGGGCACTGCCGAGGTGCCCTTGAGCAAGGCACCGACCCCCGCCCAACTGCCCACTGGGCGCTGGTCTGGCCGGCTGCCCATCACTCCACCATCTCTCTCCACGTTTGCTATGCCGTGTACTGCATGTGTATGTGTCCGGATTAAAAATGCATGTAAAATAAAGAATAGAGTGAATAGACAATTTCCCCACTGTGGGATTAATAAAGTATATCTTCTTCTTCTGTAAGGTATAACAAACATTCATTCATAGAAATACCATTCAAATATATATATATTGTTGACATATATTGTGCAAATAAAGCCTGCCAAATCTGACAGCTTTAAGGTGAATGCATTTATTTATGTATTTATTTTCTCTGATTAACAGGAAATCAAAGTGATTGAGTCAAACATTTTGTCACATTTATTCTGCCTATAGGCTGATTAAAGATACTGTGTACATCAGTGTTTTCTGGCCTCTTTGACTCGAGATCCCTTAAAATAAATGTATTAGGATTACTAGTATATCAGCTGTGAACGAGCACAGTGTTTTTTCTGACCCAAATAAAATATGATTTAAATGAGGGTGTTTATGAAAGGCCTTACAGCACAGAGAGCAACCAGACAGGAAGCTGTCTGTTAGAAATATCTGTCCTTTCTTTCTTATCTCAAATCATCCTGTGGCTATTTACATTTATCACTCACATCCATGCTGCATGTGATGAAAGATGACATTTCTTTAAAATGTAAAATGGACTGACAGAATCGTAAATGGTAAGAAATGATGCATGAAGCATACATATGGTGGGAGTGCTAAAGAGACTAAATCATGTATATAGTCTGTGACAGATGATAAAACACATAATTTAAACATCTTCTAATTGTGCCCATTTCATCATCTTTCTCACTGTAGTAATGTTTAAAACAAAACGACCCTTGAGTCTCCTAAATTACAGCTTTCTTATTCCCATAATTATAGTGAAATTAGATTGAAATAACACATTGGCTCTTTTAATTTTTGTTTAGTTTTTTTGTTTTGTCTAAGCTGCTGCCCTGAGGGAAAAAAAAGTACACTATCTTTATTAGTGATGATTTATGCTCCACAGGGTGCAACCAACTGGGACAATTTCTCATCCAATTCCAGTCAAGGTCAGATGAAAGATGAAGGTTGTCTGATTCTGTATTGATCTTCATTGAAAAACTGTCTATTTTCTTCTTACTGCACACCGGCTCTGTATGCAGGTCACAGGTCAGAGGCAGCGTTAGTAACACAGCAAAGGTACAGAGGATCGTTTCACCCAGAAAGAGAATGTAACTGAGAGCTGATTGTACTGTAAGGACTGTTGCTGTCATTATTCTTGAGACGTACATGTCACATTTTTAATTTCAGGTCCCTTTCCCTGTCATAAAAGAGAACAAGTATTCAATGAGCAGCTGAACGGATTCTGAGATGCCTCTGAACCGGACAGCAGCAGAGCCAATAGGGTTTAAAACATTGACTAGAACGGCTACTACGGCACACATGCCATGTGCCCCTGCCCAGTGGAATTTGGGAGTTAGAGGTTGAATAGTATGGATGATACATGGATGTTGAAACACAGAGAGAGGAAACCGCTGAAATAAAACATGGAAAGTTGAAACAAAACAAAGAAAACTAAAAGGGTCTAAACCCTAGTTGGACTGTGATTGGTCAATGTGCTATTGTTTCCCACATAGTTTGTGTTAGTGTCTATAATGTGTTAAATGCTCATCTCTAAAAGTTGTGAACATGTTTAAGGTCCGCTTGATTCAGAAAATAAATTCAGCTTAGAAGAACATTACACTCACATGTTACAATGTTTGATTTGAATGGAACTTACAATGAAGCTAATACTAATTATTTCCTTTAGTTTATTTACGGTAAGCAGAGGGTATTGAATGTGTATTAATATGAATGCATGACAGTAGTAGGATGAAGCCTTGACATTAAGTGTTTAGTACGGTCTGTCCATCAACTTTTATTCTGACTTATTTTTCTCCATCAAGATTGGTCACAGTAGGCTAATGAATCATCTTCTGCTGTACCTCCAAATATAATGCTTCTCTGCTCTTTAAACAAACTCACTTTGGCACACACACACACACACACACACACACACACACACACACACACACACACACACACACACACACACACACACCTTGGCATTTTAAAACGCCATCAAGCAAACATATCCATGTGTGACCAACATAGCTGCTCAGGCCCTGCCCTACACACTGCTGCCGAGTACCAACAGCTGAAGGCTTCCTGAAGTGTCATGGCTGAAACTCATGCCAACAGGGGAAAAAAAAGGGAGTGAAAGAGAGCCAAAAAAGTGAAAGCAAAGTATTTGAAAGTATTTCATCGTCTGATGAAAGCTGGACTTGGCGACTTCACTTGCCGGCAGCTCCAAATGACACCAATAGATAACTATTTAAAAAATAAACTGAGCTTCAATAGCCTCAAATCTAGTTGACATGAGTGAACTGCAGATGGCATGTGTACCAATCCAGACAGTCTGCCTTCTTAATAACAGAAGCCAAGGAGAGGAGAGAGGCAAACGATCAGACACTGGTGAAGTCACCTTCTTGTCAACAGAACACTAACTCACTGCTGATTAGGACCACTTTGAATCCAGACTTGAAGGAGTGTTCCTTTTTTAATGCAACTTTGCTTGTGTGTCTGTAGTCTTGGCCATCATTTCTGAGTTCTGATCACACTGTACCACAACAATCACAAGTACAAACTGACAGTGAAAGCAACAAAGGTATGCACTTGAGTCATGTGACTTGGATGCAAGTCAGACGAGGAAAGCCAAGCTCCAACCATAGCTACTGTGGCAGCTAATGACTATGTTATAATGAACAGTTGCAGACCCAGAGGTGCAGGGCAGGGGTGGTGAAAAAAAATCCAAGAAGTGGGCTTGACGTGGTGGATAAAGCAAGCAGAAGTCCTAAGAAAGAGAAAGAGTGGGGTTAATAAATCAGTGATCGCAAAGCAGCCCTTATGTCAGTTACCACTTGGGGACTGAACAGTCTTACAGAGTCCCGGTGGGTGAGCCGGTCTTTTATACTGGTCAGGTGATGAGATGATTGGTAGCAGGGGAGGGGAAACAACAGGAAACACACAAATAAGTGCCTCAATCTCAACAGACTATTGCTCTAGCCATATAGCTATGGTCACAACTGTAGCTGTGATTGTTAGGCTGGCTACCAGATAATGGTGCTCGATGGAAGATAGTTCACTGACTAGATAATTAAAGGTAGTGCAATTCAACTGAGAGAGATTAAATATATGACTTCTACCCAGCCAATAAAACGGTGCCAATTCTAAATTGTGTCTTGAATAGTAAGAACAGCTTCTATAAAACACACACTCCTTAATTCAAGGTGTGGCGGCGCGAGCTCCTGTAGACAACACAGCTTTGAAAAAAAATGTATTAAGTTGCCTGACAACGCCACCCTGGGAATTTCACCGAGAGAATTATTTTAAATGAATAAAATTGCAAATATAAGGCACTCAGGTTCGTCTTGCAAGGGACAACAGAGACCGTGGTTAAAGGTTACTAAATATTTTTATTACAATTTAATTTTCTTTTTAAAACTTTAACATTAAAATCATTCACTCTGGATTTAAAAAGGAGGGAGGGGACAACCAGGGCTGCAACCTATTGTGGCAAATGGGTCAAAAGAACGGGAATCCCAAGGGCACCAGATGTGAAGCAAATAAGAAAAAGTCACACACAAAGGAAAACTAAACGAGTGCAAACCATATATACAAAACAGTGACACCACCACCAGGACACCAATCCACCACCATAGGCTCAGCACCTGGATGTAGGGGACCAGAGACAACAAGTTAGGAATAAAGAAACCGAATTAAACTATTGTAATTATCACAAAAGAACTCAAAAGTTAAATCCACAACACAATCGATAAAATACAAATTAAGCAAAATCTAAATATCACTAAGAAATAAATCAATTTAATCCTCCAACAGACTATGAAAATAAACAAAATTTATACAATCAAATAAGAAAGCAACCAAGAATAATCAAATAAACAAACTCCAAAACAAACAAACAAACAAACCACAACAGAACAAAGTTAAATTCCACCTCTTCCCTCGCACACAGACACACTTTAAGACGCAGCTGCGGTTCATAAACATTAAAAACGGACCCAGCCAGGCAAAACAGTTAGACGGGTGATAAAGCAATCCCCGGGAAACACAGCAATCACTGGGAAACCCAAAGCGATGCTCGGGAAACAAGCAATCACAGGGAGGCAAAACAATCACCGCGGGGCAAAGCAATCACGGAGAGACAAAGCAACGCCGCGAGGCAAAGCAATCCCCACGAGGCAAAAAAGCAGTGATTTGTTCACTGCGGTGTGGCGCTGCTGTGCGGTTTGCTGTCTTCAAACCTACAATTAAAAACACAGGATGAGCGACTTAAGAGTGGCTGGAGGAGGAAGCTGAGACCGTAACGCTACATACCGGTCAGGCAGTCCCGGACAACACAGCGTGGAAGTGACGCACCAGCGACGCGCAGCAACCAAGGCGGTGAGCAGCGTGCAGCAACCAAGGCAGTGAGCAGCGTGCAGCCAATAACAACCAATCGGATCTCTAATAACACAAAATAATAATCTGTACTGGACAGGCAACATGAGGGAGCTACAGCTGCGATCAACAGCCTACCTACCACACTGAAAGGGAAGTGGCGTGCGTCAGGACGTGACGCAACCCGAGCATCAGCCAAGCAAGACGGGGACAGGTGCGTTCTACCCATAGACATATATACATAGACGCCGCATTGAGTGGGTTGCTCGTTGGTCGCGATACGTAAACAGCGCCGCCATATTGGTTCGGGCAGATCTGCCAGTAAACTAATACAAGGAAATGGACTGAACTTCATAAAGCGCCTTTCTACAAAGTTCTTTAAGTTAATGCCTCTTATACACCCATTCACACACACACACTAATATATCTGGGAAACAAACAGGCACCAAAAACAACGTATGTAACTTTTAAAGTGATGATTATAAATGTTTACTCCTTATGTAAGCACCAAAGTGTGGCGAGGATAAAGTGCAGAAGGGAATTTTAAACCGAATTAAGAAGAGAAACCGACAACGCCACCCGGGGAGTTTCACCCCGGGAAATAATTTGGGAAAACACAAAGGCACACAGGTAAGTATACTCTTGACGGCCAAGGGTTTAAGAAAATATACAATTTATTATTTAAAATACTTTAAAATGATCACATTCGTCCAAAACACCCATCAAAATAAAGAAAGTCACTTGAAGGGGCTAGGTGAAAAAGGGGGGGGGACCCCAACTTAAATACAAATTCACACCACCAGGCATACGTGACCCACACACTCAGTGAAATGAGGAACCCGCTTCCCAGGACACAGCAGGCAGAGGGGGGTACCACCACCCAGTCACCAGCACCACCACCAGTCTCCAGCAACTAAAAAAAGAAAGAAACTAATTAGTGGGCAAAATAACAACCAAGAAAAATAATTAGAATAGAAAATTAACTAAACACCATTCAACCATATACAGGGGCCAGGCCCTGGTTAAAACACAGGCACATTTATTAAAGTGGCTCTGGTGCAAAATGCAGATCACGCCAAGCATCCAACCACCAACACGCCGCCGTACACAGCGCAGCGTGGAGACAGCATCGCAGGAAGAAATAAAGCAGCGCGACTGAGGCGACGCTTTAGAGGCAGAGCCTCATCGGAGACAAACAGCGTGGAGACAGGACTTTCACCGGAAACACAACAGCAGCGACTCCTAAGCTGCTGATCACAGCAACTCCTGTTTTAGGACACACGCTCGCACAGGAGGAGGGAGGGAGAGAGAGAGACAACACCGGCCGTCGCTGGCATCCACCAAATAACCACGCCACTGCACATAAGGGAGCACGGAGCAGCACACAGAGTCACCCTGGCAGACCAGGTGACCTTGAGCCCGGAAATGACGCACCAAGGGCAGAGGTGCAAGAGGAAGAGCTGGTGGCAAAGTGCCCCTTTTATACTGGCCCACTTCATAACAGCCACCTGGTGTTAAGTATGGGCAGAGTCACCCAATAACCCAGCACCTCTATACTGCTACAAAAGCAACGTATGTATTTTTCTAATGCTGATTGTTTACAGCTACTAATGTGTGTAACACTGTTACTGTGATAAATATTGAAATATTTATATTTAACATTTAATCAGTGTCTATAATAACCAGATCCTGAAATGTAGATGTGACATGAGGGTTTTTGAATAAAGAGCACTAACGTGTACATTACACATGAACATATATACATACATATAGTACACACACACAGACAGACACACACACACACACACACACACACACACATATATATATATATATATATGTGTGTGTGTGTGTGTGTGTGTGTGTGTGTGTGTCTGTGTACACATATATATACACACACACACACACATATATATATATATATATATATATATATATATATATATATATATATATATATATATATATATATTATAGACACAGATTAAATGTTAAATATAAATAGTTCAATATTTATCATCACAGTAACAGTGTTACACACATTAGTAGCTGTAAACACTCAGCATTAGAAAACATACATACGTTGGTTTGGTGCTTACATAAGGATTAAACATTTATAATCATCACTTTAATAGTTACATACCTTGTTTTTGGTGCCTGTTTGTTTCCCAGATATATTAGTGTGTGTGTGAATGGGTGTGTAAGAGGCATTAACTTAAAGAACTTTGTAGAAAGGCGCTTTATGAAGTTCAGTCCATTTCCTTGTATTAGTTTACTGGCAGATCTGCCCGAACCAATATGGCGGCGCCGTTTACGTACGATTCAGCGCTGAATGCGGCGTCTATGTATATATGTCTATGGTTCTACCCACCTTTATGCGGCCGTCTCCCCTTGTGATTGGCCGAGGCTGCGCCACCGGTAAACAATGCCCAGGACCGATGAGTCCGTCCTGCTACAAAGGGCTTACCTTACAACATTGAAAATGAGTGTTCTGAGCAACATTATATTGTCCAATGCGTTAACAGCACACAACTTGCACTTTTAAATTATCTTAATGTTACCACCCAGTTTTAGCAACAAAAGCTGGGGGAAAGTCTTCTGTGTCTATTGAGTGAAGTGCTTAGAAACTGGCGTGTGACTTTAGGGGATCACCAATGTCAATAGGATACATTGTCTGAGGAACATGCATGTTTTTCAACCCATCCAGCTGTTGATATTTTCCACAATTTTCCACCAAAGTGATGGACCAACTGACATCATGATTCTGCCTCTGGCCTTTAAAAACAAGATTAATTAAATGGAAGGTTACTCTTAACAACTCCATTGGTTAGCCAGTGTTTATATTTATTCATTTACACGCTCAGTGGCCAATGCGTGAATTCTAATCCATGCAGACCATCACTCAGCAATCCCTGCCCATCTTCAGGGATACTTTTGAAGTCTTTGGTTTATTAAATCGAGGCTGTCCTTTTTATTAAAAAATCCTGCATCAAAGTAAATCTGTATTAATCAAACCCTTCACATCTATTTTAATACAAGTTACAATTAAAGGCAAATGTGTCAGTTCAATTTTACTTTAAGCTGTTTTTATCAGTCAGGATTTCTTTTAAAGTTTCCCTTCTCATATTATTCTCTCCTGTTATTTAGTGATATGTGGTCTGTCAGCTTCATCAAAAAGTAACATTGTTAAGAGGAGAAGTGTTCACAGTGTGAGTTATCCCAAATAATAAGGATATTGTTTCCGGAAGAAGATGCTATATTTTCTAAGCATCATTTTTCATTGCTGTGTTCTCTGAAAACAAGAATCCATTCACCTCTGTAGTATTTGGATAGATGCACAATTTTCAGAAAGAGGTATGTCAAAACAATTGCATTAAAATGAATGCATGAATAGATACCATTACAGGGAGGGAGATTTTCTCTTTTACCCTTTGAAATTTAAAAGAATCCAAACCTTTTTGACACAAAATGTACAAATGACGGATGGATGTACAGACACATACACAAATGGACAGAGACCAAACCACCAGACAACAGTGCATACTTCCCAAGAGGGGGAAAGGCAGCAGACATTGATAAATGTTGTCTCTGACCAGACTATTGTTCAAGGATAAACTCACTGGTACCTGCAGCCTTGAATCTCTGCAACTTCCTTCAGCCGAAGCTATTTAACACTCAAGGCTAAGTCACTACCAGCAGAACCACATCTTAAATTTAATTATTTTCCTTAAAGCAGTTTATAGTCTGAACACACTGAACCGTAACAGTTATCTGGACTTTTAATTGAATTCTAAACATAATAGATATCAAAAACTAAAGCTGTTGCATTTACACTTGAACGTAACCCAGGGATAATGCAGCTCATTCTGAGAAGTGGGCTATATCAGTGTAATGCACTTAAAAATAAGTAATGGAAAAAAAAAATAGCCGAATCCTGAAGAACATCAGTGTTGCCTTGGAGTGATGTTGGAACGAAGCAGGGAAACACACAGCACAGTGACACAACACACACTGATCTTTAGAATGAAGTGCATTGTGGTCAAGAAAGAAGAGCAGATAACCAGGACGGAAATGTATCAGGCTTATTGCTAGGAGGCTACAGTAACTAGCTGTTTCATATCCATGTCCAGATGCAATGTCACACATCACACACCAGCAGAATAATGGAAAACCCTAAAAGAAATGTGCTTAATATTTTCTCTTAGCCCCCTTTTCGATGTTTTCAGAATTGAGGGAATTCATTAAGCAGGCCAGTGTGAAACCCAAATGCAATATCGACTCCTGTCCGCAATTTGTCAGACCTGTAAAATATATGGCAGCGTGGAAATATCCAGTGCCAGCATTTACGGGGCTTTCATAAAACATATTCTTTGGTAATAGTGCTCTGCAGACAGCCTTATGTATTATTGAACAGTTCTCATTTTCATTCAAAGAACCTGTAAGTCCTTCACGCACTCACACACACCCACACACAAACATAAACACACATGCACAGACGTACAAAGGCCTCTACAACATTTTGCAAAATAATTAGTCACCCTGTCCTTTGCAGACAATTTTCCGCAGCTAGCTGTGGCATTTATCAAAGCGGAGCAGGTGAATGTGCATTCGCAGAGCAGTTTTATTGAGCCTTATTTAGTCGGCATTCTTACTGAGCTAACACCCATAAACACCCAGGGAAACGTGCACACACATGTGCACACATGCTAATACATAAGCTGAGGTTATTCAGAGGTCATAGCTAGTCAAAACAACCATGACTGATGTGGGTGTGGTTGATTATATTATAACGTCCTTGTGGTTCAGACAGGTGATCATGTTTCATTTGTCTTACTCGTTTTAATTGACTGAGACTGTGGATCTTGACCCAGGGAGGCGTTTATACTGACAAAAGGGATGTGTTCTCCTACTTTTATACTCAGGTCTTAACCAGTGTCCTGCTGCTGCTGTCATAGTGCTGAAAAGAAAAACAAAACAAGTTCAACTGTTTTTAACCGTAGACTCGTGAAAGGGGCCGCAGAACTGTGAACATTGAAGGCCTGTCAAGGAGCGCTTCATTAAAGGATAAGTCTCGTGATATTCTATGATTTTCTTATTGTCAACTAGTCCCCTGAGGCTAAAACCGAAAACAAATAAATCCCACTAACAAGTATTGTGTGTGTATTAAAGCCTGATATGTCTTCTTCCTCTGTGCCAAAGAGCTCCACTGTGGTCCAGAAACTATTAAAAAGAACATTGGTGAGGCACACTATTGTGCCTTCATTACCATGAACACATACACTGTACTTTATTTTGACTCAGTCCCATATACACAACTCTGCTGCCACAAATACTCACTGGAGCACTAAATGTGGATTAATCCGCTGCTGGAAATAGTCCCAACAAATACACTATTTCCTCTCCTCCTGTGTGAGTTATGTTTGATTAAAAAAACTACAGCAACTAATTGTTTCAGGAACTTACAGACCCCTTTTAAGGTAATGAAACTAAACAATTGTGAGGGCTGTTTTTTTTTAAAAGAGTTACTTCCTCTGTGAGGAAACTCCTAATACAAGATTGTTAGAATTGTAGACTTGATATATAATATAATCATGGAAACTGACTAAATTGATACGCCTCTGTTATATTTGCCTCCAGAAAGAAATATCAGCCACAAAGACCAAAAGCTTACAGCCAAAATTTACCATCTAAAGAGTTTCAATCCTGTCTGACATTAATACATCACCATGAGCTCCTGCCTGACTTACTTTGTCAACCTTCCAAGAGTAAATAAAGGTTGAGACATATTCCTCTTCAGATCTATCAACCTCTGCTTGACATGCTAAAGTGCTGTTGATTAAATTACACTCAGATATTAAATAATCTATTAATGTGCAGGTCTAATTATTTGGGATGCGCTATTGACCTAGTTGGTAATTGAATTCAAAAAGCAACACGTTGTTGTGTTTATTAATTCATGAAGAACAGCCTGCCACTAATGATTTGGTGCCTTGGAAATTAATTCCTCATTTCTCACTCCATCTCTCTCTTGGCCTCTGACAAAGCCTCTTTTTTCAAGTAGTAAATGTACAATGCAGATTGGATCAAATATCTGTGGATTGTGAAGTGGTTGACAGGAAATGAATGTTTCATGTTTCATTCATTTTTGTTCCTCATCTCTTTCCAGCAGATATTACACTGTTCTTTTGTTCTTCCAACGCTCCAGCTAAACTGCTGGGAAAAGGAGCTCTGCAAATTTCACAGCCTGCCTGTTAGATTTTACTATTTGTCGTGTATGAGTGTAAAGATGACCTCAAAGTGCCAGAAGAAAGGTCACAGGGTCATCAAAGGGAAAGGAGAGGCGGCCCGTGAACTGGATATTGCAGGCCCCCCAAAAATGGATGGATTTGTGAGTTTGAACTCTGTTAAGGCCAGCACTCAGTAGAGTTGAAGGTGAGAAAAAACAAATGCACACAGGTGTTCCAAATCTGAGTGAGGCTACAAAACACAGACCTCCTTATAAGACCTCCACTCCACCACTCTTTCTCTGTTTTATCTGTTTGTCACCTCAAACCTTCAGATTTCATTCAGTGTCCAACTGCTTTTTATCTCACAACTACAAATAATACATGCGAAAACAACATAACACTGATTTGAGAGAAAATGGTTCTTTTACCTCAACTTGTGAGATGGTGTGTGGAAAACCATGTCTCCCAGTGTCACAGGCAGTAAGTCACCTTCTCTTGGGGATGCAAAGTCACAGGGTTTGAATCTCAGGTGTCTAAGTCTTAGCAGCAATGTGGCAATTCATGCATGCATGTGCATGTAGGTTTTCAAGTGGTTTGTCAATTAAAGCAACATTGTATAGAAATTGTTTTTTTTTTTGCAGTATGCCTGGTTTGCAGTATGCCCGGTGCCATATCATGGTGGTAAATAAGTACAGTTGTACACATTCATGTTACTTACTAGTCCAACAGGAAAAAGCACAGCTCAGCATCTGTCTTTCAGCCTTTTATTTCACCAAGTTCTCTTAGATTGACTGCCTGCTCCGGTTCTGGCATGACACTGTCTCCACTCCCTGTCAGCATTCCCCTACACCTTGGACCTGAAAACCTCCTCTTCCTGGTGGTCCATGAACACTTGTGGCACAAACACTAACATCCCTCCACTGCTCTGAGCTCAACGTCTGGGAACCCCAGCTAACAAACTGAACTAACATTAGCTAACAGCAACAATTGGCTGCAGTTTACTTTACTGTTCATCAGGAAACATTTATAATTAAAAAATTGCACATGAAGTAATTCATATGAAGTAAAAATATCAAATCCAATCCAAAGCCAAATCCAAGTGAAGCAAAAATAATATTAAATCACAGTAGAATAGAATAAGGTTTACTGTCTAAATCTCAGTTTCTTTTGGAAGGGCTCCTGACTTTGACAGGAAAATAAAATCCTCATTTTTAGGCTAAAGCTCTGATTCATAAATTGTTTCTCCATCCAGAAAAACAGCTGCCAAACGGCACAAAACCAAACATATTCAATAAATAAAAATAGATGTGACCAAGGCTAATTCTATCTGAAATGTGATGGCATGAACAAGGATGTCCATGTTTTATTTTATAAAGGACAGGTGACAAGTCAAACTGAGCTATGTAGTTCCAGGTAACATGGAACTTTATGAACTGCCAAACCTTCACATTTGACTGTAACTGAGGGCGTCAGAAAAGCTACAGGAGCTGATGAACCTCCTGGGGTCTGACACAACAGAACCATTTCTCTGTAATGATTGGCATGCCACAAGTTCTTAACACAGCTGTAAATACATTTATAGGTTCCATAAGTGGCACCAGGTGCCTGTCGCTCCCCTGCTGCCAGAAGAGCTGCCATTGAAAACCCAACACTGTGAAGCAAATCAAACGCCTGTGAAATGTGAAGATCTAATTTGTCCTGTTTACTGTGATGGGTCTGAGATGATCACCTCCAACATTAAACTGAGGCTGTTTTCAATTCAAAACACTGTGGTGAAAGGTATTTCTGCCTTGGTATCACATTACCATGCTGGATAAGTACTCACACACCCATCTCTACAGTGGATTGTCACATTACACCAGAGATGGGAGTAAGTCCCATACATGCAAGTCTCAAGTAAGTCAAGTCACTTAGCCCTCAAGTCTCAAGTAAGTCCAAGTCCTCTCTATAGGAGGATCAAGTAAGTCAAGTCCAAGCAGAGCTTAAGTCAAGCAAGTCAAGTCGAGTCACAAGTCAAGTCTTTAGTTTTTTCAAATGTCTGTATTCACCAAACCTGTTTTTCCGAGTCAATCTTTTTTTTATGTTAGCCAACAAGATAATGTATCAGCTGAAGTAATCTTTTTAAACACCATATGAAATAATGTCATTACTGTATGTGAAAAGAAACAATGTAACACATATGCTTGGTGCCTGAAATCAACTGCTGTAATGAGCGTCTACACGCAGGGGGAGAGAGAAACTCCTGGAGTGGTCTCCATGGAAGGTAATGGGTATGAAGAACGAGGACAATTTCTAAATTTATATCCTTTGTAGAACAAGTTAAGTTGAGGCAGTCATTAGCTTTCTAACAAATAAAAAGTGATAGACTTTTAAATTTTAATTTATGTTAAATGTTTATGTTAATTAGTCAAATAAGTCATGGTTTTTAAACATTGTGGTATATCAGGCATTATCACTTTATAACAAAATAATTTCAAGCCACACGTCTTTGTCTTTTTTGCAAGCAGGCACAGCGTTTATTGTGCTCTATTGTGTCAGGTTGATACACTGAACTGATCAAATTTCAAACTTGTGATAATATGTGAGCAATGAAGTTCACTCACTGGACAATGAACCTAGCCTGGTCACCTTGGTCACTGCTGAAGAGGCCTAGTTTCCTGCCAAGCCAATCAATAAGCCAAACAGGCAGAAGATGAGTATTTAGAACATAGAAAGTTAAACTCAAACAGAAATGGGGTGATCTGGCCTGTCAGAGAAACACTTCTGTGTAACATTTGTGATTGCCCACATAAGGTTAAAATTGTGACAAGATTAACATAAGAATAAATGCCTGTGCCACAGCCTCTGAAAACGTAAAATAATGAAAATCATTGCTTTGAAAATAAAGAGAGAGAGAGAGAGAGAGAGAGAGAGAGAGAGAGAGAGAGAGAGAGAGAGAGAGAGAGAGAGAGAGAGAGAGAGAGATGAAAAACGATGTGAGCCTACAGTAAGAGTTGTGAGCCATTACCAGTGGCCATTACACTTGCAAAAAATCAAACTAGTTAAAACCTTTGCACTGGGTTGTGACCGATGGGGTCTCATGATCACACCACCATGGCTAAACACACGTTCAATTGGGGCACTGGATGCAGGGATATGTAACAGTCTTACCACCACCTTGAAGAGAGAAGGAAGGGTGTGTCTGTTCAGTGTCCAGAAGTTGAGACAGTCCTGTCCATTACAAATGTCCAGGTAGTGTGTAAGCTGCATGTGTGGTGTTGATGCTGGGTCCGTCTTTTGCCTCTTCTTCTGATAAGATGCAAAGAGGCTTGACTGTGGCTCTGTCTCCTGGGCCTCTTCTTCCTCTTCAGTGCGTCGGTTTGTTGGAGTGACTTGCACAGCTACTTCCAGAATCAAGTCTTGAGCAAAAGCAAAAACAAAATCACTCAATCACCACACCAAGTAATATGATAATGTATACCACAATATTTTTATACATGGATTAACTTGACATGTATTTACAATAAAGCTGTAACATACCTTTGATCATCTTTGACACCTCCTCCTTAGTGCTGTCAGGGACCAAAACATCATGTATGACCCACATGCTGCCAAAAGAAGGATCCAGCATGGCTGCCTTCAGATACAGTGGATCAGAGAAGGGCAATCGCTGGCAATCAGATGATGAGTTTTCTGCCATCTTCACATTGACAAAAATCCCCTTGAACCTCCTTTGAAGAGATGTCTGTAAGGTTTTGATGAAGGCACCCAAGTAGCACATAGTGCCTTTTAAGTTTTCCAAATGGTGGTTGAGGGAGAGGACACAGGGAACCACTGCACTTATGGTAACCAATTTTTCGCCTTGAGTGAGGTCAGTGGCTTCGGCAAAAGGCTCAAGCACACGCACCAACTCTTGGATTTGACTCCATTCTCTTGATGTGAAGGTTGTCTCCTTGTGGCCAGACTCTTGTAGAATGGCTGTGCGTTTTGTGGCGTCACATTTCAGTACTGCTTTTAACTGCCTAAGCGTTGAGTTCCAACGCGTGACAACAGAGGCAGGGATGCCAGATTGTCCAAACCCTCTCTCAAAAATGTCCTTGAAAGAAGTGCTGCTGTGGAGTAAACTGCTCAGTTTGCTGGCCTTTGCCAGAGCTGCATTAGCTATTTTTGTGTCCTTTAAGCCATCCCCGATGACCAACTGCAGCGTGTGGGCAAAACACTGCTGTCTTGTCTGAGATTTATCTTGGAGAAAACCATCCACCCTCTCTTGGTCTTCGACTGGCAAGTCAGTCCACAAGTTGTTGTCCTCCACTCCGTCATCTTCGTCATCCTCTTCATGTTCCGTCATGTGTTGTGGAAAACAAGTGCTGAATGCTTTCCGCATGTTTGCAGCATTATCGCATATGATGTGCAATAGCATTTTTTTTATTTTGTACTCTTCACAGATTTGCTCGAATTCTTCACATATCCTTTCCCCTGTATGGGAACCGCTGAACCTATTGCAAGCCAGCAACGCAGATTTCAGGACTAGTCCACCTTCTCCATTACCCAACCAGTGAGCAGTAATACCCAGGAATCCTCTCATTTTGCGGTCTGACCATATGTCAACGGTGACAGATAGATTTTCAGCATTTGCAAGACAGTCCTTTAGTTTTGTCTGCTTTTCCAGCATTAAACTATCCAGTTTTGAAGTTAGAGTTCTTCGGCTTACAGGGTTGTACCGTGTGTCAACAACAGACATGAAGCGCTGAAAACCTGGGTGTTCTATTATGGACAGAGGTAAGTTGCAGTCGATAACCAGGTCTCAAAGTATAGACCATGTGATGCAAGGCCGGATTAACCATATGGGCCTGCGGCACAGTGCCCAGGGGCACCAACCATTCACGGCCACTTGGGGGGGCACCACATGACACAAACTTTAAAAATAATTTTCGTTAATTTGTATGTTTGTGTTATTCACTTGAAAATGATAAATGGCCATATATAACTCACCATGAACACTAATTTCATAATAACAAAAACAATAATAACGATAATATTAAACAAATCGAGATTACATGACCATTCTTCCCCCCTTTCCCCAATCTGTTAGTTGGGTCAGTCCACAAGTACGGTACCCACTGATATTAATTATTTAAATGAGCTGACTGAAACCGATGCGTCGATACTTTAAAAAACGATTCTGACCCCGAGTCATAAAACAAATTCGCTTGTCATATATTTTGGGTATTTCCTGCGTTTTGCGCACTCTTTGTTTGCAGCCTAATCCGATTTAAGTTGTTTAAATTCACATTTGAGGGTTAAACTGCGGCTCCTGTTTCCCTCCGAGAGACATAAAGGCTGAGAGCCTCGCACACCATCCCGATGTGCGTCTCATAGAGCCGGGGTGAGCAGGGCAGGGCGCACCGAGCGGGACTGATAATCACGTTTCCAAACTAATTAGCGGAGATTAAGCAACAAGGTCGGACAAAAATATTTGTATAACGACCTCATGATCATGTTGTGTGCCAAGCTGCTTGTGGAGACGCAAATCCTCCATGAGGGGAGACTGAAAACTCATGTCAGAGACAAGGAAAAGTTAAACTACTGATGTTATTTTAATTAAAACATAATTTTTTTTGGATTAAAAAGTTACTTTTCTTCTATGTCAAACTTTCTCCCACGATAATGGGAATGTATTGTTTGTGTTTTTGGCTTGTCTGCTGAGTTGATGTACACTAACACTTAATGATTTTGGCTATTTGAATTGATACACATTTGAAATTGAGGCACTGAATATGCCTACATGTACTGTGTATAGTTGGATGCTGTTTGAATTGATACACGGGGGGGGCACCTGTTAGGTGGGGCCCAGGGGCACCACATTGGCTTAATACGGCCCTGATGTGATGGCATTCTGCTGGGGGAGGCCAGAGGTGTAGTTTTGCTTGCTGGTTGTGATGAACTGAGATATTGCTGGCTGACTTGAGTCTGTCGAAGGAGCTGCTTTTGAGCGAAGGTACTCTTCATATCTAAACATTTGGGAAAGAGGAAGGAGAAAACATGCATTTTAAACTCATGTATTCACAGCACACAGCTTGTCAACATCACTGCCTACAAATTAGTCATAACATCTGAAAGTAAAGTTTTAATATAGCCTCATTGCATGTATACACATATATTTATATTTATACATACTTTGATTTTGACATGGGGGGGGGGACACAAAATTGTTTTAAGACATAGATTTCAAGAGGACTTTGTTTGCATTACCAATCATAAGTTCATGTTATGCAAATGTTATAATGCAATCTGAAATGTCTGATGAAGTTAGAAGTGGTGCTTGCAGTATCCGTAATTTTAATATTGCATATGTTGCACGTCGCTCCTCTTTTAGTTGAAGTTGTGGAATACTCTTTGAAACCGAACTGTACAATTCTCTGAATGGTGCTGGGGCTCTCCATCTTACTACCATCTCCCCAGTTGATCACTCGCGTGCACCTTGTGTGCACGCACGCCGTCTTGGGAGGAAGTGGGGTTGCCAGGTTTGCTAATATGCAGCTGGTCAGGAGCACCCACGCATAATTTAGCAATATAGATCTAATAATTAATAAAAAAAAACGTCAGTTTTTTTAATGTGACTTGCCAAGTCACATGATGAAAGTCAAGTCAAGTCGTAGGTCAGAAAGAGCAAGTCAAAGTCAAGTCAAGTCTTTTCTGAATATTGATCAAGTAAGTCAAGTCAAGTAAACCTGGCAAGTTTTATTTTTATTTTTTATTACTTTTTAAGTTCTCTTAACTACGACAGAGTATTAGGGTCACATTTAAATTACAATTTTTTTTTGTAATTACGAGATTAAAGTCGTTATTAAATATGGCGAGAATTAATTACGAGATTAAATTTGTTATTAAATATGGTAAGAAATAATTACGAGATTAAAGCCCTAATACAACTGTGATGCCAATGTGCCAAAAGATGAAGTATCTCCTTGTTTGTGAAACCTATGCTATAGTGGCCCTTTGTCACTATCCGCGCATGCTGGTGGTTTAAAGGGCTTGTACGCGCCAGTGTAGGTGTAGGTGCATGCAGGTGTAAATGCATAACACAGCCAATGTCCAAGCATTACTGATTATATGTTGCAGGTTTATTAGGCTACACACAGCCGACTCAAAAGTACTCACTTTCACAATAACACACAATTCTGAGCGGCAGCAATACACGCCATGGCTCGGCGTATGGACGTAACCGTATGGATTCCCCAGCGTGAGCCCCTGCACTGATTAACCCACCTACAGTACCTATATAGACTCAAACAATGGCCTAAATAGATACTGCCACCTACTGGCACAGATGTGTACAACACTCATGAACACAGAAAATGACCAATCTGGCTGGAGTATATATTATATACGCCATATTTAATAATGACTTTAATCTTGTAATTAATTCTCGCTAGCTTTAACAACGACTTTAATCTCGTAATTAATTCTTGCCATATTTAATAACGACTTTAACCTTGTAATTAATTCTCGCCATATTTAATAACGACTTTAATCTCGTAATTAATTCTCGCCATATTTAATAACAACTTTAATCTCGTAATTAATTCTTGCCATATTTAAAAATGACTTTAATCTCGTAATTAATTTTTCGCCATATTTAATAACGACTTTAATCTCGTAATTAATTCTTCCCATATTTAATAACGACTTTAATCTCGTAATTACTTCTTCCCATATTTAATAACAACTTTAATCTCGTAATTAATTCTCGCCATATTTAAAAATGACTTTAATCTCGTAATTAATTTTTCGCCATATTTAATAACGACTTTAATCTCGTAATTAATTCTTCCCATATTTAATAACGACTTTAATCTTGTAATTAATTCTCACCATATGTAATAACGACTTTAATCTCGTAATTAATTCCATTTTTTTTATGTGGCCCTAATACTCCGTCGTACTTAACATAATATACCTGCGAATGTGCTTTTAATTGTGCTGTTTATTTATGTATTTATTTTTTAGAAATTGCAAAGTGGGGACTTTAGCATTAGCAATTTCTACCTATTTAATAGAGGGCCTCCATAGACTGCAGTCTGTATCCATTCTTTCACTTTTTAACTGTTTAGTGCAAATAGTTTCTTTGTTCCTTTCAAAAATTGACAATTTAAATACATCTTATCTTAATGTGTTCAACATTTAACAATTGTACATTCAACACACACACTTTCAGTCTTTTTTGTTCATGATTGAGGCCTTGGCAGTTGATACAGGAGACACTGCAGTCTAAAAGAGGAGGGAAGCAGCAGCAGCCAGAGAAATCACGGCACTGTAACATTTTCATGTGTTCCATTATGCTATGAATTATGGGTAGGATAATCCATGCTACATCAGCTTCATAGAGGAGAAGAGCAGATGAAGACAGTCACCTCTGTGATGTGTCCCTGTGCCAA
Source organism: Collichthys lucidus (assembly GCA_004119915.2). Lineage (NCBI taxonomy): Eukaryota > Metazoa > Chordata > Actinopteri > Sciaenidae > Collichthys > Collichthys lucidus. The sequence continues at coordinate 1,705,262 of CM014083.1, forward strand.
GTGTGCAGGGTCAGAGCCAAGCTGCACGGCACCCATCACTGAACATTTTAAATCAATGCAATATGCTTTATTGTTGCAATGCTCTGGCATCCACTTTATGTTTGCCTTGTACTCAGAGCGTTTGTGTTTTGAATCATTAAGTTATGAAATGTGCAATCAATATACAATAATACCTTTAGTATTGTGAAAGTTTTGTCAGCTGAAGTTTATTATGATGTTTTTTTTAGTTAGGCCCCTTAGTTGTAATTCAGTCAGCCAACACACTTGAAATATATTATTATTAGAATGTAGATTATGTACAGTGCTGATATTTGGTGTTTGTTGAGCTCCCCACAAAGAAGTAGTACAGCAGAGCAGGGAGTGACGATGATAACAGGTATATGCTGGGGGGTGGAGGTATGGATTTTAATCCTTAATAAGAGAATCAGCAAATGTCAGCGAAACTTTGAGGTCAGAGCTATGGCAGCAGTATGGTGTTCATTTTAGGACATCCTCAGATCTCAGACTCAAACAAAAAGGCATCAGAGGAGAGAGCTCCTTTCAGATGAACTAAAGTACTGACTGTGAGCCAGAGCTTATCCCATCCCATCAGTGGCTGTCCAAGGCTGTCTAAGAGTAGAATTAGATGTATATGTCAAATGTACCTAACTACTGTTCAAATGTTTGGGGCCACAGAACCTTGATTCAGTGTTGTTAGATAACTGAGAGCACTACTTAATATATTTGAATAGTCTATTATGCTTTCACATTGTCTTTTTTACAAATAGATGTTTTGTACGTGGAGAACAACACGCTGTACAATAGTTCAACCAGCCTGACAACTGGAAGAAAATAAGAATAGAAAAACAATCACCAGTCATTGCTAAAAGAATTCCAATTTGTTTCTGTGAAATAGGAACCTGTCACTGGTTTTGATGCAGAGCTTCAGATTTAACACATTCCCACTATATTTAGATGATAAGTGAACCACAATAATGCTGGGCTTTAGAGTCATTTGCATGTGTCTGTAAAACACATTTAAAATGTAAAAGTAAGAAAAGTGTAGAAACAATGGTTATAACAGTAATATCACCTGTCATGTAACACTGTGGGAAAATCAACTAAATTTAATCATTCATCTTGTTTTGGGGCCAAAACTATTTTAAATGTAAATGAAAGAAAAGAATCATCAGCATCAGTATACATCAGTGTAATGGCTAAACTTTTGAGCAGTAGTATTTGGTATTTTTCAAGCTGAACCATATTTTTCCATGTTTCCCATGCACAACTGCCCATAGGGCACCATGTTATAGCCAGTTTTACAGCTACAGACAGCAGCACTCAGTACTGGTCCAAATTCAAAACTTGTTGCCCCCATTAGTCACGTTGTTAAAAAACATGAAAAAAAAAACAGGTCCAGGTCGTTAAAGTTACCCTTTAGGTAAAATTCCCTTGCCATTTTTAACACAGTGCCATTTTTGGCCTGAATACCCAGTAATAGTGTCGTGGCTGAATGGCAAAAAATCCATGCAACCAGGTATAAAATGCTGTGGAAAGAGTTTCTAAAAGAGATGAAGTCTGTAATAGCAGCATATTACTTTTGGCCATGTAGTGTATGTTGTGAGGGATGATGTGGGAATATGAGGACAGCCATCCAGTCATTTTATAATTGAAATGAGACCTTTCAGATAATAATTTCTCTTTCTAATGTCAATAACTAAGAACGCATCTGTCATAGAACACAATCACATAGAACAGTGAGAGGAAAAAAGGTGTGTGTGTGTTCACTCCAAGCCCCTTCTGTCTGCTGCTGCAAGCCACCTGCAAAGTGCTCAAGGTCTGGACCCTCCAGACATTTCCAAACCATAACCATACCTGCTTACTGTTTCGGCTGTAGCTTCAGCCTTCGTCGGAGCTGTCAAAGCGTCTTGGTGTGACGTGTCTTGAAACAGCTGACAGGGATGGGAAACCTTTCAAAATAAAGTTCCCCAGCCCAGCCGCGCCTGTCTTCCGCCCTCAAGCCACCGGTGGAGAATGGTGTCTCAGGTATATGGGAGACACGTTACACCAAGACGCTTTGACAGCTCTGACGAAGGCTGAAGCCACAGCCGAAACTGTAAGCAGGTATGATTGTTTTGGATCTAAACAGTATGAGCACTATAAAACTGTATGAGCAAATTTACACACTACAAATTTGTAACTTTTAGTTTTGAACTTTAACTCACCTTCGACATGCCACATCGAAGCAATATTGGGATCCCACGCAGCGCCGGTCCTGGCCACATTTGTGCCCTGGGCGAACCCCCTCCCACCCCAGGCGAAGATTTTCTCGTGCGCCTTCACGGCCGCCCGTGCGCCCCGATCAAGATCAAGAGCGACCGTCTTTTCGAAAGACACGAAGGGCTGCTCAGTTTAATTGTGTGGTAGGTAGCGTTGATTAGTTTAGTCACGTGCTGCTGAAGCTCAGCTGTAGCCCGTCTCACCCAAACGTTCAGCGGACCGGCAGCCTGGTTGTCCGCCACCCGCTTAGCCACCATACACAGTAAAAGATTTTTACTCTTATCGTGAGCATCGACGACATACTTCCTGTCTAAACGGTGTAAATGTTTTTTCCCGGTGAAATTTCCGGTAAAAATCCAAATCTCAAATTTGGCCCGTCACTGGCCCGAACGGGCCAATCAACTTGCCCTGCATGCCCTGCATGTACTTTTACTGGCCCCGGGCCATCGGGCCATGGGTTATGTCGGACCCTGTAGTAAAATCAGCATACCCAAATTAACACTGTAAGAGTTGGTCTGAACACTTTTAAAGTGTCTATATGGGTCCACACCTCAGAGTGTTAATTTAACACTTTTTCGAGTGTTGGTAACTTTACACTAAGTTAGTGTAAATTTGACTCTTTTAAACACTGCCTAACACAGGACACACGGGCGGCGGAACGGCAGCGCCGCGGTCCTTTGCCCGGTGTCAACTCACACCGGACGCATATCAGCTGCGAAACGGCAGCGGAGCGAGCCGACCGTGTTCACGTGAGATCTCGAGATCACGCGAGAATCCTGGACATACCCGAGACCCCGTGATAAACAGTGTATAAAGAAAACAACAACAAACAGCTGACTTTGCTTCTCCGACGTGGAGGAGATTATAAAAAACTGTTGTGTCATAAATGATTGTGTGTTGTTCCACTTCAACAATTAGTCTCTCATCGTTCATGTTGAGACCATCTTTGATCACCTGGTGCCACCGGTCATGACGTAACGTTGATGTGAAGTTGTAAAAAGCTACATGAACTACGTATTGTGTTTTATTTTGAAAGGGGGCGGAAGTTTATTACGTTGATTCTGTGTCGGATTTCCTGTCTGGTACGCAGTGCTGTTGAAATTTATGAGGTTCACGGCTCGTGGTAAAAATAGAAATGCAACGGAAAGCTTGCGCCGTGGCGCGGTGAGCCGCTTCTGGGATGCTTCTGAGCCGCGCCCGGTGTGAGTGCTCTCATTGACTAGACTGGCTTCTATTTGCTACGGTGACCGCGCCTGTACCGTGCCGCTTCCGTTTCGCGTCCGGTGTGAGTTGGCCTTACCACCAACCAGTGTTAGTTTTTTCAACACTTCTATGTAGTGTAAGCATTTAACTCTCTCAGAGGGCAATTTCTTAACTACAGAAACGTTACCCTCATAACACTTAAAAGGTGTCAATATAATTATTTATATATACCGTTGTCCCTCACTATAACGCAGCTCACTTTTCGTGGACTCGCTGTTTCACAGATTTTTTGTGTGTAATTTTGCATGCTTTTTTTTACAGTGTACTGTACAGTATGAACGTGCATTGTGTTCGGCACTGTCAGAGGAACTGTGAAATACACGTGAGTTACTGGTAATAATTTCTTATGTGTCAAACCTCGTAGATTGATCATTAAAATAAACTTGTTAAAAATGTTTGGGCTTGAAAACAGGTTTTGATCTTTGGTTGTACTTATTATTGTTAAATCTGCAAAAGTTTGAACTTTGAGAGTGTTTAAATAAGAGAGAAATGTGAGAAAATGGTAATGCCTGTCTGAGAAAAGTGTATAAATGTGCGTGGTTAGGGGTTTTACGGCCTTAAAACATGTATAATAATTGTAAAAAATAAAGCTCATTACTTTGTGGATTTTGTCTATTAAACGAGGGACCACTGTATGTATATTCCTAAAAAAATACTTGGAAAATAAACTTTGAAAAAAAAAAAATGTAGTCATGTTTGGCACTTATTTTCAAACTTGCACCACAAATATTAGAAGTGCTCTACTTTCTTATAAATTTCTGACTCCTTAGTTTCAGAGGAGAATGTCTGGAGAATGTGCTCGACCTTGAAAAACACTTATTTTCAAACTTGCACCACAAATATTAGAAGTGCTCTACTTTCTTATAAATTTCTGACTCCTTAGTTTCAGAGGAGAATGTCTGGAGAATGTGCTCGACCTTAAACATCACTAATAACTTCCTCGAAGAAACTAGCGTTTGGATAGTTCTTTGAGAACAACCAGAGGTTTGTAAGTGTGAAACAACTGAACCGCACATTCTTTCAAGTGAGTTCTGTGTAATTACAGGGAGAACCTGTAACATGGATGCAGCAGAAGTTGTTGGCTGTTCACTTAAATATTCAAACTCAAAGGCTGTGTCCTGAAATCACTCCCTAACCACTATATAGTGCACTATATAGTGACCACGCCATTTTGTCGTGTTGTCCGAATGTTTAGTGTCCACTATATAGTGCACTGCATGTATCCCACAATTCACAGCGAAATGTAGTGAACATCCGATGGTCACTAACGGAAGCAAGAGATCCCATCATGCATTGCCAGTAGTTCTCTGGGCGCGGAAAGGAACATAAATATGGGAGTCAGCAGAGGGTGTAGTTTGACGGAGGATAGTTTATTGAATTCATTAAAGAAAATGATATCTCCACTAATTAAAAAGGCGCTAAAAAGTAGGCTATCACTCACAATTTGACGACGTCTTGCTAGTCTTAGAAGAGCAGCGCATCTTCTCCTTTCTCTCTCTCTCGCTATTCTAGTTCTCCTCCTGATCATCAATAATTGAATTATTGATAAAATACAAACAGCCAGACTGACAGTAGACGGCATTTCTATAGCGCTACGGGAGTTTTCTAGAATAACGGTGTGTGAATAAGTGTTTTTTTCGGCGGATGGATGAGAGGATGAGAGGCGCGAAACAAATCCATGAGTTGTGGAGCAGTACAACAGTCACAACCCAGCCAGCATGTCCATGTGGGGCCCATAAGGTTTAAATTTGGGTTGCAGATAAGGGTCCCAAGTGGGTTTGTCCGCAGTTTCCATGGTGGCCTCACCTGTGTTTGCCCATATGGGTTTCAAGTTGGTTCTGACTAGGTTTCAGGTGGGGCCCAACTTGGTGAGTTGCACAGGACCCATGTAGGCCCCATATCTTTGCCCACATGGGCACGAAGAGGGATCGGACTGGACCTTGAATGGGGCCCAACTGGGCAATTTATCCGAGACCCATTTAGGCCCCACCTGTGTGACTTGAAGAGGGATCTGGCTGGGCTTTAGGTGGGACCCAGATAGGTTACATTATGGGTTTCAAGTGGGTTTGTCCACAGTTTCCATGGTGGCCTCACCTGTGTTTGCCCATATGGGTTTCAAGTTGGGTCTGACTGGGTTTCAGGTGGGGCCCATCTTGGTGAGTTGCACAGGACCCATGTAGGCCCCATATCTTTGCCCACATGGGCAAGAAGAGGGATCGGACTGGACCTTAAATGGGGCCCAACTGGGCAATTTATCCGAGACCCATTTAGGCCCCACCTGTGTGACTTTAAGAGGGATCTGGCTGAAGAAAGCCAACAAGAACACAATCCATGGTGTGGTGAATAATGTTATTTATCATAAACAATGTTATGATGTGTATATTTGTGTAGTCTTATCTGTCATGGACAAGAGATTACGGGTTACAGGGCTTTTGTGTTGTGGTGCCGCCGAGATGAGAACTGGGTCAGAAGCACTGATCCTGCTGGGTTGATTTTCGGCCAAGAGATGCTAGGTGGAAGACATAGAGCCTCCATTCTCCCTGTAGTTAACCATCACAATTATTCCCAAGCTGTTAAATAAATTGATAATTTAATTATAATAAAGGCAAAAGTCTTGCATAGTTCCTCTTTAAGTAAATACAAAATAGTGCTACAAAAAACACAATATGAAGTTGTTTTCAATGAACGTTTAATAAAACATGTTCTTGTTTCAAACATAGAACTTTTGGGCTGCACTTCTTTTTTTCTTTTTTTACTGAAGTCCAACATAACATAACATACAGATGTAGCAACTTAAAAGTTCCCGTGTTTCTGTGACGTGACTGATTCTTCGCAGGTCCTTCACAGGTCCTTCGCTGGACCGTGACCGAAATGTAATCCCTCGCGATGACGTAGTCAGTGAGGCCCTGACTGGAAACGCCCCTAAGCAGTCTGTGTGAAAACCAGCTGCAATGCCTCATTTGTCCATGGGGAGGAGCAGTGATGTTCCGCTCTCACCACTAGTGGTCCGCGAGCAACCTCAAGTGGTCCGTGAGAGGATCTCTTAAAATATTCGAATTTCCCACACAAGTTTGTGGAGTCCTACCTAGGGATACTCGATATATCGCGGCTTGTTCTACGTGAGATGTATGAAATGACTATATCGCGACCATCGAGTACTTGTCACGTAAATGTTTTAAGCCGTCTGCATTTAATTCTCCGGGGATTCGCCTGTCACTCACTCCTGCTGCTCACAGCACGCAGCACACTGCCCCGCCCACCCAGAAACATCCCCTGCGCGCATGCGTACTTTCTGTATCAAGTGAGGAGAGGTGAAGCCAAGAGTCCAAGTGAGGTAATTGAAGATGGAGACGGACGACTTGGTTCTGAAGAAAAACAGCTGCGGTCACGCCGTCTCTCGTTTTCGCGTGGTCACGTCAGCTGCTCCAATATTTTCAAGTGCGCCCTTATTGCCGACTTTATGGCAAACACTTTTAAAAAACTGGAAAGTCAGCGCTAGCTGCAGCGTGTGGACACTTCCGGTTTTCAAAATAAAACATGGGTGTTAAATGTATTAAACGTTTATTTATAAAATATGAAGAATGGTTAAAATTTGATTTAAAAAAGTGTCTCATATGCCAAGTATGATTCTGCACTGCTTCAATGCTCATATGTACATTATGAAATATATTAAAAATTCATAAAAAATATGACAAGTGTTAAAATGCTATAAAAAAGAGTGTGTGCCGTATAGCAGGTGTAGCTCGACTGTTCTACACTGATTTTGAGCCAATAGGTCACAGGACCTGGAAGCTATTGAGCTTTAAAGCTCATATTTACATCATGAAATGTATTAAAAATTCATAAAAAAATATGACAAGTGTTAAAATGCTATAAAAGAGGTGTGTCTCACAGCAAGTGTAAATCTACTGTTCTACGTTGATTCTGAGCAATTACAATGCTATCATGGAAATAATGACAATATTTATTAGAAATAAACAATACAAAACAACGACAACAAAAAAATCGAAATATATATCGTGTATCGCGATATAGCTTAAAAATATCGAGATATTGGTTACAGGCCATATCAGCCCTAGTCCTACCTAACATTATTTGAAGTGTAAAGCGAATTTGTTCTCTGAACAAAAATGCAGACAAATATTTTTTTTTTTTATGTATAATGGATATATGAAGATAAATCTGAATTAGCAGTGCCCAAATTGTTGCCTAAGCAACCACGGCGTCTCCTATAGACAAAATCATTCCGCTGTCACGTCAGTAAGTAAGGAAAAGAAAGCAAGGAAAAGAGCAGCAAAAGCTGTGAACTTTAACTAAAACAAGGCACGGAGAGGATGGGAAACAATGATGGATCGGTGGCTGAAGACGGGGTCAGGTGGTCCCTGAAAATTTTTTTTTTGACAAAGTGGTCCTTGGTCTGAAAAAGTTTGAGAAACACTGGTCTAAACCAAGACACATCTGAACAGATACGCTGGGGTGAGCGGGTGAGCCGATCAGCTGATGAAGTTATAAGATAACACTGAGCCACCGCTGCAGCCGCAACTCACGCACAACAACAACATGCCAACATAAACTTGTTATTAAAGAAAACTCAGCTCGTAACTGTTTTTTAAGAGTTATATCTGTGTGATGCTTTCTGAAGCCTGCAGTATGAAGTGCGAGTATGAAGAGAGTGCGCGAGAGAAGAGCTTCAGCCATTCGGAATTAGTTGAAATGAATTTTTTAAACAGACAAAGTAGTTTCAAGACTGCATATTGCTAGTGGAACCTATTTTCTGACCCAGAGTGCGTTTCGTGACTGGTTCTGAATCCTTTAAGGCAGATTTTTGACTTCTTTCTCCTTGTTCGTTTTTGTTTTCTTCGCTGTAACTCTGTGGAGTCCTGATCTCTCTAGCAATGTTGTTTTCTGAGAGTTTTTGAGTTTTTCAAATGCCGCTTCCACCTGGACAGCTGTCTTTGTTTACTCCGGGAACAGCTGATGGCAATAATGCCGATCGCCTTTGGCGCATTACAGTATCTATGGCCACCACTAGTCTTTACATAATTACTGGAGCGAACAAAAATTAAAAGGAGCCATTCATGTTCATGAGCACACTCCAATCACAAGGCTACTGTATAGTTCACAGTACTCATACAGTACGAGCTGCATTTTCCGCTCTGATTTGTGTGAGACGGGGGAGGGGGGGGGGGGGGGGGTCGACCATCAAGTGCAAACAAAAGGTTGAGCAAGGAGAATGCTTATGGTGTGTTTGAGGGGTTTACCTGGCCTAAAGCATACCTTAAATACCTACATAACAATATTTGAATATTTGATCACAGTTTGATCGTCGTGAGACGCCATGTAAAGAGGGAGAATACCTGGTGATTAACAGCCCTTTGTTATGTACTGTAGGTATCAACCTTTTGTTTGCACTTGATGCCCCCCCCCTCGTGTCACAAATCAGAGCGGGGAAAATGCAGCTCGTACTGTACAGAAATGGAAACAATTAGGGTGAATCAAGTGTGAAATAAGTCAAGTATGTTTGGTTTTAATAAAGTTTGCAGTATACGCTTACAAAACCATCATGTGTGATGCTGAGAGGCTGGAACAGTTTTGAGAATAGATTAATGGAGATATTTTTTTATCGCCCGATAAGAGTCTCACGTTAACGCCGATAACGGCTCACCGCTAGTGAAGACAGAACAGCCTAGATGTTGTTGATTTGGTGAAAGCTGACATGTTAGATATGTAGCCCTGTACAAAAAGTCATAAGGTACAGAGCATAAAAAATAACAGTATATTAATAGGTTGTATTAAAAAGTTCATAAATAAATGAGTTCATAATAGTTAAAAATGGTTTAAAATGTGTGTTGATCAAAAAGCATAAATATAGGTACAGTTAATAAATAAGACTATTTACAGTTAAAAGATACATTCATATAAAGGTCTTTAAGTTCAAATTTGATTGTAAAATATCTGTGATCAGAGATAAGAGAGAATAAGAAGCAGCGTTTTCGTAACCTAACCTGTCACTTGTTATGTCAATCATTTCATTCCTGTTTTACCTTTGGTTATTTGGGATCTCACAAGCCAATTGGAGTCGCTGTGTAAGGGGCGGGACTAGTGGCACAGGTTAGTGTGGGAGTAGTGCGCACATGGAAAAGAGAGACGCTATCAATCAGAGCTAAAGAGAGGAGGCATTGTTCGTGTGGGAAGCATTTAAGTTTAATCCTGGAGGTCGACTACCCGTGGTCCTGATATAAACTTCTGTGTGACCTGCAAGAGGTGAATATAATGTGTATGCCTGTATTTTGTGCTATATCTACCTGTTATAGTGAATAGAGACTGAATGTAATGAGTTTAGCGACATGCTAACTAGCGGTAGCATTTGGTGCTAATGTGCCTGCATATCATAGCTTTTGCATTGTGATATTTCTGAAGCTAAAGCTAAGGCTAATTCGACATGAAATGGCATTGGATATTGTGGCTCAATTCAGATATTATGCTTTAAGGAGACGGACGTTGGAGAGAGAGAGACGGATTTCCAACCGATGACCCTGCTGTACTCTGATGTACACTGCTGTACTCTGCTGTACTCTGATGTACACTGCTGTACTCTGCTGTACTCTGCTGTCTTGTGCTGGGCTATACGGTCGTGCTATTCTGCGTCTGGATGCGTCGGGCCGAGCCCTGCTGCTGCTGTATCTTTCCTTGTGACTTCGCCATTGCCGTGAGACTTTTTCATCCACATTCTGCCCTACTAACAAACCCTGGATTCGTGAGTACTAACATACACATGCACGTGCTTTTATTTTGTGCTCAGCTTTAAGTGAAGCGGCCATTACAGTTTTTAGGCCACACCGTACACAAGCTTCAATAACAGGCCTACAACGGGTTAAAAGCTCTTTTAAGTGTGTTTTCATCTGAATGTGTGTGGGCCCACAGGTAAAATATTGAGTTTGCGTTGTTGTGAAATAAAGAATACGGTTTTGAAGGTAACTTAAAGGTTTAAAAAAGGGATTAATATTATTTATTTTGAAGACTAAATACAAAAGCTTTTATTTGGGAAAGTAAAGTGTTTTTGGTTATAACAAGAGTATAAAAAAGGTTTTGTTTTAAGTTAAAGGGACAGTGTTAAACCAAAAGAAAGAAATTGCAAATTTATTTTGAAAATCTTTATAAACTCTGTGAATTGTGTATTATATTTATTTTATTTTATTCGTTAAAATCATTCAGCTATTATTCTGTCTATATTAATAAATACCTGTAAAAGGATTATTTTTGCATTTAAAGTACAGTTGTGGTGGTCATTATTTTAAAAATAGTAAACATTATTAGCGGTATACATTCTAAAAGTAACATAAAACAGTTGTATTTTCCTACAACGAGCCCAGGCCTAGTCTCATAGTATTAACCACTCTAGCTTTATTTTAACTACATGGAACCTGGGTTACATAAAATGGAGGCACCGCTGGGATTTTTTCAACACAAACTGAGATTTCTTGAAATAAATTAGACAAAAGTAACTTGACCCCACAACTTTAGTGTATTAGTATAAAAGTAACGTGCTAACAGTAACTAACAGTGATTAAAATAAAGTACAGCAATGGCAGTCCCGACAAGCAACCCATCACAGCGTGAGCTAATTAACTGGTGCAAAGGAGAAGCAGTAGACTTAAAGCATGCTCTCTTGTTATATGGAGTGCCTGAAAGTGCATCAAGAGCCGACATTGAAAATACAGCAGGGACCATCAAAGCATTGGGAAAAGTTGCAGTTAGAGGCAGAATGTTTCACCCTCAACAAAAGTCGCTGATGGTGTTATGTGAGTGTCGTGAGGAGATCGACGCCTCTAAAATTCCACCTGAGCTAATGCCTGTAAGTGAAGGAAGTGGTTGGAAAACTGTCTGCTACCAAGAGCCTCAGATTGACAACTTTGAAGAGAAGTTGCTGACCTTTTTGCAGAGTGAAGGGGGAACCTTAGAGGACATCCAAGGTCTATGCCCTCCTACAGAGACCAAAGAGAGTAACAGCAACCCTGAAGACATCATCCGTGCAGTCGGTGATGTCCTGAGTAGAACAAACAAGCAACCTGATAGTCAGCCATACAGACGTCTACGGACATTCTCCGGGATCAGTCCCACTCCCGCTGGAGAAGAGACCCTAGACAACTGGCTGGAGCAAGCAACCCTCCTAGTAGAGGAAGGTGATTGCTCAGACAGAGAGAAACGACGTTGGATACTGGAAAGTCTCAAAGGGCCCGCCTTTGAAATCATTCAAGCTGTCCGCCTTACTCAACCTGATGCTAGCCCACATGAGTACATGAAGGCTATAGAGAGTATTTTTGGTACAGTAGAGTCCCCAGAAGAACTATACCTGTCATTTAGAGCCCTGCACCAACAGCCTGGTGAACGTCTGTCCGAGTTCCTACGAAGAGTAGAGAGATCCCTTGTCAAAGTAGTACAAGGAGGCGGTTTATCTGTTAGCGCTGCCAACAGCGCTCGTTTAGAGCAGCTTCTTAGAGGGTCCACCTCTGAACTCATGATGCTTCAGTTGAAGATTAGGGAGCGGAGTGGTAATCCCCCTACATTCTTGAACCTGTTAAGAGAAGTGATCGAAGAGGAAGGTCGCCAGTCAGCTAGACAAAGTCAAGTGTCACACCGTCCCCAACGTGTACGCACCGTCCAAGCTGAAAAGGAGAAAGAACCTGAATCGGTCTCTAGAAGTGAACTGCAAGCTCAGATTCAAGAACTGAGAGCGCAGTTAGAGCAGAGAAGCAACCTACAGCCTCAGTCACCACCTGATGAGTCCTGTAAACGTCCTAAAGAGAAACAGAAACCGGAAAACGAGTCACAGAGTAAACTGCAATCACTGCGAAAACAAGTGAAAGCCCTAGAAAGTAAAATAAGTGTAATGACAGTAAAATACACATCAGACCCCCCAAGAGAACACACAACCCAGCCCGACCGATACAAAGCAGCTACAAGTCACAAGCCCACTCAGTCTAGACTCTTCTCTCCCCGACAAGACAGTGATGAGTTTTTCTGTTATCGGTGTGGGGAAAATGGCCACATAGCCACCAGATGTACAGCCCCTGAGAATCTTCAAAAAGTCATTAGAAAACTCATACGCTTGGTGCGAGTTTCCCCTCTCCCCAGCAAAGAGGACCCAAAGCCTACAGGTGAAGAGCAGTATGTAGCTAGAACCAATAAGGTTGAAGTCCCAGAGATCAACACTGACTTACCTGAAGGTCTTGTAGGTCCCTCATTTATTCACACCATCAAAGTTAATGAAGTGGTCTGTGATGCCCTCATCGATAGTGGTTCCAATGTAAGTATCATCTTTGAAAGCTGGTACCACCAACACTTACCTGATGTCCCGATAAAACCTCTTTCTGGCCTTGGACTATGGGGCCTCGCTGACGCAGAGTATCCTTACAAAGGATACGGTGTTGTTGAGATGGAGTTTGCCGAGGAGATCACTGGAGTGTCGGGACGAGTAGAAGTACTAGCCTTAATTTGTCCTGAGCCAAGAAACCAACAACAGACCCCTGTGCTGGTTGGAACCAACACATCTTTGTTCCGCCGCCTATGGGAACTGGTGAAGACAAAAAGTGACAAGAACACTGTGCACTCTAAGAGGATTCAGTCTGTGTATGCCCCTGTTACAGCACAAGAGCAGTTAATACAAAATGAAGTCTTGGGACAGATAAAGTGGAAAGGACCCGGTTCACTCTCCATTGCTCCAGGTGCAAAGTATTATGCAACGTGCGAAGTGGAAAGACAGAGTGCCCCGTCCAAAGACCTTGTACTGATTGATGCACCCACTGCCCAGTTACTCCCCGCCGGTCTGCTGGTACAGCCTGGTGTGCTCCCAGACACCGACATAGATGACAACTGTTTCACTGTTCTCATTCAGAATGTGTCCACAAAGACGACTTCCATCCCAGTTGGGACCGTTGTAGCTGAGATGTATGCGGTGGACACAGTTACCCCCGTCCAGCCTTCTGCTCACACAGCTGAAACCATAGACCCAAGTCTCTTCAGTTTCGGAGACTCCCCCATTCCCGAAGAGTGGAAGAAACGTCTTCAGCATAGGTTGGCTGAAAGGCGGAATGTTTTCTCACTGCATGAGTGGGATGTTGGCAGCGCCAAGGGTGTTGAACACCACATACGCCTGCATGATCCCAGACCCTTCAGGGAAAGGTCAAGGAGACTAGCCCCTGCAGACATTGACGACGTGCGGCGGCACATACAACAACTACAGGCCGCTGGCATTATCACAGAGTCCCGTAGCCCCTACGCCTCACTGATCGTCGTAGTCCGCAAAAAGAACGGAAGCATCAGAATCTGTATCGATTACAGAACACTCAACAACCGCACTACACCAGATCAGTACACAATGCCACGCATCGACGACGCCTTGGATTCCCTATCAGGCAGCCAATGGTTCTCGGTTCTAGATTTGCGCAGCGGCTATTATCAGATAGAGATGGCTCCGGAGGACAAAGAGAAAACCGCATTCATTTGCCCTCTCGGTTTCTTTCAATTTGAGCGCATGCCACAAGGAATCACAGGAGCGCCTGCAACGTTTCAACGCTTAATGGAAAAAGTTGTTGGCGATATGCATCTCCTGGAAGCCCTCGTGTACTTGGATGATATCATCATCTTCGGCAAGACACTTGAAGAGCATGAGCAACGTCTTTTCAAAGTACTGGATCGACTAGAGGAGGTCGGTTTGAAGGTTTCTATTGACAAATGTCAAATGTCAATTCTGCCAGCCTGAAGTTAAGTATGTGGGTCACATCGTTTTCGCCAATGGAATAGCTACTGATCCAGACAAAGTGGAGGTAGTCAAGCATTGGAAAGAGCCCACTCACCTGAAACCACTAAAGTCCTTCCTTGGATTCTGCAGTTATTATAGAAGATTTATTGCTAATTATTCTGCCATTGTACGTCCTCTCTCCGAGCTCACTAAGGGTTACGCCCCCACGTGGAAAGACCCCAAGTTCAAAAAGAGTGTCGACCCAAGCAAAGTCTACTTCAAGCCATCAGACCCCTTCGGAGAGCGGTGGACTCAAGCCTGCCAGGACGCTTTTGAGCGTATTCGTGACTGTCTAATCAATGCTCCAGTGAAGGAGTACATTTTACATGTGGACGCCAGTATGAACCGCCTAGGCACTGTCCTGAACCAGGAATATCCTGATGGCCTCCGACCAGTAGCCTTCGCTAGTCGGAAGCTTAAAGACTCAGAACACAACTATCCAGTCCATCAATTGGAATTTCTGGCATTAAAATGGGCTGTAGTGGACAAATTCCACGATTACTTGTATGGAGCCAAGTTTATTGTTAGAACTGACAACAACCCGTTAACATATGTGTTAACCTCCGCCAAACTCAGCGCTGTTGGACATCGTTGGCTCGCCGCCCTTGCCACTTATGACTTCTCCATCCAGTATCGACCCGGCAGGCACAATATCGACGCCAATACACTCCAGAGGAGGATAAAGAGTGGACTAGTGTTCCACCTGCTGGCATCAAAGCCCTCTGCAAAAGAGCCTGCATCAGTGAGGAGGCTAATGAGCCAGACAGGTTAGTGGATCAGCTGGGAGCTCCTGCTGCAGCGGTACCAGAAGCTTACGTGTTCCCAGTAAATCTTAGCGTGAATGTGTTGGACCAACTAAGTCCTAAAGATATTAAGGTAGCACAAGACATGGACCCAACAATTGGACCAGTAAAGAAAGCAATGGAAAAGAATAAAGGACTGACTCGCTCAAAAAATGACTCACCGGAGACTGTGTTGCTCCTACGCGAAAGCCGCAAATTGGAGTTAAATGATGGATTACTCTACAGAGTAAAGGAAAAAACATGTGGAAAACAGATCAAACAACTTGTCTTACCAGCAAGATATCGCCCAATGGTGTTAAGGTCGCTACATGATGAGTGCGGACACATGGGAATGGAACGCACCACTGAACTGATCAAGGACAGATTTTATTGGCCGCGGATGACAGCTGAGGTTGAGCAGTACATTCGAACCTGTGGTAGATGTATCTCCAGGAAGACACTCCCTCAGCATGCTTCGCCCTTGAACCAAATAACAAGTAATGGCCCTTTAGATTTAGTATGTATTGACTTCTTGCAGATAGAGCCTGATTCTAGAGGTGTTGCTAATGTGTTAGTAGTGACAGACCATTATACACGTTATGCACAAGCATTCGCTACAAAAGATCAAAAGGCTCTCACAGTGACAAGAGTATTGTGGGACAAATATTTTGTGCACTATGGTTTACCTGCACGGATACACTCGGATCAAGGCCGAGACTTCGAAAGTCGTTTAATCAAAGAACTCTTGTCCATGCTTGGTGTACGGAAGTCAAGAACATCCCCCTACCACCCTCAAGGAGACGCACAACCAGAGAGGTTCAATCGAACACTCTTAGCAATGCTTGGTACCCTGGACACTGTAAAGAAACAATGTTGGAGTCAACATATCACTTATCTGGTACATGCATTCAATTGCACAAAAAACGATTCCACGGGATACTCACCGTATCAACTCATGTTCGGAAGAGACGCCAGATTACCCATTGACATCTGTTTTGGAATCTCGCCAAATGGTGAAAGTAAAACCTCCTACCAACAGTACGTCACTCGGATGAGGAAAGACTTGCAAAAAGCTTACCAGTTAGCATCTGATGCTGCTTTAAAGAGTCACCTGAAAAACAAAGCACGTTTTGACCACCGTGTGAGAGACTTACCTTTGGAGAAAGGAGACAGAATTCTCATTCAGAATGTTGGTCTAAAAGGCAAGCATAAACTCCAAGATCGATGGAAATCAACACCCTATGTTGTTGTGGAGAAGTTGCCTAACCTGCCAGTTTATAAGGTCAAACCAGAGCATGGTACAGGTGTATTGAAAACTCTTCATCGAGATCACCTGTTGCCTATTGGTTACATGGTCAGGATGTCTAACCTCTCAGATGACACAAACTCTGTTCAGAGACCTGTAACAAGAGCTCAACTTACCCGGAAACGTCAAGCAAACAAGTCTGAAGAAAGTGCCTCAGAATCATCAGACTCAGAGTTTGAAACTGTACACAATCCTCCAGATATTGATGTAAATGAAATCAGGAGACAATTGGATGTGAGGAATCAACAATCTGTGGAGAATGAAGAGAGTGAAAGTTCTGAAGAGAGTGAAAAATCTGAAGAGGAAAGCTGTGAAGATACAGAAAATCAACAACGTACAGAAACAGAGTATGAGGAACCGCCTGAAGGTGATGCACCTCCTCTGTCGGATACTGAGGTCCAAGAGACAAACACTGAATCTGTGGAAGAAGATTCACAAGAATCAGAAGAGGGAGAAAGTTCACCTCCATCAAACAGAACCAGACATGACAAAGCTGCTGAAAGCACTAGAAGTGAAAGTGAAAGGTCTTCTACAGTCCGAAAATCACTGAGAAAACCCAAGCTATCCGTGAGATTCACTTATGAAAAACCTGGTCAGCCATCTTGTGAACCAGTTACCATCATGCACCATGGCATGGTCATTCAACTCAAGTTGAACCCTCCAGACAAAGAACAAAGGAAAAAGTCCAAAACATCCAAAAGGTACATGGATGAGGAGAAAAGGAATCACCCTTCAAAGTTGAAGAGAGACAAGAGGTGTGATGAGGACATCTACACATTCAGAAGAGGGAGGGTGTAGCCCTGTACAAAAAGTCATAAGGTACAGAGCATAAAAAATAACAGTATATTAATAGGTTGTATTAAAAAGTTCATAAATAAATGAGTTCATAATAGTTAAAAATGGTTTAAAATGTGTGTTGATCAAAAAGCATAAATATAGGTACAGTTAATAAATAAGACTATTTACAGTTAAAAGATACATTCATATAAAGGTCTTTAAGTTCAAATTTGATTGTAAAATATCTGTGATCAGAGATAAGAGAGAATAAGAAGCAGCGTTTTCGTAACCTAATCTGTCACTTGTTATGTCAATCATTTCATTCCTGTTTTACCTTTGGTTATTTGGGATCTCACGAGCCAATTGGAGTCGCTGTGTAAGGGGCGAGACTAGTGGCACAGGTTAATGTGGGAGTAGTGCGCACATGGAAAAGAGAGACGCTATCGATCAGAGCTAAAGAGAGGAGGCATTGTTCGTGTGGGAAGCATTTAAGTTTAATCCTGGAGGTCGACTACCCGTGGTCCTGATATAAACTTCTGTGTGACCTGCAAGAGGTGAATATAATGTGTATGCCTGTATTTTGTGCTATATCTACCTGTTATAGTGAATAGAGACTGAATGTAATGAGTTTAGCGACATGCTAACTAGCGGTAGCATTCGGTGCTAATGTGCCTGCATATCATAGCTTTTGCATTGTGATATTTCTGAAGCTAAAGCTAAGGCTAATTCGACATGAAATGGCATTGGATATTGTGGCTCAATTCAGATATTATGCTTTAAGGAGACGGACGTTGGAGAGAGAGAGACAGATTTCCAACCGATGACCCTGCTGTACTCTGATGTACACTGCTGTACTCTGCTGTACTCTGATGTACACTGCTGTACTCTGCTGTACTCTGCTGTACTGTGCTGGGCTATACGGTCGTGCTATTCTGCGTTTGGATGTGTCGGGCCGAGCCCTGCTGCTGCTGTATCTTTCCTTGTGACTTCGCCATTGCCGTGAGACTTTTTCATCCACATTCTGCCCTACTAACAAACCCTGGATTCGTGAGTACTAACATACACATGCACATGCTTTTATTTTGTGCTCAGCTTTGAGTGAAGCGGCCATTACAGTTTTTAGGCCACACCGCACACAAGCTTCAATAACAGGCCTACAACGGGTTAAAAGCTCTTTTAAGTGTGTTTTCATCTGAATGTGTGTGGGCCCACAGGTAAAATATTGAGTTTGCGTTGTTGTGAAATAAAGAATGCGGTTTTGAAGGTAACTTAAAGGTTTAAAAAAGGGATTAATATTATTTATTTTGAAGACTAAATACAAAAGCTTTTATTTGGGAAAGTAAAGTGTTTTTGGTTATAACAAGAGTATAAAAAAGGTTTTGTTTTAAGTTAAAGGGACAGTGTTAAACCAAAAGAAAGAAATTGCAAATTTATTTTGAAAATCTTTATTAACTCTGTGAATTGTGTATTATATTTATTTTATTTTATTCGTTAAAATCATTCAGCTATTATTCTGTCTATATTAATAAATACCTGTAAAAGGATTATTTTTGCATTTAAAGTACAGTTGTGGTGGTCATTATTTTAAAAATAGTAAACATTATTAGAGGTATACATTCTAAAAGTAACATAAAACAGTTGTATTTTCCTACAACGAGCCCAGGCCCAGTCTCATAGTATTAACCACTCTAGCTTTATTTTAACTACATGGGACCTGGGTTACAGATATAAACACCTTAAATTTAATTTAATGAATGAATTCCATGAATGAATTTAATTTAATTCATGAACACGCTCAAATCATACGGCTACTGTATAGTGTGCAGTACTCAAACCAGCTGCATTTTCCGCTCTGTGATCTGTGACACTGGGAGACCAAAAAGCCCATTACTGTAAGAGCAAACAAAAGATTGAGCAACGAGAATGTTAATGAGGTGTGTAAGCTACGTCATCTCCAGGTAGAACAACTTTAAAGAACTCTGTGAGAGAAGCGCCATCTCCTGGTCATACCCTGTAATCACATGAATGGGTGGAGTTACAGTAAAAAAATAGACACGCCCAGGAGAAGGAGGGGGGTCTCTCCGGTCACGGTAATTAGCAGGCACCTGGCCGAAAGTCAGCTGGAAGACGGCTGCCATTCAGCTGGCGTTCAGCTTGAACGGGAACTTTTAAGTTGCTACTACTGTAGGATAACCTGGGTGGACCTGCAAAGTTTTACCTACTGGGGCTCTTCCTCTTGCTGGAGTACCCCAACCTCCAACTTTTTTTGAAGCTCTCTCTGAGCTCTTGCTGTTCTGTTTCCACCTCTGTCACGGGCTCCGATGAACCACTTGGAGAGGGCCCTTTCTGCATCCTTCTGTGTAATTCTTTGGGTCAATGCGTTCCTCAAGAGCAATTTTAATAACTCTAGCCTAAGCTTTACATTATGAAACAATTGTGACAGAAAAAACAAACAGCCATTCTAAAGGTTGTAACCACTGCAATTATTTTTTTTATTTTTTGGAGTACAGTGCAATGGATTGGCCAGCACACGTCTAATCTGAATTCCATTGGGCATTTTTGGGAAAAGCTATTATTAGTGTTACAGCAATAAACAGGTAGGTTCACATCCTTTTATTATTTCAAGTCTTCCTGAACTAAAAAACAGCTACACGTTCAAGTTGTACTTTCTTCATAGAACCTCACAGCAAAAAGAAGAACTCCATTCAAACTTGACACTGAGAAGTGACACCAATAGGTGGTTTGCAGTTACGTCATCACGGGAGCGCTCGAATTTGAAGTGATGGACAACCTGGGCTTGGAGCCATTGAAACCCATTCAAAACTTAATTTTTTCGATCTGACACAGAATGTTTGTAATTAAAGGTAGCCCACTTTAAGTGCGGATTTACTTTTCTAAAGATAGCGTTTTGTTTCCTTGGAAACGGGCGTAGCTGGGGAGATCCGCGAGAAGGGCCCGGCGCGCGTCCAGAGTCGCCGCCGCCGACCGCCGTACCCGGTCCCCTCCGCCGGCCCGCGTCGGACACCGCCCCGCGAAGAACCCCCCACGCCAGGCGACGCCGCGAGGCGCCGCGCGGACCGAGGGGCCCCGCGAGGCGGGCCGCGCATTGGCCTCCGGCGGCGGAGAGAGGAGGGCGACGGGGCGACTGCTCCCCCAGCCGCGGCTCGAGCCCAGCCCCGCTTCGCACCCCAGCCCGACCGACCCAGCCCTTAGAGCCAATCCTTATCCCGAAGACACACATACCTTTAACAAAGTGGTCGCCGCAGACACGAGCATAAGCAGTTTCAGCTCCCTTAGTCTTTAAACGAAGATTAGCTATCCACTTTTTACGTCGTTGTTCGGACAGTTTTTTCCATTTTTCACCTCTATGGACGATTACCTTAGGTACTCTGTTGTGGAGAAATTGCTGAAGTCAAAGGTCAATGGTGAGGTCAGGAGGGAAGAAAGTGTTCAGGAGCCTCTGATGTCTTATGCTGTATTATTTATTGACGCTTGGCCAAGGAGAACTAGAGACACTCTCAAAGTACATCTGAAGTGCTTGAGTCGGTCTCGCATTCTGACGAACTTGTGATGGTGCATATACTTTAAACCCAAAGATCACACCCCAAATACTATACGCCCCAGAATTAGTAAAAGAGAATGTCTTTACTCTTGGAGGTGTTATTGTCAACATATTCTAGTCTGGGGACACAGATGTCCGCTTTTTGGAACGGCAACAACAAGCTATCTATTATGACTAGGAAGGCAGCAACAGGCCTCTTCGACCCTGGCCACCACAGTGAGATATGGTGGCACCTAGTCATAAGACAAACAGTTAATACTGTCGTGGATCACAAGGCTCACACGTGGCCTTGTGTAACCTAAAAAGAGAAAATTCCATAACAATCCCCTCTTATTGATCATAAGATCAATACTAACTACCAAATAATAATATCTACCAAATTTAGAGACCACCAGGGAGTACAGTCAGAATGAGATTGACACAAACAATATAAAACATTCATAATCACACAGAATTATTCAAAAGGCCATCCATAAAAATCATTCTTTCAAACAAAGCAGTCGGTTTAGATTAATTCATACAATCAGTGAAAAACCTTAAGAACCCCTCTTATGTACCCCATCATCCCATTCCCATGATGTGTGAGTTCCACTTTCAGGTCAACAAGGGCCTTTAAGCTAGCGAAGATCCCCTACAACACAAAGGTGTTAAAGAAGGTCATCAGGGAGGTCACAGATCGTGTGCAAATATGCCACTGGGAGAGGAGAAAGATCAAATTTATTATTTCACCTAGTAGATAAAACCCTAGCAATTAGAAGGGGTTCCATAAAACAATTGATTTAACATTTCTAGAGCAAATTTCTTCTCTCAATAAAATCAATCACAACAATCATCGTTGAAATCAAGACATTGCAAAATCTTCGACCCATGTACATTATGTACAGTAGAGGGTCACCACCATGGAGAGGTTACTAGCACATACGATGCATGGTGGCATGGAATCCATCCTCGTAGAACTTTCCATGAACAGTCGTTATCCATCAGTTGCATATCATCATAACAAAATTTTAACTTTGAACTTATAAGCATGTATTACATTACTGTGAAAACCATCATTGAAAATAGATTCTAAAAGTGATTCATAATATGGCAATTTCTAAATTATTAAAAATAACATCTCCTAGAATACTAAACAACCAGTAAAACCAGAATCATCACCTAAAGTTAACCTAAAATGAAACACAGAGGTAACAGAAGAAATAGACACCCTCCATTTACAGACCACAAGTCTCCTCTTCATCATTTTCACCAAGAGAAAGATCATCAAGGTCAAAGCTTCGAATCCTTTCCCCAAAACCTTCAAAATGATAATACCTCTTACCCACTGGATTGGCAACCTCTGGACGTATACACACCTGGGGTGCTTGAACCACTGACCTTATTGTCTTCTTCACGATTAGTTTAATCAATGAGATCATACAAGTGCAGAGGAAAAGAATAAAGAGTCCACCGACAAATAGAGTAGTCAAAAATTTAACTAACCCTGATCCCAATGACCCCAAGGTACCAGAAAAATCCCCAAAGTTGAACCCATGTTTATCATGTAACTCTTTGATACCTTGAGCTGTGTCATGCGCCATATCTATGACCTCAGCAGTTGCGTCGGAGATGTAGAAGCAACATTCAGTACCTATAACTTTACAAGTTCCTCCCTGTGCTGCCAACAGGAGACCAAGCGCCATACGATTCTGTAAAGCTACAGCTTTAACTTCCTGCAGCTCCCTATGTTCAGCTAACATGGCTCTACTGGAGCCATTCAGATGATTCTCCAGGACTTTAGACAGAGATTCAAGTTCCTGTTGAGTTATATACATACCATACCAAGGCAAGAGGATGCTGGCTATCTTTTGAGATGTTGGGATTTCTCTTTTATATTTATGTAGAGGCAGGTATAATGAAGCAATCTCAGCGGATTTCACTTCCCTGATCAAGGGAATTAGGTATGCCAAATAACAGACACCATGAAACAACTCATAGGGCACGCAGCAATAAGCTTTATCTCCACAGACTAGATACACTCTCTCAGGTAATGACGACTGTCTCAGAGTGACATTTACTACTGTTTTACAGCTGCTTTGTCCTAAATTATCAGGTCCGTCTCCTACTCCCTGAAAACACAAGGAAACATTTTGCCGTTCATGGGTGAACACCGGAGGCACATAAGTTGAGGAGTTCGCTCCATCTTTTGTGGCACTGAGCAGTTACGTTTCTGTATCTGAAGTGACTCCATGGACCTAACACCGGACCACGGCTGCACAGAAACTAGGGCCTCCACCATTAAAGATGCAATATATGGTTGGGGAACACACACCTGATTTCCAAGAGGTTTTGAACAGTTTGTTTGGGCCAAAACTATTTGAACTCTATATTCAAAACCTAATTTCACATACATCTGTATATGAATATTGCGAAAAAAGGTAGTATAGTTGAAACCGCTCGGCAGGTACTGTTCATTAACTGTTTTAGCAACGTATAAGGCAATTTCAGCATTATGTGAATACTTTGCCGAATCTATAGGGAAGCAGGAGTATAGCACTCATTTGCTTCATCTTCAAATCTCATGGCCAAATTATTCCAATTGAACATCTCATAATCCGTTCTAGTGAATGGAATTGGATGAGACATTGGTGAGTGTATGGGCGAAGGCATATTTTGACACAGCCAACAGTTACTGAGATTACGATCGTGAGCATAATCAACCATTAGACTGAGGGCCGAATTTGTTTCTTGCACTAAAATTTGAGAAACTTCACCTGTACCTCCATTACTCCTTGTTGATTTAGGTTTGGCTACCTCAAGTGTATTTATGGAAGAAATTGACCAATATATAGAAAACTATCACCCTTATCAGTTTCACCATAGTACAGATCTTACCGCTCTGCACCTCACCTGGAACATCTCAGTAATTAACAGCCCACAGTTTATAATCGGGATAACTTTTCAATGGTTGTTTAGTGAAACACCACAGCTCCAGAGGTTCAGTCAAAGGTACAGCAGCTGTGAATGTTACCTTCATTACCTGGGTGCACAGCACTGTCTTAATCGGTCATGCGTTGTCCACGACCATTTACCTTGAGAGCAAGTCAGGGGGTAAACAATATAACAGTCATCACATCTGTCAATTGGACAGTCAAACATAACAGGGTTAACAGTTTGGTTAGTTTTGTTAATAGGCAGTTTGGTTAAAGTGCAGGAAATACAAGTCCTCATTGTCAACAACACCTGGTTCCACCTGGAAGACAAAAACTTTTTTTTTAAATATTTGATTAATACAAAATTTCCGTCATTAAAAGGATAAATTGGTTCCTCCAATGGTTTTGTGAGCCGTTCAGACACCTGTAATGATAAAATTCAAAACGTCAGTTAATCTTTTACATATTCATATTCATAAACTCATCAGTCCAAAGCAGAGAAGTTTTGTGTGGTGTCAAAGGGGGACTGGTGGACATTGGTCTCCCCATTAACACCTCATGAGGACTTATTCCTGTTGTTGCGCTCGGTGCGCTTCGGATGGAATACAACACAATAGGCAGTGCATCAGGCCATTTTAGGCCTGTTGTCAGTACTGTTTTGGTCAACCGATCTTTGATAGTTGCGTTCATTCTCTCAACTTGACCAGAATTTTGTGGGTGATATGGAACATGTAACTGCCACTTGAACCCTAAGATATCTGACAGACCCTGCGTTATTCTTGATACAAAAGCCGGACCTCTGTCACTATCTATTCCCTGTGGCACTCCAAACCTAGGGATCACCTCTTTTAGCAGACACTTAACAACAGGCCTCAACCCATTTTGAGAATCGATCTGTCACAACTAACAAATATTTGTAGCCTTGACAACTTGGCATATAAGTCTATTTGCAAATTTACAAAGGGACCTGTTGGAGGTTCCAGATGGTCATGCTTCACTGTGCTATTCTTCTTTCTGGTCTGTTGACACGTCATACAACTGTACAAGTGTTTGTGAGACTTGTGTAATGCCTGCTGCAAACCATTGTGAACGAATAACGTCATTTATTACCCCTCTTCCTACATGTGTTGGTCCATGTGCCACACGTGCCAAGACATGTAGGAGAGCTCTTGGGCAAACTGGTCGCCCATCCGGGTGGAGCCTGAGACAAAACCTCTCATTTTCCATAATTGTCCAAAGTCATGCGCAGTGCCGAATGCGTATCGCGAGTCAGTGTAGATAGTGGCAACTTTACCAGAAGCAAGTATGCAGGCTCTACTAAGAGCATACAGCTCAGCTGCTTGGGCTGAAGTTCCATGAGGCAGGGATCCTGCCTCAATGACTTCAGAATCATTTACTACTGCATAACCAGCCAAATGTACGTTGTCAGATGGTCTGCTGGCCGAACCATCAGTATAAAGAACCATGTCAGAATTTGGTATCACTGTTTGCAGCAGATCTGGTCTCGGAGATGTGCACATTTCACTAAGGGCGATACAGTCATGCTCATCATCTGTATCCATCAATGATAGCAGAGTAGCTGGATTTATTGGAGGTGAGCGCTTTAAAGTTATGTGGGGACTTGATAGAATTATTGCCTCGTAACCTGAGCGAAGTGCTGCTGTCATGTGTTGTGTTGCAGATGTGTTCAAAATGTGTAATACTGAATGTGGAACGTGCACGACACAGTCATGAGCCAGTTACAATGGGATTTGTCGATCAAAATGGCAACAGCGGCCACTGCTCTTAGACAACCTGGCATACCGAGTACTACAGGGGTCAGTCGAGAGGAGTAGTACGCAACGGGACGATAATGAGAACCATGTTTCTGTACCAGAATGCCAGTGGCGATGCCATCTCTCTCATGCACATGTAGATGGAACGGCTGATGATAGTCAGACAAACCCAACACTGGAGCCATTGTGAGAGCATTTCAGATCTTGAAAGGCTTTGTGCATTTCCTCAGTCCACTGTACCATGGGTGGAGCTGATTGCAGTGCGGCGGCTCGAAAAACAGAGTCCATAGTTGCATATTCAAAAATCCAGTGTCTGCAATAATTAGCCATCCCCAGAAAAGAGAGCATCTGTTTCTTGGTTGTGGGGGGAGGCATGCTTACTAGCAGTTTCACCCTCTCCGGTGACAAAAGGTGTTGTCCATCCTTCAGAACATGACCCAAATATGTCACCTCCGGTTGACAGAATTGCAACTTTGCCAGCGACGCTCTGTGACCACACTCGGCCAGTCTCTGTAGCAGCAAGATAGAGTCTGTGTGGCAAGCTTCTTTTGATGAAGAAGCTATTAGGAGGTCATCAGCGTACTGCAAGAGAGTGGAGCCACCTGGCAGGTGGAGCCCATCTAGATCTCTTTTTACCGCCGCTGCATACACAGTGGGACTCTCGACAAAACCCTGCGGCAACCGTTGCCAAGTGTATTGTTTACCCTTGAATGTAAATGCAAACAGATACTGGCTATCTGGATGCAACGGTATCGAGAAAAATGCAGAACTCAGATCAATGACCGTGTAGTGCGTGGAGTTAGGTGGTAAAGAAGCTAAAATCGAATTGGTGTCAGGCACAATTGGAGCTGCAGGTACCACTATATTATTAATAGCTTGCAGGTCCTGCACGAACCGCCATTCATCAGGGCGATTTGCTTTGGGGATTGTTAATATGGGAGTGTCACATGGGCTAGTGGTTTGAACTAGCACATCTTGATCCAATAGAGACTGAATGACACTTTCAATTCCTACTACAGCTCTGTGAGGCAAATTGTATTGTCTAATCATAGGTAGCTTAGCATTAGGCTTAAGTGTGACTTTATGTGGCGGAGCCGAATTTACAAAACCCACATGATTTTTATGTTTAGCCCACAAAATAGGTGGAACCTCAGACAATTCAGAAGGAGGTCCATACTGAGCGGGAAGAGGCGGCTGATGAGTAACAAATGTAGACATTGGTAATTGCATATGTTCATCTAAAGACAACATATACAGTTCCTCCCCTAAATATGTTACTGTTTGGTGTTGAGAAGCTGGTACAGCTTCTCTCAATGCCTGGCACTGAGCCACCATGTGTCCAAGGTGTTTCAGCTCACAGCCAGGTGTGACGGCCACCACGATATGTGGATATGAATTTTCAACATTAAACAACCTCTGCTGTTCACTACCCCTCTTATTTATTTAAAAACCTGGAAACCAATTGTTTATACTACTCAGAAGGGTTAAATGCTGCAGTACAATGACAATGCAAAAGAGGCCTCATTGTAGACATCAATGTTGCACATGCTGGAGATATTTTGGCGATTTTCTGAATATCTGAAACAGTGAATCTGGGAAGCATATTAAAACCTATCAATTCCCAGCAATACAAAGTGTCTTCCGTACTCTGCAAAAACTGAAATGCTAGAGCAGCTTTTTCATCAGGGAGGGTCAAAAACAATCCATCCGGGGTGCACTGAATAGTAGCATGCAGTGTACAAAGCAGATCCCTCCCCATGAGATTAATTGGGCTTTTATCAGATATCAGAAAAGAATGCATCACTTCAGAGCCTTCAACAGTTATTTTAGTCCTCTGAGATAACGGTTCCGCAATGGGAACCCCGAAAACACCTACAGTGGTGATGAAGTTGGATGTAGGTGTGCATACATGCTCTGCAGTTTTTACAGTAGAGATAGTTGCTCCACTATCTACCAAAATTTCAACAGTATTTCCATTAACTTGAACAGGCATTATCGAGTCTTCCGCAGGATTACTAGAAAGTAAAATAGTTGCAGCTTGAATATGAAATGGTTGTTCTGATCCCACCCCTCCATGGCCTCCCTATGCTTGATTGTAATATGTTGGCGTGTAAGCAGCTTGTGTGGGTGGGGCTGGAAGAGCAGGAAATGACGTAGTAGCTTGTGGAGCGGGTAGAGCCGGAAATGATGTAGCGGCTTGTTGTTGGTTCTGGTTATTGGATTTATTCCGACGACGACAACCACTCTTACACTCTTTAGCCCAATGTCCCGCTGCACCGCATTTGTGACACCCTGCTGTTGTACATACTGCATCATTTGTTTTGAGCTGGGAGCATTATTACCAGCGAAGAAAACATCGTTCCTATGCATAGCCATTATTTTGTTTATAGTTGACTTCGAGTCAAGGACTGATAGTTTGTAAGCAGCTTGAACATTCGGTCTTAGATTTTGCACAAAAATTTGCACCATGAGACATTCATGTTCATCTCGCTTTATTCCAGCTTTAATATCCCATGTTTGTATGAATCAGGGAAAACAAACTCATCTTAACACAAGATCCACTCAGTTCTACAAGTGAACTGGATTAAGTGTTTTTTTTTCTGGTATTCTTCCATGAACTCAGAAGTCCATGGTTTTTCAAACTGCTGTGTTGTCAATCATTATTTTTACAAGCATTTATTAAAGATGTCTGTGACACTTCAGAGGCAGGGGCAAAGTTGTTTTCCTATGTGCCGCTGTGTTTCTGGTCTGAGTGTAACATCAGATTTAGGCATTTATGTAGTAGTGTAAACAAAGTGTGCTTTTAAGTAGAGCCAGTTTGATTTTTTTAGCTTGACATATACAGTTATTTCTATTATTATTTGAGCACAAACTGCACAATTATCGATTTATAATGAGCACCATGATTGGAGTTGAAGTTGATTCTGAGTTGATTTAAAGTGTGTGAAACATATTTATCAGGTTGAAACATGTGTTAATTAAGTTTAAAGAAGATTGTGCCACACCAAAATAGTATGCGATGATTGTTACAATACTTAACTTCAAACACTTGAAACATTTTTTCTTTGCAGTAGAAATAATCCTATGACAATTTAAGTAAAAAGGTTACTTTTAAATGAAGTTGAACAGAGCTAAACTTTAACAGTATAATCCTTGAAGAGGGAGAGCAGAGATGTTGTTTTGTTTTGGCTTTACAATCTGCACTTCCTTGTCACTAAAGTCTGTGTAAGGCTCCTCCTCTCTGGGTCTGGCTCCGTCTCCTTCTAAATCTGACTCATTAGACTGTCTGCTGTCTTCCTTCTCCTGTCTGTGCATAATCTTGACTTTCCTTTCTAATTCACTACTGTAGCTGCCATTAGGATAAACTCATCATCTGCTTTAGTTTGTGATGTGCTTGGTTGTTCATCTATCTCAGCATTGCAAGAGGGCTTTGTATTTGAAAGTTGCGGAAAAACAGAGATCGCTTTTTCATTGTTTTGTTGTTCCGGCAGTGTTATCCCGACCTCGGCTAAAATATTCAACAAATCACGAGGAGTGGGAATCTTGGCTTGGCGCTTTGCCCAGCCATACATCATAGCTTTTGCACAATTTTCCAAATTATCAACATGTCGCTGCTTTATCTTAGCCATCTCTAAAGCTCTAATTTGCAACTTAGCTTCTAGTACAGGCATATGAGAGGCAGTAACACACTTAGAAGTCAGATCAATCATCTTTCTTAAATCATCCGGTCCAATCTCGCAGCTTTTGTCATGCACTCTCACACCACATCTTTCTTGGGCCACAGTCAACCACACTTGGATACACTCATTTATGTATCTGAAGTCCCAGGATGGATTTCCAACACTAGAGTTAACATTCATCTCAGCCATTTGCAGCTTCTCTCTCTCGAATGCTCCATCATACGGCCACATGCCATTCGTACATTCACACATAAGAGAAGTGAACGGAAACACAAAATCCCATCCTTTCAGTCTACCGATGAGTCCAGCTGGCACATGCGGCGAAAACATTGCTTTAAATTGTGATATCTGGTCAGATGTGTATGTGTGTGTGCCTGCTCCGGCATGCTGCGTATCAATGACAGGTTGACCATCTAACTTCACATTAGTTCTTTGATCTTTTACAGAAAGATGTTTTGTCTTTGATTTAGCTTTTGCTGAGTCAGTTTGCATGATTTCAGGTTTGTCTACTGCTTTGGACAGATCATTACCCATTTTCGCTTGCGCAGTAGGACATTACACATACAGACAAACAGATTTCAAACCACAATACAGCAGCATTAAAGGTCAGTCTCCACACTTTTCTAACTGCAGCAGTGGTGATCTGAGGTGAAAGGAGGAAAAATGTACTTCTTTTTCTCTCCCAGTGTATACACATTTAAAACCAACGTTTCCCAAAGGACACAGAGCAGATCCCCGATCTTGATTCAAACGAGGGTGTATTTAAACTCCCCCGAAAATGTCTTTTCTATAGTTTAAACCTCAGGTGGGTCTCTCTGTGCCGAGTGCAGCCCGAAACTGCCCCGGAAACAAACAGCCACGTAGTGGCAATGCAGTGGGTCATAAACCCAACCTGCCCCCCTTCAGATCCACACACTGTACACTGCTCTGTAATCAATTATTGTTACAGCTCCATTTATTTTTTAAAATGTTTTTTTACACCATTGTCAGCTTTCTTGATTTCTCACGTTAAATCAATATGCCGAATTGAACATCTAACTGGGATGTTTGTATGACACATACGTTCCAAACAACGCCAGAGGTTTCAGCCAGGACATTGTCCCCAAGACACTGAAGCTCCTGACCCCCTGGTGGGTCTTAGATGTTTTTATATTCCAGGCAGATTAAATAAGCACATAGTTTTTTATGATTTCGTCAAACGCAGACATGGTAAGGCATAGTAATAAAACTTTGCACTTACCACGTCTTTGTTCTGTTGAAATCCTGTTCGTGACGCCAATTGTTGTGGAGAAATTGCTGAAGTCAAAGGTCAATGGTGAGGTCAGGAGGGAAGAAAGTGTTCAGGAGCCTCTGATGTCTTATGCTGTATTATTTATTGACGCTTGGCCAAGGAGAACTAGAGACACTCTCAAAGTACATCTGAAGTGCTTGAGTCGGTCTCGCATTCTGACGAACTTGTGATGGTGCATATACTTTAAACCCAAAGATCACACCCCAAATACTATACGCCCCAGAATTAGTAAAAGAGAATGTCTTTACTCTTGGAGGTGTTATTGTCAACATATTCTAGTCTGGGGACACAGATGTCCGCTTACGCAGATTGGAACGGCAACAACAAGCTATCTATTATGACTAGGAAGGCAGCAACAGGCCTCTTCGACCCTGGCCACCACAGTGAGATATGGTGGCACCTAGTCATAAGACAAACAGTTAATACTGTCGTGGATCACAAGGCTCACACGTGGCCTCGTGTAACCTAAAAAGAGAAAATTCCATAACATACTCGGTAGTAACCCTTTCCCTTCTCTCGGTTAGACCGATTGGAACAGCCAAAAACTGCACAAAATTGAGGCATTGTGGAAGCTGAAAACACTGTGATATCAATGGGCAAGCCCGAATCGTCGCAACCCAAAAGTGAAAAAGCTCAGGATGAGCCTGACACTAGCCAGAAGACCTCCTGGACATTGACTCCCGAAAAGTTTATTATGAACCACTTTAGAAGACAAAGCGACCGCTGTGATGAGGACACGTGCATGAGACTCAAATGTGAGACCCTCCCCGCTCTTAGTCTGAAGGTGGTGATAGACTCTGAAACCTACGGGGCCAGCGTGACACCTTCTGGATTACTGGACCTGCGACTAGCCGTGGCTTCAATCTACTCGAACGCGCCGTGTTACCATGAATACTTTACCCGGCTGCGCTCGGTGCACATGCTGATAGAGAGGCTCATGTCAGATCTATGCTCCAAATCTGAAGAAGCCAAGGCGATTTTCTCAATGACTGTAGACAGTACTCTGATCCCAAAAACACACGTGAGCATTTATTACCAGAACGAATGCTTGAAACGCAGGTTAGAGCAAATCGACTACGAACCTGTGTGGGCACGCATGAAAGATGTTGTGTACTATGTGATCTTACTGATGTTGGCAAAGATCTTCATACGGTGTTCTAAAGACTAGTTTAGATTACAGTGTGTTAGTTCAGGTTTTAAAGATGATTAAAGACTAGTCGTCTCCTTTGTTTGTTTTTTTGCAACCAATGTACACCTCATCTTTTATGTATCTTTATCCTGTATGTATCTTAACTTTGATGTATCCTATTACAATACAATCATTAAAAGAAATAAATGAGCGATCCACAGTGGTGTGTTTTTCAGTAAACCCTGAGAGTTTGTTGCAGGCAGGCAGGCGGGTGAGGCGGGTCATGAAAAGAGTGTATTACAACCCGGCCCATCCGGCTAGTTTTGGAGGTGTAGATCGACTGCATAGGGGTGTGCAAGATGAAATGGGAAAGAAAGTCAATGTGGAAAATGTTAAAGATTTTTTACAAGAGCAAGATACCTACACTCTGCATAAACCAGCCAGAATACATTTCACCAGAAACAGAGTTTTTGTCCCTAGGCCTTTAAACCAATTTCAAGCAGATCTTTGTGACATGCAAGCTTTGGCGGAACACAACGACGGGTTTAAATATTTATTAACGGTCATAGATGTATTTTCAAAAAAAGCATACGTGCGTGTTTTAAAGAGAAAAACCGCAGACGAGGTGGTGAAGGCCTTTGTTTCAATCTTCAAAGACAGTCAGATCCCTGAAAAGTTACAAACGGATGCCGGTAAGGAGTTTTTCAACAAGAGTTTTGATGCTTTGATGAAGAAGCACAACATTGTACACTTTGCCACAGCAAGCGATCTGAAGGCCTCTGTCATTGAGAGGTTTAACCGTACGTTAAAAACTAGAATGTAGAGATTTTTTACGGCCAACAACACAAGGCGATACCTCGACGTTTTACAGGATTTGGTGAAAAGCTACAATCACAGCTTTCATAAAAGTATAAAAATGACGCCTATGCAGGTGACCTCCGAGAATGCCTCTCAAGTGTTTCAAAATCTGTACGGCACGTTTCCTACACGACACCGTGATGCGGTGCAAATGAAATTTAAAAAGGGTGATCTTGTCAGATTATCCAAGGTCAGAGGGGCGTTTGATAAAAAATATGAACAGAGTTTTACGGACGAAGTGTTTACGGTGGAGGCCTGCATTCCTCGTACTCCCCCTGTGTACAAACTCCAAGATTATGACGGCGAGCCTATCGAGGGTTCTTTTTACGAGGCAGAGTTGCAAAAAGTAAAAATGTCTAAAGACAGGACGTATCACGTAGAAGAAATATTGAAACAACGTACCGTCAAGGGTGAAAAACAGGTTTTGGTGCGTTGGAAAAACTGGCCCAGCAAATTCAATAGCTGGGTCAAGGCCTCGGATCTGAAAAATATATAAAAGCCACGCTCAACGACCCGGACCGATCATACCGTCGGATATGGCGACAAACGCAGGATTTTATGTCACCTTACCTTCCAACGCTAGTAAAGACGTGTTTAAAAATAACACCAGCTCAAATTACACGGTAGACTTAGCCAAGGCTATCGAACTGAACGGAGAATGGGAGGTGGGTTTGTGCGAAATCATTTATCCTCACACGTGGTATACTTTACCCCGGGATAACGCTTATATCGAACTAATGGAAATCTCTGATGAAGCTGTAATGCCGTCTGAGAAAGATGATCCTAATCATACAAAGCCTGGAGAGCTACTCATAATTCAAAAGTTTAGTCGGGGAGGATATTATGACAAGCCGAAAGACCTCCTGGATCAAATCGTACCGAAACTCATAAAATATGACCCCACAGCCGAGGCTGTTTACAACAACGTGACCAAGTGCATCGATTTTAAAGGCAGCGGTCGGTACAAAATCCGAGCGCAAGCCCCCTTGGCCTACATGCTGGGTCTTAAACCGGGTGAGTGGTGGGCCCTCTCTCCCCGTTCGGCTACATACCCGTGCGATCTCAAAAGAGGTATTTATAACCTCTTTATTTACACAGACATCATTCAGTATCAACCGATCGGTGACAGCTATTCGCCGTTGCTGAGCGTGGTGAACGTTAAAGGTGGTTTCGGAGACGTGGTGAGTCTCAGGTACAATACGGTGCATTACGTGCGCGTGTCTAAAAGTTACATTAAAACTATTCATATAGAGATTAAAACGGATCGCAACCGGTGTGTGGACTTTGTCTACGGGAAGGCTATTTTAAAACTTCACTTTAAACCAGCCGCTGTTCAGCATCCTGTATAAAAATAAATAAAAAACATGGAACAGGTACGTCTGAGAGAGGATCCTCATCGCTTCATAAACTATTATGAAAGTCAAGTGGGAGGCGCTTTACCCGGTTTTTATGGAGCACCGGTCATGTACGGCCGGGGTATAGGCTCCATCTTCTCGAGATTGTTTCGTTTTGTCTCTCCGCTGGTGAAAAAAGGCTTTGCCATCGCCAAGCCACACCTCAAATCGGCCGCGAGCAACATCGCCTCTGATGTGATAAAAACTGCGGTGGGCAGTATGACCAATCGACAGAATCAGGAGGGATCCGGAGGGATTATGGTTTTATCGCGTAGACAAAGGAGGAGGCCTCGGGGGGATCGTGTTTTTTCGCTCCCTAATAAACGTGCGAGTCATAAAAGAAAAAAATCAGTCGGGAGAAGCAAGCCCAAGGGGAGGAAGTCTGCCAGAAACGGCGATATCTTTTAGACCTAAATAATACAAGAAGAAAAAGAAGAAAAGAAATTTCAGCAACAACAGCAAAAAAAAAAAAAAAAAAAAACAAAGCAATATGGCGCTTTTACACCAAAAATCACCCGAGTGCACCCTGGCGGAGCTGGATTTATTTTCAGCCCCCATGACGCAGCTGTCTATCGAAGATAAGGTCTACACTGAAATTCTTCCTCTATCGGCCATCACCGACGGGGGCCACATTGAGTTCTTTATTCCCGGAGATGGTGAAAAGTATTTGGATTTGAACGATACCTTGCTGCATCTCCGCATCTGCATCACCAACGCCGATGGTACAGATCTGGCGAATGACGCCGCTGTGGGCCTGATCAACTACCCTCTGAATACAATGTTCAGTCAGTGCGACATTAATCTGGGGGATAGATTAATTTCACAGTCTAGCGCTACACACCCGTACAGAGCCATGATCGAAACCCTACTCAATTACTCTGAAGATACGCTCAAGAGTCAATTCAGCGCGGGTCTTTTTTACAAAGACACAGCTGGAGCACTGGACTCTATTGTGACCAACAACGGTCCTAACCACGGTCTTAACTCCCGAGCAGCCTTCTCCGCCAATTCCCGGGAAATACACCTGTTTGGCCCCCTCCACGGGGACGTATTTTTCTGTGAGAGACTCCTTCTGAATTCGGTGGACATGAGAATCAAGCTGACCCGAGCCAGCGACGCCTTTTGCCTCATGGGAGCTCGCGATTCTCTTTTCCGACTGAGAATACTAGGCGCCTCGCTGTTTGTTAAAAAAGTGACAGTCTCCCCCGCGATCCGTCTGGGTCACGCAGCAGCTCTGCTGAGGGGTAACGCACTTTACCCCCTGTCGCGCGTCAATGTAAAAACCTACTCCATACCTGCAAATTCCAGGATTTGTAACCAGGAGAACCTCTTTCTGGGTGCTATGCCCAAATACGTGGTGCTGGGTATGGTACACCACGAAGCTTTCACAGGACGAAGAGACCTGTCGCCCTTCAATTTTGTGCACAACAACGTAGAATATCTGGCCCTCTGTCAGGATGGCAGACAGGTTCCGGCTAAGGCTTTCCAGCCCCAGTTTAATCAAGGCAGCTCAGTCAGAGAGTTTTACAACATGTTTATCGCCACGGGAAGACACCTGAAAGATCTACCTCTGAGCATCAACCGTGAAGAATTTAACGACGGATACTCTCTGTTTGTGTTTAATCTCACCCCGGGTGATGACAACGATGCTCTGTCCCCTGTTTCCAACGGGAATTTAAGATTGGAAATGAGATTCAGAGTAGCCTTACCACACACCACCACTCTGATCGTCTACGCCTGTTACGATTCCATTCTGGAAATTAACTCTAAAAGACAGGTGCTGGTGGATTATTATTAAAAAATCAAAACATGAATAATCATGAACTGGAAAGTCTTTTGCATCGTCTGCTAGGAGATGTATTCTGTGGCGTGTGGGCTTCTGATCAGCTGCCGTTACTGACACGTTCCTTTGACACCCCAGCCTACTTTATAGTCAACACACACCCTGCGCACCTGCCCGGTGAGCACTGGCTCTCTTTGACTCTGGAAGAGGACGACGTAGCCACCTTTTTTGACTCTTATGGTTTTCCTCCGGACTTTGCTCATTACCCCTCAAGCATCTTACAGTTTTTGGAGCAGCGTTCTGACCGGATATTGTACCACGATCGTCAGCTTCAACACACCCTGTCCACCGTATGCGGTCAACACTGCGTTTATTATCTCTGCCATAGGGCCTGCGGAGTACCCTTTGAACGACTGTTGTCTCTGTATGACGACGATGTGATAAAAAATGATCAAACTGTATCTCACTTTGTGGAGAAATATCGACGCTGTATCAGAAATCGAAGCTCCGGATGTTTTAACCATGGAACTTGTTCTTTGCAAATGTTAAATCAGCGTTACAACATGTGAATTAGCTTTTCATTATATCTATTATTACATAACGTATCATATACATATATCATGAAAATAACTCTCTGTAGACTGATTGTGGTCAATAAAACCTTTATTGAGAAAAACAATTTTTGTACGTTTACATTCATTTAGGGAGAAAAGGGGATCCAGGGAGATTTATTCTTTTTACGCCGTCTACGTTCGCGTTCTTTTTCCTGTGGAGGAGCTATTGTGTTTTGCTCTTGTTCTTGTTCTTCTTTTATCTTGCCCCTCTGGTCTGCTCCAGCGTGGGGAGAGGGTTACCGTCCGTTTGGAGACTCGTTTGGCCTCTAGAGGAGCTATTGTGTTTTGTTCTTCTTCTTCTTCTTCATTATCTTGCCCCTCTGCTCTGCTCCAGCGTGGGGAGAGGGTACTTTCACCCATTTTGAGGCGACGATATTGATCGCGAGCTCGAGGGTTATTCACAGAGGATAAGGGAATGTTGAGGTCTGACAGAGTATTTAAGAAACTCATCCAGCCTCTAGGTGGTGGGGTTTGGGCTTTTTTTTTATAGGGAAGGGAGATGTTTTTAAATAAATCAATCATATGAGACCCTTTTACGGTTTGTCCTTTATAAATAAATTCACCTTTTGAATTCCATCCGGCGTTGCTCTTGGATAATTTCTTCATAATGTACTCGGCATTCTTGCGGTCGCGCTGGGGAAGGCTTTTTATGACATCACTCAGTGTGTCATCTGGATCGGGCCTTTCCGGGTCAGCAAGATGGCTAGGCGTAAGATCCGTTGACTCTTCTCTCGGGTCGCGTTGCAAAGTTAAAGTCACCCGACGCTCCTCTTTTTGACCTTGTTTCATCAGCGTGAGATATTTCTGCAGCAAGGTGTCGTATTTTTTTATTTTTTCATAAGAACTCAGCCCCGGCTCATTTAATATCGCTCTCATTTTTGCGTCTAAATCATCTTCGGCCGTTTGTCTGATGGAGGATTCAGGTTGAGTCAGACGGTTTAACTGATGAGGTGCGACGAGAAACATTTTTTGCGACGTTCTCAGAGCCATGTCTTTTTTTATTTATTTTATTTTATTTATCTTCTTTTAACAAGTCCTCCTATAAGATTTCCGAGGATGGGTACCGCAGCCGAAAGCAGAGGTAAAATAAAACCTCCCGACTGTTTCATCAATGTTCTGCGTTTCTGATTTAGACTTGTCCTTTTATTAGCCAGCAGTCTGATAATTTTTCTCCGGCTTTTCAGTCTTTTGTATTGAGGAGAAGACAGTGGAATGTTGCCTTTTAAAAGATTCAAAGCAATCTCGCACAGAGCTTGGAGAAAGTCTGGGGAAGAGTGGGCAAGAATGTCTTTACGTTTACGAGGTGTGGCGTGGTATAGAGCTTTTAATAAGGGTGCATTTCTTCTTATACGCGCCGACATGCTGCTGCTGCTGCTGCTGCTGCCTGCTGCTGCTGATGAGACTTACTTTGTTCTGGGAACATATACAACCGGCCACTGTGGAGGCAGTATACCCGTCCTCAGCCTGTAAGGTTCTGGACAGGAAGGTGTGAGATCGACCAATAAATACCCGCGGGGATCTTTGGTGGCGTCTTCAAAACTCTCTAAAAAGAAGGCTTTTTGTGGGGGGAAGATTTGATGCGCCAATATATTCATCTGTAATTTGTCCCTAGGGTTTTTAAACAACACCAGATAATTACTGTTCAAACTCATGGTACGGCTGTGTTTACCTCTGTGAAATACATTTTGCGTCAACATAAACACACTCATATTTCTATGATGTCTGTACTGAGTAAAAAGTTTGACCACTTCAGGATGGTCGGAGGCTTGAAAAATAACATCGTCCAAAATAATCAAATGGTTCTGATCAGGAGGAAACAGCTCTGTGTCATCAAAAGAATCAGACAGTCCTTCAACAAACTTAATCTTTCTATTCATTTTTTGCAGTTCAGCATACATGGGTTGAAAGGAAGTATAAATCCACACAATATTTTTAGGTACATCATTTATTACATGTTCACAATTTTCAATAACACTTTTTACAAAATATGTTTTCCCACACCCGCTGGGACCCACAATCATACATGAAAAGGGTGCCGCGAGTCTGGGATCAAAATGAACTTGCTCCACGTTAGTAAGGTGTGACATAGTTTTTTTTGGTTTGTTTGATTGTTTGTTTATTTCTCTCCTCCTATTTCAGTAGCCAAAAGGCAGAGTTGTGCCGTCGCTAAAGAGGCGTCTCTTGTCATACACCACTCTAAACTTTTTTTGAAACGTGCAATTTTTCAAGAGAAAGCTCTTTTTATTACGTCTGATGTTATGCTGTGGGGTCTCAATAACGCCCCCTCGAGAGCCCTCAAGGTAACCCTCCACCAGCTCTCTGACGCTGTCAAAGTTGACCTGCTCACAGCACTCTGTAGTCTGAGTGATACCTTTGACACGCAATACTACCTTTTTCTTTTGTCTTGTCTGGTAGGCGTAACTTTTGGGACCAGCGGCTGCAAATTCTTGAATGCTGTCACCGTCCAGCTCATCGGTCAAATCCCCCAGATAATTCCCCAATTTCAGAGGCGTCGCCCCGTCTTTCACCACATATATCAGACTGTCAGTATCCATGTAGAGAACATTTTCCTGCACCTGCTCTAGATAACTGTACAGCTTGAGACAGGCATAAGCGGTAGTGAATGCAGCGATGAACACATTATTAGCTCTACCTGGAGGCACGACGCACCGCTTGTGGTAATTCCACTGAATCATAGCGGTCTTGTCGTTCAGAAAGTTAAAGTATTTCACATTGTACTGACCGGAAAACATGAAGCGGAGAAAGTCTTCAGGGTCGCTGACCAGGGTGGTCTGAGGCAGATTGCTTCTCTGCGCAAACTTTCCCCAGAAACTGTTGAGACACAGTTTAGCCACCTGTCTCTTTGCAGGGTTCACCTCAATTTTGTCAGCGTCCAGCCGCACGCCTTGATGCAGCTCATAGTCCCTGATGTACTTTTCTCTGCTTTCCTGATCAGTGGCCTCAGGTGGGTAGCCTGAAGCTTCCTGCTTACCTTTTAGGAAGGTGTGCATGTAGCCCACAAAAATGGAGTCGCTACGCCTGTCAAAGTGCCACACTTCAATGATCTTACCTACTCTATAACCAACCTCAAGAGCCTTGTTCACTTCAACGCTGACCCACACTCCCGTCAATGCTCTGGCCCGCTCGTCGTGTCTACACGGACCCGTCTGATTGTTGATTTCAGCGCAGCTACGACAGAGGGTGAACACCAACTTACCTCTAGATGTTTTGTAAGGTAACACGGGGAACAAGAGCCCTCTAGGAGGGTGGATGGTGGCTTTGATGAACCCAAAGTAGTTTTGAGGGTGATCAAAGTCTTTGTGGATGATGGTGGGGTGACCTAGCGGATAAGAAAAGTTACAGTTTACATACGGATACAGAGAAGTGACATCTACATAGTGCACGGTCTCGTTAGGCCCAGCCGTGTACCTCAGCCTAACAGCGCTCGTTCTACCACCAAAGAGAGCGTCGCGGGGGCACAGAGGTTCGGGAGGAAGGAAACTCCCGAGAAAAGCTTTTACACCCGCATGCACATTTTTCAAAGCGGACCATTCATGCTCCCACATGACAACCGTCTGAACACCGTAAACAGATTTCAAAGCCTGCATTTTCTCCTCACTAGCCGCATGCAGCTCCTCAAACGGGACTCGCCTCAGAGGGCAAATGTCGTGGGGGTTAAAACAAGACGGGCAACCGTGGTAAAAGCACCCCAGAAACTCCCAAGCATAAGCAACACCGTCTATTTCGGCAAAACCGTCAACAAAGTACGGTCCTACCTGTTTCTCCCCCTTGTTTAACGCATGCTGGATAAAAACATTAGTGCTGCGTGCTACCCACTCCAACCACTGAATGGAGGCGTGGGAGTAGCTTTTGGTCTGGCACCTGTAGTTATCCGGCGAAGGTACGGCCAGGGTTTTGGGTGGGAGGAATTTTGTGAGAAACACCTTCATGCATGCGGAGGCGATAGTGATGCAGCTAAAAGGATCTACGCCTGTGTCAGTGAGGAACTGATTTCTGAACAGGACGCAGCCTTTGGCAAGGATGTCAACATCATTTTCACAGTACAGCCGAGCTTCCTTCTCAAAGTCAAACGTGCCCTGACTCACCTCTCTGTACCAGCCGTAAAACTCTTGCTGCTGAGCACGAGTCATACGTTCCACGCCATAATTATGCGGCGGGGGATAAGCTCCGATATACTGCAAATTCTTCTCTGAACTTAAACCGTGAGGGAAATGACCCTTGGTCTGATCAGAGAAACCTAACGCCTTGGGCATGGCGCTGAGACGCATGGTGAGGAAAGACAGAGAGTCGATAAATTTTAGATTAAAATCAGGGTCTTGGAAACAGAGAATTTTACTGCCCTGCATGATGAGAGAAGGTTGCATTCCCATCTCTATCATGGTGTTGAGGATCAGATAGCTGTCAAAACCTTTAGCATTGTGAGCTACAAACACACTGTTTAGGTACGCGGGCCTCCTGAAATGCAGGAGAAAGTCCCTGACACAGTTCAAACCATAAGACGCCCACCGCACGCCACTCAGTGTTTTGGTGCAGACAAGAAAAGGCTTGTGCACGTTCTGTTGAACAACAAATGTTTCACAGTCATAAAAAATCAATTTATCTGTATGATCTCTAGTCGGAGGCAAAGGCTGAATGAAGCAGAGGTGATCACCGGCGTCAGAGTCTAATTTCTCTCCGCAAATGTTGCATTTAGGCCGCTGGTATTTGTGATTATGAGATGTGGTCATTTTTTTGCAACTCTGACATCTTTTGATTTTGTTGCATATACTGCTATGTGTTGCACCCAAAGGTCTTTCTCTAGGCTCCTTGTGCCTGTCAAAACACAGAGGCGTACGACACGTCCTGTTGCAGTCACTGCATGCTACGGGTTTGAGCTCCTGCTTAATACAATCAGGATTGTTACACACAGAGCAGTGACCTTTGCATTGGTGTGCGTAGGGCTTTGTGTAGCTTTTGTAGCAGTAATGACAGACGTACGGAACCCCGAGAAAGGCTTTCAGATTTTTTATACCGTAATAATGGTTCTGGAACAAAAAGAGAAACAGAGGATTTGATCTATCGGAGAAAGCCGTCTCAAAATGAGAGAGCGGCTGCCGATCTGGGCTTCTGTAAAAAATAACAATTTTGCAGTTCCGAATTTTTTCAAATTTGCACACGTCAGTAAAGGTGACGGGGGTCTGAGGTGTCAGACCGACGAGTCTCTGAAACTGTCTCCCTTGTTCTAAGGCCTGATTATCAGTGATTGGAGGATCGTTTACATGGGCCAAGTTAATGGCAAAGCAGAGGTGATCATTCCTGTTGTCCACAATGTACAGATGTTGTCTTTTAATTCGTATTATTTCACAGTCTAAAGTTTTGTCCAGTTTGCGTTTAACACCGCCTCTAGGATCATGCACGACCTGAACCACTAATTCTAACCTAGCATCTGACGCTATCTCAGCGTTAGATTGAACCAAGCGCTCCAGCAAACCCTCAAAAGCAGGTAAGATGGCATCACCATGTTCATCCTCAACAACCACAGAGACATGATTCTGAACATTCTCACCAATAAGCTCTAGCTGTATTACATCATTACGCCCAACCTGTGCTCTGACAGCATCAGCCATTTCTCTAAGAATCAACATCACATCGTCATAAAACTGTGCAAGATCCGGTATGTTTCTAGCAGGGGGAACGGTGAACACTCGCCTCAACTCCAGATTGTTGAACCGCTCACGGGGCACAGTCGTGATGTTGGAGGAGGAGGAGGTGGACTGGGGGGTGAATCAGACAGACCTCTCCCTTCGTCTCCTCCCCCTCCGTGCTGGGCGTGGACTTGTGGGTTAGGAGGAGGAGAGGGAGGGGGGACTTGGATCTCATTTGCATGTGAGCAGGAGGAGGGGGTGGGAAGAGGGGATGAGGAGGAGGGGAGGGGAGAAGGGGGTGAGGGAGAGGGAGAAGGGGATAAAGAGGAGGGGGAGGGAGAAGGGGGTGAGGAGGAGGGGGAGGGAGAAGGAGGTGAGGAGGAGGGAGGGGTCTGGTCAATCTGATGCAGAGCGAGTTCTAAAGAATGGAAATAATTTTCAACATCGGAGGAAGATGGGTTTTGATTTAGAAGCAACAGAGCGTCTTCTAATGGTTGGAAATAGTTATTAGCAGTCGATGATGACGGTTCACCCACATTAGCAACGGCTACATCTACAGGAGGAGGTGGGGAGATTTGATTCAATTGCTCAACCATAAACTCTAAATCAGACAGACCAAAAGAAAAGTTTTCTTCATCCATTTTTTTTGTTTATTTTAAATGTAACACGACACGTTTATGGCTTTTTCCTACTGTAATCAGCAATTTCACAAAGCGCATCCAGCCTTTGCAGTCTCTCAAGATCGTCCGGATTCTTAATGAAATCAGCAATTTCACAAAACACGTCAAACTTTTGCAGTCTCTCACGTTCGTTCGCAGTCAGTGGGTGTGAGTTAACTCCCTCCCTCGCAGGCTGCACTTCTGACTCCAAGGATCGTGTGTCAGGCTCTCTGCGACGGGCTTCGGGGTCTGTAGATCCACTCTCACTGTGCCGGGCTTCCCGCGTCGTGTCCCCGCCGTGAGGCTGGACTGGTTCCAGGGTTTCGGTCCCACGGCTCCTTTGTTCCACAACTTGGGAAAAAAAAAAAAACATATTTTAATTCAATTTTAATTTAATTCAAAAAAATCATTTTATATTTAGAAAAACATTGCCTACCTTGTTGACGGAGGTTGGTTTTTTTTTGCTCTAGGTAGCTCTAACACAGAAAGTGAAGGCCTGGGCTCTGTATAAAACATCATTGAAATCCAAGAGTCACTCTTTCCATCGTCAGAAATATATAATATATATATATATATATATATATATATATATATATATATATATATATATATTCTTTATGAAAGTTTTTGCGACTTACCCGATGCTCCACTTGCCGTGGCGGCAGAGTTTCCTGCGTGTCCTGGGTGGTTGCGTCGTCCTAATCGCAGACGCTGTTTACGGGCATGAGCCGATGCTGCAGGCTCTGTATAAAACATCATTGAAATCCAAGAGTCATTCTTTCCATCGTCAGAAACATATAATATATATATATATTTTTTTTTCTTTATGAAATTTTTGCGACTTACCCGATGCTCCACTTGCCGTGGCGGCAGAATTTCCTGCGTTTCCTGGGTGGTCGCGTCGTTTTAATCGCAGACGCTGTTTACGGGCATGAGCCGATGCTGCAGGAGTGCTTCCTGCATCACCATCTAATAGATAGTTAGATACAGGCGTTCTAACACTCTGGAGCTGCGTCGCTCCGTCTAGAAGATCTATATATGAAAGTTTGGAGACGAGGAAAAAGTTTAAATAGTTACATCTCATCAGTTTACTGACAAAGTCAGAAAAAATAAAGAGCATATAATAGACTCACCGAGATCTGATTGCGTGAGATCGATGCCCTGAAACTCTTCAGGAGTCACTTCAAGAAATGAAAAAGACATTCAGTGTAGAAAACAAAATCCTGGATACAACCCAAAAAGCATAAAAAATGTCTTATAACACAGAAAAACATGTTAACATTACCGGCTAGTTTCTAAAATGTGTGTAAACTTCAGAAGTTACTCAAACTAGTCAGAAGTCACTTCAAGAAATGAAAAGGACAATTGTTGCAAAGCAGAATAAAAAAAAAAGAAAAAAAGGTAAATCACTTACCAGGAAATATGACTTGTTGGTCAGAAGGAGAAGTAGGAGGCTGAACCTCGGACAAATTGTTATTTTCTAAAAATAAATAAATATTATAGTTCACTTTTTTTTTTTTTTTGGTAGAAAGACAAAAGTTTAAGTTAAAGCTGCATACCATGCTCCATCTTCGTCAAGCGTACGTTCAATGACTTTGGTGTCCGCGTGAAACTTTCTGCGTTCACTGACTCTTGAAGTCTGACTTTAACCAACTCTAAGGTATGGCTTTTATGCCCAGAAAACGAATGCTGAAGACAATTTATTAGTTTATGGTGTTTCAACCATTTGAGGTGTTAGCTTGCATCTCTACAACACCAGATGTCGGCCG
Organism: Collichthys lucidus; assembly: GCA_004119915.2. Classification (NCBI taxonomy): domain Eukaryota; kingdom Metazoa; phylum Chordata; class Actinopteri; family Sciaenidae; genus Collichthys; species Collichthys lucidus. The sequence continues at coordinate 1,749,521 of CM014083.1, forward strand.
AGTTTGTTTTCACAACTGAGTTTCCCGCCATTTCATTTCTAGGGTCTTGTGTGGGTCAGAGTGTAAGATACGCTTTTATACCCAGAAAACGAATGCCAGACAACCGTTTACGTTTATGACTTTATTTCAGCCATTTGAGGATTAGCCTTCCACCTCTCTAACCTGGGATGTCGACCGAGTTTGTTTTTACAACTGAGTTTCCTACCATTTCATTTCTACAATTGGGGGTCTTGTGTCTTGTGTGTGTGTGTGTGTGTGTGTGTGTGTGCGTGTGTGTGTGTGTGTGTGTGTGCGTGTGTGTGTGTGTGAACCCTTTCTGGGTTCAAAGTTGTAAAACTTGTTGCTGTTGTAACACTTCTTCGCTGCTCGAGTCAGAAGCATCATTCCTCTGATACAGCCAAAGCTCACTCGTTTCATACTTGAACACATAGCCCCAATAGCCTTGCACTCCGTACGACTCCAAAGACCATTCCCCATGCAGAGAATCGCGTGGGGGCGCTTGCAGCCGGCACAGATAGACGACGCTCTTCTTTGGAGCAGCAGCCGCTTTCAATCCTGATTCTTCAAAGATTGTAACAGGCGTCTCAGATATCAGAGCTGTGATGACTCTCTTCTGCTGTAAATTCTGCATTTCTTCGCTGCTCGAGTCAGAAGCATCATTGGCTCTGTCGGGAGTAGATCTTTTCAGCGGCATGATGAGTTTCTTTCTTCACCAAGATGGTTTTCACTCATTCTCAGACGCACACCCGTTTTAAAGGAATCGTGCAAAGTGTTTTCCACACCTCCTTTCTCTCATTGGTTGTTTTTACAAATTTTATTTTTTTCTACAATTCTACAATATTCTAATTCTAATTCTAGTCTTTGTGTGTGTGTGTGTGTGTGTGTGTGTGAGTGAGTGGGTGCGTGTGTGTGTGTGTGTGAGTGGGTGGGTGGGTGCGTGTGTGTGATGTCAGCACAGCTGTCAGTACAGGGGTGGGGTGGGGTGAGGGGGGGCTTTCTGGGTAATAGTTCACTGGGTTTCTAGGTAAAAGTTCAGTGAAAGTTCAAAGTCGTAAAACTGTCAAAGTTTGACGAAAGGTGTGCAATATAACTCTCTAACGTCAAAAAGACGCAGCTCTTGGAATTTGTTCTTGCCATGGCGTCCAAGGTTAAACTGGAGTGCCAATTCATTGGACGTGAGGAATGCCATCATTCTCCTGGTGGCATCATCCAATGAAGTACCTCCTATTTCTCCCACTATAGCAATCTGAGTGTATGGAGTGAAAGGCACAGGAAAGAAAGAAGAGTAATCAGTTAACAGCTTAGATTATATTTCAGCACCAAATGCAAATAAAATTAAACGTGAATCAGAGTTTGAACTTACAACTCCAGACATGAACTCTGAGTCGCTGAGCTTCTCATTCATGGCCTGCACATCTTGGATCGTGGTCAATGGAAATACCGCTCCTTCAGGTGGTTCCAACAATGGCACGGCCACTTTCTGCTTCAGCAGTGTATTTAACATCTTGCCATGTACTCTTTGAGTGTCCTTCACTTTAGAGTTACCAATTTTACAAACATGGCTCCTTCAATGTCACTGTGGCTGCTCACACTTGAGGAAGCACTAAGGCTTCGAACACTTGGGGTTGAGCTGGGGCTTTGAACACTCGGGGTCGTGCTGGGGCTTTGAACACTCGGGGTCGCGCTGTGGCTTTGAACACCCTGGGCCACACTGGAGCCACTCACTCTTGAGGAGATATGATGCTTGTATCCAACTGCTGAATGTCTGCCCAATTCAGGGGGAGGAGAGGGTGGCACCTGGTCCTCATCACCTGACTCAGCCTCCTCCTCACTTGACAGAACCTGGGTTCTTTTGGATGGCCTACATTCATGTAAAAGATACTTTAGCAAATAATAAAAAACTTGAACACTTATTATTGTTATTTACAAGTTTCTTACACATAGCAATGTCTTGGTAAATACACTCGGACAATATTAACATTAATTATCAATTAAGCAGTATTAAAGGAGTGGTCTTGTTTTGGATAGTTATGTCAGCTTGTAAACATTAGAATTTGGTGGACTCAAATGTGTCAGTATTGTCTGTTGGTCCAAGTACTACTGGCATACACATAGAAGTTTAAGAAAGCACAATAAAATATGAGCCTTTAATGGCCTATCACCATGTTATACTGTATATTGATATTGTTGTATACAGTATGTTGTTTACCGTGGTTCATGATGAAACTGTGCAACAACCTGCCTCGCACTAAAGATGAAAATTAGTCTTTTGGCCAATTGTGACACATTTACAGCAATTAAGAACATAACAAACAAAAAAAAACTGTTGATTTCAGAGCACTATCCAAAATGTGAAATTATAAGTCGTGTCAGTGATGACAGGCAGGAACTTTTTTTGTGATGCTGACTGAAAAAAACAGGTTTAAGTACATTCACATTACCTTCTTTGTCGCTTCTTTGGTACATCATTGTCTGTTTGGAGATCAGATGTAAACTCTGCTCGTGCAAGCTTACACCGAGCATCTCTTAAAAAGACAAAACAAAAAGAAGCATAGGTTAGTCCAAATCTCATGCAGCTTCATTTATCCCACACCTCAAACATATGTTTTTTACCTGCATTTCCAATAACACGCACACTGTATGTCTTCCATGAAGCATCTGACTGGACTTGCTGCTTAACTGCCTTAGTGATATTAAGACTTAGGCCCGATGGCCAAAAACACTCTGTCTTGTCTTCATCAGTAAACCAACACGATGGGATTATATCCACTAGAGCCTTCCCTTCTCTTGATTCTTCATCTCTGAACTCCACAATGCTGAAGAGGGACATGCTGCAAGGTTCATAAGATCAATCATACATCATGTAACTGTGGAAAAGCCACATACCCCTCTTGCATAGGAATCAGTATAAGTTTTTTTGTTAAGTCTGTTATGGAATTTTCTCTTTTTGGGTTACACAAGGTCACGTGTGAAGCACGTGTGATCCACAGCAGTATTAACTGTTTGTCTTTGTCTTTGTGCCACCATATCTCAACACTGTGGTGTCCAGGGTCGAAGAGACCTGTTGCTGCATTCCTAGACATAATAGCTAATTGTTGACGTTCCATTAGCATGAACAGACAACAGTGTCTCCAGACTAGAATATGTTGAAGGTGAACACGAACATGGGTAACTGCATTCCCTTTGACTATTTTGGGCGTAAGGAATTTGTGGCGTCATCTATGAGGGTTTTAAAGTGTAACCACCAGCATGAGTTCGTCAGAATGTGAGACCGACTCAAGCACTTCTGATGAACTTTGAGAGTGTCTCTACAGATGTAGCGACTTAAAATTTCCCGTGTTTCCGTGACAGGACCGTGACAGGGCCGTGACTGGTCCTTCACAGGTCCTTGAACGGTCCTTGGCTGGTTCGTGACCGAAATGTAATCCCCCGCGATGACGTAGCCAGTGAGGCCCTGACTGGGAACGCCCCTAAGCAGTCTGTGTGAAAACCAGCTGCAATGCCTCATTTGTCCACGGGGAGGAGTAGTGATGTTCCGCTCTCACCTTAGTCTGTCTAAACTAAGACACATCTAACAGACACGCTGGGGTGAGCTGGTGACCCGATCAGCTGAGACACAGCACAATCATGGATGTGTTTAGTGGTGCAAAGGATCATCATGATCCGTTCATATCGCCCCCCACAGCACCAAGTATTCCGCGGATTGGTTGATGGGGAAAAAACAGTTGTGATAAGATAACACTGAGGCACCGCTGCAGCCACAACTCCATGTCACGCACAACAACATCATGCCAACATAAACTTGTTATTAAAGAAAACTCCGCCCGTAACTGTTTTTTTTTTTATATCTGTGTGATGCTTTCTGAAGCCTGCAGTATGAAACACGTTCGATTTCTGAGTATTCCTCTGAACGCCATAGTGGACATATTGATAGTACAGTACAGTATACGGTACAGTATGATGGATACTGATGTCCAGCTGTGGCTTTCACTACATGCAGATTAAGAGGGAGCGACAGAGAGAGAGAGTGCGCGAGAGGAGAGCTTCAGTAATTATGTACAGTGAGGACAGAATAACCTAGATGTTGTTGATTTGGTAAACAGTTAACCAATAATAAATAAAATATATAATAACATTAATGTGACTTGTCGAAAGCTGGGCGCAGAGGAGACCACCGGGCTCTGGCTCTGTCCAGCATGAACTAAAACACAGCACGGACACTTCAGAAACTGGCGATTAACAGCCCTTTGTTATGTAGGTATCAACCTTTTGTTTGCACCTGATGGGCCCTTTTCCCCCACTTGTTTGACTTATTTCACACTTGATTCACCCGTAATTGTTTCCATTTCTATACTGTACAGTACGAGCTGCATTTTCCCCGCTCTGATTTGTGACAACGGGGGGTGTGGGGGTGGGGGGGGTGGGTGTTGATACCTACAGTACATAACAAAGGGCTTCCAAAGGGCTGTTAATCAACAGGTATTCTCCCTCTTTAAATAGCGTCTCACAACGATCAAACTGTGATCAAGTATTCAAATATTGTTATGTAGGTATTTAAGGTATGCTTTAGGCCAGGTAAACCCCTCAAACACATCATAAGCATTCTCCTTGCTCAACCTTTTGTTTGCACCTGATGGGCTTTTTTTCCCCCCAGTGTCACACAAATCAGAGCGGAAAATGCAGCTCGTAATGTATGAGTACTGTGAACTAGACAGTAGCCTTGTGATTGGAGTGTGCTCATGAACATGAATGGCTCCTTTTAATTTTTGTTCGCTCCAGTAATTATGTAAAGACTAGTGGTGGCCATAGATACTGTAATGCGCCAAAGCGCAATCGAGCAGTTTTGAGAATAGATTAATGGAGATATTTTTTTATCGCCCGATAATTCTCACGTTAACGCCGATAACGGCTCACCACTAGTGAAGACAGAACAGCCTAGATGTTGTTGATTTGGTGAAAGCTGACATGTTAAATATAAACACCTTAAATTTAATTTAATAAATGAATTTTATGAATGAATTTAATTTAATTCATGAACACGCTCAAATCATACGGCTACTGTATAGTGTGCAGTACTCAAACCAGCTGCATTTACCGCTCTGTGATCTGTGACACTGGGAGACCAAAAAGCCCATTACTGTAAGCTCAAACGAAAGGTTGAGCAACGAGAATGCTACAGTAATGGGTGTAAGCTACGTCATCTCCAGGTAGAACAACTTTAAAGAACTCTGTGCGAGAAGTGCCATCACCTGGTCATACCCTGTAATTACATGAATGGGTGGAGTTACAGTAAAAAATAGACACGCCCAGGAGAAGGAGGGGGGTCTCTCCTTTCACGGTACTTAGCAGGCAGCCGGCTGGAACTCAGCTGGAAGACGGCTGCCATTCAGCTGGCGTTCAGCTTGAAGGGGAAATTTTAAGTCGCTACTACTGTAGTTCTCCTTGGCCAAGTGTCAATAAATAATACAGCATAAGACATCAGAGGCTCCTGAACACTTTCTTCCTTCCTGACCTCACCATTGACCTTTGACTTCAGCAATTTCTCCACAACAAAGTCAGTCACAGGCACACCATGAAGTTGGTTAGAGAGTTGTGTTACTGTTCTGATCCCCACACAAGATGAATCAATAGTGTAATTATAAAAGCATCCATGTCTCTCATAAAACTGACACACAGTATACACAGCTCCTGATAACACCTTTACAATATTCCTAACAACAGCAACTCTGCCCTCAACATCAAAGCAGTTGTTGCCTTGAGAGCATGAAATAATATTTCCCTCATGTCTATACTTTGTGTATTGTACACAAGCAGGGAACTCTTGGAGAGTTGGACCATAGAGATGTGGTTGTTGAGGCTTATTCCTCATTTCCTTTCCATTCTCATAGGGGATATGTTTCTCACCTAAACGCCTTACAACTTGTTTTATTTTTATTTTGGGGCCTTCTTACCAGCCTCTTTAATGTGCCGAGATAATTTTCAAAAGGGAAACATGAAACACTGTCTAAGGCACCAAACTTTCTTGCATCATCAGCTAGATGTATAAGACTGTGGGTGTTATACACAAGGTGCTCTGGTCCATATATCCTCACAAAGTTTGTCACATAACATTTCAATAGTTTGTCTGCATAGTCACAGTATTCAGAAGGGCGGCTGTGGCTCACAGGCAGAGCGGGTCGTCCACTAATCAGATGATCGGCGGTTCCTGCGGTCTGCATGTCGAAGTGTCCTTGGGCAAGACACTGAACCCCAAATTGCTCCCGAAGGCTGTGCCATCGGCATGTGTATGAATGGTTAGATCCACAAACTGATGAGCAGTTGGCACCTTGCATGGTAGCCAAGGCCATCAGTGTGTGAATGGGGTGAATGAGATATGTAGTGTAGAGCGCTTTGAGTGGTCGGAAGACTAGAAAGGCGCTATATAAGTACAGTCCGTTTACCATTTAACACAAGGCTGAGAAGAATTCTCATTGCTACTGACAGTAGCATAAAGTTCTTATACACCCGTGTAGGTAATCATCCTTGAAGAACAGCAGGACCTGTATACAACAAAAATTGTCTGAATTCAGTGGCCTTCCACTGACTGTATTCCATAAGTGACCGTGGCTTTCGAGAAAAATTCCTTGGGAGATGTTCTCTGATTTTTAAATGGTTAGAGACAATGGTGATGGTGGTTGCAGAAATCCGACACCTTAAAGGTCCTTTGATCCACAGACTTACAAGTTTTCTAACATTCCCTAAGCAAACTAAATGCATGTAATCAAGTACAAAGCTTGACACCATCCCTACGCCAAGCTCTTGTAGGGGTGAAACACCATGATGATGCTCTTCATCTATCATATCTGCAAACTGTTCATCTGTTCTAAGAGGTGCTTTCAAATCAGGAAACACCACCTTATTGTCCATGCGAATCCCATGCTCTGTACAGCGTTGACAGGAGTTGTAACCAGAATGACCCTTGGTACATTTCAAGAAGGCACGGGCAGGTGCATCACAGATGAAAGCATCCGGCAGAGCAATATTGTAATGCTTTCCATTGTAATGCAACCCCTCATTTGTTATAACCTTCAGGTCCTGAATAATCGTTTAAGTAATCCTTAACAGAATCAGGCTTTGTTGGGCCTGCATACAGACCAATGATAATAACATTAGACCTAGGAAGTTCCTTGATCTTGGCCAAAATAGGCCATAACTCCATTTTGGAGCTTCTGAAGAGCGGTAATCCATCAATATTAACATGGAGAGTTAGAGTGTCTGTTGAAGGATCTGACTCACTTTCACAGCTGTGAAATAATTGCATTTGACACTCCAAAATGATAGAAGCTACCATCACCAATTTCTTTGACTTCACAGGTGGTTAAGGTTGACAAAAGAGTCCTTGGATCTCTGGGTAAATCCAGAACAGACTGCACTAAAATATGCAATAGTTCTGACAACGCACTGTGTGAAATATTGTGATTTGGGGCCCAATCAGATCATTTCCTTTTCAGATCATTCAATCAAGGATTAGTCCCTTCAGTGCTACCATCCAAATTTAATTCTTCACTGCTATCACTGTAGAACATCTCAGAATCTTGGCCACTTTCTATTGCCAGGGTCTGAGAATCCAACTCTCCATTATGAATCTGGCTGTTCATTTCCATGACACATTCCAGATTTGAAGACACTTTGTCTTTGCCACGCAAGTCTTCCAACATCTGCAAGTGCTCTGCAACTTTGGCTTTAATGAGTCTTTTTTTTGTTCGAGAACTACCACAGTAATCCATTTTTCTGATCTGTAACACACAAAGATTTTGATACTTACACATATATACCTGACAATTTGTCTACTCACTTGTCACTTGTCACTTACTTGGACAGATATTTGGGTTCAAATTTAGGGTATGTTTAGTTAGTTTGCAAAAAGCCCAAGACTGGCACTATTATCCCAGAGACATAAGTCACAGGGGAGCTCGTCACAACATATCAAGAGTGCAGATGTATCCTGACTTGCAGGCTTCACTGTCTACACATTTAGACATTGAGACATTTAGACTCTATTTGGCTCTGTTACTATACATCCAAAGGTAGCACAGAGAAAGAAGGCAACACATACTACATTGACAACATTCCACAACAAAAGAGTAACAAAGAACCCCTCAAAACATTTCTCTTAGTGTCATCAAAATATGTCCATGTGTTCATTTACCTTTTTGGAACTGTTAGGGTTAGAACCTTTGTGGAACCTCTTGATACTCTGATTACTGGTGATGCCCACAAAATATCAGATGCTTAGAGACCTACAAAAACATACAATACAAAGCATCATTGCATGCAATGGAAAAACCAAAAAATAAAATACACAAAAGAAAATAAAATAAGAAATTTCCTTTTACATACATGCAAATATCCAAAAAAATGTACTCTGCTGAATATAAGTTTGATGGTCATACCAAAATCTGAATAAACTTTATTTAAATACATTGGTTAGAGGTTGATAAATGAATTGAATTCAGAGTTGAACTGAAAATTAAAATCCAAACTAAACTCAAAATTCTCTAAATTCTGCTAAATGTATCCTATTACACTGTAATAGCAAAACTGTCACATGTGTATTTTTCTGCCCGTTTTTCGATGCGCTTCTCCTCCCGCAGTTTTCGTAGCACATACACAAAAAGGTGACATGCTAAAAAGGTGGGAAAATGTCTGGAGGAAAGCAGAGGTACCAGTTTCTTCAGTCGCTCTAAAAGTCCAATTTCCTAAATTTAGCCACATAAAATATATATGTAGACGAGGCAATGATGAGAGTTTGTTGTATTAATACTGAATTTGCTGAGCTGTGTCAATAATTATTTATGGGGGCGACGGGGCCAGAGTCAGTCACACTCAAAATTTCTAGTTTTGTATACTGTGCAGCCATAAGTTAAATCAAAGTTCAAATTAGACAGTCAAATTCATAAAATTAATAATCTTAAAAGAAATGTGAATCACAGAACCCTTCATTAAAAAAAAAAGGGTTTCACTGAACTAATTTACTGAGCACTATACACGACCACCATCTCTCTCTCCATCTCTCATACAGACCTCATCCACTACGTTTTTGAATTGCAACACTTAGTACAGCCTTTGCTAGCTAGCTCTGCCCTCAACATCCTGAAAATGCATCTTCCCTGAATGCCAGAATTTGCACAACAGCTCCATTACTTTATTTTAATAATTTTTAAAAAGTGATGAAGAAGAAGTGGATTGTGAAGGGCCATATTAATGGAGGCATGAAAATACTACAGTAATTACAGTAAAGTCAGGTGACTTAGTGCACAGTAACGTGTTGCTTGTAACATGTTTTGCTAGCTAACAACGCTACTTAGCGTGTTTATTCCCTTCAAGGTATTGTAAAATACATTCTGCATACATAAAACAAACTGGAAAGATCCACTAATGCTGACAAATCATTAGTCTTACCTTAGTTACGCCGAGACAGAGGAGAGGATACGAGGTCGAGGAGCAGTCTGAGCGCCAAACGGACGGTTATACCAGGGAGCGATAGCGTATCCATCCGCAGACAACCTGCTTAACTCCTCCGTCTAATCTGTAAAATCCGAATATTTGCACCGCGCATGACAATTACGGTCAAAGTATAACTTGGATTTACGTATGAACAAATTAAATTTAACCATCACGAACTGAATTTGATGTAGGACTACTTGGTGAAGCGGAAGGTTACAGTGGGGTGAAACCGAGCCCATATGTGGGAATGCACACGTCCTTTTTTTACCTTTTCAAAATAAATGAACGTAGCTTGTTCCCTGCCATTTCTGCACTAACTTTTTGTAGCCCTCCCACTTTTATTATTTGATAGCAATAATTATACTATATTATTTTACTAGGTCTTACTAAGGTTAGAGAGGCCCAATTTAACTGTTCAGATAACTGCATATATATATATATATATATATATATATATATATATATATATATATATATATATATATATATATATATATATATATATATATTCCTCCGAAATATGGTAGGTCAACTACGTTCATCACAATAAACACTGATTGGACAAAAAAAAAAAGAACAGATTGACACCTGAACATCCAAACAAAACATTTTTTTTTTACTTTTTTTTTCATAAATCTCCTAAGCAACTTCATACTTCACGATCATTTTCAGGATTTCTTCCTGCCACTATGTGGCACTGTGCCAATGCGCGGAGCGGCTTGATGAGGGGTGGTATGATACGCCCTTATATATAGAGGTGCGGGCACAGGTGACTTCCTCTTTCTCCGCTTCCTCTTGGTGGTTGTGGCCTGGTGGCGTGGCTATCGTGGTAGCTGTTGCAGGTGTACCCCCGAGTGCGTCTGCTCGCTCCTGTCGCTGGGTGATTGATCCGCAGCCTGAGCCCTTTAATCTCCGTCTCTCCGGGGCTCCACTGTAGCTTTGAGGGGTATGTATATGTGTTTTTTTTTCAATAAATACTAGTATTAATTAATTAATTATTAATTAATTGATTGGCATGTTAAATCCTAGTTCTGCTCTTCTTTAGAGGCTGTGGTAACTTGCTGGCCTACATTTTATGGTTTTCCTGGGACCTATGCTGCTGTTTTGGCTTCGCTAAATCTTGATCAAGTTGAGCTGTCGTTTGTTGTGGTGACGTCAGCTGTGGAACGGCGAGAGTTGGTGCACTCAGGTCTCTGCGCCTTCTGGTTTGGCCCGTCAGTGCGCGACTGTGCCCGCAATCAGCTGTTGGACTTAAAGATACGTCACTGTTTTAATGCATTATGTTATGTCTTGTTGAATTGTGTTATATTGCGTTTCTGTCTATTTTGTTTTCTTTCATTTAATAGGTTGTCACGCCGGTCCTGTGTAGCACCTTCGGCAAGGTTTTAACCTTGTTTTCTGTGTTTGGTTAGGTGCTGTGGCCCAGAGGCAGTAATCCAGTCCCTGGTGGTGGTCCCCTTCATGATTATTTTCCCGTTTGGAGTGTGAGTGCTGTGTCACGGGTGTTTTATTTAGTTTTACTTCCGGTTTGCTCCTGCCACCTGGTAAGCCCAGCCCTTTCCTTAGTGTTGTTTTGCCTGGTGCTAAGTTTTAATTATTATTATCGGTACTTGGTGTATGAACTTTTGATTGTTTTCTATTTGTTTATTTCTTTCTGTGTTAATAAAGTAATCTCTTGATTTATAAACCGTCTCTTGCCCCGTGGTATCATCGAACCTGTGGCCTTGTACATAATTAGTCAGGGACCAAGAATTTCCTGTGGGTAACAATACCCCAGGTGGCGTTGTCGCAACATCCCCCCTTCCTTCATCACGCCACATTCTGGCGTTGTCGGCAGGACACCACATTAAAGTAAAAAATATATGTATATAGATAAACAAAGGGGCAGAGATGTGTTTTTTTTTGTTTTGTTTTGTTTGTGTGTGTGGTTGTTGAGCCAAAACAGCAGCGTTCATCCTAGGGACACAATTGTGTATATTATTTGGTGAGGCTTTAGTGCCGTTTTCCCTCAGTCAGTATGGAGGAAGAGGTGCAGCAGCTTAAGGAGCTGGTGTTACAGCTTAAACCAGACAATGAGCGACTTCGTCAGGAGCGGGCTGTTTCTCTGGGGGGCTCTGGTGGGGCTGCTTTCTCTGCTCCACCCACTCATGCCCCATCGGCAGGTGCAGCTGTTGTCACAGAGCGGTTGGTTGTCGTGCCAAGAGACCGTGGGTGCTCAATGTTCAATGGTAAGACTGGCATTGGTATAGCTGAGTGGGTAGAAGAAGTACAGGCATGTGTGCGTGCTCGCCACCTATCTGCCGCTGGCCAAGCCCTTTTCATTTTTGATCATTTAGAGGGAGAGGCGAAGGAGGAGATTAAGTTTCGCTCTGCTGCAGAGCGCGGAGATCCAGATAAGGTCCTTACCATTTTACAGGAACTTTATGGCTGTGTTCAGCCTTACGTAACTTTGCAGCAGGCTTTCTTTTCTCGGCACCAGCTTGAAGGGGAGACACTGCATGAATTTTCCTTAGCCCTTATGGCTTTAATGGCACAGGTCAAGCAGTGTGCCCCTGATGGGATACCTAATGCTGATGTTCTCCTTCGGACCAATTTATTGAGCATGTGCTTGACTGTTCTCTCCGACGGGAGCTCAAACAATTTGTTCGCCCCCAGCCAACTGCCACCTTGCTGGAGCTACGCAGCGAGGCAATTCGGTGGGAGAGGGAAGGTCTTCCAGGGGGCGCTAGGGGGCGTAGTGCATCTTTGCCAGCAACTTATGGCCTGCAGTATAAAGTACAGGGCCACACTCAGCCTACCCCTACCAGCACTCCGGTGGGGCCTGGTCTTAGCGATCTGATGGATCTTTTAAAGCGCCAGCAGGAGCAGCTCGATCAGTTGACCCAGACTGTAGCCTCCCTGCAGGCCCCTCGTCCCCAAAGTCAGATGTCTCGCAATGGCCCTTTAATTTGTAGAAGGTGTCAGCAGCCTGGCCATTTCGCTCGCGAATGTGATGGCCCACGGATTCCACAGAGACGTCGTGGTAACTCGGTGGCTGGCTTGAATGCCAATGCTGCTGGGTTTGCTCACCTGTCGGAAAACTGAAGCCCACTGAGCTGCCGAGCCACAGTTCAGTTGGGGAGGCCATAGGCTCGCAGGAAGGTGCAGTGGTTGAATTAATTGCTCCTTGTCCAAACATCGATGCCTCCATTGGGGGGGTCTCTGTATCATGTTTGGTGGACACTGGTTCTATGGTGTCCACAATCACAGAAAGTTTCTTTTTGGAGCAGTTTGCACCTTGGGGTCATGATCGCCTTCATTCCTGTCACTGGCTACAGCTGCGAGCAGCTAATGGCCTAGCAATTCCATACATCGGCTATTTGGAGCTTGATGTGGTGCTCTGTGGTAAGGTGATGCCCCGCTGTGGGATCCTTGTCGTGAAGGACCCCCCTGGCATTGCGTCCTCTGCTTCCGGGATCCTAGGGATGAATGTGCTTCGTCGATGCTATCGTGAACTCTTTGGTATATACGGTCCTGCTCTTTTTGATTCGCCTGTTGTGTCACAAGCACCTGGTCCAGTCATTGCAGCCTTACAGATGTGCCACCAGTCTACGACCCAAGTTTCCGGGTGCTCTACTGGTACTGTGAGGGTCCGTGGAAAGCGAGCTGTGCGCATTCCTGGTGGGGTTATGAAGCTGGTTGCTAGTACCTGCTCCCAGCAGTTTTCTGGTCAGAGTGTACTGTTCGAACCCCCTGAATCAGGTCTGCCAGCTGGGCTGCTAGCCTCTCCCTGCCTAGTGCAGGTTGTCCGGGGTACAGCGTATGTCCCTATAGTAAATGTTGGGACGACTGAAGTTCTTCTACACCCACGGACTAGTCTTGGCATCTTGGGTGCTGCTCAGGTTGTCAGCCTGCCTGCAGGTGTGACTGAGGAGCCCACTGTAGTGACTATGTCTTCCCAAACTGTTGCCCCCTCGGTATCAGGTCGGATTGAGTCTCTTGATTTGTCCACATTGCCTGAACAGGAGCAGCCGGGCGTAAGGTCTCTGCTCCACCAGTATCAGTCAGTCTTCTCAGCCCATGATGGTGACTTGGGCTGCACCAACCTCATCTCGCATGACATTCCCTTGCTTGACGATGTCCCAGTCAGGCAGAGGTATCGACGCATTCCTCCATCAGAGTATCAGAGGCAGTGAAGGTGCATATTAACCAGCTTCTTGAGTCCCAGGTCATCAGGGAGAGCAGTAGCCCCTATGCATCCCCCATCGTCTTGGTCCGGAAGAAAGATGGGAGTTTGCGTATGTGTGTGGACTACCGCCCCCTCAATAGCAAGACTAGGAAGGACGCCTTCCCCCTGCCTCGCATTGAGGAGAGCTTGGATGCACTTTCTGGGGCACGCTGGTTCTTTACGATCGATCTGGCCAGTGGCTACAATCAAGTCCCGGTATCAGAGAAGGACCGGCCCAAAACTGCCTTTTGTACACCTTTCGGCCTTTTCGAGTTCAATCGTATGCCTTTCGGCTTGTGTAATGCCACAGGCACCTTTCAGCGGCTCATGCAGAGGATGTTCGGTGACCAGCAGGGTCAGTCCTTATTGCTTTACTTGGACGACATTGTTGTCTACTCCTCCTCTGTTGAGCAACATCTTCAGCGGCTGGAAATGGTGCTTGGCCGGCTCCAGAAGGAAGGCCTTAAAGCAAAGCTTGAGAAGTGTGCATTTTTCCAACAGGAGGTTGGTTATTACATTATTATACAAGGGCACGAAAAGGGCCAGGTCCAGCTTTGGGTGCTGCATGGACGCCACAGTGTGAGGAGAGCTTTGAGGCTTTGAAAGCAAGGTTGGTTTCAGCCCCAGTGCTAACCTATGCTGACTTTTCACGGCCATTTATTCTGGAGATCGACGCCAGCCACAGTGGCCTTGGTGCTGTCCTCTCCCAGGAGACAGACAGTGGCGTGAGGCCGGTAGCCTACACCAGCAGGGGTCTTCGGCCCACGGAGCGCAATATGTCCAACTACAGCTCTATGAAGCTGGAATTCCTTGCGCTCAAGTGGGCCATGACGGAGAAATTCCGAGAGTATCTGTTGGGACATAAGTGCATTGTCTTTACAGATAATAACCCGCTGAGTTACCTCCAGTCTGCCAAATTGGGAGCCACCGAACACAGGTGGGCTGCCCAACTTGCCGCCTTTGATTTCGATATCAAGTATCGCTCAGGCCGGAGTAACAGAAACGCAGATGCACTGTCGCGGCAGTATGCACCTGGTTCCCATCAGCTCTCCGAGTCCGTGCCGGGCACCTCGGTCCCCCACAGTCTTCAGCACGGCCCATCTCTAGCTTTTTTGACATCAGCTACTCAGTCTGTGGTCTCAGTCCTCCCCTCTCACGCTGCGGCTGATCTTTCGTCTATGCAGGGGGCTGATCCCCTTCTGCGGGATGTGCTTGTGTTCTGGCGGCGGAAGGTTCCACCCACCCCTGTGGAGAAACAACAGCTCCCTAAGTCAGCCTTGGCACTTTTCCGTCAATGGGACCGTCTAGTGGAGAAAGACGGTGTCCTCTTTCGCAAGGTCTTCCGTTCAGATGGGGGCGAGGAGTCTCTCCAGCTCGTTTTACCGGCTGCCCTTAAGCAGGAGGTTTTGAGTCAACTGCATCAAGAACATGGCCATCAAGGCATAGAGCGGACCACCGAGTTGTTTCGACAACGCTGTTATTGGCCAGGAATGTCGTCAGACATAAAGCAGTGGGTCCGTAGTTGCCAGCGCTGCCAAGTCGCTAAAGGCTCAGGTCACGGGTCACATAGCTTTATGGGCCACTTGCTTGCTTCTCGACCTAACGAGATCTTGGCCATTGATTTCACACTGTTAGAGCCTTCTCGGAACGGGTATGAGAATGTTATGGTCATGACAGATGTATTTAGTAAATTTACGGTGGCCATCCCAACTCGGGACCAACGGGCCCCCACTGTGGCCCAGGTCTTGGTTTCAGAGTGGTTTTACAAGTTTGGCGTCCCGAGCCGTTTGCATTCAGACTAAGGAAGGAGCTTCGAGAGCTCGTTGATTCACCAGCTCTGCCTTTTGTACGGCGTTGCTAAATCCCGTAGTACCCCTTACCACCCAGCGGGTAATGGTCAATGTGAACGGTTCAACCGAACCCTACATAACCTTCTTCGTACCCTCCCAGTCTCCCAGAAGCGGGATTGGGCTGCCTGTTTGCCACAGGTGCTCTATTGTTACAACACAACTCCTCATCAGGGCACAGGTGAATCACACTTGCTGCTGACTAATGTATATTTGATATATGATGATAGGTATTGTAGCCCAGGCTTCATGAGCAGATAAGCAAAACCTTCTTTATTTAGCATGTGTGAATGTGTGAACGTGATAGCAGGCATTTATAGGGTTAACTGGGTCCCGGCAGCAGATAGGTATTGCGTCGTGACGTCGTAGCCAATCACGTGAAGGGGCGCGAAAAAAGGGCATTCTGGGAGAGAGAACGAGAGAGAGGAGACATTTTTTTTCATGCGGCGGCCCTGTCACTGTCCGGTGTGTGAGCAAGCTCTGAGTGAAAAAACCCCTAACTTATCCGAAGCCAGAGAAAAAGGTCGGAAAACACATCAGCTGAGTCTACCGAGTTTTGGCCCATGTTTTCCTGCTCGGCGGTGAGTTTGCGTCCGTTTTGAGAGGATGAGTGTCGAGTGAAAGCGGGTTAGCCGCAGAGCTAATTTAGCTGCTAATTTCTAATGTACTGCCACGTGATAGTAGCCGCTAGCTATGTAGCCGTTAGCGACTAGCCGCTAGGATAGCTTTTAGAGTGAGTGTGATGTGTAGCTGGAGCTAATAGTGAGCCACTGATTTGGTTAGCCAGACAAAATGCTAGTGTGTGTGTGTGTGTGTGTGTGTGTGTGTGTGTGTGTGTGTGTGTGAGAGAGAGAGTGAGGAAAAATAAAAGAGAGAATTTTGCCATATTTGATCATTTATCCAAATGATTGATGGGAAAAGAGTTAATTTATTTTTAGGTACTTTTCTATTTGATATGGGTTAAATAGATCTGTGAAAGAAAAGAGTAAATATATTTTTTGAGAAACTATTTCAATTAAAGGTTATTTATTTTTTTATTTATTTTTAATTAGAGATTCATGACCTGTAGAGGTTTTATTTTATTTTACTGAACAAATTGAATGTGACCTGTTTCTTAGGTCAGGTTTTTTTGTGGAGTTGATTTACTGCCGATTGATGTGAGAGACATCAACGCCAGTCGAGACAAGGAACCAGCGGTGACCGAGAGGCGTCGGGCATTTCGCTGGAGAGAAGGATCCACAGAATCAGATGTCCAGCCGGACCTGAAGCTGACAAAACGCACCTTTGTGCTGGACCAGAGCTGAGCCCCGGAACTTCACTTTGGTTAACGGCGGTGTGGTAGGACATCAAACGAACACTCAAATTAAAGAACACTGAGATTAAAGGGCCCCAACGAAACAAAATTGAGCTTGAAGAAAAGGGGGGAAAAGACTGACATAAAGACACAACCGACTGATTATACGCACAGACATTTTATTTTGTTTTATTTCCTTGTTCTAAGTCGCGCGCACTTTGTTATTTTCTATATTAAGTGCACAAATTTATTCTCATGTTGTTCATATGTGTTGGAATACAATTTTTCTAAGAACTACAATTCGTGTGAGTGTGGTTAATGTTGATGTACTCCCCTGGGCTCCGTGAGCGATTTCCTAGTCTTCTGCGATTGGTCCTATCCTAGAACTGAAACCGAAACCTAACTCTGTATATCCCTTTAAGACAGGGGTTACAGTAGTAAAGTGGCGAGCCAGCCAGGAGCCCAGTAGGTGACATCGATATTATTCTGTTTCAACATGGATGTTTTCCAAAAGTATAGTGTTAAAATACCCAATACAGTCATTGTTGATAAATCAGTCGGATCAGCTCAAGATGAAGAGGTTATTGACTTCCTTAAGAAGTATGGTGCCATTCGAAGCATTGTCCTGATTGATGATGCATCTTCTGAGTTTTACAAAAACCTGATCGTCGAGTTCTCCAGTGGCTCAGCTGTAGAAAGTTTAGAGCCACTCTTCCCACACAGACTCACAGTGAGAGATGATCCCAACGTTGTGTACAATATTCAGACTTTGAGTAGTGTTTACACTTCCAGGGTAGGTAGCAGTGCTACTAAGACTTACCTAAAAGAGCTGAAAGAGCTAGCAAAGCTAAGCGGCAAAGATTATGAGGCAGTCTTAAAAGAAATGATGATGCAAATCAGTAGTGATGTAGGAAGTATGCTACCTGCGGGTGAACCGTCACCTTTAGCATTCAGTGAGACCTCAGTGGAGTCCCCGCAGCCCACCAGTCCTTCTCTAGATCCCTTTCCGAAAGGTAATGCCATAACCGGCACTACATCAATGCCAGTTACCAATGAAGAGCGTGCTCCGTCCATTGCGATGAGTGATGTTAATCCACCTGAAATTCAGAAAGTTGTGGTTGAACACATTGTGAGAAGGGAGGACACAAGTTCTTTATCATCGTCTTCCGTCCGACTTCGCTCTTTTTCTGGGAAGATGCCCAGGCCTAACAACGAAGTAGATTATGACACGTGGCAAGTGTCGCGCAGGATCCTGGAGAGTTTACTTTCGCCTGCCGTAGATGTGGTTAAAGGTCTACCTTCCGACTCACCGCCTTCCGCTTATCTGCAACTGCTAGATTCTGCTTTCGGTATAGTCGAGGATGGCGAAGAGCTGTTTGCGCAATTTATGAACACTCTCCAGGACCCTGGTGAGAAACCGTCGTCTTACCTGCAGCGGTTGCAGCTCGCGCTTAACCAGGCTGTTAAGAGAGGGGGGGTTTCATCGGGGGAAGTAAATGAACGCCTTCTTAAACAGTTTTGCAGAGGGTGTTGGGACTCTGCCCTGCTCTCTAGTTTACAACTGGAGCAGAAGAAAAATTCTCCGCCTTCATTCGCTGAGCTCCTGCTAATGCTGCGTACAGAGGAGGATAGACAGGCAGCCAAAGCTAGTCGCATGAGGAAACATGTGGGGTCCACAAAGCATAGAGTTCAGGTTCAATCGCAGAGCAGCTGTATTCTAGAGCCAACCGGGAGCACAGAAACCAACCCCAGTGCTATCGATGATCTTATAAAACAGGTGGCTAGCCTTCAGAGTCAGCTAACCACCCTAATGTCGCAGAAGAAATACAAGGGGTTAAGTGATGGGGGTGCTACAGGGAAAACACAAGGTAAGGTGTTAGCATCACATAGTGCAAAAGCAGACATGTCAAAACAACCAAGAAAGAACTACACAAACAAACCCAGACCGTGGTATTGCTTTAATTGTGGGGAGGACGGACACATATCAACATTTTGCACCAATGACTCGAACCCGACATTAGTGACTGAAAAGAGAAGACTGTTAGAAGAGAGGCAACGTGTGTGGGGGCAACAGAATAACGCTAACTTACCTTTAAACTAGACTCAGCCCCTGTCATGGAGCAGACAGCAGCTGAAGCGAGGCAACCAGGCTCCTTAAAGAAACGCAAGGTTCAGATGTGTACCACCTCAGAACACCTCAAAAGAAGCCACTCATTTAAGCTCCCTTCTGGGCTGGTAGGTACTAGAAGTACAGCTGAGGTGACCATCAATGGTAAGTTACGAGTAAATTGTCTACTTGATACGGGTTCACAGGTCACCACCGTTCCCCATTCGTTTTATGAACAGCACTTGGCCGAGCAAGAGATCAAACCCTTGCACGATCTCCTTGAGGTAGAGGGAGCAAATGGACAGACCGTGCCCTACCTGGGTTACATTGAGATGACAGTTGTTTTTCCACAGGCCTTACTTGGTGCATCAATCGAGGTACCTACCCTTGCTTTGGTTGTGCCTGATGTCCGGGCCAACTCACAGTCTTTTGTCCTAATAAGTACCAATACCATGGATGTCTTGTACGACATGTACTCTGATGGCGAGTCACCCAACTTTCGACCAGACCATTTTGGTTATCAAGCTGTAATCAAGGTCCTTGAGCTCCGACGCAGACAGGCTACTGATAGCCACGGCATGGTGAAACTACAAAGCAAAAACCCTGAGGTCATTCGGGCTGGAGAGACAGTTGTCATTAAGGGTACCGCTAAAGTTAACCACTTCCAGAATGAGAAAACTGTAGTTGTTGAGCATTCATCTTCATCTTCCTTACCTGGCGGGTTGATAGTGAAGTCTTGCTTGGTTGATCTTCCCAACCAGCGACCCTTTAAGCTGCCAGTCATTGTGAGTAATGTGTCTGAGCATGATGTTGTTATCCCTGTCGGATGTAAGCTTGCAGACATCAGTACTTACCAGAGTATCTTGCCCCACCAGCACAATGTAAGTACGCCAACAGATTCTGAGTCACCGCAGTCAAGCTTAAATTTCAACTTTGGAGAATCGCCGATCCCACCGGAGTGGAAGGAGCGCATTGTCCAGCAGCTTCATAGCAAGTCGGAAGTGTTCGCGCAACACGACTTAGACTTTGGACGAACAGATAAAGTGGATAAAGTTAAGCTTTCAGATGAAACTCCTTTTAAACAGCGGCCTCGGCCGATTCATCCAGCCAATGTTGACGCCGTTCGTAAGCACATCCAAGAGCTTTTGGATACTGGAGTGATTCGGGAATCGGAGTCACCTTTTTCGTCCCCAATTGTGGTGGTCAGAAAAAAGAATGGAACCGTCAGACTTTGCATCGATTATCGCAAGCTTAACTTGCAGACGATAAAGGATGCATATGCGCTTCCCAAGCTTGAAGACACTTTCTCTGCACTTTCGGGTTCCCAGTGGTTCTCGGTCCTTGACCTGAAGTCTGGTTATTACCAGATTGAAGTCGAAGAGATGGACAAACCTAAGACAGCATTCGTATGCCCTCTTGGGTTTTGGGAATTTAACCGGATGCCGCAGGGCGTGACCAACGCACCAGGAACCTTTCAAAGGCTAATGGAGAAATGCATGGGTGACATGCACCTGAGGGAAGTCTTGGTTTTCCTGGACGACCTGATCGTCTTTTCGAGCACCTTGGAGGAGCATGAAGCTCGCCTCATGAAAGTTCTTGGTCGTCTTAAGTAGGGATCGACCGATACGGGTTTTTTGATGGCCGATGCGATACCGATTTTTTCCCCATGGCCCATGGCCGATACCCGATTTCCGATACCCGATTTCCGATACCGATATGGGTTAAAAAAAGTTTAAAAAATTACAAATATTCCAGGTCTTAAGTTAAAAATAAATAGCCATTTATTTATAATAACATGAATAACAGGAAAATGACAATCATGTCTGAAGCCCATTGAGCATTTTTTTAAGTGTCTGCTTAATGCTTATACAGTATTATATCCACTTAAAAAGGAATAGCCCACATACTTCGGTGCTTTTATGCATTTTTATTTATTTAAAAAATATATATTAGTTTGGCTTGACACATTCAAAGGACTGTGGCTTGACAGTGGCAACAGAGCTTGACTGCACATTTGAGAAATGTTGGGGATGACACAAAGATTATTTAGAGTAAATGTTTAGGCCTATTTTACAACTGTAGGCCTATATTGTACTTGAAATACCATTGCCTTTGAAGCAGGCAGTGACAGTAAATAGCCTGACTTGATCATCATCCGCATTGCAAAGTGAGTGAATGAATTGTAGATTTGTCACTTTTTAAAAAAATAAAAAATGGGCACACCATAATTTGTTTTAGTTGTGGAGAAACAAAACCTCGCTGCTTGCCCCCTGCTTTGTTTCAGGAAGAGGGGAGAGGGGCGGGACAAATCACAACAATCTCCCTTTAGGTTTGACGCATCAAACTTTATCCATTTCGACATTGTCTTAGTTAATATCAAATCCCACGCCACCTCTAACTCTAACGAAGTGTACCCTTATATTGCACACAATATGCGTGGCGAGTTACGTTTAGGAGGGATTTAGAAGTTTATTCAGTGATAATCACTCGCATGCCATTATTGCTCCCGCGGTGTCGACATGCACTGACACGGCGCTACCCCATGTGTTGAAAAATATTCCCGTACGTAAGCTAAAGTAGTCTATGGCTTAGCAAGCCTCTTCTCGAAACCCCAAAACGTTTCATTAGGTCCTGGACTGTTGGGTTCGTTGTGCAGTTATCTGATTACAGCAACTGTTCCGCTCCGCGCTGATCACTTTTTCTCGCTCCATCTGTCTCTCCCTCACGTGCGTGCACACTCACTCTCACACACACACACTGGGCTGCTTCACCGGTGTTCGCCAGTTTAACTCCTGCAAACGCCGAATTGACAGTGACTGATAACAACACCGACTTCATTTGAACTTTAAACTGCGGGTGATTGCATCATAGCCTACTCTTAGTGTTACAGCTCCCTAGTTTAGGTTGGCAGTTTAAATGCGACGCACTTAAACAGCATTCCCGTTTTTTTCGACTCACTTAATGACTTTCAGGCACACGCATGCTACTGTATGCAGTGCAATGCCATGTGCATACTATGCTGCGGGGGCTGCAGCAGCGTGCATAGCGGGTCTTCACAGAGCTGCCCTTGAACGCCTGTCTGTAAATGACGCTGGATGCGTATCGGCCGTATCGGCCATGTGTATCGGCCGATGCCGATACACCTAAACAACGCTAATATCGGCCCGATATATCGGCCGGCCGATATATCGGTCGACCCTTAGTCTTAAGGAGTTTGGCCTGAAGCTCTCTCCGGAGAAGTGTTCCTTTTTCCAGACATCAGTCCGGTATCTCGGACATGTCGTCTCCAGGAACGGGGTTGAGACTGACCCGGAGAAAATCGCTTCTCTTAAAACTTGGCCAGTCCCCCAGAACCTGAGAGAATTGAGGTCCTTCTTGGGATTTGCGGGGTACTATAGGAGGTTTGTGAAAGGGTACTCTAACATCGTGAAGCCCCTGCACAGCCTCACTTCCGGTTACCCTCCCCCACGAAAGAAGTCAACCTTGAAGCAAACAACTGATCAGACTTATCACAATCCAAAGGAACCCTCTGCAGGTCGATGGACACCTGTGTGTCAGCAGGCATTCGAGCAGGTCATTGAAGCACTTACCACTGCTCCTGTATTGGGCTTTGCAGATCCGCAAAAGCCGTATGTGCTTCACACTGATGCCAGCGCCAAGGGCCTTGGTGCTGTTCTTTATCAGGAGCAGGAAGGTCAGCTTCGCGTTATAGCTTATGCGAGCAGAGGGCTATCACGGAGCGAAAGTCGGTACCCAGCGCATAAGCTGGAATTTTTGGCACTTAAGTGGTCAGTTGCTGAAAAGTTCTGTGACTATCTTTATGGTAATCATTTCACTGTGGTTACTGACAGTAACCCATTGACATATATATTAACCACTGCAAAACTTGATGCAACAAGTTACAGATGGCTTGCGACATTGTCTACCTTTTCATTCAAGCTTGTGTACAGACCGGGAAAGCAAAATGCAGATGCTGACGGGCTCTCCCGCAGACCCCATGGTGAACTGTCGGACGATCCCAAGTCACAGAAAGAGAGAGAGCGGATTCATCAGTTCACCAGAGACCATATCTCTGATCCAGACAACATTAACGCAGTTGACCAAGCTTTTGTTACAGCTATTTGCGAGAGGCAGTTAATTTATAGCGGCAACCTCAACGTCCATGGTAGTGCTGTTCTGGTTGAAACTCTAACCACCTCCACAAGAGCTGTACCTGAAGTCTACAGCAGGGAGAACCATTTTGGAGGCTTACCTGTCCTCCCTCACGTGACTGAGGTTGAGTTGGCAAGGAAACAAAGGGCAGATCAGTGTTTAAAACATGTCATTCGTCAACTTGAGTGTGGGGAGAAGCCACCCCCCACACTACGGAAGGAGCTCCAAGAACTTCCGCTCTTGTTGAGAGAGCTACCACGTCTAGAGTTCCTTGATAATGTGTTGTACCGGAGGCGACAGGTTGGCGCTGAAGCATCTTATCAGCTGGTCTTACCAAGTGATCTGCGCGACATGGTCTTGACGAGCTTACATGATCACATGGGGCACATGGGGGCGGATCGTACCTTAGATCTTGTAAGATCGAGGTTCTATTGGCCTAAAATGGCCTTGGACGTTGAGAAGAAGGTGAAAACTTGTGGCAGATGTGTGCGCCGAAAGGCGTTACCCAAAAAGCGGCTCCGTTAGTCAACATCAATACTACGAGGCCTCTTGAATTACTATGCATGGATTTCCTTTCCTTGGAACCTGACAGCAGTGGAACGAAGGACATCCTTGTCATCACGGATCACTTCACCAAGTTTGCGGTTGCCGTTCCAACGCCCAACCAGAAAGCCCGAACTGTGGCAAAGTGTCTGTGGGACAATTTCATTGTTCACTACGGGTTCCCGGAAAAACTCCTCAGTGATCAGGGACCCGATTTTGAGTCTCGCATGATCAAAGAACTCTGTCAAGTGGCCAGCATACATAAGGTGAGAACAACACCGTACCACCCTCGTGGTAACCCTGTCGAACGATTCAAACGCACCTTGTTGAATATGCTTGGTACCTTAGAGAATAGAGAGAAGCCTCGGTGGCGTGAGTTTGTTAAGCCTTTGGTCCACGCGTACAATTGTACCAGAAACGAGGTGACAGGGTTCACGCCATACGAACTCATGTTTGGCCGCCAGCATCGCTTACCAGTCGACCTCGCCTTTGGTTTGCCAGTGCAGGGTGGTCAGCACACGTCACACTCTCAGTATGTACAGGCCCTCAAGTCTCGTCTTCAAGAGAGCTATAAGATGGCGACAACGAATGCTGCAAAGACAGCAAACCGGAACAAGACAAGATATGACAAGCGTGTCACAGCTTCAGATTTGAATGATGGAGACCGTGTGCTCATCAGAAATGTCAGAATACGGGGGAAGCACAAAATATCTGACAAATGGGAGGCAGCCGTACACGTTGTGGTAAGTAGAGCTGGGACACTCCCGGTGTACACAGTTAAGCCTGAGAACAGGGATGGTCCTTTATGTTATGGAATTTTCTCTTTTTAGGTTACACGAGGCCCATGTGAGCCTTGTGATCCACGCCAGTATTAACTGTTTGTCTTGACTAGGTGCCACCATATCTCACTGTGGTGGCCAGGGTCGAAGAGACCTGTTGCTGCCTTCCTAGTCATAATAGATAGCTTGTTGTTGCCGTTCCAATCTGCGTAAGCGGACATCTGTGTCTCCAGACTAGGATGTGTTGACAATAACACCTCCAAGAGTAAAGACATTCTCTTTTACTAATTCTGGGGCGTATAGTATTTGGGGTGTGATCTTTGGGTTTAAAGTATATGCACCATCACAAGTTCGTCAGAATGCGAGACCGACTCAAGCACTTCAGATGTACTTTGAGAGTGTCTCTAGTTCTCCTTAGCCAAGCGTCAATAAATAATACAGCATAAGACATCAGAGGCTCCTGAACACTTTCTTCCCTCCTGACCTCACCATTGACCTTTGACTTCAGCAATTTCTCCACAACATTTGGCGTCACGAACAGGATTTCAACAGAACAAAGACGTGGTAAGTGCAAAGTTTTATTACTATGCCTTACCATGTCTGCGTTTGACGAAATCATAAAAAACTATGTGCTTATTTAATCTGCCTGGAATATAAAAACATCTAAGACCCACCAGGGGGTCAGGAGCTTCAGTGTCTTGGGGACAATGTCCTGGCTGAAACCTCTGGCGTTGTTTGGAACGTATGTGTCATACAAACATCCCAGTTAGATGTTCAATTCGGCATATTGATTTAACGTGAGAAATCAAGAAAGCTGACAATGGTGTAAAAAAACATTTTAAAAAATAAATGGAGCTGTAACAATAATTGATTACAGAGCAGTGTACAGTGTGTGGATCTGAAGGGGGGCAGGTTGGGTTTATGACCCACTGCATTGCCACTACGTGGCTGTTTGTTTCCGGGGCAGTTTCGGGCTGCACTCGGCACAGAGAGACCCACCTGAGGTTTAAACTATAGAAAAGACATTTTCGGGGGAGTTTAAATACACCCTCGTTTGAATCAAGATCGGGGATCTGCTCTGTGTCCTTTGGGAAACGTTGGTTTTAAATGTGTATACACTGGGAGAGAAAAAGAAGTACATTTTTCCTCCTTTCACCTCAGATCACCACTGCTGCAGTTAGAAAAGTGTGGAGACTGACCTTTAATGCTGCTGTATTGTGGTTTGAAATCTGTTTGTCTGTATGTGTAATGTCCTACTGCGCAAGCGAAAATGGGTAATGATCTGTCCAAAGCAGTAGACAAACCTGAAATCATGCAAACTGACTCAGCAAAAGCTAAATCAAAGACAAAACATCTTTCTGTAAAAGATCAAAGAACTAATGTGAAGTTAGATGGTCAACCTGTCATTGATACGCAGCATGCTGGAGCAGGCACACACACATACACATCTGACCAGATATCACAATTTAAAGCAATGTTTTCGCCGCATGTGCCAGCTGGACTCATCGGTAGACTGAAAGGGTGGGATTTTGTGTTTCCGTTCACTTCTCTTATGTGTGAATGTACGAATGGCATGTGGCCGTATGATGGAGCATTCGAGAGAGAGAAGCTGCAACTGGCTGAGATGAATGTTAACTCTAGTGTTGGAAATCCATCCTGGGACTTCAGATACATGAATGAGTGTATCCAAGTGTGGTTGACTGTGGCCCAAGAAAGATGTGGTGTGCGAGTGCATGACAAAAGCTGCGAGATTGGACCGGATGATTTAAGAAAGATGATTGATCTGGCTTCTAAGTGTGTTACTGCCTCTCATATGCCTGTACTAGAAGCTAAGTTGCAAACTAGAGCTTTATAGATGGCTAAGATAAAGCAGTGACATGTTGATAATTTGGAAAATTGTGCAAAAGCTATGATGTATGGCTGGGCAAAGCGCCAAGCCAAGATTCCCACTCCTCGTGATTTGTTGAATATTTTAGCCGAGGTCGGGATAACACTGCCGGAACAACAAAACAATGAAAAAGCGATCTCTGTTTTTCCGCAACTTTCAAATACAAAGCCCTCTTGCAATGCTGAGATAGATGAACAACCAAGCACATCACAAACTAAAGCAGATGATGAGTTTATCCTAATGGCAGCTACAGTAGTGAATTAGAAAGGAAAGTCAAGATTATGCACAGACAGGAGAAGGAAGACAGCAGACAGTCTAATGAGTCAGATTTAGAAGGAGAAGGAGCCAGACCCAGAGAGGAGGAGCCTTACACAGACTTTAGTGACGAGGAAGTGCAGATTGTAAAGCCAAAACAAAACAACATCTCTGCTCTCCCTCTTCAAGGATTATACTGTTAAAGTTTAGCTCTGTTCAACTTCATTTAAAAGTAACATTTTTACTTAAATTGTCATAGGATTATTTCTACTGCAAAAAAAAAAAATGTTTCAAGTGTTTGAAGTTAAGTATTGTAACAATCATCGCATACTATTTTGGTGTGGTACAATCTTCTTTAAACTTAATTAACACATGTTTCAACCTAAAGAATATGTTTCACACACTTTAAATCAACTCAGAATCAACTTCAACTCCAATCATGGTGCTCATTATAAATCGATAATTGTGCAGTTTGTGCTCAAATAATAATAGAAATAACTGTATATGTCAAGCTAAAAAAATCAAACTGGCTCTACTTAAAAGCACACTTTGTTTACACTACTACATAAATGCCTAATTCTGATGTTACACTCGATTAGGCAGACCAGAAACACAGAGGCACATAGGAAAACAACTTTGCCCCTGCCTCTGAAGTGTCACAGACATCTTTAATAAATGCTTGTAAAAATAATGATTGACAACACAGCAGTTTGAAAACCATGGACTTCTGAAGAATACCAGAAAAAAACACTTAATCCAGTTCACTTGTAGAACTGAGTGGATCTTGTGTTAAGATGAGTTTGTTTTCCCTGATTCATACAAACATGGGATATTAAAGCTGGAATAAAGTGAGATGAACATGAATGTCTCACATCTAGACTGAGCGCCGGAGAGGGCGGCCGCTCGTTACAGCAGCTCCGACCTTCTACCTCGTTTTTAGTGTTTTTCTAGCGTTTTTAGTGTATTTATGTTGCTCTTTTTCACCGCATCGACACTTTAAACAAGTGGGCAGCTATGGATGTCCACATTGTGACATTCGTGGTCTGCTCCTTGTTGCTTTCGGCACTTTTTGGTGTGGCTGTGGGAAATACTTTGAACCACGGCTCCCCATTCAACTACGGCTCCATTGTTTATACCCGGGATCAGCTGTTAGGCCTGCGACACACACCCCTTCTCTGCGCGGAGCGGCCGGAGATCCCCAGAGAGTTACGGAGGAAGAGAAGAGGATGCAGAGCGGGAGTGAAGCGCAGGGAGCAGAAAAGACGTTATAAACCATGTCTACCGTCTGTTATCATGGGGAACGTGAGATCTCTCCCCAACAAGATGGAAGAGCTAACGGCGCTGACCCGACTGCAGAGGGAGTACCGGGAATGCAGCCTCATGTGCTTCACGGAGACGTGGCTGACTGAACTTTCTCCGGACTCGCACGTAAACCTGGACGGATTCCAGCTCGTCCGGGCGGACCAGAAAGCACCGGAGAGCGGTAAGAAGAAGGGAGGGGGGATCGCTGTGTTTGTGAACGATAGATGGTGCCACCCGGGACACATCAGGGTGAAGGAGCAACTCTGCACCAGAGACCTGGAGCTGCTAGCGGTCAGCATGCGGCCATACTACCTCCCGAGGGAGTTCTCACAGGTCATTGCCGTGACTGTGTACATCCCCCCCTCGGCGGTCGCTGCTGCAGCTACAGACCAGATCCACACTGTCGTCTCGCAGCTCCTAAACCAGCACCCCCAATCCCTCCTCCTCATCTCCGGTGACTTCAATCATGCCTCTCTGTCCTCGACTCTCCCCACCTTCACCCAGTACGTGAACTGCCACACCAGAGACAATAAAACGTTGGACTTACTGTATGCAAACATCAAGGATGCATACACCTCATCCCCCCTCCCCCCGCTGGGTCGCTCTGATCACAACCTTGTTCACCTCGTCACAGACTACACCCCTGTGGTGAATAAACAACGACCTGTGAAGAGGCGTGTGAAGCAGTGGTCGGAGGAGACCAGTGCCAGGCTCAGAGACTGCTTCGAGACAACGGACTGGGAAGCACTCTGCAGCCCCCACGGAAGTGACATCGACAGCATGACCGACTGCATCACAGACTACATCAACTTCTGTGTGGAGAACACTGTGCCCTCCAAGTGGGTACGGTGTTTTCCCAACAATAAACCCTGGGTGACCTCCGAGATTAAGGCCCTGCTGAACGAGAAGAAGAGGGTCTTTAAATCGGGGGACAAAGAGGAACTGCGGAGAGTCCAGAGGGAACTCCGGCTGAGGATCAGGAAGGGGAAGGACGGCTACAGGAGGAAACTGGAGGAGCGTCTGGAGCAGAACAACGCCAGGGACGTCTGGAGAGGACTGCAGACCATCGCAGGCCACGGAAAAGGAGTGGGGAGGAACCCAGTGAGCGGGGACAAGGACTGGGCAGATGAACTGAATCGGTTCTTCAACAGATTTGATTCTGCCCCCCCTCCCTCTCTCACTCCCCCTGACCCCTATTCACACCTCCCCTGGCGGGCTCCCCCTCCCCCTGCTCCTCCACTCCTTAGCCCGACACCTTTTACACCTTCAACACCTAACCGCCACCCACTCACCAGTTCACAACTTAACACCCCCACACCCCCACCCCAGTCATCCTCCTCCCCCCTCTCCATAACTGATGATCATGTGAGGAGTCAACTAAAAAAGATCAAGGCAAGGAAGGCGCCAGGCCCGGACGGCATCAGCCCCAGGCTACTTAAGGACTGTGCTGACCAGCTCTGTGGTGTCGTCAGGCGCTTATTCAACCTGAGCCTGAGCCTGGAGAAGGTCCCGGCCCTGTGGAAGACCTCCTGTGTGGTCCCGGTACCAAAGACACCGCGCCCCAAGGAGCCAAACCACTTCAGGCCTGTTGCCCTGACTTCTCACCTGATGAAGACTATGGAGAGGATCATCCTGAGACACTTAAGACTGCTGGTGGGCACACAGCTGGACCCCCTGCAGTTTGCTTACCAGCCTGGGATTGGGGTGGAGGACGCAGTGATCTACCTGCTGCACAGATCACTGCTCCACCTGGAGGACAGCAGGAGCGCTGTGAGGGTCATGTTTTTTGACTTCTCCAGTGCGTTTAACACCATCCAGCCGTCACTGCTCAGAGTGAAGATGGAAAGGGTGGGAGTAGACCAACACCTGGCTGCATGGACGACAGACTACCTCACCAACAGACCACAGTTTGTGAAGCTTCAGCACTGTGTGTCTGACGTGGTGCTCTGCAGCACAGGTGCCCCTCAGGGTACGGTGCTCTCCCCCTTCCTCTTCACCCTCTACACATCGGACTTCACCCACAACACCGCCCACTGCCACATCCAGAAGTTCTCCGATGATACAGCCGTCGTTGGACGTGTTTCAGAGGGGGACGATCTGGAGTACAGGACGATCATCAGGGACTTTGTCAGCTGGTGTGAGCTAAACCAGCTTCAGCTCAACACCAGCAAGACGAAGGAGATGATCGTCAACTACCAGAGGAAAACATCACACTTCACACCGGTGAACATCCAGGGATCGGACATAGAGGTGGTGCGGAGCTACAGATTCCTGGGTGTTCACCTAAACAATAAACTGGACTG
Source organism: Collichthys lucidus (assembly GCA_004119915.2). Lineage (NCBI taxonomy): Eukaryota > Metazoa > Chordata > Actinopteri > Sciaenidae > Collichthys > Collichthys lucidus. The sequence goes on from CM014083.1 coordinate 1,779,684, forward strand.
GACTGACAACACCCATGCTCTCTACAAGAAGGGCCAGAGTCGTCTCCACCTGCTGAGGAGGCTGAGGTCCTTCGGAGTATGCAGAGCTCTCCTCAGGACTTTTTATGACTCTGTGGTGGCCTCAGCCATCTTTTATGCTGTGGTCTGCTGGAGAGGGAGCAGCACGGACAGGGACAGGAGCAGACTCAACAGACTTATTAGAAGAGCGAGCTCTGTCCTGGACTGTCCTCTGGACTCCACAGAGGAAGTGGGTGAGAGGAGGATGTTAGCTAAGCTGACATCCATCATGGACAACCCCTCTCACCCCCTACACGACACTGTGGGGTCTCTGAGTAGCTCCTTCAGCAGCAGGCTGATACACCCAAGGTGTAAGAAGGAGAGGTTTCGCAGGTCCTTCATCCCTGCTGCAGTGAGACTGTACAACACCTGCACATGACCATGTTGTAGACTTGTACATGTCTGTTTTCTGTTTTTATTTTGCACATTATACTGACTGCACATTATATTACACTGCACATCATATTACACTATAAATAGTACTTTTTGTAAATATGTACGACATATGTACATTGTGTTTCCCCTCCTCCTGCTGCTGTAATAAGTGAATTTCCCCGTTGTGGGATCAATAAAGTATTATCGTATCGTATCGTGTCTCATGGTGCAAATTTTTGTGCAAAATCTAAGACCGAATGTTCAAGCCGCTTACAAACTATCAGTCCTTGACTCGAAGTCAACTATAAACAAAATAATGGCTATGCATAGGAACAATGTTTTCTTCGCTGGTAATAATGCTCCCAGCTCAAAACAAATGATGCAGTATGTACAACAGCAGGGTGGTCAAAACAATAACAAAAACAGGGATAATCCGAAACGTGGAAATTGTCACAAATGCGGTGCAGCGGGACATTGGGCTAAAGAGTGTAAGAGCGGTCGTCGTCGTCGGAATAAATCCAATAACCAGAACCAACAACAAGCCGCTACATCATTTCCGGCTCTACCCGCTCCACAAGCTACTACGTCATTTCCTGCTCTTCCAGCCCCACCCACACAAGCTGCTTACACGCCAACATATTACAATCAAGCATAGGGAGGCCATGGAGGGGTGGGATCAGAACAACCATTTCATATTCAAGCTGCAACTATTCAACTTTCTAGTAATCATGCTGAAGACCCGATAATGCCTGTTCAAGTTAATGGAAATACCGTTGAAATTTTGGTAGCTAGTGGAGCAACTATCTCTACTGTAAAAACTGCAGAGCATGTATGCACACCTACATCCAACTTCATCACCACTGTAGGCGTTTTCGGGGTTCCCATTGCGGAACCGTTATCTCAGAGGACTAAAATAACTGTTGAAGGCTCTGAAGTGATGCATTCTTTTCTGATATCTGATAAAAGCCCAATTAATCTCATGGGGAGGGATCTGCTTTGTACACTGCATGCTACTATTCAGTGCACCCCGGATGGATTGTTTTTGACCCTCCCTGATGAAAAAGCTGCTCTAGCATTTCAGTTTTTGCAGAGTACGGAAGACACTTTGTATTGCTGGGAATTGATAGGTTTTAATATGCTTCCCAGTTTCACTGTTTCAGATATTCAGAAAATCGCCAAAATATCTCCAGCATGTGCAACATTGATGTCTACAATGAGGCCTCTTTTGCATTGACATTGTACTGCAGCATTTAACCCTTCTGAGCAGTATAAACAATTGGTTTCCAGGTTTATAAATAAATAAGAGGGGTAGTGAACAGCAGAGGTTGTTTAATGTTGAAAAGTCATATCCACATATCGTGGTGGCCGTCACACCTGGCTGTGAGCTGAAACACCTTGGACACATGGTGGCTCAGTGCCAGGCATTGAGAGAAGCTGTACCAGCTTCTCAACACCAAACAGTAACATATTTAGGGGAGGAACTGTATATGTTGTCTTTAGATGAACATATGCAATTACAGATGTCTACATTTGTTACTCATCAGCCGCCTCTTACCGCTCAGTATGGACCCCCTTCTGAATTGTCTGAGGTTCCACCTATTTTGTGGGCTAAACATAAAAATCATGTGGGTTTTGTAAATTCGGCTCCGCCACATAAAGTCACACTTAAGCCTAATGCTAAGCTACCTATGATTAGACAATACAATTTGCCTCACAGAGCTGTAGTAGGAATTGAAAGTGTCATTCAGTCTCTATTGGATCAAGATGTGCTAGTTCAAACCACTAGCCCATGTGACACTCCCATTTTAACAATCCCCAAAGCAAATCACCCTGATGAATGGCGGTTCGTGCAGAACCTGCAAGCTATTAATAATATAGTGGTACCTGCAGCTCCAATTGTGCCTGACACCAATTCGATTTTAGCTTCTTTACCACCTAACTCCACGCACTACACGGTCGTTGATCTGAGTTCTGCATTTTTCTCGATACCGTTGCATCCAGATAGCCAGTATCTGTTTGCATTTACATTCAAGGGTAAGCAAAACACTTGGCAACGGTTGCCGCAGGGTTTTGTCGAGAGTCCCACCGTGTATGCAGCGGCGGTGAAAAGAGATCTAGATGGGCTCCACCTACCAGGTGGCTCCACTCTCTTGCAGTACGCTGAAGACCTCCTAATAGCTTCTTCATCAAAAGAAGCTTGCCACACAGACTCTATCTTGCTGCTACAGAGACTGGCCAAATGTGGTCACAGAGCGTCGCTGGCAAAGTTGCAATTCTGTCGACCGGAGGTGACATATTTGGGTCATGTTCTGAAGGATGGACAACACCTTTTGTCACCGGAGAGGGTGAAACTGCTAGTAAGCATGCCTCCCCCCACAACCAAGAAACAGATGCTCTCTTTTCTGGGGATGGGTAATTATTGCAGACACTGGATTTTTGAATATGCAACTATGGACTCTGTTTTTCGAGCCGCCGCACTGCAATCAGCTCCACCTATGGTACAGTGGACTGAGGAAATGCACAAAGCCTTTCAAGATCTGAAAAATGCTCTCACAATGGCTCCAGTGTTGGGTTTGTCTGACTATCATCAGCCGTTCCATCTACATGTGCATTAGAGAGATGGCTTCGCCACTGGCATTCTGGTACAGAAACATGGTTCTCGTTATCGTCCCGTTGCGTACTACTCCTCTCGACTGACCCCTGTAGTACTCGGTATGCCAGGTTGTCTAAGAGCAGTGGCCGCTGTTGCCATTTTGATCGACAAATCCCATTGTAACTGGCTCATGACTGTGTCGTGCACGTTCCACATGCAGTATTACACATTTTGAACACATCTGCAACACAACACATGACAGCAGCACTTCGCTCAGGTTACGAGGCAATAATTCTATCAAGTCCCCACATAACTTTAAAGCGCTCACCTCCAATAAATCCAGCTACTCTGCTATCATTGATTGATACAGATGATGAGCATGACTGTATCGCCCTTAGTGAAATGTGCACATCTCCGAGACCAGATCTGCTGCAAACAGTGATACCAAATTCTGATATGGTTCTTTATACTGATGGTTCAGCCAGCAGACCATCTGACAACGTACATTTGGCTGGTTATGCAGTAGTAAATGATTCTGAACTCATTGAGGCAGGATCCCTGCCTCATGGAACTTCAGCCCAAGCAGCTGAGCTGTATGCTCTTAGTAGAGCCTGCATACTTGCTTCTGGTAAAGTTGCCACTATCTACACTGACTCGCGATACGCATTCGGCACTGCGCATGACTTTTGGACAATTGCAATGCAATGGCTGATACTGCAGCCAAACAAGCCGCACTTTCCTCCTCCTCCATGGTCCATCAATATACCTCCACACAACCCGTCAATCCAATTCCAGTACCTTCCGCTAATGATGTCGTGAAAATGCAAAATCACGCTGATGACAGGGAGAGAAGTCTTTGGTTGCGTAAAGGTTGTGCAGTTGATTCGAAGTCTGGCTTGTGGCTCCACCCGGATGGGCGACCAGTTTGCCCAAGAGCTCTCCTACATGTCTTGGCACGTGTGGCACATGGACCAACACATGTAGGAAGAGGGGTAATAAATGATGTTATTCGTTCACAATGGTTTGCAGCAGGCATTAGACAAGTCTCACAAACACTTGTAGACATTTGTATGACGTGTCAACAGACCAGAAAGAAGAATAGCACAGTGAAGCATGACCATCTGGAACCTCCAACAGGTCCCTTTGTAAATTTGCAAATAGACTTATATGCCAAGTTGTCAAGGCTACAAATATTTGTTAGTTGTGACAGATCGATTCTCAAAATGGGTTGAGGCTTTCGCGACAAGGAAAGAAGACGCTCGAACAGTTGTTAAGTGTCTGCTAAAAGAGGTGATCCCTAGGTTTGGAGTGCCACAGGGAATAGATAGTGACAGAGGTCCGGCTTTTGTATCAAGAATAACGCAGGGTCTGTCAGATATCTTAGGGTTCAAGTGGCAGTTACATGTTCCATATCACCCACAAAGTTCTGGTCAAGTTGAGAGAATGAACGCAACTATCAAAGATCGGTTGACCAAAACAGTGCTGACAACAGGCCTAAAATGGCCTGATGCACTGCCTATTGTGTTGTATTCCATCCGAAGTGCACCGAGCGCAACAACAGGACTAAGTCCTCATGAGGTGTTAATGGGGAGACCAATGTCCACAGGGATAAGTCCCCCTTTGACACCACACAAAACTTCTCTGCTTTGGACGGATGAGTTTATGAATATGAATATGTAAAAGATTAACTGACGTTTTGAATTTTATCATTACAGGTGTCTGAACGGCTCACAAAACCATTGGAGGAACCAATTTATCCTTTTAATGACGGAAATTTTGTATTAATCAAATATTTAAAAAAAAAAGTTTTTGTCTTCCAGGTGGAACCAGGTGTTGTTGACAATGAGGACTTGTATTTCCTGCACTTTAACCAAACTGCCTATTAACCAAACTAACCAAACTGTTAACCCTGTTATGTTTGACTGTCCAATTGACAGATGTGATGACTGTTATATTGTTTACCCCCTGACTTGCTCTCAAGGTAAATGGTCGTGGACAACGCATGACCGATTAAGACAGTGCTGAGTGCACCCAGGTAATGAAGGTAACATTCACAGCTGCTGTACCTTTGACTGAACCTCTGGAGCTGTGGTGTTTCACTAAACAACCATTGAAAAGTTATCCCGATTATAAACTGTGGGCTGTTAATTACTGAGATGTTCCAGGGAAGGTGCAGAGCAGTAAGATCTGTACTATGGTGAAACTGATAAGGGTGATAGTTTTCTATATATTGGTCAATTTCTTCCATAAATACACTTGAGGTAGCCAAACCTAAATCAACAAGGAGTAATGGAGGTACAGGTGAAGTTTCTCAAATTTTAGTGCAAGAAACAAATTCGGCCCTCAGTCAAATGGTTGATTATGCTCATGATCGTAATCTCAGTAACTGTTGGCTGTGTCAAAATATGCCTTCGTCCATACACTCACCAATGTCTCATCCAATTCCATTCACTAGAACGGATTATGAGATGTTCAATTGGAATAATTTGGCCATGAGATTTGAAGATGAAGCAGATGAGTGCTATACTCCTGCCTACCCTATAGATTCGGCAAAAATATTCACATAATGCTGAAATTGCCTTATACGTTGCTAAAACAGATAATGAACAGTACCTGCCGAGCGGTTTCAATTATACTACACTTTTTCGCATTATTCATATACAGATGTATGTGAAATTAGGTTTTGAATATAGAGTTCAAATAGTTTTGGCCCAAACAAACTGTTCAAAACCTCTTGGAAATCAGGTGTGTGTTCCCCAACCATATATTGCATCTTTAATGGTGGAGGCCCTAGTTTCTGTGCAGCCGTGGTCCAGTGTTAGGTCCATGGAGTCACTTCAGATACAGAAACGTAACTGCTCAGTGCCACAACAGATGGAGCGAACTCCTCAACTTATGTGCCTCCGGTGTTCACCCATGAACGGCAAAATGTTTCCTTGTGTTTTCAGGGAGTAGGAGACGGACCTGATAATTTAGGACAAAGCAGCTGTAAAACAGTAGTAAATGTCACTCTGAGACAGTCGTCATTACCTGAGAGAGTGTATCTAGTCTGTGGAGATAAAGCTTATTGCTGCGTGCCCTATGAGTTGTTTCATGGTGTCTGTTATTTGGCATACCTAATTCCCTTGATCAGGGAAGTGAAATCCGCTGAGATTGCTTCATTATACCTGCCTCTACATAAATATAAAAGAGAAATCCCAATCTCCCATCTCAAAAGATAGCCAGCATCCTCTTGCCTTGGTATGGTATGTATATAACTCAACAGGAACTTGAATCTCTGTCTAAAGTCCTGGAGAATCATCTGAATGGCTCCAGTAGAGCCATGTTAGCTGAACATAGGGAGCTGCAGGAAGTAAAAACTGTAGCTTTACAGAATCGTATGGCGCTTGGTCTCCTGTTGGCAGCACAGGGAGGAACTTGTAAAGTTATAGGTACTGAATGTTGCTTCTACATCTCCGACGCGACTGCTGAGGTCATAGATATGGCGCATGACACAGCTTAAGGTATCAAAGAGTTACATGATAAACATGGGTTCAACTTTGGGGATTTTTCTGGTACCTTGGGGTCATGGGGATCAGGGTTAGTTAAATTTTTGACTACTCTATTTGTCGGTGGACTCTTTATTCTTTTCCTCTGCACTTGTATGATCTCATTGATTAAACTAATCGTGAAGAAGACAACAAGGTCAGTGGTTCAAGCTCCCCAGGTGTGTATACGTCCAGAGGTTGCCAATCCAGTGGGTAAGAGGTATTATCATTTTGAAGGTTTTGGGGAAAGGATTCGAAGCTTTGACCTTGATGATCTTTCTCTTGGTGAAAATGATGAAGAGGAGACTTATGGTCTGTAAATGGAGGGTGTCTATTTCTTCTGTTACCTCTGTGTTTTTACTGGTTGTTTAGTATTCTACTGTAGGAGATGTTATTTTTAATCATTTAGAAATTGCCATATTATGAATCACTTTTTAAATCTATTTTCAATGATGGTTTTCACAGTAATGTAATACATGCTTATAAGTTCAAAGTTAAAATTTTGTTATGATGATATGCAACTGATGGATAATGACTGTTCATGGAAAGTTCTACGAAGATGGATTCCATGCCACCATGCATCGTATGTGCTAGTAACCTCTCCATGGTGGTGACCCTCTACTGTACATAATGTACATGGGTCGAAGATTTTGCAATGTCTTGATTTCAACGATGATTGTTGTGATTGATTTCAAAGAGAGAAGAAATTTGCTCTAGAAATGTTAAATCAATTGTTTTATGGAACCCCTTCTAATTGCTAGGGTTTTATCTACTAGGTGAAATAATAAATTTGATCTTTCTCCTCTCCCAGTGGCATATTTGCACATGATCTGTGACCTCCCTGATGACCTTCTTTAACACCTTTGTGTTGTAGGGGATCTTCGCTAGCTTAAAGGCCCTTGTTGACCTGAAAGTGGAACTCACACATCATGGGAATGGGATGATGGGGTACATAAGAGGGGTTCTTAAGGTTTTTCACTGATTGTATGAATTAATCTAAACCGATTGCTTTGTTTGAAAGAATGATTTTTATGGATGGCCTTTTGAATAATTCTGTGTGATTATAAATGTTTTATATTGTTTGTGTCAATCTCATTCTGACTGTACTCCCTGGTGGTCTCTAAATTTGGTAGATATTATTATTTGGTAGTTAGTATTGATCTTATGATCAATAAGAGGGGATTGTTATGGAATTTTCTCTTTTTAGGTTACACGAGGCCCATGTGAGCCTTGTGATCCACGCCAGTATTAACTGTTTGTCTTGACTAGGTGCCACCATATCTCACTGTGGTGGCCAGGGTCGAAGAGACCTGTTGCTGCCTTCCTAGTCATAATAGATAGCTTGTTGTTGCCGTTCCAATCTGCGTAAGCGGACATCTGTGTCTCCAGACTAGGATGTGTTGACAATAACACCTCCAAGAGTAAAGACATTCTCTTTTACTAATTCTGGGGCGTATAGTATTTGGGGTGTGATCTTTGGGTTTAAAGTATATGCACCATCACAAGTTCGTCAGAATGCGAGACCGACTCAAGCACTTCAGATGTACTTTGAGAGTGTCTCTAGTTCTCCTTGGCCAAGCGTCAATAAATAATACAGCATAAGACATCAGAGGCTCCTGAACACTTTCTTCCCTCCTGACCTCACCATTGACCTTTGACTTCAGCAATTTCTCCACAACACTTTAAGGACGTTACACCGGGACCTCCTACTTCCATGTGGATACATACCGACGGAGGATAGGCATCCTCTTTCCCCGTCCACTAAGCGTAGGCCTTCAACTCGTGCAAACCCTGCTCCGGAAGAACCAATCTTTTCAGACGATGAGGAGGATGAGATCCTTCCAGTCTATTGGTTTCGTGATCCTTCCCGGGATCAGGTCCCGCCTTTGCAGAGCCAAGCTCAGTGTGGTCCTGAGATATCCACTCAGCAAGAGGGCCATGGCTTGATGTTTTCCTTTGATCCACCTGATCATCTTGTTGAGAGTCCTCCGAATGTTCAGCGTGTTGATTTACCTGAAGATGACCACACACCAGTGAGACCTGACTACACTGTAGACGTCCCTCTGGTGCCAGACGATCATCCCACCGACGTTGTACAGTTAGCCACGGGCGTAGCCGCACCGGCTGAGTCAGTACGCTTGACTGGAAGTGACTGTCCTAACATACAGAGTGACGACGTTCCAGATACCACTACTGACACTGAGACGGTAGGTGCACCTGAAGCACAAGGACAGGTCAACCCTATCAGACAGTCGACTCGGACGAGAGGCCCACCTGACAGACTGTTATGTGACCAGAGTAGGACCCCAAAGCAGAGACAGATTGCGTGGAGGAGTTTAACCAAATGTCACTTTAATATAGCAGAGTCCACAAAAATGAAAATCAAACAAGCAGATAGGCGCTGCAATGGGCCAATGTCCACAAAAAGTCCAACATAAAGTGACCTTCTCAGGTGGAGAACTAAAGCAAAGGTGATCTTCTCTCCAGGGGAACAAAGGAACCAGACATGAGGTTGGAGCACATGGGAAGCAATACTCTGGCGCTGCAGTCAGGGGAAGCCAGGCCTAAAAGGAGGAGGGAAGAGGCTGATAGGCTGAGGGGTGAGTCTGTAGGCAGGAAAAGGGAGGGGCCAATCACACCTCTGCACCTGCAAGAGAACAGGAAGGAGGAGGGGAGAGACAAGGAGAACCAAAAGGGAAAAACAGCACAAAACAGACAGAACCAAACCATGACAGTACCCCCCCCTCAAGGGACGCCTCCTGGCGGCCTGCCGGGCTTGTCCGGGTACCTAACATAAAAATCTCTAATTAACTCAGGGTCCAAAATCAGGGAGCGAGAAACCCATGACCTCTCCTCCGGGCCATAACCCTCCCAGTCAACAAGGTATTGAAAACCTCGACCTCTCCTCCGAACATCCAGGAGTTGCCGGACAGAGAAAGCAGGGTGATCGTCGATGATCCGGGGGGGAGGAGGGGGGTCGGCTGGTGGGCAGAGGGGGCTGGTGGAAACAGGCTTGATGAGAGAGACATGAAAAGATGGGTGGATGTTGAGAGAGGGGGGTAACTTCAGTCTCACCACACTGGGGTTGATGATGCGGTCAATGGGGAAAGGGCCGATGTATCTGGGAGTAAGTTTACGCGATTCCGTCCTGAGAGGTAGGTCACGGGAGGATAGCCAGACCTCCTGGCCTGGCTGGTACGGGGGAGCAGGAGAGCGACGACGGTCTGCCAACCTCTGGTTCCAAGCTGCCGTCTGGGTGAGAGCTGCCCGTGTCTCCCGCCAGACCTGACGGACACGCTGGAGATGCGCTTGGACGGAGGGAACGGCCACCTCAGCCTCCTGTGCAGGGAACAGTGGGGGCTGGAAACCATTAGCGGCCATAAACGGGGACATGCCAGTAGCCGAACACACCAAGGAGTTGTGGGCGTATTCCACCCAAGGGAGGTGAATGGACCAGGAGGACGGGTGGTGAGCAGCAACGCAGCGCAAGGCTGCCTCCAGATCCTGATTTGCCCGCTCTGTCTGGCCATTGGTTTGAGGGTGGTATCCAGAGGAAAGGCTGGCAGACGCCCCCACCGCCTGGCAGAAAGCCTGCCAAACTCGGGAGGCGAATTGGGGACCTCTGTCTGAAACAATGTCCTGGGGGATGCCGTGTAACCTGAAAACATGCAGAGTGAGAAGGTCAGCAGTCTCCAGAGCAGAGGGGAGTTTGGACAGGGGGATAAAATGCACCGACTTGGAGAAACGGTCTACTACGGTTAAAATGGTGTCGTAGCCCTCAGAAGGAGGCAGACCGGTAACAAAGTCAACAGCTATGTGAGACCAGGGGCGGTGGGGAACAGGGAGGGGGCGAAGAAACCCAGCAGGAGCACGATGAGAGGCCTTACCGCGAGCGCAGACAGAGCAGGCAGAGACATATTCCCTGGTGTCGGCGGACATAGAGGGCCACCAGAAACGTTGTTGGAGCAGAGACAGAGTTCGGTGTATACCAGGATGGCATGCCACCTTGGAGGCATGTCCCCACTGGAGCACGGGGGTGCGGACAGATGGGGGCACAAACAGCCGGTCAGGAGGACCGCCCTCAGGAACTGGATGGTCAGCCAGGGCCTCCTGGACCAACCGCTCGACCTCCCATCTGGCCGCTCCCACCACGCAGGTGGGTGGCAGGATGGTGTCCTCAGCAGAATCCTCAATGAAAGGAGAAAACTGTCGCGAAAGGGCATCGGGCTTGGCATTTCTGGAGCCAGGCCGGTAGGTCAGAGTGAAGTTAAAGCGTCCCAGGAACAGGGCCCACCTAGCCTGGCGGGAGTTAAGCCTGCGAGCAGAACGGAGGTAAGACAGGTTTTTATGGTCAGTCCAAACAATAAATGGTAGAGTGGAGCCCTCCAGCCAGTGCCTCCACTCCTGCAGTGCCAGCACCACTGCCAGTAATTCCCGATTTCCCACATCGTAGTTGCTCTCTGCAGGAGACAGGCGGCGGGAAAAGAAGGCACAGGGGTGCAGCTTCTGGTCGGAGGGAGAGCACTGAGAAAGGACAGCCCCCACCCCAGTGTCCGAAGCATCCACCTCCACCACGAACTGAACAGCAGGATCAGGGTGACACAACACAGGAGCAGAGGAGAACAGACTCTTTAACCTAATGAAAGCAGCTTCGGCATCCGGGGACCAAACAAAAGGAGACTGTAATTCCGGACGAACCGGCGGTAAAAGTTGGCAAACCCAAGGAATCTCTGCAGCTGCTTTCTTGTGGTGGGAGTGGGCCATTCCTCCACAGCCTTAATCTTGGCTGGGTCTGATCTGATCTGCCCCCTCTCCACCACAAAGCCCAGGAAGCTGACAGAGGCAACATTAAAAACACATTTCTCTGCCTTAACAAAAAGCTTGTTCTCCAAGAGTCTCTGGAGGACCAGCCTGACATGTTGAGTGTGTTCCTGTTGGGAGCGAGAGAAAATTAAAATATCGTCAAGGTAAACAAACACAAAACGATTGAGCATGTCACGTAGGACATCATTAACGAGACGCTGAAACACAGCAGGAGCATTTGTTAGTCCAAAAGGCATTACGAGATATTCAAAATGACCCAGCGGGGTGTTGAAACCAGTCTTCCACTCGTCCCCCTCCTTAATCCTCACCAAGTGATAAGCGTTTCGCAGGTCCAACTTGGTGAAGATGGTGGCCTGGTGGAGAGGAGTGAAGGCTGAGTCCAGGAGGGGGAGAGGGTACTTATCCTTGATGGTTATTTCATTCAACCCTCTGTAGTCAATGCAGGGCCGAAGAGTCTTGTCCTTCTTGTCCACAAAGAAAAACCCCGCCCCCATAGGTGAGGAGGAAGGACGGATTAGTCCAGCAGCCAGAGAGTCAGAAATGTAGGCCTCCATAGCCTCCCGTTCCGGCCTGGAGAGGTTGTAGAGCTTGCTCGAGGGAAAAGAGGCTCCAGGGAGCAAGTTAATGCCACAGTCATACGGTCTATGGGGGGGAATGGACAAAGCCCGATCCTTGCTAAAAACCTCCTGGAGGTCGTGATATTCAGGGGGTACGAGAGTAAGATCTACGGGCTTGGGGGAAACCGGGGTGGAAATGACAGAGGGAACAGCAGAGTGCAAGCAGTGAGAGTGACAGAATAAACTCCAGTTAGTAATAGATAAAGAGGACCAATCGATGTGGGGGTTGTGGATCTTGAGCCAAGGGAGACCTAAAACTAAGGGTGAGGAAGGTGAGGGAATGAGGTAGAAAGATATAGTCTCATGATGATTACCAGACAGAAGCAGAGACACAGGGGCTGTACGGAGGGTAACTAGGGCTAGAAGTCGACCGTCAAGGGCAAAAACCTCCTTTGGCTTAGCTAAGGGTTCGGAGGGAATGTTAAACTTAGTGACGATGCCACAGTCAATAAAGTTGTCATCTGAGCCCGAGTCAACTAAAACTGGGAGAGGGAGTTTAGTCTGAGCAAAGGAAACGGTTCCCTCGAGCTGGATCCGGTTAGGAGGTGATGGACTCACCGAGGTTTGGCTCACCAGCGTCCCCTTGGCGGCTGATGAGCCTGGGCTTCTTGGCCGAGCAGGGCAGTTGGCGAGGTAGTGATCAGCTGCACCACAGTAGATGCAGAGCCTCTGAAGAAGGCGACACTGACGCTCTGCAGGAGAACGCCTCATCCTCCCTAACTGCATCGGCTCCTCAAGAACAGGAGAGGAAGGAGCTGCCGGGGTCACCACGCTGGGAGTGGGGGCTTCCTGGAGGGGATGGAGTTGCAGGGAACCAGGGAGTCGAAAGGGCTTGGGCGACGGCAGGGGGATCCGGGAGCTAGCTGCTCTTTCCCTGCGTCTCTCACATAACCGGTTATCCAAACGGCTGGCCAAGGAGATTAGTTCCTCTAGAGACGAGGTCTCATCACGAGCAGCTAGCTCATCCTTGAGTTCCTCCCTGAGCCCACGCATAAAAATTCCCTGAAGGGCCTTCTCATCCCAACCGGCCTCTATAGCCAGAATACGAAATTGCACAGAGTAATCAGCTACAGAGAGTGAGCCCTGTTGCAAGGAAAGAAGTCTATTCCCGGCCTCCTTACTCCGGAGAGGGTGGTCAAAAACTTTACGCAACTCACAGCAAAATAGGGGATAGGACTGCCAGGCGGAAGAGTTAGCATTAGCCATAGCCAAGGCCCAAGCCGAAGCCCTACCAGAGAGCAAACTGCAAACAAAGGCTATCTTGGATCTGTCAGAAGAATAAGTCAAGGGCTGCTGGTCAAAAACTAGAGTACACTGGTATAGGAACTGGCTACATGACCCTAGCTCTCCAGAATATCTGTCAGGAGTGGGTATGAATGGCTCACGTGGATTGGTAGGCCGGGCCGGGGAGGCTGCTTCAGGGGGAACAAGAACCGGCGGACTTGGAGGAGGAACGGGAACTGCCAGAGCTGAGAGCTGAGTAGCGACCTGGTTGAGTCGTCGGTCGAGCTGAGTCATGCTGGTGGACAGGTGGAGAAGCTTGTCCATGATCACCGACAGGGCGTTATCATGCTGGCCAACAAGTGCACCTTGTGAGGAGATGGCTTGTTTCACCTTCTGTATCTCTGCGGGGTCCATAATTGGCCAGAGTATTCTGTTATGTGACCAGAGTAGGACCCCAAAGCAGAGACAGATTGCGTGGAGGAGTTTAACCAAATGTCACTTTAATATAGCAGAGTCCACAAAAATGAAAATCAAACAAGCAGATAGGCGCTGCAATGGGCCAATGTCCACAAAAAGTCCAACATAAAGCGACCTTCTCAGGTGGAGAACTAAAGCAAAGGTGATCTTCTCTCCGGGGAAGAAAGGAACCAGACATGAGGTTGGAGCACATGGGAAGCAATACTCTGGCGCTGCAGTCAGGGGAAGCCAGGCCTAAAAGGAGGAGGGAAGAGGCTGATAGGCTGAGGGGTGAGTCTGTAGGCAGGAAAAGGGAGGGGCCAATCACACCTCTGCACCTGCAAGAGAACAGGAAGGAGGAGGGGAGAGACAAGGAGAACCAAAAGGGAAAAACAGCACAAAACAGACAGAACCAAACCATGACACAGACTACGTTATGTAGAACTAGGAAGTCCCTTATTAGCCATGATGCAGTCATTTCTCCGTGGTATATCTACTTTTGTGGATACTGCCTTTAGTGAAAGTTCTGTGGTCCACTCTTCACTAGCTCCCCAGGTAGTAACTATGCAGCCGTTACCATGCCACGGGACGGGCATGAGGATAAGGGGGGAGAGTGTAGCCCAGGCTTCATGAGCAGATAAGCAAAACCTTCTTTATTTAGCATGTGTGAATGTGTGAACGTGATAGCAGGCATTTATAGGGTTAACTGGGTCCCGGCAGCAGATAGGTATTGCGTCGTGACGTCGTAGCCAATCACGTGAAGGGGCGCGAAAAAAAGGGCATTCTGGGAGAGAGAACGAGAGAGAGGAGACATTTTTTTTCATGCGGCGGCCCTGTCACTGTCCGGTGTGTGAGCGAGCTCTGAGTGAAAAAACCCCTAACTTATCCGAAGCCAGAGAAAAAGGTCGGAAAACACATCGGCTGAGTCTACCGAGTTTTGGCCCATGTTTTCCTGCTCGGCGGTGAGTTTGCGTCCGTTTTGAGAGGATGAGTGTCAAGTGAAAGCGGGTTAGCCGCAGAGCTAATTTAGCTGCTAATTTCTAATGTACTGCCACGTGATAGTAGCCGCTAGCTATGTAGCCGTTAGCGACTAGCCGCTAGGATAGCTTTTAGAGTGAGTGTGATGTGTAGCTGGAGCTAATAGTGAGCCACTGATTTGGTTAGCCAGACAAAATGCTAGTGTGTGTGTGTGTGTGTGTGTGTGTGTGAGAGAGAGAGTGAGGAAAAATAAAAGAGAGAATTTTGCCATATTTGATCATTTATCCAAATGATTGATGGGAAAAGAGTTAATTTATTTTTAGGTACTTTTCTATTTGATATGGGTTAAATAGATCTGTGAAAGAAAAGAGTAAATGTATTTTTTGAGAAACTATTTCAATTAAAGGTTATTTATTTTTTTATTTATTTTTAATTAGAGATTCATGACCTGTAGAGGTTTTATTTTATTTTACTGAACAAATTGAATGTGACCTGTTTCTTAGGTCAGGTTTTTTTGTGGAGTTGATTTACTGCCGATTGATGTGAGAGACATCAACGCCAGTCGAGACAAGGAACCAGCGGTGACCGAGAGGCGTCGGGCATTTCGCTGGAGAGAAGGATCCACAGAATCAGATGTCCAGCCGGACCTGAAGCTGACAAAACGCACCTTCGTGCTGGACCAGAGCTGAGCCCCGGAACTTCACTTTGGTTAACGGCGGTGTGGTAGGACATCAAACGAACACTCAAATTAAAGAACACTGAGATTAAAGGGCCCCAACGAAACAAAATTGAGCTCGAAGAAAAGGGGGGAAAAGACTGACATAAAGACACAACCGACTGATTATACGCACAGACATTTTATTTTGTTTTATTTCCTTGTTCTAAGTCGCGCGCACTTTGTTATTTTCTATATTAAGTGCACAAATTTATTCTCATGTTGTTCATATGTGTTGGAATACAATTTTTCTAAGAACTACAATTCGTGTGAGTGTGGTTAATGTTGATGTACTCCCCTGGGCTCCGTGAGCGATTTCCTAGTCTTCTGCGATTGGTCCTATCCTAGAACTGAAACCGAAACCTAACTCTGTATATCCCTTTCAGACAGGGGTTACAGTATCCTACCTGTCTGAATGTTTTTACAGAAACTACTAACCTCCTCAGTCATAAAAAATACAATTTGGTCCACGTCATTTTCCCCTTCAAATGATCTTGCTGCTGCACGTTGGTTGTATGTAAATATCATTTCTACACACAGCTGTCTGCGTTGCTTAAGACCCTGTGTATGTATGTAAGGGTTAAGCAGTTGTTGTTTCAAGCTATGCAAAATGACATGTCTGACCTTCCACTAAATGACGATGAGTTGGTGGATATTAACAAGACGTGTCATGAGATTACCTTTGTCCGAGGCTCTAACACATTATGGTGACCATCACTGTTTTAACTCCCAGCTCTCGTCTCAGTCTGTCTGTGTGGGCGCTCATCTGTTTCTGTGCTTTTTCATGTTGCACGATGCAGCAAGCAATATTTTTTGTGCTTTTAACATTTGAACAGCCTACGTTTAAAGTGGTTAAAGCAACATTTGAATAATACTGCCAACATTTTACCTTCTGTACTGGTAGAGACTCAAAAAAGCTGAGTCTATATTTAGGATTCAAGGAAAAAGTGTATATTTATTTTTAAAACAAATGTTTATTATTCCTTTTTATCATCCGGGCTCTTGAATAACATGTCAGTTACAATCGCTTACTCTCTCCCCTGTTTCCCTGCATATTAAAAACTCATAAGAGGTAACAGTGAAAGGAGTGTTTAAGGAGGTGGATAGAGATAAACTTTAGGCCCTGTGTGTTTTCAATCTCAGCTATTCCCCCGGGCCCTTCCTTGAATGACCAGCGCTGAGCTTTTCACTCCTCACACTGGAAGACATGGGAGTGAATAAGTCCCTGCTCACTGAAATACACAGCCTGTGAAAAGCAGAAAGTGATACGGTGTGATGGTCATATTGATCTGTGAACTGTGGTCCTGACACACCAAGCACCTCCTTGAAAACACGACACAGGGCATTTGTGTTAGTGTGCTTTGAGCTTATTAAAATCAAAGTCCAAACTAACATGTTCAAATGTCCAAAAGTCCACATAAATTATCATAGAGGAAAATGAAACCAGCAAAGATATATATATATATATATATATATATATATATATATATATATATATATATATATATATATATATATATATATACAGGGCCGCTGACAGGTTTGGCTGGGCCCGGGACAAAAAATATCTCAATGCCCCCCCCACCCCCCCCGGCGGGCCCAGAGAAGAGCGTGGCTCTCCCTCCCCGCCTCGACCAGAGGAGGAGGAGGACGGGGAGGAGAGGCTCACTTTTCACCCGTGGGTCAGGAGCCGGGGAGGCCGGCGGCGCGACCCGCCGTCCACCCGAAGAACCCTCTCCTCTCCCCGCCGGGGCCGGCGCACAGCTGGGGCGCGGTCAGCGCGGAGACGCGGGCGTCCACCGGCAGCCGCGCCCGACTTGTGCATGTTTACTAACAGGCTCGCGCACACTGACCACTTATCGAATGCTGTCGTCTTTTTTTCTAGAAAGACCAAACCATTTTGGAATAGGGGTGATAGGGGGTTATTGGCCGTTTTTTCAAGGACAATGAAGGCAAACATTGAAGTGAACGTATCATAATTGAGCCCGACGTCATGGGGGCCCAGTTATGGGCCCCCCTCTATTCCAGAATTCCCAGGGCCCGGGACAAAAAGCCCTTTAGTCCCCCCCTGTCGGCGGGGCTGTATATATATATATATATATATATATATATATATATATATATATATATATATATATATATATATATATATATATATAATCACCTGAAAATGAGAATCATTATGTTCTTGTTACCTTAGAATGACTCCACAGAGCCGCCATCGCAGTTCCTCCTGCACACTTGAGACAGCTTGCTTGATGCCATAGAATCATTGGACCTTTAACTCAGTAATGCCTATTAATTTTCTGTCGATCCTAATTCATTACTAGAGTTAGTCTTTTAGCCCTGGAGTCATTCAAATACACTCTGAATCAGGCATGCAAACCATATTAGTAGTGTTGCTCACAAGTGACGTGATGGGCGCCGCTATGTCTGTGCGATCATGAAAAGTTCCTTTATGTGCGCTGAAAGCCTTTAGATGACACAAATATCTGTATATGAAGTGATGTGAAGAACATCCATCTCGATGGGACATTGTATGATTTATGACTGCCAAAACATATATTTGTGGGAAGTAAAAATGTATGCGTCACTTGAATTAGAGGACACTAAAAAGAAAGAAGCATCTGTATGAGTGCTGTTTATTTAGAACAATAAACTCTGTACTGTAAAATCTAAAGTGCACAACAGTGTGGCACAACTCGACATAAAACATCTGATCTTGTGCAGCGCTCCCTTTCCATTAATAGGCCATGTACTTCTCACTTCTCACAGTGTTTCACACTGATAAACAAGGTCAGTTCTTACATAAGGTCCTTCCTGGGATCATCAGATGTAAATGTGGTGTCTAACATCAGAAACAAGATAAATCCATTTCATTGCATCAGTGTGTTGGTGGGAAGGAGATCCCAGGCATCAAGGCCTGACAAAGACAGACAGACAGACGCAAAGAGAGAGGGTGGCTGACATTTAAGTGAGACTGAGGGTGGAAGCGTGACCTGAAGGTGGTCGTGGTGCTCGGTGAGGGCAGCGGAGGTATTCTCTCTGTTGTTTTTTTCTGTGTAGGATAAATGTCACTATGGTGAGTAAACACCAAGATAGCAACAGGAACAAAAGCCCACTGGCATCCTTGGATGGATTATAACCCTGCTGTGACACGACCTCTTTATATTGTTCCTATTTATAACTGCATTCTCTCAACATGCCTTGAAGAGCGAAGAGAGAGGCCATCATATATTTTACAGACTTATAGTTATAAGCTTCTATTGACCAAACATCGACTGCAAGTGTGGAGCACGGCTGTGCCCATGTGCTCTTTGAGTGTTTTTCCTAAGCAAATGCGCCTGTGGGTTCAGAACACGTCGAGGTACTACAGTGTAACCCCACTTTCGGGATTCACCAGATGGACCACTCTGCTGTTAATTTGTGGCGTTTTAGGCAGGGACCTTGATTTACACCACCACAAAGAAGGGCTCCATGTACCTGCTGCCTAATCGCGTCCACGCTGAATAAGAGGCTGATTAGCGATGCATGGGACCTAGTGCAAAATGGCCCCACCATTGTTGATTCTGCTGACGCGGCAGGCTTGATGGCTCAGCCAGAAACGGAGGTAAGACGGGAGAGAAGAAGAAGGATGGTGAGACTGGAGCGAGGGTGGGAGGAGGAGGGGTGAGGGTTGTAAATGAAAAATGTTAGTTGAGTTAAATGACATAAGGGGAGGAAGGAAGGGGGGTGGCTGAGAATAAGTGAGTGAGAGAGGACAATATCCATGCACACACCTTTAATAAATAGCATTGTTTTTTTAGGCTACAAATGCAATAATGCCCCAATTCTTGTATGTTTGATGTGGAACTGCTGATCACATTAAGTATATAACCCTGGGGCTGGTGTTTAGTTCAGTTGGTGGAGCAGCCGCCCCATGTACAAAGGCTCAGTCCTTGCTGTGGAAGCCCAGGGTTTGAATCCAACCTGTGGCTCTTTCCTGCATGTCATTCGCCATCTCTCTCTTTCCCCTCATTCCTGTCACTCTTCAGCTGTCTTTGTCAAAATAAAGCTTTCAAAGGCCAAAAAAATATCTTTAAAGAAAAAAATAAGTATTTAATCCTGTAGACTCCAGTAGACTCATCCTCAATCAACAAATTTAATTTGATACCTAATATGTTGCATCTGTAATCATCATGTGAGAAACAACAGTACAGCTACATGAGAAAAAGTGTCACTGTGACCTGGTCAGTTCTTTCCTGTCGACTCGTCAGTGAACTGTCCAAAGAAAACAGCCTCCATCTGGACAATGAGAGCCGGGTAAGTCCCTCTGTTTACTCATGGTGATGTGTGATGGTGTTGTTCATCACAACAACGAGTGACCCTGAATGCTAGACTTAGCAAGCTGGTCAGCACCAGGATGAGGAGCAGGAGACCAGGATGAGGAGCAGGAGACCAGGATGAGGAGCAGGCCTTTCAAAGTGGCCAGGTGAAGAGGTCAGCTACTGGGGGATGCAGCAACACCCGAGCAGGAGAAGAAGGAGGGTGAGGCCTAACAGCCAAAGAGCAGTGGCTGAGGTATGTGTATTCTAAACTTTTTTTGTAAAGTTAATATAATCTGACCAACAGCAATAAAACACAGTGTTGTGTTTACATAGCAGCTCCATGCTTTGTCACTGTAACGTTAGTTTGTAGTTTGATGCATTGATTAACTGATGATGTGATGTGATGTGATGTGATGTGATGTGGAAACACAATGAACTCACAATGTCTTTGTCTCTTTCAACTCTGCACGGGGGGTCAGGATCTCCCTCACAGCACAATCTGACAGCTTTTAAACACAGCTACTGTAAACCCTGGGATGGGGAAGTGTCCTCAGGCTCAGGCAAGATACTGAACAACAAATTGCGAAGATGCATGTGATTGGTTAGCGTCCCATAAACTGATGAGCAGTCTGAGAGTAGAAAGGTGCACTATAAATACAGTTCATTACCTTTTGTGGGAAGAGCCATTTTAATAAAAAAAATCGACTCTAAACATCTTTCCAGTTGTAGTTATTAATGACAACTTAAACAATTTACAACTACTATCTGTTGATACTCTAGGAAATATTTTAAAATGGTGGATGCACTGTAGTGCTAGAAGATCTGATGATTCAATCTCTGGGTTCCAGCATACAGTATGGGCCTAATATTCAGGTGTCTACTTACTTTGCTCATGTGAGTGTTTGAATACATACAGCCACAAGCAAAAACAAAAAACTAACATACAAACACCTTCTGTGTATTTAGATGCGCAAAATGTGAATAATTCCCTCAGTAAGAGAACTTCTCACACTGCTTTGCTTGCATGAGAATACTCCAACTACCCATGTGACAAGTCTGCGCTGTTGCAAAGCCCCTCTCCTGTGGTGTAGTCAGACTTAAAGCCAAAGCTTTACTGCCATGTTCAGAAGTATTACACAGTAAAACTGGATTTTCAGTGTCTATGACAAATCAGCGTCGATGTGACAAAGTTTTTAGGGAAAGCATCTGATTCTCTCTTCAAAAAAAGAAAAAGAAAAATATAAGGCTATTAGCCGGCACATATTTTTCCCATAAGCCTCTTAGGGTGCAGAAAGACACACCTAGGATGCCAGGCCACTCCCTCGGAAGCTAATCCAGAGCCATAACGTAATCTCATGTTAGGTGATCAAACGGACGAGCGAAGAACCTATGAGGAGGAATTGTAAGAGCCACAAATCCACAGGAACAAATCTTATTATGGCGAGAAACCTCTGACTTTACTCCAGCATCAACCATATATACTGCTCATGCTTCCTGTTAGAGGAAGTCTTTAAATTGTCACAGTTTTAGCCAAACGGGAAGATATACCAGCTCGTAAACGAGAGCTGTTACGTTGGTTTGCTGCTGCTGCCTCTCCTGCTGTCACCAACAGAAGTCTGTGCATTAGTTTGGGTTTTAGAGGCAAAACACATCCCACTAAGGCTGAATTCACACAGCAAATTAGTATTTGGTTTGCACCCTGTGAATAAGCTGCACTGTTATATTTTTCTCACACCCGGTTCTGAACTTTCAAAGGAAAATAAATTATTCTACACTAAAACAAGGATCAGCTGGGTGTAATCAAATGGCCGTGTTGACGCAGCCAGAGTGGAATGTAATGATTGGTTAAAAGAAAAATGGAGAGAAAACAGCAGCTTAAAAACGACTGCATGTAATGAGCTTTGGCTGAGATTTCACCGAGCGCAATCAGATGTCGTTTATACAGACAGGCAGGGGTCAGCTATCAATTCCAACTCTTCCTGTGGAGCGTTTGTGCCTCTGACATCACATCCTGTGAGCTCATTTAAACAGCAGCCCCTGCAGTGACAGCCAGCATGCACGGCCTTCTGGGATAACTCCAGAGGGCAGTGGTTTGCTGGAAGCGCAAGCTGCATTGCATATATCAGCAGATGGAGTCTGAATTCTGAGGAGCTTGCTGGCCAAAACAAAGCCGTAGTTAGCATCATGTGTCGCTCTGCTGGTCTGAACTTATATTTGTGATCTTTGAGTCCCCTCCTCCCCCAAATACATAATTCGATTTCCTTTATCCGACCAAGATTTGATCTAACGACAATCATGTTCGAGAAACAAACAGAGAAGTTAGCTAATGATGATCCCACAATGCACTGCAGCCTGAAGGCCATGATCATGCTGGACGCTCTTTGGAACACCCACAGTTTATGCTCATGTTTTGTTTCACTGTTTAATATTACAATATTTCAGCATTAGCCCATCGTATATTGCATAACTTTAACCCTTTTAACCCTTGGTAGACATATTCCACTGTTTCTTGTGCTTCAATACACATCAGGTGATGCAAACAGAAACAGTTTTGTTTTTTTCCTAAAAGTATTGAATCTGCACTCCAACACAGAAGAGTACCTCTAAATTTGCCATCCACCTTTTTACGCATAAATTAAACCTAAACTGTTGGCAGCTAAAGTCGAGAAGTATAAATGTACTAAAATGCAAACACACTTTCCGGCACACAGATTTATAAAGCAGAGTGTAGAGCGAGGACACTTCAGATGGTGAGTATACTAGAGCAGATTGCAGATATGATCTGCTATGCTGACAATGAAACAATAGCAAGTGACACAATTTGATAATTAAACTTTTTTTGTTGTCTTGTTAGTCAGCTTCACTGTGTGATTTTTTAGTGTTCTCTGAAATGTCCATCAAAGCACGTTAATTACTTTGACGTGATCAATTATCATCTTTGTCATTTATGTTGGAAACTAAATTTTCTCTTATGTTTGTGTTTATGTTCACTTTACCCCTTATTGTAAAGTGTTTAGATATGAATGCTAAATTATTGATTATTGATCATTTATATACCTCTATAATCACAATGAGATAATCCAGGTTCTGTCTCCTAGAAATTAGGTTGCATTTCACCAGATTGTTTTACGATTATTAGTTCAGCATTAAAAAAACTGCTGCCACTCATTCTACCACTACCAACTGAACTCTCCGTGCTAATGTGAACACTGCACATGAGGTTAATAACTTAGCATACTATTATTCACGATTGCGCCATCAGATTCTTTCTGTAGCTTTCACTGTCTTTGAATCTGCTTTTAGCAACAAAGCAATGTAGCCTCCTATGTCATGTGTCTGAGCTGACGACAGCACTCTCACCTGTTAAGAGCTCCACTGCTACTCACTGAGTCAGGGAAAATGGTGCTGCCTACCACTTCTGCCCCTTTTATCCCAGCTGTGCAGGATGTCTCCAAAATCTTTCATGCCCTGCTGATCTCCCGTTGCCTTTGCAGCTCATATGCTACAGCCTCATCATGACAGCTCTCCTGGGGCCTCATGTACGAATACTTGCGTGGATTTCCTACTAAAACTTGGCGTACGCCAAAACCCGGAAACAAACAAAAAAATTCAGATGTATCAAAGTGTGCGTACGCATGGATCCAAGCACGTTTCTTTTGTACATCTCAATCAACGTGGAATTGAGACACATGCACCTCCTCCCTGTCCACGCCCCTATTTACATATGCAAATCTATTTAAATTGGCCCTGGACCTGAGATTCACCTCTTTGTCCGATCAGATAACGCGACGAACAAAGGAAAGAAAATGAATTTCACAGAGTCTGAGCTAAAGATTTTAGTGAATGAAGTGTAGATTCTGTTTGGTTCCCTGTCAACAGGGATAAATATGACCAAAAAAAGACGCGAGTGGGAGCGCGTGTGTGAGGCTGTAAATGCCGTGGGATCCGAGCAGCGACACAGGTGTGGCGCTGCGGCGACATTTTACGCCCGCTTTTACTGACAGGAATACTTAACACAGGAAGACAATCAGGGGCTTGTTAAAAAGCTCTGTAGCTCTAATTTCACAAGCGGAAAATAAAGAAAACTAAAAACATGATATTTGAATGCACACATGGCCAAATATGCTTTGGCACACTGGCACACTGGTACGGCTTCTGGGTAAGTAAAGAGTTTATTCATTTAATTGTCCCGTATGTAAACCAGCGTTACATAAGGGGACAATTAAAGGAATAGAAGCCACCCATCGCGCACCGTGCCAGCCTTCAGCCTGTTTCCAGCCATGCTGTTAGTCATAATGAATGAGTTGTGCGTTGAACCAGGCCACCTTGCCACGATGTTAGCTGCATTTGCGCATTACATATGATTTGAACATTGATGGAACAAAAATGTTTCCCACTTAGATAAACAGCTCCCGCTGGAATGCCCCTGTTGCCAGGAACCCCAGTGTAGTCAGCACAACCCCAAGCTATTTGCCGGCCCCCGTTGCGCTCTCGGGCCGGCCGCAGCTCTGTGCACAGCTCCAGTAACACTGGCCTTGGTAACCAAAATCGGCTTATGAGCCAATTATCATTGTATGCAAGTAAATCCTCGCGTTCCTTAAATCGCTTACGTTTGCAAGGTCCTCTAACAGCGCTAACGCTGCCTTTGTTAATATCATTTTCTTCATCACATTGCGCATGCTTTTATATCCACCTTTATAATTGCAAACACGTGGGTGTGTTAATTGTTCATAAGTGTGTCTCTGATGTGCACATCACTCTGATGACTACTTGTTTTCACATTGTTAACAGTTTCCCAGCTTCACCTCTAAGTGTCGCCAAAGGAACAATAGATGTAGAAACGTGCGTACGCCAGCTATGAAATTGGCGTGGGGCACGCACATTTCTACGATCATTTCACGTTTGATACATCTGAACATGAGCGTGAAAAAGGACGTACGCCACTTTTTTGTGCGTACGCAAGCTTTGTACATGAGGCCCCTGGTCTTTACCTTCCAGGTCTTCATGTGTGTGAGGCGGAGGGGTGGGGGCGCCTCAGGCTGCTGTGACCCGGCCATCTGCTGAGGGTTGGGACCAGCAGTCCCACTGCCCAGGTGAGCAGGAGTTTAAGTAAAGTCAGTACATAATAGAGTCTAAGGACAGAGGGTGTCACTCCCTGTACAGATTGTAAAGCCCTCCGGGGCAAAAGTACTTTGTGACTTTGGGCTATACAAATAAAATCTGATTTGATTTGATTATTTTTTTTCAAGCAAATTTAGCTTAAATTTGTACGTGGTCCAAGAAAGTATGAATTGATTAATTCATTTGCATTTGCAGTACATTTGTTGTACCTTTGTTTGCTTGGCCCTGCTGATAATCCTATGCCCATCGTCTACTGTGACCCCGATGCCAAGCTTTCTGCCTGTGCTGTTTTTTTGCCTGCTCTGCCTCTGACCTCTCCAGTCAAAGCTGTTTAGTAAGGTTACATGTACTTGATTGGAACACTAACATAAGGAACGTGTCCTGTCTCTCGTGTTGAAGCCGTACATCCTGCAGAGCGAACTGTGCCCTCTCGTGTTGTTACCAAGTTACTCGAGGTGGCGACTCAGATTTCATCATGATCCTGACTCCCTAAAGTCAAGCAGCAGAAATAAGGTGATACTGTGCAAATACTACTGGACCATCTTTGGGTGAGATACATATGCTATAGCAGTCTCACCTGTCACTTTTCACAATCTTCAGGGTGCCAGTTTGATATGTATTGTAATTCTTAATCTACAGTGATGGTCAGATCATGATTTATTTTGATTTTTTAACATTAAATCGAGGGAACAAGTTGACACTTGTAGCGACTATGTGTCACAAGTGAAAAACCCACTGGTCTAATCAGTACAGCCTGATAAAATGACTTTTGTTTGTTTGGTGCTATGGCTTTTCAATGTGACCCATGGAGAGGCTACAATTCTAGCCTTCTTTGAGCCAGCCAACAGAGATTAACAGGTTAAACCCCTGGGATGATCTAGCAACATTATAAATGTAACAAACAAGCAAACAAACAAAAGACATGAAACAAAAGACGAACATTGTTTTAATTTCTATGATTTCTTTTTTAATTTTTATTTTTTTCATTTCTAATGTTTTATTAGTTTTAAGTTTATAGATGCTTTGTCTGTGCCGTGTTTGTCCGAGTTAAAAGGGGATTGATTAAATGGAATGAGAAGAACAGGTAAAAGGGGACCTGTCGAGTCTTGAAGACTCAGGGGACCAGCTCGAGTCTTGGAGACTGAGCTGAGTAGGGTGAAGGACCTGTGTCATTTTTCACACCTGGAAAGGAGGGCAAACATGAAACGAAAGACGAAACCTTTTTGTCTGCCTTTTTGAAATTGTTTGAATTTCTTTTAATTGATTCTCTTTTAAAGCATTTCCTTGCCTCTGTAAGGTACTATGAATTGCCTTGTGTAAGAATGGTGCTATACAAATACATTTGCCTTTGCCTTTTCCCTGTAGTATACCAGAGAGTTGTGTGGACATAGTTTTAGTTATACAGATGGCAAAATGTATCTTGCTGGAGATCTATATGTTTCTTTCTACACTGCACAAAAATTCAATAAACTAGCTAAAGGCTTTCTGTTTCTCTGCTTTTATTTAATTTCATCTGCAATCACCAAATACTTTGCAAGCTTTCCTGCAGGATTACTTTGTAAACTGAAAGGCATATTTCTACTGTTTACCTCAATATTATCAGGACAAAACATTTAATTATTTTCCAGAGTTGTAAAGTGATGTCTCATGGAAGCTTTTTGTAAATGGCTGTGCAGTTTTGGAAAAGCCTCAAATTTCAAGAATTTGCTACTCAAATTGGACTTCTTGGATGTATTTCATGTATCGCTTATCAACCCTCCCCCGTGTTGAAATGCAGTCTAAACACCTGCTTAATTAATATAATGTTGCAAGTCCATACATTTAATATGCTGTTATTCAAATTATGTGCAACTAATTGTCAGACAGTATATTATTTTAGGGACCTTGGGACAGTTGTCCACCTGCTCTAGATTACTATGTACTATTGCCCCCATCTCATCCCTGTTCACTTGATTTTGCTGCATTTTAAAGACAGGAAGGAAAATATTAATGCTTTGAACTATTTCATATATGTGTTTTCTAGACATAACTCCTGTTAATTAATGTCATGGACAAACAAACATCCACCTATATCATATACACACAAGCTCAAATGCCTTCTCCACCACTGTGAGGCTAATGTTACTGGGGCTTTTCTCATTTCTCTTAGCAAGAGTAAATGTTCTGATTAATATGTCTGTACTGAGCTCTTTGGACGTAGTTTATTCATAATCTGAATCATTATGATCTGAATCATTATGATCCTCATGAGTACTTAAAATTCCATTTTGCGTCTGAATGTTGTGTCATGAGGGCAACAAGGAAGCTGCAAGGAAGAAAGCATGACTTATATTCACATTTTATTTTCTCCACATATTATTCCTATTTATACTTATCTCAAAACAATAAGCTGTATTTTTTTTACTCCTTTTGTTCAGAGTTTCCCTAAATGAGCTGTAACTCAGAGATTGTAAATCCAAGGGCAACACAATATGTAGGAAAAAATTCAAATCACAGAATGGGCAACAAAAAATGAGACAGGAAGGTCAGACAATGCTGCTACAGAGAAGAGCTTTACATGTTTGACAGTAACTCCAGAACTGGAAGGTCTAATAGAAATCATTTATTCTTGGCTTAGACAAGTTTCACTGTATATACAGATTTTTATAGGCATAGGAGAATGAGCATTCATTTTCATTTGAGTGGGGGCACTGTGTATTTGCTGTGGCAGAGTGTGCCATGTAAAAAAACAACAACGTGTGGTGGAGAAGGTAAGCCAGGGTTGCGTTTGATCACTTGTGGCCTAGCTTGGTCTATTTTATTTCTAGGCTGTAAAATGAAGATGATGAACATGAAGATGTTTCTTTGGGTTTTTGTCCGCTTGTTTGTTTGAGAGAGACAGCGAGCAGTGGTGGAACGACAGATCAGCAAAGTCTTTTTCTGATTGTTTCATAGCAGTTACCCACACATATAACCACACAACCCCACACCCCATTCTCCCATGGACCAGTCCTGCATCTGAATATAGCCTTACACATGAATTGTTATTTTTTTTCCTTATGTAGGTGTTCTGTTGTTTTATTTACAGTTTTATTGCTATTTGTGGTTGTATTTCTTGATGTTCTTTAAATGTTAAATCAACTCAGTTAAAAATTCTACAAACTTCAAATATATGGTATCAAAATAAAGAGGAATTTCAGATTGAACTGTTTGTTGATTGAGGAGGAGGAAAAAAAGATGGCCATTTGAGTGACAGTGATCCAGTAAGATGTTGACATTTAAAAAAATGTTTTAACCAGCAGTATCAACTTGAGACAGCAAGTGATTAAAAGTTGTCAACTTTGACAACTTAACAATCAATGTTGTGACAACTAGAGCATTGTAGAACCAACCTTCTGAACTTTATTTCCTGAGTTGAAACAAAGGTCATTTCAAGTTGAGTTAACTTGCATTTTTAAGGCAGCTGCTGAACTTACATTTGCAAGTTAAACTGATGTGAAGTGTCTGAAAGTGAAGAGGGAACTGGAACCAATAATGAGTAATATTTTGAGTGATATTTTTACCTTCCTTCTTTCTTTTTGTTCACTTTTCTCTTCCAGATCAGTTTGGCTGTTGTTGTTGTTTTTATAACCTGTCTGATCTTCTCACTGACCTAGAGAGACCTAAAAATGCTCTCATCAACTGCTGATGTCTCAGAACATGAAACATTTTTAAAATCAAAAAACATGAGCAGTCAAAAAATCACAGGTTGGAAACAAAACCCCAGGTCAGCCGACATCCATCACAGTTTATACACTAATTCATTTATTTTTAACTTTGATCTGTTGTGTTTGCTGCAGCTCTGTGCACACTGTATTTCTGTGCAATGAGGAATTTTTGGAGCTGTTCAGGTGTGCTCACTGTACTGTATTGATTTGCCCATGATTCTACCTATTTTAAGTACCTTTTTCTGAGACCTCCATAGTTATTTTGGTGATCATTAAATCCAGTACAAAAATAAAACCTGAACTGTACTGTAGTTTTCTTTAACTTGGTGAGTTATTACCAATTATTATTACCAAAAATTATGGCCACAACTACTAAATAAGCATCATGTGTGTGTGCTGCATGTATTTAGAGCTTCAATATCAGCCTCAGAGTGTTATCTGTTGGACAGAAGGTGGTGTCTTTTGTGCCAGAGCATCAATCCAAACTGTGCTGTGTCCAGCTCAGCCCTCTTCGCATGCTGTCATTCAGTCATTGAGAGATAATGTACCTTTGTGTGGGTGCATGTTTAAAGGAACAAAGCAGTTGGTGGAAGTAATTGGACAAGCCTGATCTTAATTACCATATAAATGTTCCTCACAGGCTGTGGGAGTAATTGGGTGGGCCTGAATGTACGAGTCCCGTGAGTGCCCCTGCACACTGGGGGGTGAGTGAGGTCCATTAACCATGAGGGCCTGCTTGGCTTGTTTACTGGCCAGGACATGTGCGTTTGACACTACACTATTGAAGTATGAACAGAATAGTGGATTGTCTTAAGATGGCATACAGTGTGTATTGACCTACTGGTATCTGACTTGTATCACACTGTGTACTGTGTCTAAAGCTCATTGAGACGGAGTACAACAATAAGATAGAAAATGGGCTCAGACTGCACACATCCGCAGGTTATAATGGACATGCTAGAAGATACCTTTAGGACAGTGCTCTGCTCTAAAGCATACGGGCTGCTTTGAAACAAGCGTGGTCTGCTGTGCATATTGTAGCAAAGCAAATGCTCTGTCTGATGATGACAAATGCTTCGTGGTAGGTTTCTTTAAAAACACACTTTCCCGTTGCCGGCCCACTTTGTGATTCAGACAGATAAGACAGATGTGGTGACCTATAAATCTTACTCAGTGTAGGGTTTGGTGTCTGGACAAATGTACATGTAGCTGGATCAGTTTTCGTCCACCTTTAATTCCAAGGCAGATGGAAATATTAATTACCTTTTAAATTCTGGTTACAGAAAACTTTTAGTAGATTTTTTTTTGGCTGACGTCGACAAAATGGTTTATTCAGAAAGTGCTGGAGCAATTAAAGGCTGACAGAAAGAGTTTTTTTTCTTTTTTTAATACACAGTGGTGTTACGGTATCTGCGTCTTCTACTGTACACACATACATGTTGCTGTTATCACTGTGAATTGAAACATCCAAAGCTCCATCTCCAACAAATGAATGATCTTTTTATAACCAAGTCAGAATTGCAGGTCACATGGGCTACAGTGTCACACAACCACTGAAGACACTGCTGTAAAACAATGACTACATTTTATGACCATAGACAATATCCCAATATCTTAACACTGTGGTGTCCAGGGTCGAAGAGACCTGTTGCTGCATTCCTAGACATAATAGATAGCTTATTGTTGACGTCCCATTAGCATGAACAGACAACAGTGTCTCCAGACTAGAATGTGTTCCCTTTGACTATTTTGGGCGTAAAGTATTTGTGGCGTCATCTATGAGGGTTTAAAGTGTGACCACCAGCATGATTTCGTCAGAATGTGAGACCGACTCAAGCACTTCAGATGTACTTTGAGAGTGTCTCTAGTTCTCCTTGGCCAAGCGTCAATAAATAATACAGCATAAGACATCAGAGGCTCCTGAACACTTCCTTCCTGACCTCACCATTGACCTTTGACTTCAGCAATTTCTCCACAACAAGCTGAATCAGGAATTATTTTCTTTCCTTTCACATGTGGAAGCAGCTACAGTTCAAGCAGAGTGCAGCTCCAATGTGCATGCTCTACAGGGCAAAAAATGCAAACGCTTTAGGTGGCCTGAAAAATATGCCTGGAGAGCAAGTTTGTTTTGGAATGAACAGTGTGCCATCTGTGAACACGGCATCCAGTTGTCTTAATGCATCAATAACCACAAGCAGGAAGCAACAAGCACATCTCATAGTGTGTTTACATTTATCATTCCTGACTGTACCTGGATGTGCAGCACTGGCATGTGCTGGATGTTCATCAAGGATCACTGTTTGTGGTGGAAATCGTCATTAAATGTGTTTTAGCTTTCAAATGTTCATGTGAAACTGAATCAAATTTAGTTTTACAAATAGAGTCATAGAATGGGTGAAATAACTCAACAGCCATCTAAATCTGCCATCGTAAGCTGGTCATACCAGACCAAGTAAGATTGACTGTATAGAACTGAGCAAGCAGTTGTTTTATCATCAGTTCAGATGTTTAACTGATTGATTGAAGTGTTTATTTCGAATATGCAAAAAATAAAAATAAGGAAAAACATTTAAACATAGAAATACATATTCAAAAAGGATTGAGAAGAAGAATAACTTATAAACTCCCATCCCTTCTCTTTAAATAATGAGTGACGATACCAAGCTTGCAACTTGTTTACATATTCTTGATACTTATAGATAAATAGAATATATCCCTGACTTTGTATTACAAAAAATACATAAAAAACAACAAACAAAACAAAACCTGCATATACACTTCATACAATACACACATACACACACACACACACACACACACACACACACACACACACACACACATACACACATGCACGAAGAGAAACAATAATACATAAAAAAAAATGTGAGTGTACAGTTTGCTCATCTCAGAATCACATAAAGCTGTTCAGAAATCAGTAGTGCATAAGGACATTGTTGTTGTGCACATATTTACAGCTGGGACGAAGGCACTTGTTGAGTGAAGCATTTGTAATTGACTGTTTCACAGCTTATATTAAAAGAAATAATTGCTTGTTAATCCAGTGATATAGAACATAGAAGTGACACTACTGTAGATTCACGCTGCATTAATCTCCTTCTCCGATAACTCATTGAATAGAGATAGTTTTTTTTTTTACCTTGCTGGATGAATATGGTGTGAAATGCTACACAATGATTTGTTCAGTTTTTTGTACAAGCTGTTTCCTTTTCAGTATGAATTGTGGCTGAGTGAAACACCATTTGTTTTCTAGAGGCAAAGAGAAGCTTAGCATGCAACCCTCTCCAGTATGTCATCACGGAACATATGATAAATATCTGCAATCCAGTAACAAATGAGAACAAAGATGCCGGTGAGTGCAGCCTGCATGGACCTGTGGTTTTAGTTCTCAAGTATTTTTCAATTGGTGACAGGATACAATGACTCAACTATGGAAGTGTAATGTGTTGAAAAATCCGAATGGTTATTATGCATGAGTATTTGTCTGTGTTTCAGAGAGTTGACTATGGGCCCCTTTGTGCTTGGTGCACCCCAACGGTTCCTGATCTCTGTGTCCCAAAAAGCCAAGCCCATAATCCAATTAGAGACACTTGACTGGTGGAGCTAATTAGGGCTGGGGACAATGTATTCCATCTATGGTTCAAGTCTCCTGGACCAGTGAGCTAACAGCCCGAGCACTGGCCCCGACATCTGGTCGCAACATGGGCTGATCTGTAGTCCCATCCATGGGAATGCTAATTACCTCCTTCAGTTCATCCAAGCATGGACCTGGACCTGAGTCATGTCTTTTTTATCATCTTTTATGAACACAGGGCCCCTGAATGTCATGAGGTTGCTTTTTGTTGCCTCTCAAAAAGTGAAAGCCTGGATTTTCACGATAAAAAGCATGAAATGAGCTTGATTGTTCTCGCTGTAAGAGGCTTGGTCCTAGAGGTTTTTTTCTGGAACTTTGTACTTCTGTATTTGTGCTTCTCAGGGTCATGGCATTCAGTGTGAAAAGAGCTCATCAAGGAAGCAGGGCCAACCTTTGTACCTCATACAAAGGTAATTGGAACCTGACAGAAAGATGAGGCATTCCAATTTAGAGAGAAAGCAGGGGTTCTTTGGCATTATTTCCTCGCTGCCCTTGCTTTTCAAAGCTTTGTTGATCAAGCTTTGAAAAAAAGCAGCGGCAGACGCATTATTCCAGTACGCATGCATTTTAAATGTCGAGGGACTAAGTTTAAGAGGTAGGTAGAGTGAAACAAAGACAGACCCTCTCTTTTACTCGCCCGTCTCTCCCAGAAGTGTGGTCCAGTCAAGCAGTATAAGAGGATTGGAGCTCAGATACCACTTGATTAGGCCGCAGTGAATAGAGCTATGTGCTGTGTCCCAACAAGGTTTCCATGGCACTTGACTGTGGACATACAGGCTTTAACCCAATACAGAGAAACATCCCACATTCTGCTGAATTTCTTTTTGTGTGCATGTGTTTACCGTGGAACATAAGAACACCCAGACAGCTTAAAACTCACTTAGCCTACACAGAAAAGCAGAGTGCATGCCAGTCCTTAAATGAGTTGTACCCTTGCAACCGACCATGGAGCTTACACTAACCTAATTACTATATGATAGAGCCGAGGTAGGAGACACTCTAATTATTGTAAGCTTATAAAGACAATGGCTGTTGATTTCTCAAGTGGACAGGGAATTGTTATGAAATCTGGATAACATTCAAACCCTATGGAAGGAGTCATGGACAATTTGTACTCACAAATCCATCTCTCAGCACTATAAAAGTTTTTTTAATGTGAAACTGACCTTCATGTTGCTTAGGGTTCCTGGCTTTTCTGTAAATATGAGCACTTAATTTGCTGTGTCCCCACAGACAGCCAGCATTGTACAGCTGTGCGGTTTCGCACTGTTTTGAAAGGCTGGTAAAGTTTGACAGCTCTGCTTGCTAAAAAAGTAGAGGAAATCTGTCAGTCACAACTATGTAAAACACTAGCTGGTAGAGATGGAGTGTAAACCTGTGATAAAATAAGAATGGACTGTAGACAGAGTTTGAAGTGAAGTATTTCTCCATAAGGTTAAAGGCTCCAACAAATACTATGCCTCACCAATAAGAGCTTTATGTAGGCTACAGCATATTAATCAAATATTCATCTCTGTAAACGGGTGGGACCTCTGTAAGAAAGGGAACAAGATTTTGGCATCAGAAGTGTTTTGGTTTCCTTTTGTAGTATTGACTAATCACATTTGAGCAGACTCTGGTTGCAGGCATCCATGTAAAGAGCAAGCGGAACACACTAGTCGAAATGAAACCTTGGAACCCATCGGCTATCACCTGATGACGATTGAGCTTTATGTTATTCACATACAAATATCTGTTTATAGAGCAGGTGAAATTTGTGTATCAAGTTTCTAATCAGACTATAAAGGAAGTCTTGGCTCCATTTTTCTGCTGGCTACAGTCGAAGCTCTAAGCTTCATATTTTGCATCGAAATGTAAAAACTGTTTTTTGTTTTACAGGAAATTATGTCTGGAAGTATTTCCTGGTTGACTTTCTCAAGTCTTGTTGTCACCAAGAGAGATGCTGGGCAGTCAGACTGGTTGCAATGGTTCCAACATCTAGATCCAAAAAACAAAATCATGTTAAGTTAATTTGACCATCTCCTGGCTTTAGCAAATAAGGGTATTTCCCTAAATGTCAAACCGTTTCTTTACCAAGTGGTTCTATTTGTTTGACCTAAAAGCAATCTGTTGTTTTTTTAATATTTATATTAATAATGGATTAAATGACAGCCTCCTGGTTTCCTCAGAGTTAAAACACTCAGACCATGACATTGCAAAGTCAAAGGTTTAAGTCCAGATAGAGAAGTTGTATGTCATTTCTCCACAGTCATTTCCAGACAGCTATGTACTGCATCATATTCTATCCAAGTAAACATGCAGAAGAAATACCAAACAAAAATGCATCTAATGATTGCATGTTAATGATTTGACTTGTTGTTTTGGATATCGGGTCCACAAATTCAAATGTTATCAACCTGGTCTCCAGCAGCAGATACAACCAAACAACCGACAGCTACAGCAACCAACTGGTGAAGATAGTGAAGCCTAACGAGCCAGATATTACCTCCATCATGAAGGTTATATTTCCAGTGTTTTTTGTTTGTACTGGCCACATTTTTATGAAACGTGCTGGAAGCATGGGCCAAAAAAGAAACCATTCCATTTTGGAGTGGCTCTAAATCATAGGGCAGGTACACAAATTATGGAGCGTTTACCAAACTAGCTGCTTGACAATGGCTTTAACTTTGTTACAATGTCTACGTTTTAGATCAAACTGCAGAAAGAGTTGAGGTCTGCTCTCAGGAATACATAAATAAAATTTGCTTGGTGAAATTTGCTGCCAATCAGTATTTCTGCAGTAATAAAACAAAAGATACTGTGAGTGAACTTCCATTTGTTCCACAGCTGCACTCTTCAGTTAATGAGTCAAACTCTCACCTTTATGTAATTAACTATTCCAGGTGAAACTGCTTCCCACTGCTGTGAGGAGCCATTTTAAGAATCACTTCACTGATTTTTTTTTTTTGCATGGTAATTTAACATTCCCATTATAATGGAGATTATTTGACCCATTTCAGCTTCTGGGTTTAACAAGAACTTATTTTACATCACATTTACTGCCTGTAATTTAAAGACTTATTAAAAGCTTTAAAGACCTATTTAAGGTCATCAACTCAAATGTCAGAGTAGATGTAGACAACTATGATATTAGAGGTTATTTTGAGTAAAACCACTTTTTTTTCTGATTTGTCACAGTGATGTGGAAAACATTTCAGGAAGGAGGGCCAACACCTTCCCTCCTTGAGGATCCATGTTGTTAATTCTTCTAAACCTGAAATCACATTATCAGGCTTAGTTTATTAATAACAGACATGCCTCAGCTTTTGTTATTTTATTTAAAAAGGGGGAAAAAAGGAAATGTGTGTGCTAGTCTTCATACTTCAACAGTTTCAACATCCTTTACAGTATTTCATCAAACAGCTCAGCCACTGTACAGATCAGAAAACACACCGCATATCTCAAATTTTTCAGTAAATGAAACATTCATATGGCATTAGGTCAAACTGCTGATCAATGTAAGGTACTGAATGGAAGTATATGCACATAAAAGTTGAGATGCATTTGAAACATGGTGGTATGAATGTCTCTGACAGCTTGTGATGAATGCTGTTGACTGAGGGCCGAATGTGCCATAAATGATAAATAAATGAAAATGACAAAAATACACCAAATTATAGTAAAATAAATGTATGCATTAATGAATTTATCACCTGACTTATTTTCTTTCCCATTTTCTTTCATTTTTAAATGTATTGATTTACACATTACTTTAAATGTTTCTCCAGTTTTTTTTGTATTTCATCTTAATTATGCAAATGGCAGGACTGTCATTAAATTGTGTCATGGGGTCATCTTTTCACCTATTAGTTGTTCGACATGATATCAGGCCGGAACTCAAAACAGGACTCAGATGCTGAGGTGTTAGTGAGCAGTTTATTATGAGACAACAAAAACCTCTGGACAGAGTGATACTACACAACAGGCTATGAAAAACTGACCTAAACTAAGGGAAAACAAACACTCCAATGGAGGAAAAACTCCTAAACTGGTTATGAAAATGTTATCAAAATCACTCAAAGAGGAAAATCAAAGGCTGCAAAACATTAACTGAAATCTATGGAAAAACAGGGAATAAATAAAAACTGTCCTGAAAGGTGGAGGCTGAAAACTCAACTAACAGGCGACTTTTGTTAGAGCGCCACTGATTTCCCCGCTCAAAAGACAAAAATGTTGAAGTGGTGTAAAATGTCATGCTAGGATGACAGAAGCCTGCCACAGGCACATTTGCCATTTATAGCACAAAATGTAGCATGACTATTTCAGACCAGAGATCCAAAACTGTCACTTTCCTTTTCCAAACACAGCATAGCAGTTTGTGCAGTAGCCAGACAGATGTACAATTCAGCAATAGATGTACAGACATATGGCTGACACACGTGTGCCCAAACACACACTGACATATATCTTTAAAGACACTTTCCGACACACACCAGGCCTGAGCTGACAAGACCTTTTCACCCTTCTACCCTACTATCCCTCCCTCACATTCACACTATCACTAAAGGTGTGTGTGTGCATGCGTGTGTGATCGGTACAGTCTGTCTTTCAGGTTAGCCACAAAGTGCTCTGACATCTGCCAGCTGTGTTCACCAGGCTTTGTGATCCCCCCTGTCCTTCCACCTCCCCCTGCTCCTTTACCTGTGGATAAATGCATCACATCCCATCATGTCTAACCAGCCACGCACACTGCTACTCTCCCACACCACCCCTCTTCCCTCTCTGTACTTTGATTAGACTGACAGACAAGTGTTGATATTTCATATTTCAGACCACCTTTGATATATGTTGGGCACTGGGCAAACTCTTATGCTAACAGATCAGCAGTAGCAGTGAATAGGTCCAGAGTGCAGGATTCAGTGGCACCTAAGAGTGTAACTGTATGGACCTATATAAGGAAACTTACAGTATACTATACCATAGTATACCACATAAAAAAAGCATGTGCCTGGCTCTTGTGGTGGCTTCGTCACCTGTAATCTGCACTCTACTGTACTGAGTGTGATCTTCATAATTTCAAATACTATGGCGCTCTTGTGCTGCATGACACATAAACATAAACCTTGCCTCTACACATTGCAAAAAACCTTAAGCTCGGACATTGTGTTGACAATTAGAAGTACTAAGTATTCATTGTACACACCTGATTCAAACTTGTATCTTGAACATTTAGGCATTCTCAAAGTGTGGTGGCAGGATGGGATCTTGCAGTGAGGGTTTCCTGAAAAGTGCAGAGGTGGTGGTGGTGGCAAAACTCCAGGCAGGAGAGCGAGTTGGATGTGGCAGGATAATGGTGAACAGGGTTGTTGGAGCACAATAAGATCACGGTTAATGTATCACAGCAAAAAAACCTTTTTACCACGTGGGAGACTGAACGATCTTGCAGAGTTTTGGAGGTTGAGTGGGGCTTCTGTACTGCCTGAGTTGATTGGATGACAATGAGCAGGTGATAAGGTGTTGAGGACAGTTAAGAGGGAATTCCACGCCCAGTAACACACACAATGGAGACGAAGAAGGGAATGAGTAATAACACTGGAATGGAAGGAGGCAATAAGGTTCAGTTAGAAATGATACTTCATGCATAGCACATTTCCCGAATAAATATAACAAACTGTTAGAGAGAGAGTGAGAGCACTGTGAATCTCGAACTGCAACGACTCTCCGAATATTTTTCTAGCCAATAGGAGGAATACACTGGATTCCTCAGTAATGTTCTTGTCGTGGTCCAGTTCCTCCAAATTGCCTGTTGGAGGTGGTAATTTGTCCCAAGTCCCAAGATAAAACATTTCCTGTGCAGGCATTTCCAGTATTGGTTGATTATCTCTCAGAGCACTGTGACCCTGACTTAACCTGTACATGAACTGAAGAGGAACCTGTGTCCTGTCAACTCCTAGATCACACAGCGGTGGTCCTCTTTGAACTATACACAACTGACTGGGTTCATCACCCACACGTCATGAAGATTCAAAACCTCAAAGGCCTTCAGATAGCAACAAAGAAAGCAGATGGTGTATCCTACACACAAAGACACACAGAAGACAAAGCCAGTTACACACAGCAAAAAGCTTTGCACATACCTGCACACAACAAGCACAAAGGTGAAGGAACCTGTCAGACATGACTTCAGAATAAGGGAGTGGAAAAAGGTAGAAAGAAAAGAGGAGCGTCAGTGACTGACTACCGCTAGCACAGCCGAGTGGCATGTTAGGCAGTACAGCAGTTTACCAACTAGCCCTGTGAATATAGTCACTATAACATAGACCTAGATGTACACTATAGACACTAGAACCAAATATTTCACAGACACGATCAGATACATTCTGCTGCACCATTTTCTGTCTGTTCAGCAGACAAGTTCGAGGGAAGATCAGTTTACTAAGTCCAGAAACAGGCAGGGTCAAAACCAGGAGATCAGAAGACAGGCAAACAAATCCGACAGGGGGCAGGCAGGAATCCAAAACAGGCAAGAACAGGATCAGAACAGGTAGTCAAAAAACAGGAATTGCTGGAGAACTTGGCGAAACATCCGACAGGGGGCAGGCAGGAATCCAAAACAGGCAAGAACAGGATCAGAACAGGTAGTCAAAAAACAGGAATTGCTGGAGAACTTGGCGAAACAAAACAAGACACTCTGGCAGGGATGAAATGAAACTGGACTAGTATATATACACACTGAGGGGCTAATGAGAAAATGGGCTGCAGGTGTGGAGATGGGCGGGGAAAACCAGGTGAGGGAAATGAGCTGATCAGGGAAGATGGGACCTGAAATGATAGGAGAGTAGTTAAAGAGACAAGGGACCAAATAAAGAAAAACAGGGTGTGACTATGTTACAATTTTCGCTTCTGACCAGGCCATCATGCTCCAGGTGCACCATGGCCTCTGGCTCACCACTCCACTATGCCAAGAATACACGGCTGTTCTATGTTGGACAGACACTGTGAGCAGGTGGGTTAATCATCACAGAGCAGATCAAGCTAGCTGGAAGTCAGACACACAAACCGTGTAGAGAATCCAGTGAATTTTCTAAATAAAACACCCTCTGCAAAGCTCCAATCTAAAAAACAAAAGGGAAACACTACAAGCATGTAGTGTATACTTATGGTAGAAGCACATAAATCAAGGACACATGGCCAAATCTGAGCAACATAACAAAGTCTGACATGCAAAATGCTTCTGAAACATTCCTGGTGTGGTTTGAAGCTGTGTGGAGGATAGACCAAAACAGTGTTGTGTGTCTGGCTGAGTCTAGGCTTCAGTCCCCAAAAAGTCAGAACTGATACTGGGCTCAGCAGCTTGACTGGATGGGGTTTGAGCAGAGCCTCTCACACTAAGAGTGTGCACGGTTACCTTACCGAGGTGATTTACAGACTTCCTTCTGATAGAAAGATTGCTAAGTAGCAAACTGCTTACTTTCACTAGCTTAGTCAGCTAATCTGCTGTATTCGCTGTCAAACTGAAGTTATGGTGGACAAATCAGTTTTCAGTATCAGTTTAATAAAAATAAAAAATGAAGCCATGCACAGATATATAAGTCCTGAATAGATTTGGATGTTTGGTACTCTTGCATAGTCATCCACGGGATAAGAAAGATGTGAAAAAAATGTCCAATTGACTAAATGCAGTTTTTAAAATAGCATAAATAAATAAATAGATAATTTCTTTCGCTTTGAAATGAAAAGAAAAATTGTCTATAATAAGATAATTTATTGATCTCCCATATTTAAATGTTTCTAGAATAAATAATATAAAAACTGTATATTGAAATTGAGCCATTTTAAGCAGTAGCAGTACACATACAGTGTAGACAGCTGATGCAACCGGTGTTAGAATTAATAACACAGTGCCGTCTCGAGCACAGTGACATGGTGGTTTGAGTAATAGCAGCAAAGTCAGCAATGTCCAGTCTGTGTAACAGTAATATGATACAGTCAGCTAAAGTAGTGTACATCCAGATATTATATAATATGATTTTACAGAGATAGACTGTATTAATCAGTGGGAAATGATACCATCACAACATCTTAGAGCAAAAAAGACAAAGATAATGAGCAAAATTACTGTAGGCAAAATGTTTATGAAAATAGCTAGGGCTTAGCGGTCACATGTGTGGATCTTTGTAGTGAATAGCAATTTTGGAAAAAAAAAGTGAAAAAAAAGAACCTAGCATGTCGCTAAACATGACATACACGTACGTGTACTCATGGACTGACTTTCTCTGGTGCAGCTAAAAAGCTGTAAATTGTCTAAATGTAATAAACATACATATGTCAATTAGTTGGGTTGAAAATGTTAGTCAAATGTAATATGCTAGTAAACTAAATGAGCTTACAGCTAACTCTGGTGCAGCTAATAGCTGTACATTATAGCATTGAAATATTTTACAAAAAAATTATGTATAACTACATGAATGACATTTTTTGTATTTGGTTTAGTCCTGTTTTTACTTCCAGAGCGTTTTTTCTGTGCAAAAAGTTTTGGAGCTAATTTGGTTAATTGATGGAGACAACTCAGATATGGACTTATCTGACAACAATGATCCCATCCTGGATGGGAAAGTACCAACCATCACCACAGGAGCAAAGCAGCAGTGAGGATGAGGGTGACAGTAGTGATGATGAGGACCCCATTCCTAAGGCCAGCTGAGCACAGCAGAGGATGTAAACGTCTCTGTGGTGCAGATAATGATTAGCCAAGACCCAGTAGATATTTGTTCACTTTATGTAGTTAGGGCCTCAGGGCTATTTTGGAAGCAAAGTGCTTACAGTAGTAGCAACTTAAAAGTTCCCGTTCAAGCTGAACGCCAGCTGAATGGCAGCCGTCTTCCAGCTGACTTCCAGCCAGCTGCCTGCTAAGTCCCGTGACCGGAGTGACCCCCATCCTTCTCCTGTGCGTGTCTATTTTTTACTGTAACTCCACCCATTCATGTGATTACAGGGTATGACCAGGAGATGGCGCTTCTCTAACAGAACTTTTTTACAGTTCTACCTGGAGATGACGTAGCTTACACTCATTAGCATTCTCATTGCTCAACCTTTCGTTTGCGCTTACAGTAATGGACTTTTTGGTCTCCCAGTGTCACACAGATCACAGAGCGGAAAATGCAGCTGGTTTGACTACTGCATACTGTATAAACTGTATATATACATACTGTGTTTATATCCAACATGTCAGCATTCACCAAATCAACAACATCTAGGTTGTTCTGTCTTCACTAGTTACTCCAGGGAACAGCTGATCGTGCTAATGCCGGCCGGCATTGGCCCAATCAGCTTTTCGATTGGCACAATTAATCTATGGCCACCACTAGTCTTTGCATAATTACAGGGGCGTCTCTTCTCTTGTGCTCGCGCCTCTCTCTCGCTTATCTGCATGAAAAAGTTTAAAAAGTTACAAAAAACGGTTCGGACGTCACAGGGCTGCCAGGCCTGTGTGTCAGACCTGCAGATACAAGCGAGAGTTTTTTTTAAATTAACAGTTTATTTGGAGGGGAGGGCTCGTTGTTGTTGTGCACGACATAGAGCTGCAGAGACGAGCGTTTTAGAAGCCCTTTGTTATGCAGGTATTTACTGTAGTGCACGCCATAGGCCAGGTAAACCATACAAACCCCTCATTAGCATTATCATTGTTTGCACTTGATGGGCTTTTTGGTCTCCCAGCGTCACACAGATCACAGAGCGGAGAATGCAGCTGGTTTAAGTACCCGTGTGTACAGGCTACAGTCCTCACTGCAGCTGGCGCCGGTTCGAATCCTGCATCAGACAGCCCTTTACTGCGTGTCATTCCCCGTCTCTCTGCCCCCTCCTTCCTGTCTCTCTTCAGCTGTCATATCCATAAAAGGCCCAA
This sequence comes from Collichthys lucidus, assembly GCA_004119915.2. Taxonomy (NCBI): domain Eukaryota; kingdom Metazoa; phylum Chordata; class Actinopteri; family Sciaenidae; genus Collichthys; species Collichthys lucidus. The sequence goes on from CM014083.1 coordinate 1,821,702, forward strand.
AAATATACTTAAAGACGGACGTTACGAGTGGAGTTTTCTTTAATAAAACGTTTATGTTGGCATGTTGTTGTTGAGCGTGACATAGAGTTGCAGATACGAGCGGCTGCAGCACTGCCTCAGTGTTATCTTATGACAACTTTTTTTTTTTCATCAACTGATCCACTGATCAGCTGATTGGCTCACCCGCTCACCCCAGCGTATCTGTTCAGATGTGTCTTAGTTTAGACAGTCTACGGTGAGAGCAGAACATCACTGCTCCTCCCCGTGGACAAATGAGGCATTGCAGCTGGTTTTCACAAAGACTGCTTAGGGGCGTTTCCAGTCAGGGCCTCACTAACTATGTCATCGCGGGGGATTAGGTTTCGTTCACGGACCAGCGAAGGACCTGTGAAGGCCCTGTGAAGGACCAGTCACGGCCCCGTCACGGAAACACGGGAACTTTTAAGTTGCTACATCTGTATTTACAACACTTGTTGACAGGTTCATTGACAGGGACAGAGAGTACACGTACAGGTACAGGTTCATCCCGCACTCTCAGACGTCGACGTCAAACTGAAACAATTGACACTTATAGCTCTGAAGTTGACTCTGAGGAGGACACCAGGACCAAGCCATCACTGACGGTTCACGCGTGCCAGATTATTCAAACTGAAGGGAGCAATAAAAGTGGTTATTGTCGATGTGCCAGAAGACCTGAGGAGGATGGACAATTCTGAAAGGTGAGGCCTTTTCTGGATGGATTCTGCGAGGCTGCAAGTCTCTGAATCGACCTGATTGTGCATCTATTGATGAGCAGGTGATACCTTTCATAGGAGCCTGTCCGTTCAGACAATATCTGCCAATGGAGCCAAATCCAGTTGGCATAAAGAACTTTGTTTGTGCTACAGCAGATGGCATTGTGCTTGACTTTGAGCTCTATCAAGATACAAATTCAATGATCGAGAAGGTTGAAGAACCAGAGGGCCTGGGTTTGGGAAGCTTAGTCATCAAGCGACTGTGTCAAACTCTGCAATGTGGCACAAAAGTGTACTGTGACCGGTTCTTCACCACCATCAATGGTGCACAACGAATGACGGAGAAGGAGCTGTACATAACTGGTACAATAATGAAGAACCAACTTGCTGGAGCGAACCACAAGTTACTCAGTGACAAAGCCATGAAAAATGCTCGGAAGAGGTACCTCATCAGAAGTGTCTGCTGAAGATGGAAAGTTGTGTGTAGTGAAGTGGTACGACAACAAACCAGTATTGATGTTGTTCATGGTACACAGCCTGAAGACACCTGCCAGTACTGGGACAAGAAATTTAAACAATATGTCACTGTCTCGCAACCAAGCATTGTCCGTGAGTACAACATCAAGATGGGTGGAGTTGACTTGATGGATAGAATGATCAGTTACTATCGCATAAGCACCCGTACTAAGAAGTGAACAATGCAGATGGTAATGCATTTTACAGATCTAGCTTTAGCCAACAGCTGGCTACTCTACCGCAAAGACCATGCAATATTTGCTGGATCACGGACAAGACCCATCCAGTTTCTTCAGTTCCGTATGGAAGTGGCAAAGATCCTCTTGGCCCAGCATCACGGTGCACATGCAAACCTATCGGGACAATCAGAGGAAAAAGAAGATTCAAATCAAGGGGTAAAACGTCATGTGATAGAGTTGCCCCATGTCTCGGTCCACAGGAGGGCTAATGCCCACCTCCCAGAGATGACTGGCCTGAAGAATGCTATGCGCTGCAGACAACCAGGCTGCACTGGAAGAACCCGAGTGTGTTATGTGACCTGCAAAGTGTTCTTGTGCTTGCAAACCAAACGCAACTGTTACTCTGCCTTTCACACAGGTGATGGCAGTAATTCTCAAGGTGTGTACATGTTTCTACAGTGTACATGTACTCGCTGTGACATTATTACTGTGTGTGTGTGTGTGTGTGTGTGTGTGTGTGTGTGTGTGTGTGTGTGTGTGTGTGTGTGTGGATGGGTGGGTGGGTGAGTGTGAGCGTGTGTAACTACCGTATTTTCCGGACTATAGAGTGCCCCTAAATATAGGCTGCACCCACTAAGTAAGAGATAAGAGATACTAAGAAATGAGATATGTACCGGATACACAGAAAGATTTTGTACCGTAAATGTTTATTTATATACCCGAACTGATTGTTTCCGAACAGTGCCTGTAACACGGTAGTGTCGGAGTTGAACAGCCTCAGAAGAGCTTCGTCATATACCTTTTTTGTGTCTCTGTTGGTGTTGCTCTTCATGTCACTGTCATCCCGAGGTAAAGTTGCCTCTGAAGGTGCGCTGCTCTCTTCACGTAGAAGTCTGGCCTTTCAGAACCCATTGTTGATGGTGGATTCTTTCATACCACTCCACGCTATGAGGATCCACTGACAGACGTCAGAAAAGGATGCTCTTCGCATGTGGCCAGTTTTTGTAAATTACTTCTCGCCGCTAGTCATCCAAGCCTCCCACTCACCCTGGAGTGCTGCTGTAAATGCTCGATTCACACTGATTTCAAGTGGCAGCAAATATTTTGGTGTACCTTCAGGAATCACAGCTGGATTTGAGTTTGTTGTTTTTTTTATAGTTGCTTTCACAGAATCTGTGATGTGGGCCCTCATACTGTCCAAAACAAGCAGTGCTTTTTTCCGGTGAAAAAATCCTACTGTAGCACTCTGTTAACCATTCCTTCATTAAGCTTTCCATCATCAACTCTTTCTTAATAACTTTAACCACTATATCCACTGGGAGTCGTTCTTTCGGCATAGTTATCCGCTTAAAAATCACCATTGGGGAACGCTTTTGTCTAGATGCAGTGCAGCCCAAAACACAGGTGAAAAGGGCTGCATCTACAGATTATTTTTTCGATTAGTCGATTAATCTAACAACTATTTTTTATCAATTATTCTAACAATGATTTTTAATAACTTGATTAATGACAATGAATTTACCTAAATAAAAAGCAAAAGCATGTCTTCTTAATATTTCAAGATTTTATTCAAACACATCTCTTGAAAAACAAAACCTTTGTTTCAAAAGTAACAAGATGAAATGTATGCACCAAAAATAGCTTCACAACACACACTCTTTATAGCACTTGTCATATTTTTTTATGAATTTTTAATATATTTCATAATGTACATATGAGCATTGAAGCCGTGCAGGATCATACTTGGCATACTTGACACTTTTTTAAATCAAATTTTAACCTTTCTCATATTTTATAAATAAACGTTTAATACATTTAACACCCACGTCTTATTTTGAAAACCGGAAGTGTCCACACGCTGCAGTAAGCTAGCGCCGACTTTCCCGTTTTTCTCAAAGTATTTGACATAAAGTCGGCAATAATTCAATTCAATTCAATTCAATTTTATTTGTATAGCCCAAAGTCACAAAGTACATTTGCCTCGGAGGGCTTTACAATCTGTACAGGGAATGACACCCTCTGTCCTTAGACCCTCGGTTCGAGTGAGGAAAAACCTGCCCACAAAAAACCCTTTTAACAGGGAAAAAATGTGGAAGAAACCTCAGGAAGAGCCACAGAGGAGGGATCTCTCTCCCAGGACGGACAGACATGCAATGGATGTCACGTATACAGGACAATCAACATAAACATTTTGTACAGTTACAATGACTGACAGAATGACAATGAATGATAAAGTGACCACAGTAGCAGATATGGTAGTAATAATGACAGTAGTAATATGTGTAGTGGGCGTCGTGCAGGATCACAGCAGCAGCCAGGATCCACGAAAACCTGCTGGACAACAGAGCACAGAAACTCCGGGGAAGTTTGGTTAGTAACATGCATTAATGAGACATGTCCACAGAGAGAGAGTGAGAGAGAGAGAGAGAGAGAGAGAGAGAGAGAGAGAGAGGGAGAGAGACAGAGAGAGAGAGACAGAGTAGGAGGGAGGGTTTTCGGTAAGGGAGATGTGACTACATCTTTAACCAATACCGTGCCTGGCTAGGCATAACCCTGGGGAGTCCCCCGACAGTCTAATCCTATAGCAGCATAACTAAGGGATGACCTGAGCCAGCCCTAACTATAAGCTTTATCAAAAAGGAAAGTTTTAAGTCTACTCTTAAAAGTGTTGACCATGTCTGCCTCCCGAACCCAGACTGGTAGTTTGTTCCACAGAAGAGGAGCCTGATAGCTGAAAGCTCTGGCTCCCAATCTACTTTTGGAGACTATAGGAACCACAAGGAACCCAGCGTCCTGAGAGTGCAGTGTTCTAGAGGGATAGTAAGGTACTATGAGCTCTTTTAGATATGATGGTGCCTGACCATGAAGAGCTTTGTAAGTAAGGAGGATAATTTTAAATTCTATTCTAGATTTAACAGGAAACCAATGCAAGGAAGCCAAAATGGGAGAGATGTGATCTCTGATCTTGGTTCCTGTCAGAACACGTGCAGCAGCATTCTAAATAAACTGTAAAGTCCTAAGAGACTTATTAGAGCAGCCTGATAACAAAGAGTTACAATAGTCCAGCCTTGAAGTAACAAATGTGTGGACTAGTTTTTCTGCATCTGCTTGAGAAACAGTGTGTCTGTTATTTAGTGATGTTACGTAAGTGGAAGAATGCAGTCCTCAAAATTTGTTTTATATGAACATTAAAGGACAGATCCTGATCAAAAACAACTCCAAGATTCTTTACAGTGGAGCTGGAGGCCAGGGTGATACCGTCTAAGGTAACTAAGTCTCTAGAAAGAGAGTTTCTGAGGTGCTTGGGTCCAATTACAAGAACTTCAGTTTTGTCTGAATTTAACATCAGAAAATTATAGGTCATCCAATTTTTTATATCCTTAAGGCATGCCTGGAGTTTAGTTAACTGATTGGTTGCATTAGGCTTGATCGATAAATATAATTGGGTGTCGTCAGCATAACAATGAAAATTGATAGAGTGATTCCTAATAATGTTCCCTAAAGGAAGCATATATAAACTAAATAAAAGTGGTCCTAGTACAGAACCTTGTGGGACTCCATGACAAACTTTGGTATGCATGGAGGATTCATCATTGACGTGAACAAACTGAGATCGATCTAAAAAATACGATTTAAACCAGCTTAGGGCGGTTCCTTTGATGCCAATTTGATGTTCCATTCTCTGTAAAAGAATTTGATGGTCAATGGTGTCAAATGCAGCACTAAGATCTAACAGGACAAGTACAGAGATTAGTCCTTTGTCTGATGCCATTAGGAGGTCATTTGTAACCTTGACTAATGCGGTCTCTTTGCTATGATGCACTCTAAATCCTGACTGAAAATCCTCAAATAGACTATTGTTATGGAGAAAGTCACACAGTTGATTAGCTACAGCTTTCTCAAGTATCTTAGACACAAAGGGAAGGTTTGATATCGGTCTATAGTTGGCTAAAACCTCTGGGTCTAGAGTGGGCTTTTTAAGAAGAGGTTTAATTACAGCTACCTTAAAGGACTTAGGTACATGTCCTGATAATAAAGACAGATTAATTGTATCCAATAACGAATGACTAATGTGGATATAGATGTAGAGCACAAACCCACTAACTATTCAAGTAAATACAATGTTTAAGGAAGGTATAATAAAGTGAATGCATGGAACAGATGTATTGGGAGTTTACGACTCAGCAGAAAAAACAGTCAGTGTTGACTATAGGGCTATTTTAGGAGTGTCGTAAAAAGGTTTGCACAAGATAGAGCAAAGAAGGCAAGAAGTGATGTTGGTAAACAGGTGTGGGGGTATAAGAACAGGGAGCAGGAAGAACTCCTCAGATCTTACTTGGCGTTTGGCTGTAACAGATGTATGTTCTGTGGTAGGATCTCCAACAGCTGTTGTTATAACTGGAATAAAGACTTTGAACGGATCCACGTCTTCTGAGTGCTCATCTTGCATCAACCAATTCGGGGAGGTGAATTAAGATTGCCTCAACACTAACTAGAGGTAAAACATCCTTGAGCAGCCTGGTTGGGATGGGTTCTAAGAGACAGGTTGAAGGCTTAGCTGCAGAAATGATTAAAGTTATTTGATGAAGGTCGATGGGAGAAAAACAGTCTAAATACATATCAGGTTTTACAGCTGTTTCCAAACTTGCTGTATCAGAATGCAGATCAATGCCTGTTGAGGGCAGAAGGTGATGGATTTTGTCTCCAATAGTTATAATCTTATCATTAAAGAAGCTCATGAAATCATTGCTACTAAGACCTAAAGGAATAGATGGTTCAGTAGAGCTATGATTCTCTGTTAGCCTGGCTACTGTGCTGAAGAGAAACGTGGGGTTGTTCTTATTCTCCTCAATTAAAGAAGAGTAGTAGGCTGCTCTGGCATTATGGAGAGCCTTCCTGTATGTTCTGAGATTATCTTGCCAGACTAGATGAGATTCTTCCAGTTTAGTGGCACGCCATTTGCGTTCAGATTTACATGCCTCTTGTTTTAATTTGCGAGTCTGCTGGCTATACCATGGTGCTAGCCTTCTTTGTTTAATTATCTTCTTTTTCAGAGGCGCAAAAGGGTCTAGAGTTGTCCGTAATGAGCCTGTAATACTATCAACAAGGTGATCTATTTGTGAGGGGCTAAAGGAAGCAGACAAGTCCTCTGTTACAGTTAGACATGGCATTGAATTCAATACTGAAGGAATCTTTTCCTAAATTTGGCTATGCTGTAGAAGTTTCTACACAAAGGCTTATAGTCCAATAGTATAAACTCAAAGGTTATTAAAAAATGGTCAGACAGAAGAGGATTCTGTGGAAAGACTATTAGATTATCAATTTCAACGCCATATGAAAGAACAAGATCAAGAGTGTGGTTCAGACAATGAGTCGGTTTATTTACACTAAAAACACAAAAGCCAATTGAGTCTAATAGAGAGATAAACGCAGTACTAAGACTATCATTGTGGTTGTCCACATGAATGTTAAAATCACCTACAATAATTACTTTATCTGTTTTAAGGATCAAGCCTGATGCAAATTCTGCAAATTCAGATAAAAATTCAGAATAAGGACCTGGAGCTCGATATACTGTAACAAATAAAATTGGCTGCGAAGTTTTCCAGGTTGGGTGAGTGAGGCTAAGAACAAGACTTTCAAATGAGTTATAATTTAGTTAAGGTTTAGGATTTATTAATAGACTTGAGTCAAATATGGCTCCAACTCCACCACCTCGACCAGTACTTCGAGGAACATGAGTATTATAATGACTCGGAGGAGTGGATTCATTTAAGCTAACATATTCATCCTCCTGCAGCCAGGTTTCAGTGAGACAGAACAAATCAATATCATAATCAGATATTAATTCATTAACTAAGACAGCTTTAGAGGACAAAGACCTGATATTCAAGAGTCCACATTTAATTCTCTTATTTTGGACTGTTGGAAAAGTTGATTTAATTTTTATTAAGTTTTTATGATGAAGTCCTCTTCTGTTTGTTTTATCTTTAAATAATGTAGGTGGACGGGGGACAGACACGGTCTCTATACTAAAGGACTGGGTGGGCAGCTGCTCTAATGGAGGCGCAGAGAAGCGTGTAAGACTGCAGCTCTGCTTCCTGGTCTCAACTCTGGGTTGTCGACATGGTTTTGGTCAGCTAATAAACTTGGCCATATTTCTAGATATGAGAGCTGCTCCATCCAAAGTGGGATGGATGCCGATTCTCCTAATCAGACCAGGTTTTCCCCAGAAAGGTGTCCAATTATCTATGAAGCCCACATTGTTTGCTGGACACCACCTCGACAGCCAGCGGTGAAATGACGACATGCGGCTAAACATGTCATCACTGGTCACATTGGGGAGGGGACCAGAGAAAACTACGGAGTCCGACATCGTTTTGGCGTATTCACACACCGATGAAACATTAATTTTAGTGACCTCCGATTGGCGTAACCGGGTGTCATTACCGCCGACGTGAATAACAATCTTACTGTATCTACGTTTATCCTTAGCCAGCAGTTTCAAAAAAGACTCGATGTCGCCCGCTCTGGCCCCCGGGATGCATTTAACTATGGCCCCTGGTGTCGCTAACTTCACGTTTCGGACTATGGAGCTGCCAATGCCCAGAGTTGGCCTCTCCGCGGGTGTGTCGCTGAGCGGGGAAAATCTGTTAGAAACGTGGAGCGGTTGGTGGTGTACCGTGGGCTTCAGTTTGGGGTTATGCCTCCTTCGAGCAGTCACCCAGCCTCCCGGCTGCTCAGGAACTACCGGGAGACGGCTAACTGAAGCTACCTGCGGCTGTACCGCACCGGCTACAGGGGACTGGCTAACTATCTGAGCTACTGACTGTTCGGTGGTGCGGTACCGTGCCTCTAACTCACTGACCCTCGCCTCCAAAGCTACAAATAAACTACATTTATTACAAGTACTGTTATCACTAAAGGAGGACGAGGAATAACTGAACATGTGGCACACAGGACAGGAGAGAGCAGGAGAGGAGAGAGGAGGAGAGCAGGGAGACGCCATTGCTATCGCTAGACTAGTTAGTGTGGCAAATAGAAACTGGTGGTTTGTGGTTACTAGAGTTAAGAGACCTGTTCGTGCACAGACAGAACAAGTCAAAGGATAGTGCTGAAATAAGTAGATAGTCGCTGAAGTAAGAAATATACAGAAATCTGTTCAGGTGAGCAGAGCAGAGAGCACCGTGGCAACAACACTGATGCCGGAAGTGACACAATACGTTACCGCAAAGCACGTCGTCGTCGTAAAGCCGATCTGGATGTGGCGCAATAAGGGCGCACTTGAAAATATTGGAGCAGCTGACGTGACCACGTGAAAACGAGAGACGGCGTGACCGCAGCGGTTTTTCTTCGGAAGCAAGTCGTCTTCAATTAACTCGCTCTCCCCTTCTCTCCTTGATACAAAAAGTACGCATGCGCGCAGGGGATATTTCTGGGTGGGCGGGGCAGTGTGCTGCGTGCTGTGAGCAGCACCAGGAGTGTGTGACAGGCAAAACTCCGGAGAATTAAATGCAGACGGCTTAAAACATTTACATGAACAGAGTATACTTGATATATCGCCCACCCCTACCTCCATTGTTTTTACGGCGAGCAGCGGGCATATATGCACCATACCACATATACGCCCGCTGCCATGCGACCGCGACGCATCGGCGCACGTTTTACGAGTCGACGTATTTACATAATCGACGTAATCGATGACGCCGACGAATCGCTCCACCCCTAGAAATGTGTCCTCTCATGTCCAGTTGTTTTCGCCATAATGGATGATGCACCCGTCTCGTTAACAGACCTGGTTAGAGGCAGGTCAAACGTCAAAGGTATTTCATCCATATTTATGATGTTGTCTGGTCCGATAGAGTTATCTGCTATCTTTTTTTTAATGAATTTGTGGAAGTTTGCAACTTCTTCCCCGTAGTCAGGGGGGAGTTGCTGACAGAAAGTTGTCCGCGCCCTGCTGGAGAGGCTTTTTTGTGTCCAGCTTTAAAATCTTCACTATTCATTTCGCGGGCGATTGTTTTGCACTCGGATCTGCACAGTGGATACACCTCGGCCGCCTGCTCTCTGTGTGTTCACCCGGTCCTCAAGGACATTTTCAAGTTCAGGTCACCTGCTTTTATGTCCTCTGAAAGCCTTTGTCGTCCTTCGGCATTGAATGAGTTCTTCCCGCTGCTGTCTCCAACGTCTCACCATGGATTTATTAATGCCAGCTCTATTTCTTTCCTGGATAGCCAGATAGATGGCCTTCAACTCATCATATGAACTTCTTTGTGTGCTTTCCATGATGAGGGGGAGAGGGTGTGAAAATAGTTTGCTGTTAATAATTGTGTTGTGTTGCATGCGCTAAATAAAAAGTAGAGTGTTCTTCTGTGCACTGACTTCCCCTGTCTCGTTTTTGCACTTCCTGTTAGAGCGCCCTCTGGCGGCCGAAGAAAAATCAATAGAAAAGCTGCATCTTTGTATAAGCCACGTGGTTCAAAGCGTGAGAAAAAAGTAGCAGCTTATATTCCGGTAAATACAGTCAATTAGTTATGTAACTCAAAGACCTTCTCGTCACTTTCATCGCACATCATGCACTCATCCTCTTTCACTTCTAGTCTTGATCTCCCCACGTCACCTTAAGGACCATTTCATCATAGAGGAACATTTCATCTTTCCTCTACAATCTCTCTCTTTTTTAATTTTGTTCTTACTTTCATCAGTTCTTGTCTCATCATCTCACCCCTGCTCTTTTTCCTCAATCTGGCCTGAGTTTTTGACAGTTACACATCATTAACAAGGTGCTGACTGCCAGTGAATAACAATGCAATCACAGCTCTCTCTATTTCACAACTTACCTGTTCTCACCCGAGCTCTGTGAATGGCATGTGTGCATACAGCTCCACACTTATCTTTATACCTAAAACTCTGAAGAAGTGACAGTAACTGAATTAGCCCCCTGAAATATGACACGCATAATACATAATAAAATATTTAAACAGTATTCTGAAAATCAGAATAACATCAATTTAGACTTCATACACGCTGTAAAGATTCATAACATAACATAAATATAAAACAACGGTCACCTGTAGGTCTGTGTGTGGCCTCCATCAACAGGTGAAGACACAGATGAATGGTCCTACAGTGCCCATCCACCCTGAGTTTAACAATTTGGTACATTTTCATTTAAGTGGGAAGAAAACATTTGAAATGTAAAAAAAAAAAAAACGAATGTAAAAAATAAAACAACACTTCTACATGTGCAGTATAATAACCATACCAGCTCAGCCCACAGGACAAATGAAATGATTTTTTGTTCTTAGTTTGTTGTCACTGCTGCAGCTGTCAGTCTCACTGTACAAGCTTGCCAAGCTCCTGTTGTTCTCTTTTTTAAACTCTTTTTAGCCTAAATTAGCATTCTTAACTGTAATTCTCACTGCTCATTCAGCCTTTTACTCTCCACTGCTCCCAAAATACAGCCTGATTATTGTAATTATGAACTGTCGTGTTGTCTGACAGTAGTATACACAAGTATAAATTCAGTCATTATACATTGAATTCAGATGTAGGTGACACTTTACTTCCTTGACCTTGTTCTAGTTAAACACAATTACAAAAAAAAAAGAGCTACAGAGTAACAAGAAGACACTGCAGCATTATAATGAGGAGCAAGTTTTCATTCAGTCATCAAGAAATGTACGTTAACAAAACCAAATGACTGTTTGTTCAGTTTGGGTAAGCAGGCATATATTATATTCATATTTATAACACTATTGTTATCCTGTTTCTTTATTATTATTATTATTATTATTATTATTGGTGTGGGTGCCCAAAGGGCACAAGCATGCACACATACACACACACACACACACTCTCACACAGACACACTCACACCTCTTCTTCTACTACAGAGTTCAGTCAAACTACACAGTTCACCAAGCTCTTGTACTATAACTATTACTCTCTACAATTCTACCTTTTCATCTAAATTTCTACAGTGTTACACAACATTGTATCACTTCATACTATTCTACTCTTTTCAACCAATTTCAACATTTTTAAGATATATCTCTAATGGCCTTTTCAAGCTTTATAGTATAGAGACAGCTGAAGAGTGACAGGAATGTGAGAGGGAGAGAGAGGGGGCGTGGTGCATCAGCTGCAGGAGAGAGGTGTGGGGAGGGCTCAGGAGAGCAGCGCCAGGTGAGCGTGATTGGCACACCGGTACCCAACTGGATAATCACTCTCGCCCCCTTTTCCAACTCAGTAGTGTGCTGGACGGGAGGAGGAGGGAGGACGGAAAGACAAGCACGCGGCAGACGGCAGCAAGGACGCCTGCGAACGGCTGCAGCGTGACACTGTTTCGTATTTCAGTAAAAGAATCCGTTATAAATAAGCTTTGATCTCTGACTGGTCTGTGCGGAGAACCCACAGTGGCAGCGAACCTGTCACATTTTGGCGCCCAACCAATACAGCACAGAGACGATGTCAGAGCCACAGCAGGTGCAGCCAGTAACGGCGCTGGCCCAAATGGTGGCGGAGGTCGCCGCGATGAGCCGAGACCAGGCGGTGGCCAGCAGACAACAGCTTGCGGCGCTGCAGCAGCAGGCTGAGAGGCAGACGCAGCTACTGGAGGCGATGCTGGTCCGGGCGGGGGCAGCGTCACCGGGTCCCTTGCTCTCCGGTATGTCCCTACAGTGAATGACCGGGAATGATGATGCACAACCCTACCTTGAAATGTTCGAGGCGACAGCGTCGGTGTGTGGCTGGCCGGAGGTGGAGTGGGCCGTGCAGCTGCTTCCGCTCTTGGCCGGGGACTCGCGGACAGCGGCGCTCGGCCTGCCTGCCTCCTCTCGGGGGCAGTACCAGGCCGTGAAGAGGGCTGTCCTTGACCGGCTGGGATATTCGACCGAGGACCATTGCCGGAAGTTTCGGGGGACCAAGCTGGGCCCCTCCGACCGCCCGTTCACCTACGCCCAGCAGCTGAGGGACGCCGCATACAGATGGCTGCAACCGGGGGAGACCACAGGCGAGAGACGGCTGGTGGAAAAGATTGTGCTGGAGCAGTTCGTGGAGGGGCTGCTGGCTGGCACCCTCGAGTGGGTGCGGTGTCACCGCCCCGACGACCTGGCGGCCGCCGTCGCCCTCGCGGAGGACCATCTGGCCGTCCACTCCCGGGGCCAGGCATCAGAGGCGCGGCCAGCGCCCTTGACCGTCCCAGCCCGGCACCTCGCGGGAGACCCGCGCCAGCACCCGGTCCCCCAGCACCACACACCCGCCCCTCCCCTGCTCCTCGTAGTAATATCCCCTGTTTCTCTCTTCCACCTGTAGCCCAGGCTTCATAAGCAGATAGGCAAAACCTTCTTTATTCAGGATGTGTGAATGTGAGAACGTGATAGCAGGCATTTATAGGGTTAACTATGTTCCCGGCAGCAGATAGGTACTGCGTCGTGACGTCGTAGCCAATCACGTGGAGGGGCGCGGAAAAAAAAGCATTCTGGGAGAGAGAACGAGAGAGAGGACACATTTTCTATGCGGCGGCCCTGTCACTGTCCAGTGTGTGAGCGAGCTCTGAGTGAAAACCCCTAACTTATCCGAAACCCGAGAAAAAGGTCGGAAAACACATCGGCTGAGTCTACCGAGTTTTGGCCCATGTTTTCCTGCTCGGCGGTGAGTTTGCGTCCGTTTTGAGAGGATGTGTGTCGAGTGAAAGCTGGTTAGCCTCAGAGCTAATTTAGCTGCTAACTTCCAATGTACTGCCACATGATAGTAGCCGCTAGCTATGTAGCCGTTAGCGACTAGCCGCTAGGATAGCTTTTAGGGTGAGTGTGATGTGTAGCTGGAGCTAATAGTGAGCCACTGATTTGATTAGCCAGACAAAATGCCATCGTGTGTGTGTGTGTGTGGGTGTGTGTGAGAGAGAGTGAGGAAAAATAAAAGAGGGAATTTTGCCATATTTGATCATTTATCCAAATGATTGATGGGAAAAGAGTTAATTTATTTTTAGGTACTTTTCTATTTGATATGGGTTAAATAGATCTGTGAAGGAAAAAAGAGTAAATATATTTTTTTGAGAAACTATTTCAATTAAAGGTTATTTATTTTTTATTTATTTTTAATTAGAGTTTCATGACCTGTAGAGGTTTTGTTTTATTTTACTGAACAGATTGAATGTGACCTGTTTCTTAGGTCAGGTTTTTTGTGGAGTTGATTTACTGCCGATTGATGTGAGAGACATTAACGCCAGTCGAGACAAGGAACCAGCGGTGACCGAGAGGCGTCGGGCATTTCGCTGGAGAGAAGGATCCACAGAATCAGATGTCCAGTCGGACCTGAAGACGACAAAACGCACCTTCGTGCTGGACCAGAGCTGAGCCCCGGAACTTTACTTTGGTTAACGGCGGTGTGGTAGGACATCGAACGAACACTCAAATTAAAGATAGCTGAGATTAAAGGGCCCCAACGAAACAAAATTGAGCTCGAAGAAAAGGGGGGAAAGACTGACATAAAAACACAACCGACTGACTATACACACAGACATTTTATTTTGTTTTATTTCCTTATTCCAAGTCGCGCGCACTTTGTTATTTTCTATATTAAGTGCACAAATTCATTCTCATGTTGTTCATATGTGTGAGAATACAATTTTTCTGAGAACTACAATTTGTGTGAGTGTGGTTAATGTTGATGTATTCCCCTGGGCTCCGTGAGCGATTTCCTAGTCTTCTGCGATTGGTCCTATCCTAGAACTGAAACCGAAACCCAACTCTGTATATCCTTTCAGACAGGGGTTACACACCACAGGGTCCAGCCGCTACGGGCGCTGCCCTTAGCACACAGAGGTTTCCTCAGGCGGCAGGGCAGGAGTGCTAGAGGTGCGGGCAGCCCGGACACTTCCGCCGCGAGTGTCCGCTAATGGAGGTCGGGCAGGTGATCCGGGTTGTCGGTCCTCCTGCGCCCTCCCCCGGTCCAGGAGAGACGTACAGCGTTCCGGTAAGGATTCAGGGGGGGTACACATCAGGCTATGGGGGACTCGGGCTGCATGCAGTCTATAGTTCACCAGAACCTGATTCGACCCAGGGCATTGTTAGAGGCAGGATGGGTGGATATCAGGTGTGTGCATGGGGATATTCACAGATATTCTGTGGTGCCAGTGGAAATTCGTTACAGGGGCAAAAAGCATAGTGTGAAGGCTGCGGTTAGTTCCCCCCTGGCACATCCTCTGATCTTGGGCACAGATTGGCCTGGGTTTGATAGGTTAGTGGGGCAGTGCGTGGGGGTGCGCTCACGACCGACAGGGACATGGGATATGTGCGCTGTGCTCAGCGGTGACGCGAGGTTCTCCGACACTGCAGGCGGGGAGGGGGAGCCAGCGGTGCCTTCTCAGGAGGCCCCGCAGGTTCCTGTGTTTGACTCCATGGAAGATTTTCCACTCGAGGAGTCTCGTGACTCTACGCTTTGCCTTTGACCAAGTGATACAAATTGATGGTCACATGGTGCGCCCTGACGCAGCGCTAACGTATCCACATTTTTCATTGCGCAGGGACAGATTATATAGAGTGAGTCGTGACACTCAAGCAGATGACGTAATAACCCAATTGTTGGTCCTGAAAAGCCGTCGGGAAATGATTTTCCAGGCGGCTCATTATAACCCGATGGCTGGTCACATGGGATATGATAAAACACTAAATCGGATAATGGCTCGATACTATTGGCTAGGCATTCGGGCAGACGTGCGCCACTGGTGTGCGTCTTGTCCCGAATGCCAGTTAGTTAACCAACCGGCCGTCCCGAGAGCGCCGTTGCGCCCATTACCGCTGATTAAGGTCCCATTTGAACGCATTGGGATGGACCTCATCGGGCCATTTCACCGGAGCGCACGTGGATATCGCTTTGTGTTAGTCCTTGTGGATGATGCAACGCGATATCCAGAGGCAGTGCCGCTGCGCACCATCTCTGCAAAGAGTGTGGCGCAAGCACTGTTTCAAGTTATCTCCCGGGTTGTGATCCCGAAAGAGATCCTGACTGACCAAGGCACCCAATTTATGTCACGAACACTGAGAGAGCTGTAGGGATTATTGGGCATCAAGTCTATTCGAACCAGTATATACCATCCTCAAACTGACGGCCTCGTTGAGTGCCTGAATAAGACTTTGAAGTCAATGATCCGTAAGTTTGTGCACGATGATAGTCGTAATTGGGATAAATGGCTACATCCTCTGTTGTTTGCAGTGCGCGAGGTACCCCAGGCCTCCACAGGATTTTCTCCCTTTAAGCTGCTGTTTGGCAGGAAACCACGCAGGGTTTTGGACCTGGTTAAGGAAAGCTGGGAGGAGGGTCCGAGCCCAAGTAAGAACGAAGGACCTGAGAGCAAAACTCCACACACTAGGACAGTTATCACGCGAGAATTTGCTCCGGGCCCAGGAACGTCAGCAGCGGCTGTACAACAGAGGATCCAAGTTAAGGCAATTTTCACCGGGAGATAAAGTGCTTGTATTGCTCCCATCTTCCAACTCCAAATTACTCGCCAAGTGGCAAGGACCCTTTGTGGTCACACGACGAGTGGGTGACGTTGACTATGAGCTTGTGTGATCTGACTGGGGAGGGGCGACACAGATTTATCACCTCAACCTCCTTAAAGCTTGGAGAGAGGCTGAGTCTGTCTCCCTGGTGACGGCAATTGCAGAGAGAGATGAGTTGGTGCCGGAGGTACCAAAATCGGCCGATTCTGCCTCGCTCGTTTGTGAAAACCATCTCTCACCGTCCCAGAGAGCAGACATTGCCAAGTTGCAGCAGCGTTACGCTGATGTGTTCTCCCCCCTGCCAGGGCGCACAAGCCTTATTCAACACCATGTTGAGACTCATCCGGGCGTGACAGTGCGTTCACGGCCCTATCGGCTACCTGAGCATAAGAGAAAAGTGATTCAGGCTGAATTGGAAGCCATGTTGAAGATGGGTGTAATAGAAGAGTCCCACAGTGCCTGGTGTAGCCCCATCGTTCTTGTAGTCAAGAAAGATGGGTCTAAGATGGGCGGACGGCTCCCCGGCCTAAGTTGGGCGGTGGAGGCATGTGGACGGGGGCGTGGTGCATCAGCTGCAGGAGAGAGGTGTGGGGAGGGCTCAGGAGAGCAGCGCCAGGTGAGCGTGATTGGCACACCGGTACCCAACTGGATAATCACTCTCGCCCTCTTTTCCCAACTCAGTAGCGTGCTGGACGGGAGGAGGAGGGAGGACGGAAAGACAAGCACGCGGCAGACGGCGGCAAGGACGCCTGCGAACGGCTGCAGTGTGACACTGTTTTGTATTTCAATAAAAGAATCCGTTATAAATAAGCTTTGATCTTTGACTGGTCTGTGCGGAGAACCCACAGTGGCAGCGAACCTGTCACAAGAGTGTAAGAGACAGGGAGAAAAGACATGCAGAAAAAGGGCAGCAGGTGGGCCGCTGGGGCCGGCGGCGGCAGAGAGCACCCACACCGCACTTTCCGCAGGAAATGCAGTTTTCTAGTTATTAATGTGTTCCATCAACATAGTCTTGTTACAACACACGTTAGCTCAAGCCCAGCTTCTTTCTTTCTTTCCTATATATCTTTTTATCTGTTAGATACAGTAGAAGTTTGTTACTTGGACATAATATAAGTGTTCTGATTTTTAAAAAAAGATTAAGCTAAAACTAAAAGTACTCATAACTTTGTATTAAGACCGTGTCAGAGAGGTTCTGAATCCAATCTACAGTCATTGTGTGTTCACAATTATACATTCCAGTCTCTAACAGACCTCTAATTTTCTGATGTTAAACTAAAGTTCTTGTAATTGGACCCAAACACCTCAGAAATTCTCTTTCTAGAGACTTAGTTACTTTAGATGGGATCACCCTGGCCTACAGCTCCACTGTAAAGAATCTTGGAGTTGTTTTTGATCAGGATTTGTCCTTTAACGTCCACATAAAACAAATTTCAAGGACTGCATTCTTCCACTTACGTAACATCGTCAAAATTAGACGCATCATGTCTCAAGCGGATGCAGAAAAACTAGTCCACGCATTCAGGGCCGATTTTAGCTATGGCCAATGTGGGCGACCGCCCAGGGCGCAGTCTCCATGAGGGCACACGAGTGCCCAAAAAAAAACAAAAAAACTCAATTGGCAAGGTGGGATAGAAAGATAGGGCGGGGGATAGACTGGTCCCAGGTGGCAATCTACGTGAGGGTGCCCGAGCACCCGAAAAAAATAGGAGGGGGTCAATTTGGTCTTGTTGTTCACAGAGGGCGCAAATGTAGCCAGAACCGCCGCTGCACGCATTTGTTATTTCTAGGTTGGACTATTGTAACTCAAAAAGCCCCTTTGGACTATGCAGCAGAGATATTTTTTTCCAATTTTGGCTACTTTGCACTGGCTACCTGTAAAGTCCCATCCCCTGCCATGATGCATTGAACTCTTCTCTTCTTCCCTCCCTCTGTACATTAACACTGTAATAATAATACTAATACAGGTTTTCATGGATTGTACTTATACCTAGGTCGAGGACTGGTCGACACTCTGGTGGACATCAGCAGGACTATAAGTGTACTATGGTCAAAGTTGTGAAAAAATCGTGGTGATTGGTTAAAGATGCAACACCACCCTGGATTCACGGGATTCACTGAAGTTGCGTTGAAGTTGCAAATCGCAACATGGAGGGTCTGAATAAAACAAAACTCCATGTTTCAGAGTGTCCTTTTATTGTGGTCAGCCTAAAGCACACCTGTGCAATATCCATGCTGTCTAATCAGCATCTTGATATGCCACACCTGTGAGGTGGGATGGATTATCTCGACAAAGGAGAAGTGCTCACTATCACAGATTTACAGATTTGTGAACAACATTTGAGAGAAGTGATTATTTTGTGTATATAGAAAATGTTTTAGATCTTTGACTTCATCTCATGAAAAATGGGAGCAAAAAAAAGTGTTGCATTTATATTTGTTCAGTGTAGTTTTGTTGCACTCTCTCAGTCATTAGAAAACTAATTAACTGTTAATTAACAACATTTTGCAAAAAATAATAAAAAAAAGTAATTCATATGCAATAACATTTGACAAAAATTATTTACATCGGAGGGAAAGAAAAAAAAAGGTGTTGGCTAAAACACAGCAGTTCATTCTTAGGTGTGAAATGAACATGAATCAATAACATTATAAAATAAATAATGCCAGCTACTAGTTTGATATTAAGTCAAGCAGAGTGGATACATTTGTCACAGTAGCGAGGCCTCGAGCTCAAGATCCTACAGCTACTCCCTCTACCTCTGCAGAGGTCATCATATACCAATGAGGTACCTGACATCCTGAAGCTGAATGTTTTGTGTTCAAAAATATTAATAATAGAAAATATAAGCCTCATCAACTGCAACATCAATAATAATACATAGACACATGTAGGCTGATTAATAATCCAATATATAAATAGGTGACTAAAGTAAATAGTAAAGTTAATATAGGCCAGGCTTAAAATGTGACACATTTAAAAAGATAAACTGGATGTGGGGGTCTCTGTTCTCTTTGTGTTTCATCCAAGGAGTCCTTGGGCTGAAAAATTTTGAAGACTCCTGGCCTAAAACAAAGAGCTACTTCACCTGCTGGTGCAAGTTACCCAAATAAAACACATGCACAATGTTAGCTTGTCACCAGTTCATAAGGTGTTACCTGAAGTGTGGGGGAAAGATGGAGAACAGACAACAAACAGTGGGGACAGGCCAGGAGTAGATTTCAGGTGGATGCTCCAGCAGTCCAACAGTCCAACTCTCACTGTCAGCGACAGTTCAGAATGAAGCTCGAGCAGGTGGGAGTTTAGTTAACCAAGTGCTAATTCATACTGAGGTAGTTTGATGTCCAGGTCTTGGCTAAACACACCACCCATGCTGCATCAAATTGGCAGTGTTACACAGGAGCAATAGTGGTGTGGTTTAACTCTCCATTAACACACATTATGCTCATGTTCATTCTGTGTTTACAGAGTGCTGTGCTTTGTGTCTGAGAAGCCTGCAGCTCATCCAGTGAATTAAAACACTACAAAAAAAAACTCACGTCCTATTTAAAAAATTATTCCTTACAAACTGTCAGTATGTTTGATTTAAGTACTCTGGACATGGAGTTTTGTGAACTATTAAAAAAAAATCTATATGATGAGTTGTTGAATTATCGACTCAAACAACATTTGGATTTGTATCATCGTCCACCCCGGAGATTCAACCTCTCCTCTCCTCTCCTCTCCTCTCCTCTCCTCTCCTCACCAAAATCTGTCAAATTGAGGGTCTAAGGACGGAGTGTGTCAAACACTGTACAGACTGTGAACTTGACTTTATGTTTCAAAACCTGGCAAGCAAATCTAAAATAGTTTTCTCTGTTGTCGTTTATTTAATTGAACTGAAACATTGTGTTCTGTGTCTGTGGTCAAATCCAAGCAGCCAAATTCAAATCAAACTACTTAATGTATTTAAAGCTCTAATGATCAGTATGGACCAGCACATCTGTCACATCCTGTCATTACGTTATGTCAGGCTATATTTACTTTGCCCTGCACGAGTCTGACGGAGAATGTCTGCGTATTTATTAGCGCGCACATGTGGACAGTATGTGACGCATTGCAGACTGTGAAACTACACTCAGCTGCTGTGTGTGTGTGTGTGTGTGTGTGTGTGTGTGTGTGTGTGTGTGTGTGTGTGTTGTTATGGAATTTTCTCTTTTTAGGTTACACGAGGCCACGTGTGAGCCTTGTGATCCACGCCAGTATTAACTGTTTGTCTTGACTAGGTGCCACCATATCTCACTGTGGTGGCCAGGGTCGAAGAGACCTGTTGCTGCCTTCCTAGTCATAATAGATAGCTTGTTGTTGCCGTTCCAATCTGCGTAAGCGGACATCTGTGTCTCCAGACTAGGATGTGTTGACAATAACACCTCCAAGAGTAAAGACATTCTCTTTTACTAATTCTGGGGCGTATAGTATTTGGGGTGTGATCTTTGGGTTTAAAGTATATGCACCATCACAAGTTCGTCAGAATGCGAGACCGACTCAAGCACTTCAGATGTACTTTGAGAGTGTCTCTAGTTCTCCTTGGCCAAGCGTCAATAAATAATACAGCATAAGACATCAGAGGCTCCTGAACACTTTCTTCCCTCCTGACCTCACCATTGACCTTTGACTTCAGCAATTTCTCCACAACATGTGTGTGTGTGTGTGTGTGTGTGCTCACTCAGCTCCAGTCATAATAATCATGTTGTTACAGTTTTGGGGATATATTTTTTAATGGTTCACACAGTAATGAGTGATAATTAATCTATAATTAAGATGGTTTAACCTCACCTGCAGACCCCGGAGGTACTTTTTGTCATACCTCACAACCTCTTTTATTTTACCTCTCTAATTGGTTATGTCTTCGTCAGGCAGAATGTTGCTAATGGCATGTGAACTGTTTCTGTTTTAATTAGTGCTTTTTGAAATAGAAATGTACCAAAGCTGTTTTACCCCTGTGTTCTCAACTGTTTATTGAGTTCATGTTTGCCATGGGTCCTTTATTTGAAGTCTCACACACTGTCAGGGCAACACATTTCCTCTTGTGAATGATATGATCAGGGCACAGTGTGAGTGTGTTGACACTGATGTAAGCCTTCTGAGGCTGCAAAGGGACAACGTTTGTTTTATTCAAATGACATTAATTAAATAGTGTTTGTAGAAGAAATAAGTAAATGACAGTTTGTTATGATGGTTGTCACTTGCACCTGGGATCCCAGTCTGTAGTCTGTGTATGTAAAATATGCTGCAAGGATGAGAGTTAAAAAAAGCTAACTGTCAGCATGACTCTGGTGAGGGCAGATTGCAGATGTTGGGAATGTTTATGTGCCTCACTTTCGAAGGACAAAAAAAATAAAGAAAAACAGCGTTCTTTCTCCTTAACTACTGTATGATATGAAGCAGCTGCTGCAGCACAGCAGCTACAGACAGCAGCTGGCTCGTTGACTATGTGCACATAAGCATGACGAGCTGTTGAATGTGACATTTTTGTCATGCCTCATTTATAACTGCCTGCATTTTGCTGACTTTGTTGCAGACCTCTGACCTCATGGACAACACATGAACCTTAAATTAAATTAAAAAACCTTTTTATTGTGCATTTATTTTTTCATGCATGAAAGCTGTGCCGGGCAGAATCCTCTGAGCTGCCATGTTTACAGGAAAGCTGAATGGACGTTCAATTCTTTAGCTTTTTTTGATTATGCCATCTTTTACTGTAAATGTAGCAGCCAACAAACACCTTTGTGCTTTCAGAATGGGAGGATTTATGTACTTCTGGTTTTCTTCTTTGTCTAATGTTTATAAAAGATCAAAATATCAAGCCCTACAGATAAGTCAGACATAAAGGTAATGTAATGTGCCTCCTTAAAAGCATCATTAAACCTGTTCAAGGATACTTGGACAGAACGGACTGGGCTCCCTGCACAACCCGTTCTCATTTCCAACACGTAAAATACCGTCGATTTGAATGAAACGCTCTGGGTTGTCAATTGACTTCAGTATAATCCGTTTGCGTTGGTAAGAGACGCTCAGACCAAAGCTTCAGCCGTCCATTCTCTCCAAAAATAACCCGACCACAGAGATACATGATGCTGCAAGCTACAATCTGATTGGACAACCGAGGACCCTCTGCCTGGAACTGTTTTTCTCACTATGTTAAAAATTTATTTTATTGATATCATCAACGTTTCTCAGCACAAATACGCCAAAGTGTCACTGATCATTCAACAATAAGATAGCTTAATGTTGTGGCCCTCATTATTTTTTTTTCTTCTTCTAGCCTGAGAAATAAACTTTTATTCCTATGTTTTGGATAGCCGAAACGCGACCTCGACCACCGACGATTTATGACGCCCCTTCACCTCTGATACACAATACGTAATGCATCTTGGGAGTCGTAGTAAACGTATGTTTCAAGTCAGGGTCCATCGACGAGAATTTCTCGTGACACAAGCCAGATCCCAGCCAAGTAAATTATGATAATCTCTGCGGGTAATTTGCTGGTGGCCGAACTATTAATCAGTTATAAAATATTTTCAGAGAGCAGTCTGTGTACCAAGAGCACTACCTGCAACAGTTTATTTTTTTTCTTTTGTAATGTATTCGCATGTGAAAGACACTAGCTAACGTTAGTACTAGTTTATATTAGTAATAATAATAAATTTAATTTATAATGCACTTTACATTTGAATCAAATCTCAAAGTGCTACAATACAAACACAAAGTATATGCACCCAAAGCAACAAAAACAAATAAATCACAACAAAAGAAATCACCTTAAAAACGATAGGATGAGGAAAAAAGGAAAGTTTTAAGTCCTTTTTTAAAACTTTCGAGGGTCTGTGATGATCTGAGATGGTCAGGGAGGGCGTTCCAAAGGCGAGGTGCAGCGGCACAGAAGGCTCTGTCGCCCATGGTGCTGAGCTTGGTCCTTGGGCAGAGATTGTTAGAGTTTTTGGAGCGGAGGGATCATGTGGGGGTTTGAGGGATGAGCAGTTCTTTGAGGTAGGTTGGTGCGTTGCCATAGATGCACTGATGGGTGAGAAGAGAGATTTTGTACTGAACTCTAGCAGTTGCAGGAGTGCAGCTCACACGGCTTCTCCTACCACTGCTATGCCGATGACACACAGCTATACCTGTCGTTCCAGCCGGACGACGCCACGGTCTCCGCACGCATCTCCGCCTGTCTTTCTGATTTGTCAACCTGGATGAAAGACCACCATCTACAGTTAAATCTGTCAAAAACCGAACTCCTGGTCATCCCTCCCCATTGGGTCAATCTGCCATGACATCAACTTGAAAATTGGCACTGTCACTATTACCCCTACTCTCTTAAAACTGCTGGGTTAAAAATAACCCAATTTGTAACCCAACGCTGGGCCAAAGTTGGACCCGCCCAACGCTGGGTTGTTTTAACCCAACAGGGTTGGGTTTTGGGCTTGACCCAGCATGTTGGGTTGAAACTGTTTACCCAAAATTTGGTCAAAAATGACTCTGCTGTTAGGTTAATGTTACCCAATAAATGGGTTAAAATAGAACCATGTTGTTGGGTTATAGTAACTAATAAATGGGCTATTTTTACCAAAGAAGTGGGTTAAAATCTAAATGTTGGTTTGAGAGCAAAATTAGCATTAAATGATTAACATTACCTTAGTATTATACAATGAAATTGTTATTAAACATGTAATTATTCAACAAAACAAGTACATATTAATGCAATAATATTTTATTGGGACATTTCAAGTTCACATTAAAACAGTGGAATACATTTTTAACATTGCTGCATCATAAACATAATGCAAAGTCCATCGATTTAAGTGCTAAACATACATACAATAAAAATTTAAAAAAGAAGGGAAAAAACAACAAAGTTCATAGGTTTTTGCCCCCTTCACATGTTCAGTCCACATATTTTAAGAAATTACATCAGTAAAAACTATAACAATCAAACAGTCAGTTAAAACTGACTGTTAGCACTTCGCAGGTCCTTCCAAGATGGCCGCGCGCACACGTCAGTGGTTGTGTTACTCTCTGTCTTCGTTTGTTTTAAGTGTTTTAAGCGTTTTTTAAAGGGCTTTTAAGCGATCTTGATGATATATCATTAAGTTTCGATCATCCCTTTTAAAGATAAAAACCTCTAAACGTTCTATATATTTCAATATATTGCGAGTAAGAAGATGCAACTGAAGCGCTACCACAGGTAGCCTACCTGTCATCACCTGTCCTGCTCATGTGAGCTGGTTTTCTTGGACTCGTCCAGGCTGTGATCTATGCTCCTGCTGCCACTCAAGTGGTCCTCCGCTGTGGGTTGTGGTTTCGCCGAGGGCGGCTGCTGCTGCTGACCACAGGTGTCTCCGGACTGATCTTTGGTCTACCTGTTGGCTCTGGTTGTTGGATCTGGGCTGGATCCTCCTGAGGTCGTGAGCTGCTGTCCACCGTGAAGCGGTGTTTGGCTGCCAGAAGCTGCTGCGCCTGCTGCCCGCTGGAGCCGGCCCTCCGCTAGAGCCGACCCTCCACTGGAGCCGACCCTCCACTGGAGCCCGCTGGGGACGACCCACCGCTGGAGCCCGCTGGGGACGACCCACCGCTGGAGCCCGCTGGGGACGACTCACCGCTGGAGCCCGCTGGGGACGGCCCACCGCTGGAGCCCGCTGGGGACGGCCCACCGCTGGAGCCCGCTGGGGACAGCCCACCGCTGGAGCCTGCTGGAGACGGCCTGCCGCTGGAGCCCGCTGGAGCCGACCGACTCTCCGTTGGAGCCGACCCTCTGCTGGAGCCGACCGACCCTCCGTTGGAACCGATCCCCGGTTGCCCGCTGGCCGCCGGTTGGCCACCGGCCGTTAAAGCCCGCTGGCTTTAGCGGCAGGAGTCCGTTGGCCACTAGCTGCTAGCCGACAGAGCACGTTAGCCACCAACGACAGGAGCCTGCTGGGTTGGGACAGGTCCACTTGCTGCGCTCCGGGCGCCTTCTGTGTTTGCCACACTTGTTGATGTACCTATGGATCGTTTTTGTCGAGCTGTGGTGGTGGGGTGCATGGACACGCCCCCCATACACCTTTGGGTCCTTCCAGGTCAGTGACCTGCACCTGGTCATTGGCTGTGGATAAGTTGACCCAACATCCAGTGCTGTCCTGCTGCATGCCAGACAGTTTCATATACACAAAATCTTCATTCACTGACCTGGTAAATTCTAGTATTGATGACAAGGAGTCAACTTCCAATGTAAAACGAAAATGTTTCATCCTCCTTCTCCTTTTATTATCAGGCAATGTTCAGCCTAACCCAGGCCCCTTTCTGAAGAATCTGAGTACCCCTGATGATTTCAGAGCCAGATCAGGCCTGGGCATCTTACATCTGAATGTCCGGAGCCTGCTGCCTAAAATTGATTTAATCAAGATCTGGGTACAGACAACTGAAACCGATATTCTTGTGTTGTCCGAAACTTGGTTAAATAAATCAGTCTCAGATCAGGATATCTCTATAAATGGTTACAATGTATTCCGCTGTGATCGTCCCAGGAAAGGTGGAGGTGTAGCCATTTATATAAAAAACAAGTTTCATGCTACTCCTCTCTCCTCTGTATCCATCAGTAAACAGTTTGATTTTTTGGCAGTGAAACTTGAATTTCAAAAGGAACAGTCCCTTACAGTCATGGGCTGTTATAGGCCTCCCTCAGCCTGTAGTGAGGCTTTAAGTTCTTTAAATAACTGTGTCTCAGAATTAGACTCTAGTGAGTTTGTCATAGTAGGGGATCTAAACCTTGACTGGTTGTCATCAGCCTCGGATGGCTTAAAATCTATCTGTGATTCATTAAATCTAAGCCAACTAATAGATTGCCCAACCCGACCTAACATTAAATACCCTTCAAGATCATCCCTTCTTGATCTTACAAAAACAAATGCCCCCCACAGGTATACTGATGCTGGTGTTTTTGGGAACGATCTGAGCGACCACTGTGCCATTGCAGTGATCAGAAATGCCAAACTCCCAAAAACAAAACCACGAATCTTACTTAAAAGAGATTTTAAACATTTTCATGAGCAGGCGTTTTTGCATAATTTATCAAATCTTGAGTGGGAACGTATCTCCCTCCTTGATGATGTCGAGTTGGCCTGGAATCTGTTTCATTCTGAATTCCTGAAGTTAATTAATAAACATGCTCCCTTACGTAAGTTCAGGATAAAAGGTCGAAACAATCGATGGTTTTCCACTGAAATTGGAAACCTTCTTAAAGACAGAGATATGTAAGTGTGTATAGTAAAAGATGCATATAAAAAATTGCACTCACATGCTGCTGTATATTTATATTTTTTTTATTGCACTAGCCATCACTTTTACAACAGCTACCTCTAAATGCACACATTGAAATGCACACATCAGTGTTGTCTTGTCTTATCTCGTCTTGTCATCTTGTCTTGTCATACCTGGTTTAGTTTTAGCAACACTAGGTAACAGTAGCCTTAAGCCACTGCACTTTACTTATTTATTTACAGTAACTTAGCTTAGGTCTTGTCTTGTCTTGTGCACTTGCACTTTACTGTTGTTGTTGTTGTCTATGTAAACGCATAGGAAAGTGAGAAACGTAATTTCGATTCCTTTGTATGTCAAGTACATGTGAAGAAATTGACAAATAAAACTGACTTTGACTTTTGACTTTGAGATCTTTCCTGGGCCAGGGCACGAAAAACAAAAACTGAGGCTGATTGGATCATTTTCCGTCAGCTCTGCAATAAATGTACCTCCTTAATTAAAAAGGCTAAGTCTGAATTTTATTTATCTGAAACCACCAAAAACCTCAATGATCCCAGGAAATTTTGGAATGCTTCTGGAGCTATATCCTCTACTGAATTACCAAACTTCTTGGTCAAAGACTCTAAAAACCTGACAGACAAATGTGCCATGCTAAATTATTTTAATGAACATTTTATTACTGCAGGGCACCTATTTGATTCTCTTAACAGTGTTCTTAAAAGTGATGTTTTAACTGACGAACCTTCTGTTGAAAGCCGGCCCCCTGTTGATTGTTCTTTTTATTTTGAGCCTGTGTCTATTTCTGAGGTCCGTAGTGCGCTAAAAAAATTGGACTCCAAAAAATCTGCTGGTCCAGATAGTCTGGATCCATTTTTTTTCAAAACTGTCTGCTGACTTAATTGCTGAGCCTTTAACTAATATTTTTAATCTAAGCCTCAGCACAAATAAATTTCCTGTCTGGAAATCAGCGTTTGTCCTACCACTGCTAAAAGGAGGCGAACCCTCAGTTTTATTCACAATTTACATTAACGATTTGTGTGCAAATATGTCAAACGCCTCATACCACCATTATGCGGATGATACTGTCATTTATTGTTGCTCACAATCAATTCCTCAGGCTTTTCAACTTTTACAGTCCGCTTTTGATGCATTGCAGATCCGTTTGGAGAGACTAAAACTGGTTTTAAATGCTGATAAATCTAAATTAATGTTTTTCTCAAATTCATCTGTTCCCATTGAAAATATCCCTTCAATCAGAACTGCCCGGGGTGAAACTCTAGAACTAGTCACCAGCTATAAGTACCTGGGTTTCACTATTGATGAGGAGCTCTCATTTAAATTGCATATAAAAAATTTGATATCAAAACTAAGGGTGAAGCTCGGTTTCTATTACAGAAATAAATCATGTTTTTCTCTCAAAGCTCGGAAGCTTCTATCAGCCACTTTCCTACCTGTACTTGATTATGGCGACGTTGTATATATGTCTGCATCGACCAGCTGCCTTCTTCCCCTGACTCATGTGTATCACTGTGCTCTACGGTTCATCACTGGTTGTCACCGTCTCACCCATTACTGTGAACTTTATACAAAAGCTGGCATGCATTCCTTGGAGATGAGACGCTACACACACTGGATAACTCTGGTGTATAAGGCTCTTCTTGGTTTAACTCCCACTTTTTTATGCACCTTCCTTCAAAGAACCGAAAGCCGTTATGCACTACGTTCAAGTGATTTTCTACATCTTGCTACGCCGCGAGTCAGAACTGAAACAGGCAAAAAAGCTTTCAGTTTCTCTGCCCCGTCTGCTTGGAACGCCCTCCAATGCGAACTTAAAATTGCAGAACTTCTTCCTCTGGAAGCATTCCGCTCCATCTTAAAAAAAAGACAATGGAAATCATTTGAACAGTGCCTATGCTTTTAAATTGGAAATGTATCTATAACTGTTACTGTTGTTGTTTGTCTGTTTTTACCACTATGACGTGTGCTGCTGCCTTTCTTGGCCAGGTCACCCTTGTGAAAGAGGTCTTGATCTCAATGGGTTTTTTATCTGGTTAAATAAAGGTTATAATAATTAAAAAAAAACTGGAATAAATGTAAACATCAGTTTTTGGTACCTGAACTTAACAGGGTGAGAGTGGGATAGCCTTGGAGCATTAGCCTTGAAACACTAGGCCTGGGAACACTGAACACTGATGCTCCTCCCCTAGCATGGGGACATACGGGGATTCTGTGCTACCACTTACGGTGGCCAGGTACTGCACCATGTTTGTTCCAGGCTGAAAAGAAAAAAAGATAAGAAAAAACCCCCACAAGATTTAACAATTAGTTTGTACAACAGGTTAGCTTCAACTCCACACATAATGCACAGTGCTGCACCAGACACTGTATCTGGAGTCCAATAAGCACATTTCTGTATATGCCAAAATGACCTGTCAATTCCACTAAGTATATTAGTGCCTGAGGATATATATACTAACACAGTATTAATGACGACTGTCTCATTGCAGTGTTTCTTAAAAGTGCGGTCCAGGAATCCCCAAGAATCCTAGAGGTGGGCACCTTGGGGTCCCCAGCAAAAGTAGTTACTTGCATCAAAATCAGTTTAACCACTTTAATTCTTTTTTACTCTTAGTTTATTTGAAAATTGGAGATCTTTACACTTATATCGTGTTGTGATGCGAAGGCTGAACTGACTTTCAAAAAATGTTGATAAACCTTGAAAGATTATGAACAATTTTTAATAATTTTGATAAGATTTAAAATACTGTAAGTCTTCTCTTGGGGTCTCTACAAAACCTTGTAAGATAGGGATCCTTGACATGACATTTTTTGAAAAGCACTGTCTTAACTCACCGGCTGGATGTCAATGAAGGCCCTGTGAACCTCTAGAATGCGGGGGCAGTACACTTTCCGTCCAATTTTGTACAATGCAGTTGGGAGCAGCACCGGCAGCAGCTGTAGCGCTATGTCACCCTGTTGATCTGTAAAAATAAAACATTAATTAAACGTCCGTTAACATTAAAGGACCACTTCACTCACTCAAGTTTGAAAACCAGACACAGACATCACTTCAAATTATGTGCTTAATCTCAAACTCACACTGCTGCACTGAGGAAAAGTTGACATTGATAAAGTTGGGGGCCACATGTTACACCAGCTCTATGTGAATACCTGCTGAGAGTGAATCGATGTTTGCAAGAAGGTCTCCAGGCTTCATACGAATGATCTTCTCAGCCAACTCAGGGATCCATTTCTCAGACACCCTTTCAGAACACTCTGGCTGTATCACTGCAAAATCCTGAGCGACCTAAGGACAGGATAATAAATATGGGCAAATTAATTATATGAGTCTGGTCATAAAAGTGTTCAGAGGTTTAGTGCCAAAAATACGAGTCTTTAAACGGCTACAGGTTGACTCACGCAGTGACATGTTAGACTACTATATGCATGGGAACTGGGCTCCATCGCACACCGGTACACGCAAACGGAGATTTAGAACCAGTTCGTACCTTTACCTCCCGTGGTGAGAGGCAGTGTCTCTCTCTCTTTCAGATCCCTGTTGTCTCTGTGCTGATACACACGCAGCGAGACTGCCGCAGGTCTGTCTACTGCCCTCAGTCTGCCGCTACACAACGCAGGCTGTGTTCACACAGCAGCGTTGTCTGTACGTTACGGTTAAATTAATGTAGCTGTGTTGTATATGAATGCTGTACTGCGCACTATTTGTGGCTATGAGCAGCTTTTTGTTGGTTTGCGCGCAGAGAAATAGACCTCGCTAATGGCGAGGTGCGTTACACTGGGGTAGCTCCGTCCCTCCCGACTCACATCTACACAGCAAAAACCGTTCAGTACACAATATGCTAACGTTACCACAACTGAGTTCAGTACACAATATGTTTACGGAAAAAGTATGCCTGCACAGCTAGACTTTGATATACCATCGGAGTGTGTTACAAGAGACGGAAACAAGTATTTTTATCAGGTGGAATGAACTAGCTAGCAATGGAAAAAAAGTGGACGAAAATAAATCTAGCTAACAAAATTGTCCTGAGTCGCAGAGTGAGGTGAAGTTTTTAAGTAATAACTAAGACACAGCTATTTGGTTACCACATTAAGCTACCAAAAATACATGTTGTAGGATAATAATTTAAGTTTTACTTACCACTTACATAGTTTTCTCTGGTCTCAAACTGGAGAGTGATTAACAGTAGCCTCAGTCTGTTAAAATCAAAGGCCCGCCCAAATCTAAAGACCGCGAAAATCAACCCAGTCTGTTGGGTCAACATAATTAACCTTGGGTTAAAACAACTCAATCAGGTCAAAATCCACAGCTACCCAGCAGATGGGTTAAAAAAATAACCCAGCATTTTTTAGTGTGTAACCAACCCCTGCTAAAAACCTGGGCGTGGTACTAGATGATCGTCTTTCTTTCTCTGAGCACATTTCCTCCGTAGCGAGGAATGCACTGTCGCTATGCACTGTACAACACTAAATAAATCAGACCATACCTCACCCAATATTCCTCTCAGCTCCTGATACAGGCTACAGTCACCTCTCGCCTCGAATATTGCAACTCGCTGCTGGTTTTTAACCAAACGAAAAGGTCACACGTCACCCCACTCTTTAGCGACCTGCACTGGCTGCCTGTAGCAGCCAGAGTTAAACACAAAGCTCTGACGCTAGCCCACAAAACCATTTCAGGATCTGCCCCTGGCTATCTCAGCTTATTACTAAAGGCTCACGTCCCGACCAGGGCGTTACGCTCCGCTCATTCAAACCGTCTAGTTGTACCATCGTCTCTCGCAAAGTGAGGTCACTCTAAACTTTTCTCTGTGGTTGTCCCCAAATGGTGGAATGACCTACCAACGGCTGCAATAACTGCAACATCGCATTTCTACCTTTAAAAAAATTTAAAACTTTACAACTATAAAAACCTTTCTCTTTCGAGAATGCTTCCTTGCCTAAAACTAACAAACTAACAACTACTCTGTGCTCCTTTACACCTTTTCAGCTTATGTCCTCCTCTGTAAGTCGCTTTGGATAAAAGCGTCTGCTAAATGCAATGTGATGTAATGTAATGTAATGAAGGATGGGGGTGATGTGTTCTGATTTTCGCACTCTCATCAGGATCCTAGCAATGCTGTTCTGGACTAGTTGTAACTGCTGAAGGTGTTTACTGTGGGTCCCGATGAGAAGTGCGTTACAGTAATCAAGTCTGGAGGAGACAAAGACGTGGACTAGGTTTTCACAGTCTGGTAAGGTGAGATTTGGCTGGAGCTTGGCAATATTTCTGAGGTGGTAGAACGAGATTTTACAGAGGTGTTTGATATGAGGTTCAAAGGTGAGGTGGGGGTCAAATCTAACGCCAAGATTGATTACTGATAAAGAGAGGAGGATGTCATGACCAGAGAGGGTGAGGCTGGTTTTGGAAGATGGACTGGATCTGGTTAGGGGTGCCCACAATAATAGCCTCTGTTTTAGAACTGTTGAGATGAAGAAAGTTGAGAGTCATCCACGCCTTTATCTCCTCCAGACAAGCTGAGAGTGACGGCAGGGGAGCTGATGGATGATGGGGAATTTGGGGAGGGGTGTGTGCCAGTTTTGATGTAGAGCTGTGTGCCGTCTGCATAACAGTGGAAAAAAATTCCATGGCGATTGATAACACGGCCGAGTGGGAGCATGTATATATTGAAGAGGATGTGGCCCAGGACTGAGCAGGTAACTGTGTGTGTCTGGGATTTAGCATTGCCAAAAGAGATGTATTCAGTTCTGTCATTGAGGTAGGAGTGAAAGTTTAAGGCAGTGTCATTGAGTCCAATGGAGTGATGTAGCCGGTTGAGGAGTATAGTATGGTCCACAGTGTCAAATGCAGCAGACAGATCAAGGAGGACAAGGAGCGAAGGTGAGCCAGAGTCTGCTGCCATCAGGAGGTAATTTGTGACTCTAACTAAGGCTGTTTCTGTACTGTGCGCAGATCGGAAACCAGACTGGAATTTTTCAAAGATGTTGTTGTTTTTAAGATGGATGGATGATGAAGATTAGCAGCAACTACTTTTTCAAGAACTTTGGAAAGGAATGGGAGATTTGAGATTGGTCTATAGTGGGCAAAATCTTCTGGGTCGAGTGTGGGTTTTTTGAGACATGGTCTAATTATGGCAGATTTAAGGGCAGCAGGGACAAATCCAGTCTGGAGGGAGAGGTTTATTACTGTGGTTATCAGAGGGCTGATTGCAGAGAGGTTATCTTTAACCAGGGATATTGGAAGGGGGTCCAGAGTGCAGAGTTAGCATTGTAGTAGCAAATAAAGCAGTCTTTAAATAATGTTATATATTCTGTACTATACTAAAAAATTACGTCCACTACATATATTATTACTGTCATATAATATTCCTTGCATTGGCTACCTATTAAATCTAGAATAGAATTTAAAATTCTTCTCCTTACTTACAAAGCTCTTCATGGTCAGGCACCATCATATCTAAAAGAGCTCATAATACCTTACTACCCCTCTATAACACTGCGCTCTCAGGATGATGGTGATGATGATGATAATAGGGGCTATATTTGTCATTGTAACAGTACAAGTACAGTACAACGAAATTGCAGACCAGTCTGTCCATACAAATAATACATGTAATATGACAAATGAGGGAGGACAGGACAGTGTATGGTAGCCAAAAGGAAAAGAAAAAAGGGATACAACATGGGGAGAGGGGAGGACAAAAAAAGAACAACTCCCAGTCTGTGCTCCTGTAAGGAGTACACTCTGGGAGCAGGACAAAAACACCTCAGCAGTTATAGCACATATACAATACACTCTACAACATGAAACACATCACTAGCAACTAGGGGATGGGGAGATTAAGTAATCCAGCACGGACACGAAGCCATCCGGTCCTGCAGCCAGACGGCGCTAGACACACGGACCCGCCTTGTCAGGCTGGGGGGATGGATGGGGGTAGGGCAGTGAAAGCATATCTGTAAGTCTGTGCATGTGTGCGTAGGCCTGGAGATGTGCCCCGCCCTGTCCGTAATCATGGAGTCTCAGTCTGCAGATGTTATGGCGATGGCATGGCAGTTGCTATGGAGACAGCCTTGATCAGGCCATGGCAGAACAGTCAACAAGTGTCAGTGGGAGATAGGGGAGTAGGGCAAAGAGCGTCTCTCTGAAGTGATCATCCGGGGGAGTTTTTATTCCAGCAGAAGCCTTGGCCAAGGCTCTGCAGGTGTGGGGAGGTCAAGATAAGATTGGAATTTGTTGGTCTTGGGGCCCTGTAGCTGCGTTTTCCGCTACAGGCACTCTTAGCCAGCTTGGTCTCCAAAACGATCCATTTGTCTTTGCAAAACTGTCAGCTTCTCCATGATGTAGCCCATGTCCTGGTTGTTCTTGATGTTTTCCATCGTTCCTGTAATGGTGACCATGTTCCGGTTCATCATCTCTGTGATGTCGTCCACTTTGCGTCCCAGCACTGCGATGTTATCCCTGCTGTTGCGATCCAACACTGCGATGTTATCCATATTCCGGTTCACAGCCCTCAGGTTTCCGACAGCTTTGCTCAGAGCTTCAATCATTGCCAGCAGCTTTATAGGGCTTTGCATGGCTGCCAGCATTTTCCGCATGCCTCGATGAATCAGTGCCATGCCCGCTCCAATCAGCAAGACACTTGTCATCAACAATCCGATTAGATAGATGTCTTCAACGTCCTCCACAGAAAGGGCCGCCAGACACACGACCCGCCACTTCTCCCAGGCGTCCATCGAGTAACCAGCTGCAAAAGTTCCGGCAGGACATACAGGTTCCCCCGAACCTGGGCTTCTCGTTGAGAAGATGGTGTCAATTGCGCTTAGAAACCAGTTGATCAAATCCATGATGCTTGATAAATTGGAGAGCAGTACAAGGAGAGTTTCTTTTGAAGTAGACAAAAGACTAGACACAGACAAGAGAGCAGAGCAGGCAAGGCCAAGGGGAGGAGAGGAGAGGAGGAAAAGATGCGACCGCCTTCGTCAAGAGCCAAACGCTGGGTTCCTTATGGTTCCTATAGTCTCCAAAAGTAGATTGGGAGCCAGAGCTTTTTTAGCTATCAGGCTCCTCTTCTGTGGAACAAACTACCATGCTGAGTCCAGGAGGCAGACACGGTCAACACTTTTAAGAGTAGACTTAAGACTTTCCTTTTTGATAAAGCTTATAGTTAGGGCTGGCTCAGGTCATCCCTTAGTTATGCTAATGAATTTATCATTCATTGTGATTCATTGTCATTTTGTCAGTCATTGTAATTGTACAATATGTTTGTGTTGATTTCTCCTGTTGTTGTGGAGAAAACATTCCAGAACGCAATGAAGACAGCTGCTTGCGAATCCGAACGAACCTTTACTTTTACTTTTCACAACCTTTTATACCCATTTTTACATCATTCTTACATCACTGTTACATAGAAAAATCACCAGATCTGGACCCAACCATCAGGTACTTTCTTATAATCATATGTCTGTGTTCTGAGCATCACATGAACGTAATATTGTCTATGTGTTTCCCATGAGCCGGCATGGTGTGTGTGTGTGTGCTCGACCCATTAATCTTGGTCAAGGCCAATCTGAAAACAGACTGGCTGAATGTGGTGGCAGAGAAACATTCAATACTGTCCTAGCTGTGTAATCTGTGTGTTTGTGCATTTTGTATGTCTATGTGTGCCTTTATGTGTTTGTGCATTATAGGTGTGTATGTGTGTGCCTTTATCATGTTCTACTCAAAAGTCCATATGCGTCACGCAGAACACCACATATCCCTCCTCTGGGGATATCAAATCCCCACCAATAGTTCAACACCACAGCAATGCAAGTAAGGGCGAAAACCCACTTGGGGAAAGAAAAAAAAACCCTATATATGTTTAACACGGGCAATCACACAATGGCCTGCAATGGTGGTTACATTATACTGATTATATGTAGAATAAAACAAACTAAAATTATCATTATGTCAAACAAAGTCCAAAAAACAAAATCACAATATTATGAGTATAAAACAATAACAAACAAAATAAAAACAACCTACAAGAACAAATCAAACTTGTGTGTAGCATAGCCAACCAAAGTCAACCAAGAACAATATTATGTGTATGTGTATTGTATAGCAAAAATTGCAAACAAAAGAAAACAATTCTGATAAAACAAGAATCCAGATTATATGTATCATTAATAGATCAATGCCATGTGTAATAATAAAACAAAATCATGTATAGTAACAACAAATCAAAATTATGTATAGCAATAAAACAAAATCAATGAATCAAAGTCATGTAATAATAAAACAAAATCAACAAATCAATGTCATGTAATAATAAAACAAAATAAACAAATCAAAGTCATGTAATAATGAAACAAAATCAAAATTCATCAGTCCTGTATTAAAACAAAATAAAACACAATCAAGATTCATCAGACATGTAATAATAAAACAAAATCAAGACTTATAAATGGCTCAAAGTCACGCGTAGTAATAAAACAGAATGAGTGTGTGTGTATGTGTGTGTGTGTGTATATGTGTGTGTAATAAATCAAGCTTGCTGTGTTCAAATGCAGAAAAACTCATCTTGAGATTAAAAAATTCAATTCAACATAACTCAGTGAAATTGGAAAGGTGTGACAATGATTACCTTGAGAGAACACAATCACTCACAGTCACTTAATTGTCCATTAATAAAATCCAATGATAAAAGTCCATTTGGTCCATGTACCCCATCATCCCATTCCCATGATGTGTGAGTTCCACTTTCAGGTCAACAAGGCCCTTTAAGCTAGCGAAGATCCCCTACAACACCAAGGTGTTAAAGAAGGTCATCAGGAAGGTCACAGATCATGTGCAAATATGCCACTGAGAGAGGAGCAAGATGAAAAGGTATTATTTCACCTAGTAGATAAAACCCAAGCAATTAGAAGGGATTCCATAAAACTTAGTTTAACTTTTTTAGATCAAATTTTTTTCTCTCTTTTTGAATCAATCACAACAATCATCGTTGAAATCAAGATATCGCAAAATCTTCGACCCATGTACATTATGTACAGTAGAGGGTCACCACCGTGGAGAGGTTACTAGCACATACGATGCATGGTGGCGTGGAATCCATCTTCGTAGAATATTTCCATGAACAGTCGTTATCCATCAGTTGCATATCATCATAACATAATTGTATCTTCGAACTTTTAAACATGTATTACATTACTGTGAAAACCATAATTGAAAATAGAGTTTAAAAGTGATTCATAAAATGGCAATTTCTAAATGATTAAAAATCACATCTTTTAGAACAGTAGGTACTGTTCATTGACAGTTTTAGCAACGTGTAGGGCAATGTCAGTATTATGTGGAGACTACAGGGTAGGCAGGAGTATAGCACTATCTGCTTCATCTTCAAATCTCGTGGCCAAATCATTCCAGTTGAACACTTTATAATCCACTCTAGTGAATGGAATTGGATGAGACCAGGGGCGTCACAGCGCTTTAAAAAGTGGGGGTGTTCTAGGGGTGGCACATGAGCGAAATTATCTGCATTGATTATCGGGAAAATTAACCATATATATGTATAACTAGAAATAATTAAAATGCTCTGACCACTCAATCAACTTTGGCAAGTTATGGCTAACAGCTGAAGGCCTGTTGCCAGCCTGGCAACAAAAAGTGGAAGAAACATTTACGTGCTACTTGCTTACTTGCTATCACTGGTGATGGTAGTTTGGAAGCAGGATTTGAGTCTTCAATTTTCTGTCAAAGAACTCCCCAACATCTAACTCAATCTTTATTTATATAGCAATCAACGTTTTTGTCGGACTAACAGCCGGTTTCTGTGTGGCTTTATTGGTGAGTTGATTTACCTTTTATAATTATGTGATTGCTCGGTTGTGGCGTTGATTATGCCTGTTGTGATTTTATCTTGAAATGGTCGGAATCAAACGAATTACAACAGTCTTAGCTTTCCAACGATATATGGCATGATTAGCTATGTAATTATAGCAGACGTGTATCTTACATGATTGCACATAAATTATGTTAGCTTGATGTTTCCCTCCTCTCACTACAACTCCACTTACTTCACTCCACTTTGACTTGAAAAATGAGTCGATGGTCTGCTGTCTCTTCCTTTTAGACATGGTCTGATCATCAAACTTAGAAGTAGATGTCTGCAAATTAGCAAACCTTCTGTCAGTTACCATTAACTTGACTCGATGCTAAGTTTGTTTGCCACCTGGCTTGGTTAATATTGACTTAAATGTCACAAAGCAAGACATAGATTTGTTAGTTACCGACAAAATTCCTCATTACTTACTGGTCAGATGACTGTTACAGCCTCTGCTCGCTGTCTGCTTCGTAATAAAGAAATGCAGATAGAGCTCTGAAAAAATGTTTTTTTTTATTCTTCGCGCGCCGGACCTGGTGGGTTTGGTCAAATGGCTGTAATTGGCTGGATGGCCAATGGGTTTTCATGTAGCCTATGGAGAACTGACGTACACTCCGTTTCAGTATGTTGGTGGACCGCGAGGACGGGTAAATGCAACGCCGGTCCTGGCCACATTTGCGGCCCCCGAGACTAAGATTTTCTCGTGCGCCCCTGGATGCGCCGTGTGCCCCGATCAGTCTGTCCGGCGCCCCCCTCTGTCTCGTCAACCCCCCCGCTCCCGGGGGCGACCGCTCCGCTAACTTGATGAGCGGTATCAAAAATTTGCGAGTTTTTTTTCATTTTCGGGCGCTCGTGCGCCCCCCACGGAGACGGCGCCCTGGGCGGACGCCCAAATTGCCTATAGCTAAGACCGACCCTGGGTAAATGGTTTAAATCTGAGTCTGAGAAACTTCACCTGTACCTCTATCACGCCTTGTTGATTTAGGTTTGGCTACCTCAAATGTATTTATGGAAGAAAATTGACCAGTATAGAGAACTATCACCCCTCTCAGTTTTTACCATAGTACAGATCTTACCGCTCTGCACCTCCCCTGGAACATCTTGGTAATTTACAGTCCACAGTTTATAATCGGGATTACTTTTCAATGGCTGTTTAGTGAAACACCACAGCTCCAGTCAAAGGTACAGCAGCTGTGAATGTTACCTTCATTACCTGGGTGCACTCAGCACTGTCTTAATCAGAGCTTTGTCATGCGTTGTCCATGACCATTTACCTTGAGAGAAAGTCAAGGGGTGAACAATATAACAGTCACCACATCTGTCAATTGGACAGTCAAACATAACAGGGTTAACAGTTTGGTTAAAGCACAGGAAATACAAGTCCTCATTGTCACCAGCACCTGGAAGACAAAAACATTTTTTTTTTAGATTAATACAAGATTTCCTTCATTAAAAGGATGAATTGGTTTTGTGAGCTGTTCATGTCACGGGTACTGATACTGGCAAGGAGAACCCAAAAGCACGACACTGAAGCAGACAAGTTCGAGGGAAGATCAGTTTACTAAGTCCAGAAACAGGCAGGGTCAAAACCAGGAGATCAAAAAACAGGCAAGCAAATCCGACGGGGGGCAGGCAGGAATCCAAAATCCACGACAGGCAAAAACAGGATCAGAACAGGAAGTCAAAAAACAGGGATTGCTGGAGAGCTTGGCGAAACAATACAAGACACTCTGGCAGGGATAAAATGAAAATGGACTAGTATATATACACTGAGGGGCTAATGAGAAAATGGGCTGCAGGTGTGGAGATGGGTGGGGAAAACTAGGTGAGGGGAATGAGCTGATCAAGGAAGATGGGACCTGAAATGACACAGAGAGTAGTTAAAGAGACAAGGGACCGAATAAAGAAAGTGTAGTGTTAATCCTCATGGATGAAGGAAGACGAAGACGGACAGCAACGGGATTGATCACTTTGGAGATCGGGAATGGGCCCACAAAATGGGGAGCCAACTTCTTAGAGTCCACTCTGAGGGGAAGATCCCGTGTCGACAACCAGACACGTCGTCCTGGGGAGTAACGGGGTGCAGGATTGTGACGTCTATTGGCGGATTGTTGGTAGCGATCGGAAGAGCGCAGCAATGTGGAGCGGGCCTGCATCCAAGTGCGCCGGCACCGTCTGATATACGCCTGAACTGAGGGAACACTGGCTTCCCGTTCCTGTTCTGGGAAGAGTGGTGGCTGGTACCCCCGGGAGCATTGGAATGGTGAAAGACCGGTGGCTGAACTGGGCAGCGTATTATGAGCGTACTCAATCCAAAGGAGCTGCTCAGACCAGGAGGAGGGATTGCGGGAGGCAAGGCAGCGCAGAGCCGTTTCCATCTCTTGATTCATCCGCTCCGCTTGACCTTTGGACTGTGGGTGGAAACCAGATGACAGACTGACGGTAGCCCCCAACAGCCTGCAAAACTCGGACCAAAAGTGAGAGGTGAATTGAGGTCCCCGGTCAGAGACCACATCAGATGGGAGACCATGCAGGCGAAAAACATGTTGCAATAAAATCTCAGCCATCTCCTTGGCTGTGGGTAATTTGGGTAATGGGATGAGTATGGCTGCTTTGGAAAAGCGATCAACAACAGTGAGTATGACTGTGTTACCGTTTGAAGGTGGTAGCCCGGTGACAAAGTCCAAAGAAATGTGAGACCAGGGACGGCGAGGGATGGGCAGGGGATGAAGGAGACCAGATGGGGCTTGATTAGAGCTCTTATGTTGAGAGCAGATGCGGCAAGCAAGAACGAACTCCCGGGTGTCCCTTTCCATGGAAGGCCACCAGAAACGCTGCTGAAGCAGGGCTAAAGTGCGTCTCACCCCAGGGTGGCAAGCCAGACGAGAAGAGTGCCCCCACTGGAGGACCTCAGAACAGAGACTGTCTGGGACAAACAATCGATTGTCTGGACAAGCACTAGGAGCAGGGTGTTCAGTGTGGGAGCGTTTTACCTTATCCTCCACCTCCCAGGTTACTGCCCCAATGATGCATGCAGGTGAGAGAATACCCTCAGGCTGGGATGGGGAATCCTCTGACTGGAACTGGCGGGACAGCGCATCGGGATTGACATTTCTTGAGCCTGGTCTATATGAGAGAGAGAAAGTGAAACGGTTGAAGAAAAGGGCCCACCTAGCTAGACGAGAGTTCAGCCTCTTGGCTGACCGGATGTATTCAAGGTTTTTGTGGTCTGTCCAGACCACAAATGGTTGCTCTGCCCCCTCCAGCCAGTGCCTCCATTCCTCCAGAGCGAGCTTGACTGCCAACAGCTCCCGGTTTCCGATGTCATAATTCTTCTCGTCTGGGGTCAGTTTCCGAGAGAGGAAAGAACATGGGTGGACCTTTTGGTCCTCGGCTGACCACTGAGAAAGCACTGCTCCAACACCGGTGTCTGAGGCATCAACCTCCACGATAAACTGGCGAACAGGATCTGGGAAGACGAGAATAGGAGCAGAGGTGAAACGTGACTTTAACTCACCAAAGGCTGCTTCAGCCATGGAGGTCCACTGGAAGGGCTTCTTGAGGGAGGTGAGAGCAGTGAGTGAAGCTGCCACTGAACTGTAGTTTCTGATGAACCTACGGTAGAAGTTGGAAAATCCCAGGAAACGTTGAAGCTCCTTACGTGTGGACGGAGTTGGCCAGTCAGTAACTGCCTTGGTCTTTGCTGGGTCCATCCGGATGTTGCCAGCGTTGATGATGAAACCCAGGAAGGATACTTCTGAGACGTGAAACTCACATATTTTCTGCTTTAACAAAGAGCTGGTTCTCCAAGAGCCTCTGGAGGACTTGCCGTACATGCACCACATGCTCCTGCTTGGACTTAGAAAAGATGAGAATGTCGTCCAGGTAGACAAAGACGGACACATTGAGCAGATCCTGCAGAACATTATTGACCAAACTCTGGAAGACTGCAGGAGCATTAGTGAGTCCAAATGGCATGACTAAATATTCGTAATGACCACTAGGAGTATTGAACGCTGTCTTCCACTCATCACCCTCCTTGATTCTCACCAAATGGTAAGCATTACGAAGGTCGAGTTTGGAGAAAATGGTAGCCCCCTGTAGCAGCTCAAAAGCAGAGGACATTAATGGAAGAGGGTACCTGTTCTTGATGGTAATGTTGTTAAGTCCTCTGTAGTCAATGCAAGGGCGCAGGGTCTTGTCCTTCTTAGCCACAAAAAAAAACCCTGCTCCAGCGTCGAGACGATGATGGTCGTATTATACCTGCTGCCAAGGAGTCATTGATGTATTTCTCCATTGTCTTGGTCTCAGGAGCTGATAAAGAGAAGAGTCGTCCTCTAGGGGGGGATGTACCTGGGAGGAGGTCAATGGCACAATCATAAGGGCGATGCGGCGGCAAAGAGGTAGCCCGGGCTTTATTAAACACCTCTTTCAGATCCAGGTACTCCTTGGGAACTTCTGACAGGTCTGGAAACTCAGAGGGAACAGTCAAACCAGAGGCAGATGATAGGGCAGACTTCAAACAGGCAGCATGACAACGAGTATTCCACTGCAGTATGGTTCCTGTAGACCAGTCAGTGTGTGGGTTGTGTCTCTTAAGCCAAGGAAAACCCAAAATGAGCGGTTGTTGTGGTGCACTGATCAGGTGAAAAGAAAGTGTCTCGGTGTGATTACCTGAGATCAGCGCCGGTCCTGGCCACATTTGCGCCCTGGGCGAACCCCCCCCCCCGGGACGAAGTTTTTCTCGTGCGCCCTCACCGCCGCACCTGCGCCCCTGGATGCGCCGTGCGCCCCGATCAGTCTGTCCAGCGCCCCCTCTACCTCGTCCGCTCCGCTGACTTGATGAGCGGTATCGAAAATTCGCAAGGTTTTTTTCATTTTCGGAGACGGCGCCCTGGGCGGCCGCCCACATTGCCCATAGCTAGGACCGGCCCTGCCTGAGATGGTCATTTGAAGAGGAGTAGATCGCTGTGTAACCCGGAAGAGGAGACGACCATCCAAGGCTGAGTCATCGATAGGTTCTTCCAGAACCACCTGACCAAGACCCAAAAGTTCTCATCTGCACCGAGCAAATGGCGGATTGCTTCTCCCACTCAGCAGTTCCCCAATCTCTGGCTCTGCCAGCAAGCAGAGATATGATGTACGCCACCCGAGACCTTTCGGTATGAAAAGCGGGCGGCTGGATTCAAAGGCGAGGGAACACTGAACAAGGAAACGCCGGCAGGAACCTGGAGTACCGGAATAACGTTCTGGGGGAGGCAAACGAGCATCCGACACCACAGGAGTTTTGGCAGGAGGGCTGATGGACGGTGTGGAGTCCGGATCATGAGCTGACAGGGAGAGCCTTTGAAGGAGTTCCTGAATGCTGCCCAAGCTCCTCTCATGGCGAGCCGCCATTTCCTGCAAATCGCTTGAAATGGAGGTAAGTTGTTCCTCATGGGGCTGGAGGGCGCTGGCCTGGGTTCTCAACTCATTGTGAATCGAGTCAGAGTCGGCTGGGTTCATGTTGGCCAGAGTGTTCTGTCACGGGTACTGATACTGGCAAGGAGAACCCAAAAGCACGACACTGAAGCAGACAAGCTCGAGGGAAGATCAGTTTACTAAGTCCAGAAACAGGCAGGGTCAAAACCAGGAGATCAAAAAACAGGCAAGCAAATCCGACGAGGGGCACGCAGGAATCCAAAATCCACGACAGGCAAAAACAGGATCAGAACAGGAAGTCAAAAACCAGGGATTGCTGGAGAGCTTGGCGAAACAATACAAGACACTCTGGCAGGGATGAAATGAAAATGGACTAGTATATATACACTGAGGGGCTAATGAGAAAATGGGCTGCAGGTGTGGAGATGGGTGGGGAAAACCAGGTGAGGGGAATGAGCTGATCAAGGAAGATGGGACCTGAAATGACAGGAGAGTAGTTAAAGAGACAAGGGACTGAATAAAGAAAGACAGGGTGTGACTATGTTACAGTTCAGACACCTGTAATGATAAAATTCAAAACAACAGTTAATCTTTTTACATATTCAGCCATAAATTTCTCCGTCCAAAGCAGTTGGCTTGATCAACATCAGCAGGTTCCTTTCCCTACTTTTTGGATAAATACTGATCTATTATCAGAGCTCATTTCTGATGGTATGCCAAATTGTGGAATTATTTCTCTTGTTAAGAATTTTATGACTGTTTCAGACCCTTGATCTTTTGAGGGTGTAGCTTCAACCTATCGACTGAACCTGTCAATAATTACCAACATATACCTTTTTCCTTGAACTGATTTTATCATATCTACATAATCCATTACTAAATATTTAAATGGACCTTCTGGCACTGGAATGTGACCTGCTGGTGTCTTTATTCCTTTTTTTACATTACTCTGAGCAGAAATTTTACACTGTTCCAGCACTTCATCAACCATTGATTGCAAATATGGTTACCAATATCCTTGCTGTCTTATTATCCTAATTACTTACCCCCTCGCACAGTGATCAACACTGTGCTCCTCAGAAATCAACATAGTCAACAACGCTACTGGTGCAACCAACAAACCCTCATGAGATGGCCACAGCCCTCTTTCATTCTTCGTTGCCCCCCTTTGTTGCAAGACGCTGTGTTCACTCAGTCCTGCATTTTGTTGCATTAGAATAATGTCTTCTGGAGTTACAATTGGTTCTAACGATACAAACTGTGTCATAATGGGAATTTCACTTTTTGCTGCTAGCTTTGCTGCCTCATCTGCTGCATTGTTACCTCTTATGATGTCTACATTACCCTTTTTGTGTGCTTGGCATTTTATTATTGCGAGTTTTGTTGGCAACATCATAGCTGAGATTAGTTCCACGATCTGCTTCTAGAGGGAGGGAAGAAAATGTTCAGGAGCCTCTGATGTCTTATGCTGTATTATTTATTGACGCTTGATCAAGGAGAATTAGAGACACTCTCAAAGTTCATCAGAAGTGCCTGAGTCGATCTCACATTCTGACGAACTCGTGATGGTGGATATACTTTAAACCCAAAGATCACACCCCAAATACTATACGCCCCGGAATTAGTCAAAGAGAATGTCTTTACCATGGAGGTGTTACTGTCAACATATTCCAGTCTGAGGACACAGATGTCTGTTTACGCAGACTGGAGTAGCAACAACAAGTTATCTATTATGACTAGGAAGGCAGCAACAGGTCTCTTTGACCCTGGCCTCCACAGTGTTGAAATAGCCTGGCACATGGTCAAAGACAAACAATTAATACTGCCGAGGAGCACAAGGCTCACACATGACTTAAGGATAGAAAATATAATGCATACTGTAAACACTGCACTTGGGTCATCACAAATTTGCTTCAATCAAGTAGCTCAGCGATCTTATGACGTGTATATATTGTATGTATTGTGGATGCTTTCTCATATGCATAATAAATGGCGGCTAATCCTTGATAGCACGGTGGCCAACCTTGGGCCACGTTATCTAGTTTGGAGCTGTAATCAGCAGTGGGCTGTTTTCTGTTTTCTTTGCTTCTGGAATGTATATTTCCCATTTTCCCAACTCCTTAAGCACCGGATTTGTGATTTTCGCTAGCCAGTAGGCAGTTGCTGCCTCTGCTTGAACATTCATTTGGAAATTTACACCCGAATTATTAATGTAAACTCCTTGTGGAGAGCACCAAATCTTTATTTTTAGTTGACACAAAGCATCTCTCCCTAGCAAATTTACAGGTGTGTGTTCAGATACTAGGATTGGCAGAATGGTTTTGTCATTACCAATTGATAGTTGAACTGCCTTCTATTTGCACCTCTAACATTGGCTCGACATTAGCTGCTGCTGTCATTACGACTAATTGGCCCTCCCCAATAGGATTCTCTAGGCATCCCTAGTACCCATGTTTAG
Source organism: Collichthys lucidus (assembly GCA_004119915.2). NCBI lineage: Eukaryota > Metazoa > Chordata > Actinopteri > Sciaenidae > Collichthys > Collichthys lucidus. Next base: position 1,866,682 of record CM014083.1, read on the forward strand.
GCCCACCCCGGGATTGGTCGGACTGGCGTTCCTGCTTTGAGTGGGCTGACCCTCAGACCCCCGTCCTTCTTCCTGTTGAGCCGACCATGGATTTGTAGGACAGTCTTGATGGTTATGTCCAGGTTGGTTACATCCCTAACACCGTTTATGTTGCCCAACCCGATTTCCCTTCTGGGCCGTTGCTTTCTTCCCTCTTCCTCTTGGTTGCTGTATGTAAACAAAAACAACAGGAGGAGCTTGTGGGGGTGGGGCAAAAGATTGGTGGTGGATCTAAGGAGCAGAAGGCACAGCGACTGCAGGAGCAACAACTGCCCCACTCTGTGCTTCTTCAACATCATTTAATCTCTCTTGTTCACACAACTTTTGCTCCTATTTTCCTGTGTCTGTCTATTGCATGTATCACATGGTCACAAAATGTTCTGTGAGTTTTTGATGCCAACCCCACCACATATTCAAGTCTACTTTTCACCGGGCCGGGCATGGCCTCTATAATGGAGTTCCTGAAGATTGTAGTTAACATTGGACTGCTCTCTGGATCTTCCTCTGTCTCTTTTTTCCATCGTTTCAACTGATGTCTAATGTAAGCAGCTGGGTTCTCAGTATCTGTCAGTGGTTCACTTTTAGTGCTTTAAGGTCAACCTGAATGGAATACTCCCTTCGCAATGATGACCAGAGGGCAGTTATATATGGGTCAAACTCTGTTCCATCCGCGTTAGGGTTAATTACCAATGCATTTCCATTTAAACGCAAAATATTTTCCATAGCAGGTATTCCCATTGTGCGTGCCCACACTGCTTTAATGTCCCCGATTGCGAGCATTTTGCCAATAGTCTCTTCTTCAAAAACTTTAATCCACTTACCGGTTCCCTTGTGCATTCAGGAAGTCTAGAGGTCAGCCCCACAAAGTCAAGAGTTTGCCATGGAATATATTGGCTCTGCTTCTGCTTAATCAGAATTGGATATTGGCCTTCCAGTACTTCCTGTCTCTCCCTTGACGGGCCTGCCTGTTCCTCAAACACTAGTTTTTTGGCTAACTCATGCACATCTGCCTCACCTGATCCTCCACCCAAACAGGAATTATAATTACTGTCTATCTCTTCCTCTAATTCCTGAATCCTAGTTCGCTCCATTTCTCGCCCTGGTTCTACCCGACCTGAATCCAGCCAGTAGCACTCTCCTCCTTCTTTGCATGGCTGATTTCTCTCGGCATAACAATCGAGCATTTTTCTTGAGGGTGCTGCAGGATTTGGGAATGGGCATACGACCGGCCTCTAGGGCCTCATTTATTTCAACTGCTCCAGAAATCATGGGATAAATCCCAGTTTCTTTAGTCACAGGCCTTGATTTATCTGCGCTCCTGTATTGGTTTCCTTCATCCTTAAACAGTTTACCTATCCCTAATTCTTTTTCTCGTTTCTGTTTGTCGTTTCTTACTTTTGTCTTTTGGTTTGTAGTCTTTAATCCGAACCTCCATAGTTTTACACACATTCGAACGTGCCACCTTCTGGCCAGCAGGAGTCCAAACCTTTAGTGCGTTTTTTTAATTTCTTGAAGATTTCTTCTATCTCTTTTCTGTATGCTGGGTGTTTAATGCCCAGGATCGTCACTGGACTGAGACTCATTTTGCAATTAAAATTACACTGGCTGATCAGACAATTGATCGTAGGTTAAAGCCTATTTGAGGTTGAGATTCCAATTAGAAATAATATGCGCAACCTAGAAGTAAACCTCTATTTTTATTCTTTATTATGACTACTAGTACTGGTTGTAATGTGTTTATTAAATGTTTTCTTAACAGAAAACCTGTTAGAAAATAGATGCAGCTTCACTGTAACTTTTAGACTTTGGCAGCAAAATCCAGTGAATTTGTTATTTAAGAACACAGCACCTTTAGGCAACAAAGTTTAACCACACAATAACAGTTGCACAGCTTACAAATCGCAACTTAATCAAAAATCCACTTTACCAAAAATCATTTAAACACAAACGAAAACATTCAACATTAACTTAACTTTAGCTATATGCTTAAGGGGAGAGAAAGGAAAACGAGATCACTGCAGCCTACACAGGACGGACGGGGCTGTCTTAAACAGACGGAAGGAGGAGGAATGACATCACACAGCGCTGCTCTCTGCAGCCCGATAAACAATTTCAGTATCACAACAATGTTTACAAACCACAGATTAACACAAAACAAAGACAAAGCAAAACACACAAAACCTAACCTTAACTTCTGTAGTTCAGTGTCTGTAGGATCCCCTCTTAGGATCCCCCGAACACAGATTGATACAACACAAAGTCTAATCTTAGACTTAACTTCTGTAGTTCAGTTTCTGTAGGATTCCCTCTCAGGATCCCCCAAACACAGGTCGACACAACACAAAATCTAATCTTAGACTTAACTTCTGTAATTCAGTTTCTGTAGGATCCCCTCTTAGGATCCCCCGAACACAGGTCAACACAACACAAAGTCTAACCTTAGACTTAACTTCTGTAGTTCAGTGTCTGTAGGATCCCCTCTTAGGATCCCCCGAACACAGGTCGACACAACACAAAATCTAATCTTAGACTTAACTTTTTGCATGAGTGGGCTCGGATCAGCAGCTGTACATCCAACATCTAACTTTGGAATTTCTTTTTTGGAGAGAATGTTCGATACTACTTACTGCACGTAGGTCTGGGTGAGACTGCAATAAAGTGGCAAGAAATGTCTTACCTTTTTATGACGGCCATTTTACAGTGTCTCCCAGTCCAAGATGCAGCCAGCAGATCAGTTCTTCTCTTCCAATCCCATCCTCGTCACCAGTTATGTTGTGGAGAACCTTCCAGAACGCAATGAAATAACAACACGGAGACAGCTGCTTGCGAATCCGAACAAACCTTTACTTTTACTTTTAACAACCTTTTATACCCATTTTTACGTCATTCTTACGTCAGTGTTACATAGTAAAATCACCAGATCTGGACCCAACCGTCCTGTACTTTCTTATAGTCATATGTCTGTGTTCTGAGCGTCACATGAACGTAATATTGTCTATGTGTTTCCCATGAGCCAGCATTGTGTGTGTGTGTGTGTGTGTGCTCGACTCCTTAATCTTGGTCAAGGCCAATCTGAAAACAGACTGGCTGAATGTTATCTGGTGGCAGAGAAACATTCAATACTGTCCTAGCTGTGTAATCTGTGTGTTTGTGCATTTTGTATATGTGTGCCTATGTGTGCCTTTATATGTTTGTGCATTATAGGTATGTATGTGTGTGCCTTTATCATGTTCTATTCAAAAGTCCATATGTGTCATGCAGAACACCACACTGTACACGTGACATCCATTGCACGTCTGTCCGTCCTGGGAGAGGGATCCCTCCTCTGTGGCTCTTCCTGAGGTTTCTTCCACCTTTTTTCCCTGTTAAAGGTTTTTTGTGGGCAAGTTTTTCCTCACTCGAACCGAGGGTCTAAGGACAAAGGGTGTCACTCCCTGTACAGATTGTAAAACCCTCCGAGGCAAATGTACTTTGTGACTTTGGGCTATACAAATAAAATTGATTTGATTATTGCTACCATATCTCCATTACAGTTTATAGTTAGTTTATGATTTGCTGCTGCTGTGCATCTGTGTCTCTCTATCTCACAGGTTCCACTGATACTGTAATCATTTTATCATTCATTGTAATTCATTGTCATTTTATCATTCATTGTAATTCATTGTCATTTTATCATTCATTGTAATTCATTGTCATTTTGTCAGTCATTGTAATACATTGCCATTTTGTCAGTCATTGTAATTGTATAATATGTCTCTGTTGATTTGTCCTGTACACGTGACATCTATTGCACGTCTGTCCGCCCTCCTCTGTGGCTCTTCCTGAGGTTTCTTCCACATTTTTCCCTGTTAAAGGTTTTTTGTGGGCAAGTTTTTCCTCACTGGAACCGTGGGTCCAAGGACAGAGGGTGTCACTCACTGTACAGATTCTAAAGCCCTCTGAGGCAAAATGTGTTTTGTGAATTTGGGCTATACAAATAAAATTTGATTTGATTTGACTAATTTGGATTAAAATTAAATTGTATAAAGCATGACATGAATATAGAAGATATTTCAACCTAGATATTCTTATATGTCACAACCTAACTTATCCTTTAACCTATATTGTGTGTGTGTGTATGTGTGTTGATGTTGTTATTGTTGTTGTTGTTTTCTTTTCCTGACAGTGGCAAAGTGTGGGATGACACATGGGAACCTGCGCAAGCTTATCTGTAAAACAGCCCACCACAGGTTGCAGAGTTGGCACCACAAGTTTCCAGTTCAAAGTTCAACATGTTGAAATTCAGAATAGAAATAAAGTTAAAGTTCATCATAAAAGTTCAGAAAAAAATATTGAATACACATTTCAGTCAGTGTCAGTCTCTGTTTCACTCTATAACTGGCTTAAGTACATAAAACATCTATGAATCCAATAGATCAATAATATATCACGTAATGTGTTCACAGCTCTCAATATCTCACATTTGTGGTCTACTTCTCATTACACACATACACACAGACACGGAAAAAAAAATAGCATCAAAATAGGACAACTAAATATTTGGCTGTGTAAGTACACAGTATAAGTAGGGTAGTAAAATATCAGTTTAGGAATTCTATTGATCAAATGTTGATCTTAGAGGAACATAGAGATAACATCATCTGAATAGTTTAACATCTTGTGTGCTGATAAAGACTTGAATGGATCATTTATTTAACTCGATCAATAGTTCCATATCTACAATAATTTGATAGGTTAAACAAGGTTGGTTTAGGCCTGGCAATACAGCATGCTTCCTGATACGTATACTCCAATTTCAGACCCCTGCCTTAAAGCATTGATGAGTTAATCCCAAAAAGGTGTTAAAGCCTTAACTAGTAGGCCTCGTTGAGTACAGAACGGCTGATCTCTGACCCTTCCCAAGGGGCACAGGTCCGAAACTCGGCACAGTGATTGTGGCCCACGTCCCGATACGCATACTCAAATTTCAGCCCTCTGCCTAAAGCTTTGATGAGTTATCAGGAGATAGTGACCGGAAAAAGAAGAGGGTCACATTTGGGCGAATGACCCCAGGGGCCCCAGATTCGGAACAGAGGATCCCCCGGGGGCCCTAAACAATGAACTGGTGGAAAAAAAAAACCCCACAAGTCCAGTACCATTTTTTTGCCCCATCTGGAATCCTGAGCATCGGGGTCCTGTCAGAATCATGCAGTCTTATACCCTCTGACCTGCGTGGAGGTTTTGGAGGACATGTGTTTCTACAAGTCGCACGGGTCTGAAATTTTAGTATGTTGTTCAGGGGCCCGAGACGAGTGGACAGACATCAGTCCGGTCCCCATCGGCCTAGTGCTTGCTAATTGGTGGGGCCAAGAAAGGATGCCGTTACATGAATCTGCGCCCTAGCCGCCGCCACAAAAATGCACCAAACTGCATGAAACTCACTGTGCTATTCTAAATGGAGGTCTGGGTCAGGCTCCCAAAGTCCCAACTCTGTAGGCCTTCTAGAAAGCTAACTAGCTCTACAGTGATGGGATTCTGACGGGACCAAAAAATCCCAGCAGAAGGCTCTATGGCATACGACATAGTAGAATTTCAAAGCGTTGTTGAGTTAATCGAAAAGGTGTCCAGAACGGCTGAACTCTGACCTTTTCAAAGGGGGTACAGGGTGAAAATGGAGGCCCTGATCAGACTCTGGGTCCTGATGCACATACTCAGATTTCAGCCTCCTGCCTCAAAGCGCTGATGAGTTATTCACAAATCAAACAGGTGTTTTTAAGCCTGAACTACTGGGCCTCGATAAGTACAGAACTGACCTCTGACCCTCCCAAAGGGCGCATGGGTCTGAAACTCGACACCATGGTCAACCATGCTGTCCCAATGCACGGGTGCGGATTTCACGCCCCTACCTCAAAGCGTTGATGAGTTATCAGGGGATATGGCCTTGACCTTGGGGTCAGCTTGAGGTGGCTCAGATATGTTCTGTGACTGTCAATTTACCAGTGTGATGGCATGCTTTTTAATAAAACACACTCTAGCAAATATGTCAATTCGACTTTGATGATTTCTTCGACAAAACACTGAACAAAACTCACATGGTGAGTGTGCTGCATGGTGCTTTTGTGATCCCTTGAGCAGCCCATGAGCTTTCCATGAATAAAATTGTTACTGTATATGAATATATACACAGTACAGCTCCAGCGCAAACTACACACAGGAAATTTCATTTTTCCTTCTCAAAAGTTCTGATGATAACAAGCTCTGTCTAAAAACAGACATTATAAAAAGCACATTAAACAGAGAAGTGATTAACTTTTTATTTTATCATTCATAATATCAATGGTGACACACACACACACACGCACACACACTCTCTCAATCTTCATCAGAAGTGCTGAAGTCACTCTCAGCAGCATCCTCTGAATTTTCCTCCTCCTTGTTGTCTGTTTCCAGGAGTGGTTGGTGGCTGAGGATTCTCTGGTAATAGTCCTTGTCTTTTAGCATTTCCGCTTTCAGTTCAGTTTGTTTTTTTAGCAGGCAATGGGCAATGGAGTCCCTTCTTTGCATCCTCCGACATGCCAAAAAGAGAGGGTGTAAAAAGAATAAAACCAATACATATCAGTAATGTAAAAAAAAAAAACAGGAAAAGAGAAGGCAGTGTTAGCCAGTAAGCTAGTTATAGCTTAAAGATCCAGTGAAACTTTACTGCTTATAGTCTGAGAAGATCGGTACCAAATCCAGAGTTCGTGCTTTAAGCGCTGTCCTGTCCTGGGATGGCTCTGCAAAGGATCATCTCCTCCTCTTTAAGGCGCCTCACAGCCATCACCTTCTCAACGACCTCTCTTTTTGTCTTAGGGTCTGCAGCAGCTACAGTTTATCAACATCAGAAGGGAAAACATAGATTATGATTCAAGATCAGAACTTCCAACTACTGCTCAGATACTGGGTATTTGGTTAAACAGGATACATTTGAAATGTTTTAAAATGAAGAGCTTACGTTCACTTGTGTTCTGCCAGGGCCATACGTCGGTCTGGATGAGGGCACCACTGGACATAATTTGCTTTGACGGTTCAGCCAGCTTGTTGTAATCGTTGACAGCAGCCACCATCGTTTTTTCTCATCCAAGATGACCTTGCGTATTCTATGTCGCCTCTTGTTGCTATCTGTAAATAATCATAAAAAAGGGCACACTTATCATTTAATGTATGTTTAGACTAAAATCAACACTTTGACTAATTCCGGGGCGTATAGTATTTGGGGTGTAATCTTTGGGTTTAAAGTATACGCACCATCACAAGTTCGTCAGAATGCGAGACCGACTGAGGCACTTGAGGTGTACTTTGAGAGTGTCTTAAATCAGAGGCTCCTGAACACTTTCTTCCCTCCTGACCTCACCATTGACCTTTGACTTCAGCAATTTCTCCAACCAACAACCATATACATTTACAAACTGTAAAGGTATCAAACTGTCTATTTCAAGGAAACTGACGTACCAGTTTGTCTGTCTGTTGTTTTTGCACTCTGATGACGACAAGCTCCTCTATTCGTGCATGCAGTGCTCCAAGGCTGCCATCGGTTTCATCCATTTCTATGTGAGAGTAACATTAAGAGTACAGTATGAGTATAGTGCATAAAACCTATCACTCACTTACATTCAGCAATCAGTCTTTTAAGCAGAATTTCAAGGGATATAGTAAGTTATATTAAACAGTAAATATTAAACAGTAATCAAATGTTAATGGAGCCAATTTCACAGAAAAAAACTAATATATTCAGTAATAAAAATTAGGTTTGAGAAGCTGGACATGCTGTAGAAATGTGCTAATGGGGGTACCAAAGTCAACTTTTACCCTCTACAATAAATTAGACAAGAGTGTTCCCTCTTGAAGTAGTGTTTAATTACATCACTTTTAAAAATAATAATAATGTTACCTCCATATCCTGAAGGAGTTCATTGGCACCCAGAAGCGCTTCCTCTAATTCAAGATCCTCTGAATCACTCATTTTTCAAACTAAAGAGGAAAGAGATAGAACTCAGTGACACAAAGAAATACATAAAACACATGAATAAAGCAATCCAAATGATTTTCAGTGTTTGCGCTCCGTTCAACAATGTTAGCAATTAACATTAGCATTATGGGTTTGTACAGAGCTAGCAGAAGTAGAAAACATTACACACCATGCGATGCTATTTGCGCCAGGACATACAATATTAGCAACGTGCAACTCCTTTAATGTTTGTAATAGATTAAATCCATCATCGTTGGATTAAAGAGCTAATGCTACAGTAGCCACGTGCAGTCGTAAGCTTACTCTACCAAGCACACTGATGGTAGCCATTTTTAAATGCCTTAAACTGTTACTTTGCGAGACTAGTGAATCAAAGTAATCTCTTTCTAAAACACACACTTTCACTTTCTCAAAGTAGTTTTTTTTTTACAAACCTGCGTTAGAATCAATTTCTTCTTCACCGTCTTCATCTTCTTCTTCTGCTCATGCTCGTGCTGCGTTGTATACAGACCTGGGAAGATACCTTTTGTGTATCAGAGGTGAGAAGGGGCGTGACAAATTGTCGGTGGTCGAGTCTTATGGGTAGTGTAGGCCTTTCCGCTATCCAAAACATAAGAATAAAAGTTTATTTCTCAGGCCAGAAGGAGAAAAAAAACATACTGAGGGCCACAACATGAAGCAATTTTATTGTTGAATTATCAGTGACACTTTGGCATGTTTGTGCTGAGAAACGTTGATGATATTATTAAAAGAAATCTTTAACATAGTTAGAAAAACAGTTCCGGGCAGAGGGTCCTCGGTTGTCCAATCAGATTGTAGCTTGCATCGTCATGTATCGCTGTGGTCGGGTTATTATTGGAGTGAATGGACGGCTGGAGCTCTGCTCTGAGCGTCTCTTACCAGCGAAAACGGATTATACTGGAGTCAATGGACAACCCAGAGTTGTTTCATACAGACGCGGAAGGGTACCTTTTACGTCGGTATTTTACACGTTGGGAATGAGCACGGGTTGCCCTGCAGGGGTCGAGCAGGGAGGGTTAACTCTGAGGGTGCTGAAGGGACGGTGCAGAGTCTGGGTGAGGGTTGGGGGACATCAGTGGTAGGGAGTGATCTACACTGACAGTCCCTGCCTGTGTCTGCAGGCAAGGCCGAAACACCCCAGCTGACACAATGACAACTGGAAATTGTAGGAGAGACATCACACTAATGAAAGAGAGAGAGAGAGAGAAAGGGAGGGAGAGGGAGAGGGAGAGAGAGAGCGAGGGAGCTAACAGTCTTCCACTCCAAGCAACCTATCCTGCCGATCTTTCTATACACACCATGTTTTCTGCACAGGTTATGTTCTTCATCATTCCATTGCCATCACTTCCTGTTTCTCATTTTGGAAGTAACATAAACAGGTTTATGTACAAGCCTACAGGTAATACTACAACCATACAGTACACACACACATACTCACTGCGCAGGAGTGTATGAGCTGGAGCTTGTCTCTGTATATAATGTAATGTTTTATGAAACTTCTATCCATTAAAGTAACCCAGGCTGCCATCAGTCTTTGCACTTTATCAACAAGCAGTCTCCGATTTTTAAAGTGACACTCAATTAATTTCTAGCAGGACCATACAGGTTCCACGCTTATTACTCACAAAATGTCCTATGTGTACAATTTATGAGGGACTTACATTAAAGTGGAAGGTATTGTATATCTTTCACGCTACACAACACACAGATGCAAATATTTCCCCGAGCTCAGGATCTGTACATCGCCTGTCAACATAAATATGCAAATCAGCTAATGAGAATGTTGTAAAGTAACATGGTAAGGTGTGGAGCACACCAAATGCAAATGAACAGGGGAGGAAGACAGAGTTTAGGTGTCATCAATAACCCCTTATACCCCCCCCCCCCCCCCCCTCCCTACAGATGCAATCATACAGATGGAAATATTCTTTCTTCTTTTTTGCATTCACCTGTGGTCAACAGATTTGCCTCTTGTCACACCAAAACATACAGCAATTGTACATCAACAAACAATGATGTATGTATTATACGGTTTTCATGTCTCCATAACAGGTAGCAGAGCGCTGTTTGCTTCCCCTTTTTTACGTGTTTCCTGCAGGTACATTGTAGCTAGTGTCATACGCTAGCATCAGTGTTTACTTACCCAGTTTACTTACACTGAACAGTGAGGAACAATTTCTCTTGTTAAACTATATACAGGACATTAATTGTCATACATCACCATCACTCTCAACCATAATTACGTTGTGCAAATCAGTTCTGTGTTCCTGTTCATATGTAACAGAAAAGAAACAAAAATAAAATACACATACATTCACAAATCTCTGTTTACTACAATGTGTGAGACTTGATATTATTAGTTTAATTCATTTTATTCATTATTTTTTTTCACACAGTGTCGACACACAGTAAGCAAGTGTTGGTTCAGAACCTGAAACACTGGCACGTACTGAGTATTCAAAAAATAATGATGTAAAACAACAACATCATTGTGACAGTTCTTGGAAAGCCTACTTACTAGTTTATAACAACAACCCTCATATCATATCACCTGGAGAGGTGGATATGGAGGTGATATTTACTTTTTCATTTGTGATGAAAGTATGTAATAAGTCATGGAGGCATATACAGTACATTGTCATGGAATAAGTAAGCTAGCTGAGCCCTGTTTTCTGTCTTTCAGCTCTGGCCAGCAATGAAAAGATTTCCTCTTTTTGTTCACTCATTCTCTCTTTCTTTCTTTCTCTTCTTAACTTTCTCTGTCGATTCATATGATCCAATTTCACTAAAATCAGTCAAACAGTTGGTGTGTGACTTAGTGTCATATTTTCTTTGTGCTGATGATCATCAATCAGTAATCAGTAATAAACTGAGACAGTTTCAGGATGAGGTAAAAACTCCTTGTAGTTCATTCATGAAGGTTCAGTTAGAATATTACTTTTGCTGAGGCTCAAAAAATGATTCAGTGATTCCTGCATCCCGATAATGTTTTTCCAGTCAGTTGTGGGACTTTTCTGGAGCAGCACAGCAGCAGATGGCCTTTGTTTCTGTGGAAATTGGAGGGCTTAGCTCAATCCAGCTTTCTTCTGAGTGGAGGTTTTGTTTGCTTTGGCCTGTAGTCTCCTGTTTACCAGACTGCTGTTCTCTGTTTCTGATTGATTTTTATTTATTTATTGCCCGTTTGTTATGTATCCTATATTCAATGTAGATCTGATTACGGGATGAAGGAACTGTTAAATGAACATACATATTGCCACATAGGTCTGCAGGGTGTCTGTGCACCGTCAAACATTTAGGACTGTGTGGATTGTATGTGTACTGTGTATGAGCCGACCAGTTTAATACAGTTATGTATTTGACCATGACCATTGAAAATGAAATGATATTGAATTTATTTATAATGGATGTTGAAAGAAATCTGACCTTCAAGCTCTTTGATATTGAAGAGAACTCAGGACTTAAAAATATGTATGAATGAAGTCTATTTGTGACTGAAAGCTTTGACCAAAGTACAATTTTGAATCAGTAAATTAGATTTTATCTGTACAGCTCTTACACACATTTTGTTCACACAAACACAATGTAACACAAAATGCTTCACACAATGAACCAGTTATGAGTTACTGCTGACATCACAATTAAGTGCACGCATGCATTGCAATGAGCACACCAAATGGAAGGCTACGTTCAGGCTGCAGGCACAAGCAGGCCGACCCACCCTGATTTTTTAATATGTGAATCAGATGACTCAGCACGAATCACAGCTGATCTTAGAATGTCATTTATTACTGATGTGAAGATGGGCAGGATACCGATCTTCCTACATCCAGTGGCTAGCCCTTCCATGCTGAGAGGACTTAATGATCCAAACATGTGTTCGCTCTCATTGATTGAACAGCTGATCTCCCCCACATGACCAGTAGAACGACAAATACACACACAAGGGTGACGTCCTTTCAACAGAACATATCCCACAAACAGACAAACTCGACAAATAAGTTGAGTCACTTTGTCTCTACAGCAGTCTACAGCAAACACCACCATCTACATGCAGGCTGAGTGCTCTGAATAAAGAGTAACATGATAAGACAATCAAAATGGTAAATAAATCAAGGCTAAATTATGTATTCTGTTTCCCTCTGTGTGGCCCACAGCTGCCACTGTCCTCAGCTGTCTTCACTAAGTGGCTCAGGGCTGTTCAAGAGCTCTCAGTGTTCCAGCACGTTCAGAAAATATCACTGCAAACCACCAATGCAATGCCTACTTACTCCTTCTGCGAGCAGAGCTGCACTTTCAGCCAGCTGCAGCAGGGACAGCACACAAAGACAACGTGGAGGTTTATGGCAGACTGACTTCTGCAGCATCCTGATTGTAATTTTTCAAAATAAAACTTTGGCTGGTTTTCCAGGATGTTGTTGTTCTTTTTTTTATTTTATTTTTACTTGCATTTATGTTCTTGACAAAGTCTGATATCTGTGTCTTAACTTTTCATTTAATAATGAAATTACATATTTCATTGTTTAGATTTTTGATGGATTATTTACATGCAGATTTTCAATTTGTCTTGAATGTCATGCTGCAAGGTTGCCTTTAAATTCTAGAGGTGTAGAATATATAATAGCTCATTTCACAACAGTAATTCAATAAATAATGTAAATCTTCAGGTAGGTTTCCTGGTGAAACTGACAGAAACTCTTTGCTCATGGCTTTGCTTAATGTATCAAAGAAAAAGAGTGGAAGCAGAAGTGCTCTTGGGGGAAGTAATATTGAAGAGGAAAAATATGTCTCAATCCATGGGTACAATGTGGTAAATAAAAACACAGTTTTAGACAGTCAAGCTCACATTGAAACAACTTTACTAAAAATGTGCAGTAATACAAAAATGCACCAACACCTATCAACACATTTCAAGTTGCTTTCTATCAAGGGTTTCAATTACAAAATCAACAATAACAAAATCATCATTACGTCAGCCTAATAGCATGTCTGCCTAACTCATTTTTTCAGGTTTTTGGAAAAGAAGAAAAAACACCTTTCTTTCAGCAAGTTGTAAGAACTTTTTATTTATATGTTAATGGTGACTCCCACCACATGTATGAACAAGTTTGAAATAAAAAAATAGACATAATAACTATTCCATAACATATAAAACTGACTTGTGCAAATCTTGCAGGGAACTTAAGTTGACTTAGGCAGTTTTTATAAAAAAAAGTTAAACCATCAAACAAAGTTGTTTTACTTGCCTTAACATAATCTTAACATTAACTTTTATCATAAGCAATGTTAAGGCCTAACTTTAACTAAGATGTATCACTTGCCTAACCCAGGTTGTTTTATTTGCCTTGGTGAGGCAGGTTGTTATAGTAGTCATGGACCACTCTTGGTAGTACCAGCTTCATTGCCTGCAAGTCCTGAAATTTCCTCAGAGTAAGTGGCAATTGGGTAGGAAAGAGTTGGACCCAGGGGAATGGTTCTCTGGGGATGGTCACTCGCTGAGGCAGGCCCTCCCAGTCTGACGCAAACGCTAACTTATATTGAATCGTACCATCTGCCAAGTACTGGAGAGCCCGAAGGTCATGGACTGTGGGGTCACCTGATTTTCTACCTGGTCGGATGTTTGTGACGTAGGCCCCAGATAACTTCATGAAGTCGTTGTGGTACAACTGGGTGACCTTGTATGGGGATGGGTTCAAATGTGCAGTTTCAAAAATGACAATGTAATCACGTGGAGTGTAAATGTCTTTCCTGATGCGGCGTTCAATGCAGCTATGCATGGAGTCACACTCCATTTGTGTGTGCCCTGCAACCAGAAATTTTTGTTCAATGGTGATATCATGCTTCATGGCCAGATCAAGGTATGCATTTGCAATGGTGCAACACCGATTCTGATAGCCGCAGCCATCACTCCAGACTATGACTTTTTTAATATTTGGATTGGCCTCTAAGACTGACTTAAAGTGTTTGAACTGGAGATGGGCAAAAACCTCGCTCCCGAGGGAGCCCTCATGCTCCTCCCAGGGGTAACAATAGCCATCTTTGTTACCCAGGTTGAAGCAGGTAAAGTTGTGCATCTGCAATTTAGTTTTATAATACATTGTGCTCGCTTGGGTCTTGGGGCACAAAAGAACACGCTGCAGGTCTATTGTCCACACTGAGAGTTTGTCACTGGATTCCTGTTTATCCTTAGCTTTTTCAGCCTGAGCATCAGCCTTTAATTTCAAATGAGGGTATTAACATGAGGTATTACATTAAGGGTATCCTGATCTATATTTCCTGCCTTGGCACCAACACATACATCACACTGGTCTTTCCGTGGTATGAACACAGAGTATTTCAACTCACGGAACACTTGGCGAAAATACCGCTCACTCACGACCCGTGCTCCATTCTCACTAACAGCTTTACAGTATTCTTTGTACAGATCAGAAATAACTGTTCCAGGCTCCAGATACTTCATGTCTTGATAGGAGGGAACATGGCGGCAGTAATGGGATGGAATGGTAGGCAGCCATGAGAGCCAATCCTTCAGGAAGGACAGGTCAGCATCTGATATGGGCGCATGTGGACCTAAATAAAACATGGAAATTAGAATATAGATACACTATAGACTTGCAAGGTAACTAAAGTAAGATCTTGGCCATTCAAATATACAATTACTGGATATAATAACCCATCTCCCACAGCAATTTAAAATCCAATATTCAAGTACAATCTTTATTTTGTGATTTACTTACCAGTCCTATTGGTCTTGGGTTTGGGCGGATCTGTATTGATGTTCCTGTTCAACCATGATCCGATGGTTCTGGGGGCGATGCCAAGTGTTGAACAGAAAAGATTCTTACACACAGGTAGTGTACCGCCATCTGCCAGTTGCAAGTAGTATAATTGAGAAGTTTTTCTCCTTGATGCAGCACCAGCTTTGCTCTGCTTTATAGGCACCTGTAGGTAAAGGAAAATAAAATAGCCAATCCAGATAGACTGAAGTACAGGCTAATGAGCTGAGGAGACAGCAGAGATGACAAATTTACTACAACAAATCACTTACATTTTCTACTAAAGCCTGGATATACAGCTTCCGTGTCTCCCAGGAGGGCATGGACCAGAATTTTTTAAAAATATCTGTCCTCTCTTCACCACAATGCAGTTCACAACTTCGCTTTGTCGACCTTAAGCAGTGCTGTGATGTGCAGGGTGGGCCCATGGTCTTTGGCTGTCTGTCCTTTCCTTTTGCATTTTTGTAACTTTCCCCCTTCAGACGTTTCTCTTTCATCATCTGTCGCTTCCACATGTGTGACCTTGGATTCTTATGACGTTTACATGCACGTCCTCTTTCTTCACTCCTCTCACCTCCTCCCTCCTCTCTGAGTTCACCTTCCTCACCTTTTTCTTCCTCACTGTGTTGGGATGAGTCTGTATCACTTCCACTTGTTGACCAGTTTTCTTTCTTGGGTATATAGTCATTATCCAAGACAGAGTCATCATGTTCACTTTCTGACCATGAATCAGGAGCAGCTCTAGAAGCTTCATTTGCTGTTTCTTCTTCAATTTGTTGCCAGGTGTCCATGTCCTCGTCACTTCCTGACCCATCTTCTTCCTCATGTCCAAACTCACTCTCTGGATTGGTATTAGGTTGATTTCCTGATTCTGAAGCAGAAAATAGTACAGCAACAGTTAATTTTTTTTGTTTGCTGAAATAAATGTTATATAAAAACTAACGATAAAATGTATAAAACACTCAAAAAGCAAATTCATATAAAATAAATCTAATAAATTCTTGCTAAAATAAGTGCTAAATACAAAACTATTAAACACTCAACAGCAGTGTTAAATTTTTTAACAGTCTACAGTATGTCTACTCAAATCAAGAATTTTGTTCGTATATTTATAGCTAGCATTATTTTAGCAAACAAAATGTAACTGATGCAGTGTATAGAATTTAGCTTTGCTTTAGCTTAAAATCTTTAAATTAGGCTAGCTATTTTGCAGTCCTTATTCTTTTGTTGGATAAACGTGATCAAAAGTCTAAACACACAATTCAGTACCTTGAGTGTATAAAAAGTTTGAGAAATATGAATTAGCTTACCTGATGGATCAAAGATGAGAGTTAATGCTTCACTTATGCTAAGACGAGCGTTGTTCTTCATGGGGGCGGCCATTGTTGGGTAGCGCCAAAACTGCTCAAGTCAATTTGAGATGACTTGGGCACATTTTTTTATGGCATCAAAAATGCCCAAGTCAACTAGATGACTAAGGCAAATAGTGTTTTTTGAATGTTACAAGCCTTCTGATTGGCTGAGGACATAGGCGATTACACAGGGTGGTGGAGCAGTGATAGGAGAGTAGAGTTAGGCCAATATCTCAATTTGGCAAAAAAATGAGTTAGGCAGAAATGCTATTAGGCTGACGTTAGCAATAAATGAGTTGGGTTGAAGTAGAAAAAAAGATTCACATTTAGAATCATCAGACAGTCTGACTCTGTTCAGGCCTTTCAATCCAAACTTAAAATGTTCACTTTAACTTTCAATTAGTGCTCTACTCAGAGGAGTTCACACCTCACACCTGATACCAGTATCTTCAGTCTCAGTCTCAATGAACATCTCAACCCGAGCACTTCTTTTCTCTAACCATCTCTTCTTTCTGTTTCCATCACGCTGTGTGTCTCCCTTTTCACTCAGACTCCTCTCTGTTGTGTTTTTCTTTCTCTAAATTGAGAGACTGAGGTCACAGGGTGTACAGATTGTTGCACAGATTGTCACTCTAAATTATGATTTGTCATCTTACAGACATGCTACTTTATATATTCCATACATACCAGTGGCACAGATAAATACACATGTTCAAACACATTACCCATATTCAAGAAGATTATACGATTTTACAAAATAGTGAAATAAAATACATATTTTTTTAACAAAAAAGACATTTTATTATAAATAAAAAACTATGTTAGTGTAACGGGTGTGTGATCGGGCATGAAGGAAGACGACTCAAGATGCTGCTTTCGTGTATTTATTCCTGCAGAAGACATCAACATAGACTATAAGTCTTCTGTCTCCTCCTTCCTACACCTCTGCTCCCTCATCACAACACAACAGGACTGTGAGGGCAGAGGGGAGGGGCTACAGAAGCCCAGGAGGAACGAAAAGGGCAGAGTGCAGGAGGATAATTAACACTGTAAAATGTATAAAATAGTGGTAAATGAAGATAACTCATAGAGATCAAATTCACAAATACTCAAAATAATCATACAATGATATATAAAACTTACAAATACAAATTGAATATATGAACTAATAAAGTGCATTTCTAACTCTGTTACACCCACCCCCACTGAATTTTATCGAATATGAGCACCAACTACACAGTCTACACCATAGAGACTACCAGTTCACAAATACCAGGGGCCATAAACAAGAAGACCAAAACCAAATGTATCCCTTAAGGATGAAGTGGCATGAGAGCAGCGCTTATCTCTCAATCCAGCAACTGGTAACAGGGTGCCTTATACACCCCACAAGACCCCGAAACATAGTGTAGTGCAGGCTCGTGACACGGTATAAAATGAAAACAGTGCAACATTATATCAATACAAAAACATTCAGACCCAAAATGGGCATAGGCTATCTGATTAAGGTTTTAGTCAGCAAAAGCCTGGAACATTAATTTGCAAACAGCTTTAACACTGAACTTGTCCTGAACAACATCCTGCCTAGACATGGTCTGTATGAGTCTGTTCACAGGTTTGACTAGACGACCAAATCTTGACCTGACTTGTGTCTGTGCAATTGAACGGTCACAGTACATGGCTGAGGTCTGGTCAACAGTGTGCAGAATGTCTGAGGCATCGTCTGTCTGTGTCGTGGTGCTGAGAGCAGGGACTGGCTGTCTCACACTTGCTGGGACGTCCACAGCAGTCACAGGGGCAGAATCACAAGTCACAGACAGATCTGTCGTGCGGCCTTCAGGTGAGACAGAGCAGTTCTGGAGGTCAGAGGTCATGCTTGTCATGTCAGTAACATCCACTGCTGACAGATTTGGTGCAGACAGCTGCGTGATCCATTCTATGGTTCTCCTCTCAGAGTCCACAGGCCCTGGATCAGTCAAAGGGGACTGCCCCTCCTCCACAGACACAGGCGAGTTTCTGTCACTTCCAGCACCCAGGCACTCACTAGCTCCGGAAAGAGTCTCGTTCTCTCCCTCAAACAAGGTCTCTCCATCCTCTCTGACGCCATCAGTTCCTGGGGCTGAGGAATCTGTAGCAGGAATGGATGAGGCAGGGTCAGACATGTCACATGTGTCCTCCACAGGAAGAAAATTGACCGGCATCAGCAGGTTCCTGTGAATCACCTTCTCCTGTCCAGAGACAGTGTCGCGAACCCTGTATGTATGCGTCTCCGGGTTCATGTCTACCACAGTGTAGATGGTTGATTCCCACCGGTCAGCGAGCTTCTTCTTACCCCTGTCCTTCCTGTTGGCCAAGAGCACTCTGTCACCGATGTTAATGTTTGATCCCTTCACTTTCCTGTTGTACAGCTGAGCATGTCTTTTCTGCTCTTTCATGGCATGGTCCTGAGCAATCACCATCGCCTCCTTCAGGTCATTGGCGAGACATGCAGCATACTTATCATAGCTCGTCACAGCAGAATCATGAAGGACAGTACGAAAGAGGACATCGACAGGTAGGCGGGAGACTCGGCCAAACATGAGGTAAAAGGGGGGAAAACCTGTCGTCTCATGGGCTGCGCAGTTATACACAAAGGTCAGTGCCTGCAAGCGCAGTGGCCAGTCAGCTTTCTCTTAGGATGAACATATAAAGAAATCATATTTAACAAAAAATAATGACAACCATAAAATGTGTCTGAAAGCTTTGAAAGCACCAAGTGAACCTTTTCAAGAACAGATGCACAGCAGCAGCAATAATGACAGTGATAATATATGTAGTGGACGTCATACAGGATCACAGCAGCAGCCACGATCCACGAGAACCTCCGGGGAAGAGAGAGTTCCACTCCAGTATGTGATTTAAATGATATCTTTTAAAAAGAAAAGACATACAGTGACACACTCTTCCAAGTTTAGAAATGAATAGTGATTTCCTACAGGTGTTTACATGAAGGGACTTTAAGGCGTGGAGAGGTAGCTGCAGATGTTGGCTCGGTCCTAATCCAAATCATGAATCCATTGTAGCCACATTAAAATGATATTAAAAACAAAACATGGGACAGCAAGGTTAAGCCGTGCTAATGTCTTGCACTTACATTGTCAAACATGGACAGAGAAAGAGAGACAGACAGAGAGAAGAATGGAAAACACATCCATGGAACAATATGATGTAAAGGGTACAGTGCATTGAGAAAGGTCAAAGATCAATCTGTGGTTTATTAGATTAACTATATTATCTCCTGAAGCTAGATGTTTTTGGATTTGCAACCAGCCTGTCGCATGAAAGCCAGCCTAGCACGCCACGGGTTGTGTGTGTGTGTGTGTGTGTGTGTGTGTGTGTGTGTGTGTGTGTGTGTGTGTGTGTGTGTGTATCATAGCGGCTGGTTTTCAACATTCAACAGTCCCTTAAGTGCTTGTCACGCTCTCGTAGGCGCTTACTCAGGCGATCCCTGAGGGAAAGCACTCGATAAAACAAACAAGGAATGGTAGAATAGAAAGAAGACAGACGGCAGAGAAGAAAAAAAAACACATGCTCAAAACAAAGTACAGCAAATGGAGGAGTAAAGTGATGCCATAAAAGATGCATCATGATCCCCCCTCCACCCCAACTCCATCCTGTTATTTTGCCTTGCAGTCTGCTTGCCTGTCAGTCTCCTATGAATTCTGATGCCTGTCAGTTTGCAAAAAGCTAAATGAAATAAGTGACGGCGTTTAAAATGCACACTGCGGCATAAATCTGTACAGCACTTTTACGAGCCTGTTTTGTGTTTCATTTCAATACTTTATTGGCATCAAGCACGGTTGCAACAGATGCCAGTTATTTATAGCCCTGTGACAACCTCAGTCCTGACGTATTAGTCAGTGGGTCATTTTCTGATGCCTATAAATTAGCCATGTTGTTCTTCAGGCCAGTCCACGACAGCCTAATGAAACTGAGCACTATGGTAAATATACCCTTTGTCGCAGTTTCGCCTCTCTGACCAACGTCCTGGACCTATTTCTACTCTACTACTGTATCTACCCACCTGAAAATCTATCAGGAGGAATGGAGGATGACAAAAAAATGAAAAACGGGGCAGGTCTGAAGTGAGGAGCTTAGAAATAAACTGCTTCTTTGGAGGACCAGCTGCTGAAACATCAGCAGGGACATCAGTGGCTTTCCTCTTAGTAACTGCTCGTCTTGCAGTACCCTGCTGAATGAACAGCAGCAGCAGGATGGACAGTAGCTGGTGGTATGGCTTTTGCAGAAATCTGACAAGTTGTTTCCCAGCAACACCCCAAGCACCTTTCCTTTTTACCCAGCAGTTGTACCAGCACCAGCTGCATGAAAGTGCCCCTTATTTCTGTTCCACTGTTTAAATATAGCTTCTAGTAGTCCTGCATGATCAGGGATCAGCTTGTGTGAGTGGTCATCTTTCGTACCTTCTTTGGATTCCTAAAAAGGGTATCAATTCCTCTAAAGTATCAAAGCAACCCAACATATATGGAAACTTCTCTAATCAAACAACCTAAACTTAATCTTTCTCCTTTAGAAAAAAAATGACTGTGTATGATTTTGCTAAATGCCAATCACTGCAACTGTTCTTCGATCAAATACGATGTGTGAGTGGCCCACTACTGCAGTCACAGCTACAGTAGTAGCAACTTAAAAGTTCCCGTTCAAGCCCAACGCCAGCTGAATAGCAGCCGTCTTCCAGCTGAGTTCCAGCCAGCTGCCTGCTAAGTCCCGTGACCGGAGTGACCCCCCTCCTTCTCCTAGGCGTTTCTATTTTTTACTGTAACTCCACCCATTCATGTAATTACAGGGTATGACCAGGAGATGGCGCTTCTCTCACAGAGTTCTTTAAAGTTGTTCTACCTGGAGATGACGTAACTTACACACCTCATTAGAATTCTCAATGCTCAACCTTTCGTTTGCGCTTACAGTAAGGGGCTTTTTGGTGGTTCAAATCAACAACATCCAGGCTGTTCTGTCTTTACTAGTGGTGGGTCGTTATCGGCGTTAACGTGCTGCCTTAACGTGAGACTCTTATCGAGCAATAAAAAAAATATCACCATTGATCTATTCTCAAAGCTGTTCCAGCCTCTCAAGTCGCTTTTTTACTTTTTTCTCTTTTGTTCGTTTTTGTTTTCTTCACTGTAACTCCGTGGAGTCCTGATCGCTCTAGCAATTTAGAGAGTTTTGTGCTTTTGTCGTGGTTTTTCTTGGTGTTGTTTTTTTAAATGCCGTTTCCACCTGGACAGCTGCCTTTGTTTACTCTGGGAAACAGCTGATTGAGCTAATGCAGGCCGGCATTGGCACAATCATCTGTTCGATTGGTGCATTAATCTATGGCCACCACTAGTCTTTGCATAATTACAGGAGCGTCTCTTCTCTTGTGCTCGCGCCTCTCTCTCACTTATCTGCATGTAAACAACAAACTAACCCTTAAAAAAGTTACAAAAAACGGTTCGGACGTCACAGGGCTGCCAGGCCTGTGTCAGACCTGCTTATACAAGCAAGAGTTTTTTTTAAATTAACAGTTTGTTTGGAGGGGAGGGCTCGTTGTTGTTGTGCACGACATAGAGCTGCAGAGACCAGCGTTTTGGAAGCCCTTTGTTATGCAGGTATTTACTGTAGTGCACGCTTTAGGCCAGGTAAACCATACAAACCCCTCATCAGCATTATCATTGTTTGCACTTGATGGGCTTTTTGGTCTCCCAGTGTCACACAGATCACAGAGCGAAGAATGCAGCTGGTTTAAGTACTGTATACAGTAGCCTTGTGATTTGACTCCTTTTCATTTTTGTCCATTCCATAGGCTAAATGGTGTAAAGCGTAAATGGAAAGAATATGTATGAAATAAGTTAAGTATGTTTGGTTTTAATTTTGCAGTATATATGTTTTTATTCTACATGGACACCACTGTTTATTTTCCACTATGCCCCCCTCCATTATAATAATACACTACACAGCTTTTGAAAGTCCAGAGATAAGTCTTGCAAAAGTCCACGGTGACTCTCGTTGATGGTTTCATAAGCTTATACTGCAAACTTTATTTAAACCAAACATGCTTGACATATTTAGCCTATGGCCGGTAGTGTGGTGGGTTCTGCAGGCGCCCGTGTGTACAGGCTACAGTCCTCGCTGCAGCTGGCCCCGGCTCGAATCATGCAGCAGACGGCCCTTTACTGCGTGTCATGCCCCGCCTCTCTGCACCCTCCTTCTGGTCTCTCTTCAGCTCTCATATCCATAAAAGGCCCAAAAATATACTTAAAAACGGACGTTACGAGCGAAGTTTTCTTTAATAAAACGTTTATGCTGGCATGTTGTTGTTGTGCGTGACATAGAGTTGCAGATACGAGCGGCTGCAGCACTGCCTCAGTGTTATCTTATCGCAACTTTTTTTTTCTATCAACTGATCCGCTGATCAGCTGATTGGGTCACCCGCTCACCCCAGCGTATCTGTTCAGATGTGACTTAGTTTAGACAGTCTACGGCAGGGGTATTCAAGTAAAAATTGAGGAGGTCCAGTTAAAATAAATATCCTTAAGCTGAGGTCCGGAACATCATATTTGTATTTGTGGTATGACTGATACCTGAGAAAATGAACAGACGAAGGGGGAAAAAACACAATACGGGTTAAAAAAATTTCAAAGAAATGTATTGACATTGAAACACTGGCTTACACAATGTGGCTGCAGTTTAAATAAAAATTACTAAATTATGTATTCAAAAACAAAGAAAGTGCTTAAGAAAAAAAACAGCAGCTTCAGTTTCCTTTTGACTGAACAATGTTAATATTCTCCTCAACAAAAAATTCACAAAACATCTTAACTGTTTCTCTTACAGATGATCTTCCTTTCCCTCCCTTCCCCAGTTTCTTTCAGTGTGAGAATTGAGCTTTAGCTTGCCCTGCCAGCATTTTAAATCTAGGCTTTAACGAGGTCAATGCCATTCTCATGCACATGTGCAGATGCTCATCAGTGAGCTTGGAACGATATTTTGTTTTTATTATGTTCATTTTCTGTAAACGGCTTTTTGTGTTTACCTGAGACCCAAGCAACTCGGAGGGAACATTCGTGAGCACGTTGTTGTGCGTTGAAAGAACGGCTTAATACCCTGGTGGACTGATCATATTGGGCAGTGAGACTACGGATTTTCTGCGCCCGGAGTTCAGACTTTGGTGGGTATGATTGTTCAAATGCTTTGTGCTTAGTCTCATAGTGACGCTTGACGTTGGCACTTTTAATAAGTGCCACTGTTTCGGAGCATATGAGACAAACTGGTTTCGTGCTCGTGGGCGGAAGAATGAACATGTACGCGTCAGTCCATTCCGCATTGAAAGCTCGTTTTTCGGCATCTACTTTCCTCTTCTTCGACAGCGCCATATTGCTTACTTCTCTAGTAACGACTAACTTACGCCCTCTCTTCCAGTATCATCTCCCTGTGTTTAATCCACTTGAATCTCTTCTGGCTCAATTTCCACCTTCATTTCCTGACTGACTGTCTGTCTCGTACTCGCAGCACAACTCCTTCCAAGTAAAAATCTGACTGTGCTCGTACAGAGACTCACTCGTAGCACCTCGCTCTGAATTCAAGGTGGCGATTTCATTGGCTAGATAGAATCACATGAGTAGTATGACTCTCACACGATTGGTTGGTACCTTCCAATGCTTGCTCAGTGCAGTGCTTGGATAGGGAAAAGTAATGTTACGGCATGAAATAGACTCGCCTGTCAAAAAAAAAAAAAATTCTACAATTAATCTCGGGTCCGGATGATATGGCGATCCGGTCCGGATCCGGACCCCGGTCCGCGGGTTGGGAACCCCGGGTCTACGGTGAGAGCGGAACATCACTGCTCCTCCCCGTGGACAAATGAGGCATTGCAGCTGCACAGACTGCTTGAGGTGTTTTCCCTCGTTTTTGTGGTCTGATTTTAGCTGCCATCGCCCCAAAGGAGCCAGATGCAGACTTTCAGAGCCAACCTTCAAATCTAAAAGAGAGAGTGCTTGATAAAAGATAATTTCCCAACAACATCACAATACTTTTAGAAGTCATGTTTTCTTTTTGGAGGGTGGGTGGCTTAAATTCAAAATGGTTCAAACTGTTGAAACAACAGAACACTTTTTCTTTGTCACAATCATTGTTTTTTCCTGTGTTATTTTCAGCTCTGGCCAACTAAACTTTGTTCCTTCTTTACTGGCTGCAAAGCTCTACTACATGACAAGCAGAACATGAGAGTCACTGGTCCACTGCTGCCCCTGTCCATTAGTTTGTTATTGTGTGACTTTTATGTTTTAACACGTAACGTCACTGTTAATACCTGATAATCCCTGCTATCTCTGTTAAACACACATCTGCACGACTTTTCACAAAATCTTATTGCCATGCAACTAAAGCAATGATAGAGTTACTGGCTTTGATATTGGTAGTTTTATTATTAGACACAGCAGAGCTTGTGATATGCAGCAGATTATAGCACTTTATTGACTTAGTATATTGTGATTCTTCAAAGATTCAGAGGTTTTATTTGTCACATCCAAACTGTGCAGTGAAATGCAGGCTGGCATACCCTTGAGGCTGTGCTAAAAACACTTGGCGGCTGTGGCTCACAGGCAGAGTGGGTCGTCCACTAATCAGATGATCAGCGGTTTGATCCCCGGAACCCCAAGTTGCTCCTGAAGGCTGTGCCATCAGTGTATAAATGATTAGATCCTTAAACTGATGAGCAGTTGGCAACTTGCACGGTAGGCAATGCCATCAGTGTATGAATGGGGTGAATGAGATATGTAGTGTAGAGCGCTTTGATTGGTCGGAAGACTAGAAAGGCGCTATGTAAGTACAGTCCATTTACTTTCCTAATTAAAAGTAAAAATTAGAAGAGGAAATATGATAAAATACATGAATGGTATAAGTATAAACATGTTAGTGTAGAGCTCATCTACACTAATATGTTTATATTTATACAACGCTTATTGCAAATAAACTGATTTAACTTTGAAATGTACGTTTATGACTCTATGAAATTTCAAAAAAAGCTAAAACACATTCTGCACACATAATTCTGTATGTATCCTTCTCTTGTGTAGAATTTGTGATTTGTGAATTTGTATTGCCTAATGTATGCAGATTATTATATCTCAATTTTAGGCAATATTTTGAATAATGACAGGATGCTTCACGTGGAACTGTGAAAAAAGTGAATAGCATGTAGTCATATTATGAGTTCTTGTCTGAGTTTAGCCTCTGCTGAACAGTGACTTCTCCTTCGCTCGCAGTGTGTATTTGGACGACAGTACCAGGATCAGT
This sequence comes from Collichthys lucidus, assembly GCA_004119915.2. NCBI lineage: Eukaryota > Metazoa > Chordata > Actinopteri > Sciaenidae > Collichthys > Collichthys lucidus. Next base: position 1,892,184 of record CM014083.1, read on the forward strand.
CTATGACTGCACAATAAACCAAAGCCAGATAAAAGGTCAGGAGATCATCAAAGCTGTTAGTTAGCTATCTGGACAATATTTTTCGATGTCATGTAAATATTATAATTCAATAAATTTTTATTGGATTGAATTTTGTCTTGATTCATTTAAAACAAAATACTTCAGCCTGGACAACACTATAAACGTTAAAAAGAATGTTGATTGTGGTAGTCGTTTTTTCTGGTATTGTGCATGCTTTTAACTTTGTGTTTTTTATTGTGTTTTGTGAAGTTTTTTTCTATTTGCATGCAGAATGAACCTTTCCACTGGCCCTAAACTACTCACAGCTAATTGTTGGCAACAAACGCGAAGTGTGTGGAAGCAGCCACACACCCTACAAAAGGAAATGGAAACAGAAAGCAACAGGCATGTGGAGATGGAGGGGTGCGGGGCCTGGTTAAGGCTCGGTTGGGGCCATCACCAGGGTTGAGAGTCAAGTCGGGAGCCGAGAGCTAAGCCTGGAACTGAGAGCCGAGCCGAGAGCCAGGACCCCGGCTGCCGGGTACGCGGTACTAGGTACAGCAATCTAAGATTGAAGTGGTGGGCACCAGGGAGTCAGCTGCGGGGCCTTTTTAAATCATACCCTGAACTCTGAGCTCTGCTTACCCCTGATATTTAAAAGAACCTGTGTTTTTACCTTGTTTTAGCTTGAGTCCTACTGTAGGCTCTTTTTTAACCTAGGAGGTGTTGTTTGCGACATTTTTTTATTTTTATTTATTCATAGTTTTACCACAAACTTTGAAAGTGGGGAAGTTGTATTGCCATGACTTCAACCACCATCTACCTTCACTCAACATGCCTTCAAACTACATTGAAAAAACAATTCATGATTCTGTTTTAACTGCCCAAAAGTTACTGGGTATCAAAACAAAATGTCTACTGGCAACTTCCAAGAACGTCAAAAAATAAATAACTCTGCATCACATTGTGGTAATGCCCATTGTGCTTTCTCAGCTTGTGTCTGTGTGGTCTGATATCTTGTTAACTGTGCTGTAAGGCTGAATGAGTGTTCTTGAAAGTTTCATGGCTGACCAAAAGCATTGATCTCTGCAACTCCAATCCCTTCCATCCCACTTTGAACAATCAATACGAATGGCTCAGACACCCCAGATGTGCATAGATGGACACATACGTACAGTACACCCACTCTGCCTCTGTCATATGCTACATTTCTCTGCACACTCTTTAAAAATAATTTGTCATATGGCTTTTCTCTCCTCCTTTCTGTCTCTTGTTTTCTGTTTCTTGTTCAGCAGGAAACAAAGACAGCAGCCACTGGGGAGGCAATGAAAAACAACCGCTCTGTTCTGCACTCAGTTATCCACAAATGTGGTCTTCATTTCATCTTTCCCCCTCAAAAGACTAAACTCAGTGTGTTACTGTGCTTTTAATGCCCCCCAACCCACCCTTCTCCTGGCTCAGAGAAAATGCCAATTCAAATCCTCCAATTTGTATTTACTTTGCTCAGCAGCAGCAAAAAATGACCCCTGCTCTCTTTCTAGTACAATTGGATTTGAGCCGAAGAGCTTGACACTTAGCTTTTAGGACATTACCAAATCCCAGCAGCTAGGAGAAAATCAGTTTCACCATGGAAAACAGTGTGGCGGCCAGTTGGACAGCCATTGGCTTTCACCTCTGGGGAGAGAAGATCCCTATCAGTGGCGGGGAACCACTGGCTGGAGCTGGGAAATAGCTTTGGATTCTCTGGGCCAGAGAGATTAGCACTCTGGGAGATCTGTGCGCTGCTGTTTCCATTCAGACTTTAGGAACAACACGTTCTTTGGACTGGCTGGGGACACTACAATACAGTGGTGAAAAAGGCATTTCTTACCCTTTTCTGTCCCTGGACTGGATTAGTTACAGTATATGTGCTTTTATGAAACTGTCTCTCCTTAGGTTACATGAGGTCATGTGTGGGCCTTGAGGTCCTTGGCAGTATTAATTGTTTGGCTTTGATTGAGAACCAAAGGTGCCAGTCTATCTGAACACTGTGGTGGCCAGGGTCAAAGAGACCTATTGCTGCCTTCCTAGACATAATAGATAGCTTGTTGTTGCACTAAAAGAAATGAAACTTGGATGTTGCTGGCATTAAATAAATCTTTCAAATTAAAACTACTAAATGTGTCAATGTTTGACGATAAACTCAAGAGAATTTCATTTTACTATTAACTGTTGGGATTACTACACCTTATTGTGTAAAATCAGTGAAGCTGTATTTAATAAAGCTGGTTAAACTGCCTGAAGGCTGTCCCAATGGGCTTTCCGTACTTTCTTACACATTCTCAGTAAGGCAGAAGAAGTAGTTGGATTCCTTCGTGGTCTGGCCTAGTCTGGTGAATGCAGTCTTATAGAATCTACAACCACCACCATCCTTCTGTTTTTTGGTAAGTTAAATAATTCTTTTACAATATTAAACAAAACTGTGCGTGTACTGCAACGGAGAATATGTATTTGTATGTAATTTTAAACATGTCGTCAGTGGTGGATGGTGGCTATGAAAAGGCTAGCCCAAGCCTTTTAGGTGGACACGCATGCCTGTGAACATCATGATATGCAAGATTAATACATTGTTTGGCTGACGAATTAAGATTAAAAGTGTGCTGTACAAAACGAGGGTAAGAGTAAAGCGATATGCGTACACACGTGCGGTTTCTGTGTCCTCCAAACATTCAAAACAAAACAACGCAAGTCAGATGACCGAGACACACGTGGGGCACGCAAAATCATCTCAGAGAGTGGCTCTTGTAATGGATGCGAAGACAGCGGCTCATTCGTTTGTTTCCATACAAGTGGGGGGATAAGACTAATTGTCCTCATGTGTTACCCCAAACATTCCAAAGGAAACATAGAATAGGTGGCATTGCCCACGAGAATTGGTGGGCACTTCCTTTGATGGTTGGTGCACTAGTTCCTGTTGATAAACCGGTGTGGCAGGTGGTTTTGAATTTAAAGGACATTGTGGAACTAGTTGTTGCCCCTGTTCACAGTGCAGAGTCTTTTGGATATTTAGAGTGTAAAATCTCAGAGCACCGAAAGCTGTATCTGGAAGTTTTTCCTGGTCAAAACCTGTTGCCAAAACATCATTTTCTGGAGCACTATCCAGAGATGATTAAATGTTTTGGTCCCCATGTTGCCTTATGGACTATGCGCTTCGAAGCGAACTATAGTTTTTTTAAGCAAATTGTGAGGCATGGAACTTCTGAAACATAACTTTGTCATTGGCCGAAAAACATCAGCTAATGGTGAGCTATCATATGCTTACATCTGATGCTGAAAAATCTCCCTTGGAGGTAAGCAAAGTCTCAAAGGTCCCCATTGATGTCTTAAATAGTGATGTTTTGAATACGCTTACTCAGAAATACCCTGAGATCACTGCTGTGAACCTTTCTCATAGTGTAACCATTAATGGCATTACTTACAGAAAGGGCATGATAGTTGTGCATGGGTCATGTGGGGGACTGCCAGAATTCTCTGAAATAATTCAGCTGTGTATTTAGTATTTTACATGATGGTTTGAGTCTCATTGTTAGAAAATTGTGCTCATGGTATAGGGAGCACTACGGGGCCTTTGAGTTGCATCCACAAGCGAGCTTGGATTTCTTCATCTGAAGGAACTTTCTGACCAGTACCCTTTGGCTGACCACAAAACCGGAACTGCACGAATGGTGACGCTCAAAAGCGCATATGATAGGCAATATGAAATACAAACTGTTTAATGATTTTTCACTTTTAAAGGCACACCATGTAATGTTTTTCAAGTTAATTAATCACCTTTACAAGCCAACCAATGCCTAAATTAGTCATTACTAGGGGAATAAAGACTTTTCTGCCCACTGTCTGTGGGCCCCACTTTCAAGGAAACACTAGCTGGATATAAAGTTGTTTTTTTGTGAGAAACGAATGAGATGTATTCAAACTTGCTTGTTGGACCTTTAATGTTCATTAAGTTCAGTATTCATTACAGACTCACTTGGTATCATTCAAAATACAGAAATATGACAAAAAAATCCCATAAGAGCACAAAGCTTTGAGTAATTGCTGGAATAATATGCATCACCTGATCCTAATTATTACTCCTGGTATGGAAATGTGCTTTCATTTTCAGATTGAATTCAAGATGGCTGCAACCCTAAGGGTCATGCTCGGAACAGACGATGCATCCAAATTGAGACTTCCAACTGGAATTCCTGATTCAGTCGAGGACCTGAAAAGAGAGATTACAAGACATTGTGGTTTGTCAGGAAACTTCAGACTACAGTACAGAGACATTGAGTTTGACAATGAGTTCGTTAATTTGTCCTCCACTACTGAACTGCAAGACAAGAGCACTGTTAAAGTGATTTACCTACCAAATGAGACAGACATGAGCCCTTGCCGTGATCCATCCTCTGTACCTGAAGAACTGGATGAGGCCTCTTCCATTTCATCATCTCTTTCCGCTGCAAACACCGACATACTTTCCTCCCCTGGAACTACCTCTTCCGGTCCATCATGGTCCATGGGCCATGGTCCCAAACCTTCCCAATACCTCAGTTCAGTTATGAGGTAGAGGTTCAGCTGGAGAGGGCCAACCACACTTACCTGAGCAGTGGCACACTTCTTAGTCCCAGTGCCAAACTGAAGTCCGACATCTTGGGTAGTTTGGCATCAGAAATCATAAAATACAAAGTGTACCTTTCCAGTGCGGAGTTTGATAACGTGGCAGAGGCGCTTATAAAGAAGCATCCTTGTTTGAAGGAGCAGGGATCAGTTGGTGGGCACTATGGGTGGAAAATAACTTTAAAATACAAAATGGCCAACTACCGCACCAGGCTGAGGGGCATTGGCTGTCCAGAGTTAAGCATCAATTCGATGAAGGGAAAGCATGGCACCACTGGCCAAAGTCCAAACCAGGTGAAAAAGCCACGGAAAGCAGAGGTCAACTACTGTCCTGACTTTCCGGTGGGGGAAGCAAAAGAGTCTCTTGAGGAGGAATGGCAAGCACTTCTTTTAGAGATAAAGAAGAAAAACCAGCAACATATAAAAGTAAAATGGAAAAGGCATTCCGAAGGCAGGAAATTGTTATGGACATGTCCTTCATCAGTGAGCTCAAAATCAGGTGGCCAGCTCTGTTTTCAGAGAGCGAGGTAATGCGGAATTGATCCTTATTTGTTATCTGATATGTTGTGCATATAGTTGTTAAACTCGGTTGAAAGTTTGTTCTAAAACTAAGCTAAAACTTTTTCATGGCAGACTAAAGTTAGACTATGTAACTATTTTTTTTCCCAGGTTCTCCACAACTGATTTATGACGCCTCCCTTAAGTCATTCATTCTCTCAAAGGGGAATATTAACAATGGCCTAATGCCCCTTTTTATGATAATATTCTGTACAACAGGTTTTAATCTTGAAATTTCATTTTGCATCACTTCTGTTTTAGGTAAATGCAGAAGTTACCCGCATCACCACTGTTCCACTTCTGTTCAAATTCATGCTACAGCTGGATGGATACTCTGATCGCTTATTGAAAGTGTTCAGAAAGAAGGGGGGTGAAACCACGGCAACTTGACAGGGGTTGTCAATGTTGTCATATTAAGGTTATTCTGACATAATGGTAGCTCCTATCAAAAAAAAACCCAGACCATCATCGCTGTGAGGACTTCCTGAACAATTTGGTGTGATTTGGGGTTTCTACAGTTAATATTTTGGAGACACTTGGAAGTTTAAAAAAGGGGTCCGTTCTGCTTCTCTCAGAAAATCTTTGTATTGAAGTCAATGAGAAGCAGAGACAGAGGTGACCGCACAATTTAAATTCTGTAAGTCTCTCTGATTTTTTGAGCACATTGTGAGAGACAGAACAAGTTTGGCTCTTTCCCACTCTGACCAATGTCATCCACTCTGACACGAACATTCCATGCAACACACCCATTATGATCTCAAAATTTCTCATTTTTATGCATTGATCAGGGATGGATCAAAAACTATGACCTATTGAAACATGGATTGTGTCTACAGATTCAAGTTTAAATGGAGTTTCTAGGTGAAAGTCTAAAGCTTTAACAAAATATGAATGACAATACATTTTCTTTGTTGGCCTGCGGGGAGTAGGTGGGCTGTACTCTCCCACCAGGTTCTCTGGGTCCTCGTTCAGGTAAACGCAGAGTCTCTTCATTATGCATTCTCTTCCCAGATCCACATCCTCCTCCTAAGGCAGAAGCACAAGTTGTTTTGTTTGAATTCATGCCTGTGTAAATTCTCATCTCATTTAGCCTACACAATATTAAGCCTACATATAATTATCTGGTAAAGTACTTAGATGAAAAACTTGAACAACATTAGCAGCACCACTTATAATCTCCCTTCTACTGAGAAAGGTAACAGTAAGATTACTAGCCCTGGCAACTTACAGTAACATGTAGTACTGGGTAGAGTTCTGTGATTTCCCATGGTCTGTGAATGCGTCTGAATGAATGCGATAGCGAGGGGGCGGGGCAGCAGATGAGAGAGCTTGCGCCTGGGTGAGTCAGGTGTATGACGTACGGCGCACGAGCGAGGTTGATGTGAGACCAGGACTGTTCTGTTGTTTTTTTGGCGTGGCTCCGGCCGACAGTCCTGGAACCAAACGTTCAGCAATAAATGCAGTTTGTTCAATATCGCCTTGTCATTCATCACGTGTCCGGCTGGGCGCTACAATAGTAACGAGTAACGAACACATGAAAAATGTATCGGAGTAAAAGTATTACATTATCAAAAATATGTAGTGCATATGCAGTAAAAGTGAAAGTTGGGGAAAAAAATACTTCAAAAAAGTACAGATGCATTTTTTGCTATACCCAAGCAGCACTTCATTCACTGCGTTCCGGACTGCATTTTAGTACTCCACACGTTTTAATCGCCTCATGTTTGTGTGCAGTTACCTTCAGGAGCCTGCAGGTCTTCAACAACTGTTTTCGAATAGACCACCAATAGACTGCCTCGAGGCGGGCTTTTCAACTTCCAGCTAAAAAAACATATAACAGACATGTAGGTTGAAAATTCCTCAGTATTGAAATACTTTTTAAAGATTTAATCATGTTTTGGAGAGAAATATAAATGATGTAGCCTATACAAAATGTATACTTGTAAATTGAACAACCCTCCTTTCATTTTTTCAGTGTGGTATCAGCTTTCAAAGAAACATCAACAGGTGACTGTTCTCTTACATAAACACTGTGTAGAATGTAGGCTGAGATAATGCTATACACCCACTCAATGACACATATAACACACACAAACACACACACAGCCAATCTGTCACTCACTACTTTTCTATTGAGTTAGGGGTGATGCAGGCTAAGGGATTTTCAGAAGCCAGGATAGAGAGGGGAGGATTTCTGAAGAAGAGCTGCCAACATAATGGCCTAGAGTCCTCTCCAAGCATGCTGTAAACACACTGTAATCAAAGACGCAGATGGGCAATACTGCTCTGCTACAAGTTATTATCTTGATCAATGTCATAACTACAAGCAGCTCAACATGAATGTGTAAAGCTACACATTTTAGTAACCTCTGAACGATGAATCGTAGATTCTCACTCTGCTACACAAATTCGCCATAAATGATGTTTAATTGATTCCATGTCAGCATTTAATACAGTGACTTCTAGCAGGAGCACATTTATTTGTTGTTTTTTTGTTTCAAATTTGTGTAGTTTGGAGTGCAGTTGCTGTTATACAGTATGATGCATGACTCATGTTTATTAAAACTGCAAATTAACTGAACAAATCTAAATAAATTAGTCTAGGGTTGGTGGATGGACAGATCTTTCTTCAGCAGCTGATAAACTATGTTCATTTCCATTAGTGCATGTTACATTTTATTACCAGTAAGTAAACATTTATACTGAATATATCCATTTAGAATGAACTGTAAATGTTAAACATTTGTTTTCATGTTTTTCAATATAAAGTATGATTAACATTTTCTGTCTGGACCGAGCAAACTGGAGCCAAAACTATAAATTCTGGCAATATTGAGTGAGCAATGAATTTACACCATTTGTCTGTCGAGTGTTGGAATTTCCCCATTGGCTATTGTTCACAATAAACAGGCGCAAACAGTCACACTGTATGTCCTCAGATGGCTTTTACAGTTCTTATTAAATTGATAGATAGTTCCAAATCTATACTTATACTCATAGGTATATCACATGCTAAGAATGAAATATTCTGCACATTATATAACTATCTGAACACTCAAGACTTCTGACCATTTTACCTATGTCTCCAATGTAAGTAAAATGCTTTAATTTTTTAATATTATATATTATTAATATTATTTAGAAGCCTTCATTTAGCTTACCTGCAGAGACCCTTTATTAGTAAGTAGGTTTGTATTACAGACATGCCTTCATTCTGTTCACCCTGTTTGATAAACGTGTTTTGTCACAGTGTACTATGAAGCCCTTGCTCCCTGTTATTTCAGTGTATATAATTAATTGTGAAACAGATGGCATACAGTGCAGCTGTTGCTGCATATCTGTGGCAACGTTGGCTCCGTTAGATTTTAGTTTTAATTAGTTATTTAGCCTTTACTGCTGAAGTATGTGTAACCTATGATATACTTATAGTCACATCTCCCTTACAGAAAAATCCTCTCTCTCTCTCTCATCCTGCATGATGTCTACTACATATATTATTACTACTATATCTGCTACTGCGGTCACTTTATCATTCACTGTGATTCATTGTCATTTTGTCAGTCATTGTAATTGTACAATATGTTTGTGTTGATTTGCACGTCTGTCCGTCCTGGGAGAGGGATCCCTCCTCTGTGGCTCTTCCTGAGGTTTCTTCCACATTTTTTTTTGTGGGCAAGTTTTTCCTCACTGGAACCGAGGGTCTAAGGACAGAGGGTGTCACTCCCTGTACAGATTGTAAAGCCCTCTGAGGCAAATGTACTTTGTGACTTTGGGCTATACCAATAAAATTGATTTGATTTGATTTGATTTATAGTCAATGGGAAAAGTGCAGGTTTGTATAAGGTGCAGTGGACCTTGGGATAAAAAATGCTCCTGACATCTTCCAAACACTCAGCCGCACAAGCTGGACTAAAGGAAAATGGCTGGTCCTTGCCAATGACCAGCTTGAACCCTAGTGGTCCATCTCTTGAGACTACAGTCTCTCTCGGGTTTTCTTTGTTGCTGCCCCCCTCCATGACAGCTCCAATGGGATGCAGGACAATTGTAGGCGTCTGTGTTTACATCAATAACGCTTGGTGTTTATAGTCAAAGTGAAAGTTAATTGACATACAGTACATATTAAAAGATGGACAACGGCATCATTACTTTTTGAGTGTATAGGTATATAAATTGTAAAACTGTATATGTTATTGTTTGTGCTGACCAGGACCCAGCTACTATTTGAAAGCCAGATTTTTTTTCTATTTGTCTACTGGATTTTATTTGAGGAACTGGAAAATGTATTCTGTCAGTCAATCGTGTGATTTGTGATTGTGCTGTGTTTACATCTCCTTCTCTGTTAAAACAATAACTACATATAGGTGGATGCAGCCTAATATAAAAAGGCAGAGACCACTGTAAGTTGGAACAATCTAAATTACAGTAGAACAATTAAATATGCTGCATAAATTTGATCAACAACTTGTTAGGTCCCTATATATTGTTTATGTTGCTATATCCATACAAAAAAAGTGTAAAGTTGCTGTTCTGTACTGTAACTTCCTGGGACTCCTCCTAAAATGTTGAAACATTCTACATCCTTTTAGTATCTTTCAACACATTGTCTTTTTTCCCCACTCTAACTGCTTTAATCAGCTTTTGTTTCAAACAGCAGCACACAGTTGTTTCCAATGACAAAGCCCACTGTACACTACCTGCTCAGCACCAAACAGCAGACAGACACAGCTGGACATAGTGGGACATTCAGAATTTAGAGACTCATATATTAAAGACCAAACCAGAGTAAAAGGTGACTAAATATTGGACTTTGTAAATTGATTAGGTGGACACAAACACCTATACTATAATATAAACTATAATACTTTATATTATATAATAATTATAACATATCTGTTCAATATGTAAACAGGCAACTGTTTGTTGACTGTGGTGTCTTTTTATAGTAAACCATCCACCCTGACCATGACCATCTGCAGTAGATGTCAAACTTGGTCATCCAGGTACAATTATATTTCCTCTTGGAAAATATATTAGTAACTTAATGTATCTTAGGAAAATATGTTATTAAGATAGCCCATCTACAACATTTCAACTTTTCTGTAGATGTTTAATAAAACAAATGTATTCATATATTCATGAACACAACCTAATCAAACCTTAACCACTGTAGTTTAATATCAGAAAATGTTTTGAAATCAAAACTAATAAACTGTTCAAATGTTACAAATACCTTATGGCCTGTGTGTAGGTGGACTACCCAAATAAAGCCTTAGTGCATTTTGTAGAAGACATAGTTGAAGAACACAGTGTACAGCACAAACCTCAGTGATGCACAGCTTCTGCAGGAAGAACCCATATGAAACAATACAGGCTATCTCAAACACAGGTTATATAAGCTTGGCAGTTACATAGAAACAAACAGCAGAGCCATTTCCTCCACACAGTAACCTTTTAAAGCACAGTGTGATATGTGCTGTGGAACGGAGGCTTCAAGAAGCTGCAATGAGTTTTTGCCGCTGACATTTGCTGATAGCCGTTCCTGCTAATACTTGTGTGTTAAGTAAATATTTTCATGTCAAGAATTGAAAAAAAAAAAATTATATCTCAGTTTAAGCCGGCAAAAGCTGCATTTACACCACAGTGTCAGACACCCTCCACTTAAAGGCAAATTAAAGAAAACTTTCTAGGAGTTTGCAGCTCATTAAGGCACCGCAGCTGACACTACAGTCTTTTAGCTTCCTAATAATTTCTCAGATCAGATTTTATGTGTAAGTGGTAATTATTAGTACGTTTCCTGGAAAGTACCATGCAGTTACAATATGTACTAATTACAGCAGAAATAGAGAAAAGAAAAATCCTCCTAATTTATTTAAGTTTTGAAGAAAATTGCATTAAAAAAATGGTATTTACAGAGAAAATTGAATAGGTCAGGTTTGTGGAGTTCAGAAGAGTCTGGTAATGTCTCTCTGCGTTGCATCATGCTGATATTGTCAGAATAATTAATTAAAATGTTAGTAATACATGAGACAGTACTATGTTCTGTGCTAAGAGTCATTTTCATTAATTTGTGAAATGTGTTGTGTGTACTGTATGTGGGTTGCCAAAAGTCTGGCTTGGCGTGTTTGTGCTGAGAAACATTGATGATTTCAATAAAAGAAATCCTTGACATAGTGAGAAAAACAGTTCCGGGCAGAGGGTCCTCGGTTGTCCAATCAGATTGTAGCTTGCAGCGTCATGTATTGCTGTGGTCGGGTTATTATTGGAGTGAATGGACAGCTGGAGCTCTGCTCTGAGCGTCTCTTACCAGCGCAAACGGATTATACTGGAGTCAATGGACAACCCAGACAGGCGCGCAGATAGGTTTGAGAAACTGGGGGGGACGGAGTCACGTGGGATCGACGAGAAAGATGGCTGCTTAGTTCAAGTTGTCCTAAGCCTCATGGACTGAAATCCTAAATAATCCGTAATTTCTCCAAACTTTTCTGAATATTTGTTTCATAAGTATCTCATTATCAGTCTTTTTTTTGTAACGGAACAGTACATGCGAAAGAATATGTCTACAGCTTCGAAGTATTTTAAGCCTTCACGAGGAAGGGGGGCGGCTGCTGCCCAACCTGAGGATGCTAGCCCAAAAAAGGACTGTACACACGGTGCTAATCTGGAAAGCATCCTTGCTGAAATAAGTAAAATGAGCTCAACACTCCAAACAGTGGCGACTGATGTTTCAACGATTAAGGGGACAACTGAAGAATTGAAAAATGCGGTGAAAGCAATACAGGAGCGGCTAACAGAGGCGGAAGGACGAATCTCCGATTTGGAGGACTCTACCCAGCAATTGCAGAATGGCCGCGAGCTGCAAAGCAAGCGCATAGAAACTTTGTGGAGCCGTGTGGAAGATCTGGAAAATAGAAGCCGCCGTAATAATGTTAGACTGTTGGGTTTGAAGGAGGGCATTGAAGGCAATAACCTGATTGCATGCGTTGAAAAGATATTGTCAGAGGGCCTGAACATGGACATTGACAACGGATTCGAAATCGAAAGAGCACACCGCTCTCCCGGTTCACGTCCAGATGACGGACAACCTCCGAGACTGGTAATGATCAGATTCCTACGTTCAACCGCGAGAGATAAAGCATTAAAAGCTGCGAGGGAGAGCGGAGGTGCGGTGTGGAATGGATGCAACATCTCCCTGTTTCCAGACATGACTAAGGAGTGGGCTGAGAGGAGGAAAACTTTTACAACAGCGAGGCAGCTCCTCCATGACAGGAACGTGAGGTTTCGACTTGCTTTTCCTGCAACGCTCCAATTCACGTGGAATGGGAGGAACAAAAAATTTGATGTTGCAGCAGAGGCGGTCAAGTTCATCGAGCAGCAGATTACTGTAGGAGAATAAACTGTGACACATCCACCAGTAAGGAGACTGAGGTATGATGAGGCTGGATAGCTTTGGGTAGCTGGTTAGATCATTGCCGAGTGGGCGACTCGACATTCCACGACCTAAATTAAGTTTTGTTTATGTTATGGACTTTGATTTACCGGGAAGAGAATGTTCAGCTGATTGTTGGACAGATTTTTATTTTTACGTTTTATTTCTTCTCCCCTCTGCTGTAGAGGGAGGTTTTTGGTTGACCAGTTTGGTCTTGTTGGTTCAGGTTAAAGTTAAAATAGCAGATTTTCGGGGACTTCCGGGGTCGTAACGAAGATGGCAGCTTGATTTCTGTGCTCCCCGACGGTTTCACGAATTAACTCTGTTAACCCCTGAGATAACTAAAAAGTGAGTATTAAAACGCGACGATGAACAGGGTTAGCACAAGAAGTTGGAAAAACACGACCACGACAGAAGATATTGGTGAGTGTATGCCATTAAACGTTGCTAGCCGAAGTAGCTCCCCGACATGCGGGATGAGCGAGGACGGAGAAGATGATGCTAGCCTGCGCGGCATACTAAACGAAATACGAGACTTCAGGCGAGATAATAAACAGCAACTCGCGGAGATTAAACAAGAACTGCACAAGACGAATGATAGATTGGCAGAAGCCGAGACCCGAATCGACGAAGCAGAAACGGCATTACAAGCGATGTCAACGCTAGTAAAACGGCTCTCACAGCGCCAGGCTGACATGGAGGCTAAACTCATCGACCAAGAAGGGCGGGCTCGTAGAGACAATATCCGAATATACGGCATACCCGAAGACGCGGAGGGGAACAATGTTACATCTTTCCTGGAAAACTTACTGAAAGAGCCGCTGGGTTTTCCACCAGATACAGAGCTAAAAATTGAGAGAGCACACAGAGCCACGGTTCCTAAACCCACCGGCACCCATTTAAAGCCCCGGTCCATCATCGCTAAGTTTGCGAGCTACAGAATGAAAGAAGAGGTGATCCGGAGAGCCTGGCAAAAAAGAGAGGTTTTCTACAACAACACCCGCGTCTATATAGACCACGATTACCCATCAGCGATCCTGAAGAGACGTGTGGAATACGCGGAAGCAAAGAAAATATTAAAAGAAAGAAAGATCAAGTTCCAGACTCCCTACCCAGCGAGACTACGGGTCTTTTACAACGACGGCACCCGCCTGTATCAGAGCGCAACCGAGGCGACGGAGGACATGGCATCGCGCGGTTTTCCCGTCACCATCATACCAGCCCCAGACGGCCCGGACGAACGAGAGACTGAACTCTTATCTACATGGCAAGTGGCAGGGCACCGCCGGGTTGGAGCCGCGATCACTCCGGATAGAGCACCTCAAAAGAAAAAAGCCTCCCAGACGCAGTTCAAGGAGAAACTCCAAGAGTTTAGACGGGACCCTCATCCAGAGTGAGGGACAATCAACCACCTGACCAAGAAAAAGCTGCAGATAAGTCTGTCCCGGTGTACACTGTATTTTCTTACGTTTATGATTCGACTGGTTTAATTTTATTTAGTTTGTGATTTAAGGACTCTAAGGACTAGATTGATCTTAATTGCGTTTGTGCCTGAAGCCTATATGGTTCTCCCTTATTTGATTTGAAGCCTGAATATTCCTACTTTAAAAAAAACAGACAGTGTATAATGGTCGGGACACAGAAACTCTTAAGACCTATGCAGTCATCTCAAAGGGCCCTACTCTTAAAGAGCTGGACATCCCTTTATGGGCGCACGGACATCAGGAGCCCCTCAGAGGCTAATGAAGACAGAGCCTCAACATTGGAAGCAAAAAACTCTAAGGAATATATGGACGTTTGGTTAAGATCTGTATTATTGTTATTATTGTGTTATGTTCATCTCTCGATGTTCACGAGAGCTTTTAGGATGTATGATGGCCCAAGAAGTAGTCACGACGTAGGGAGAATTCAGCCATATGCAACACAAATAGAAGACCATGGCTAACCATGATATTAAAATCGTTTCATTTAATATACATGGAGTCTTGAACCCAATTAAGAGAAACAAGATATTGAGTAAAATGAAAAAGGAGAACGCACATGTAGTGTTCTTACAGGAAACACACCTTAACCCTATAGAGCATGAAAAGCTGAAAAGAATGGGGTTTTCTCAGGTGTACCATTCATCTTGTAAATCAGGCCATAAGAGAGGGGTAGCTATTTTACTTTCTCATAGAGTTAAATTTGAAAAAAATTCAGAGGTAAAGGACAACGAGGGAAGATATTTACTTGTCTCAGGTAAGATAGAAGGGATTCAAATAACCCTACTTAATGTTTATGCCCCCCCCGGTAGTGATTTCGTTTTCTACAGAAAAATGTTTGACTTAATGACGGAACATACGCCTCAACCCCAGACTAGATGGCTCCAAAGATTCTATTCAAACCCCTATACATAAGAAACTTAAGATTCTGATGTCAGAACTGGAGTATGAGTTGGAGAGACTTCACCCTACAGACGAGAGTACACACATTATCCATCCACACTGTCTACTCCAGCGATATTCTTCACTCAAAGAGATCGCATAGAATACATCAGATAGTAATATCACTTTCAATAACGGACCCCGCTCAATATGCTGCAAATAATAATATCTGGAAATACACTATGGAGTTAAATCAATTAAAAGAAAATTTAAAACAAAATTGAAGAATCAAACAATAAGAAGTAAATAAAGGGAGTGCCGAAATGTATGGATCAACCTAAAGGCGTTAGAGAGGAAATATCCTTCTGCGCTTACCAAAGAACAAGCATTAACTTTAGAATAAATACAAGAATTAAAAGAAGTTGAGACAACACAGAGGGTCAACCCAATCAACTAAATTAAAGAATAGAGGAATTAATGCTCTATACTCACAAGAAATACAAAAGAAGATGATTTATACAAAACAAAAGTATTACGAATCTGGCTCGAAATTTGCTAAACTGCTGGCAAGGAAATTGCAAAAACAGCAGTCAGACAATACAATCTACAAAATTAGGGATCCACTTTCCAAAGCTTTGCTATATAAGCAACATGAAATTCAAACGGCGTTCCAAAATTATTATAAACAACTGTACTCCCAACCACAATTATTAGATGAACAACAGATTGAACAGTTTTTATCATTTCTTAATTTACCCACCCTATCAGAAGATAAAAACAAACAATTAAAGGCTGAAATAACAAAGGAAGAGCTGAACAGTGCAATTTCAAGGCTAAAATCAAATAAATCGCCGGGGCCAGACGGGTTTTCTCCTGAATGGTATAAGACCTTCAGGACCGAGTTGACACCAATTCTCCTTAATATATTTAATATAGCTTTAAAGGAAGGGAAAACTCCACCCACTTGGACAGAAGCCACAATCTCGGTTGTACCGAAGGAGGGAAAAGACAGACTGGATTGTGGATCATATAGACCAATCTCTGTCCTGAATACAGATTACAAACTGTATACATCAATCCTTGCCAAGAGAGTTGAGAAGGTTCTCCCTCACCTTATCCATACAGACCAAACAGGTTTCATTTCCCAGAGACAAACACATGATAATATAAGACGTTCATTACACATTCTAAGCCATATTCAAAAATATAAGTTACAGGCCTTATTGGTGAGCCTAGACGCAGAAAAAGCATTTGATTCTGTGAGTTGGATGTTTTTGTATAAGACTTTAGAGAGATTTGGGTTTCATAAAGAATTTATTAAGGGAATTGGTACCCTATACAATAATCCAACTGCCCGCATTAAAATAAATGGGTACCTCTCAGACACTATTAAATTAGAACGGGGCACTAGACAAGGATGTGGTTTATCTCCACTCCTTTTCGCAATCTATATAGAACCTCTCGCTCAATGGATTAGGCAATCTGACAATATTAAAGGTATCACTATAAATGGGGAACAACACAAAATAGCTTTGTATGCAGATGACATATTAATATATCTCAAAGACCCCGTCCACTCACTCACTGAATTGTTTAAACTTTTGGATAGCTTCGGTAAATATGCGGGATACAAACTAAATATTCAAAAAACCCAAATTTTAACACATAACTATACTCCATCTAAACAACTTTGGGATAAATATCGTCTGAATTGGGAGCAGGATGCAATGAAATATCTAGGTGTACTGTTTCCTAAAGACATTTCTACGTTGGCAAAGATTAACTATGACCCTCTCCTTACCAGAATAAAATTATACAAAGATGGAATTCCAACCCCTTTATGAGCTTTACTCAAAGGGTGGAGACCATAAAAATGAATATACTCCCAAGATTTCTTTTTTTGTTTCAGGCCCTTCCTGTGGAGATATCCACAAAACAATTCTCTGAGTGGGACAACATTATTTCTAGGTTCATATGGCAGGGGAAAAAACCCAGAGTAAGGTTTAAAACATTACAACTATTAAAAGACAGGGGAGGTATGGCTGTACCAAATTTAAAGGATTACTTTTTCTCAGCCCAAGTTAGACCATTGATAAACCTGTGTAACCAAGATTACCATGCCAGGTGGAAAGACATCGAGCTCTCATTTATTAAAGATCCTCCACTCTGGGCAGTACTGGGTAATAAAGACCTGGAGATCTTTGTAACCAAATTGCAGAATCCATGGACAAAATTCCAAATTAAAACCTGGAACTCAATTAAAGACATGTATAAATTACATGACAAACTGGGAATAATTAGGTGGTGCGCCTACGACCTTGACTTTAAACCGAATCAACTGGACCTTAGATTTAAAAACTGGATAACTAAGAGAATAACAACATTTTACTCAATAATAGACAAGGGACAACTTAAAAGTTTCCAAAATCTGCAAAGAGATCACTCTTTAGAAAAGCAGGACTTTTACAGGTATTTACAACTACGTAATTACTTTGAGAAGGTAATTAGAAAATACACAGTGGATCCAGAAGACCCGATACTGAAAGAGATACTACGTGCTTATTCATCAGAGCAAACCAAGGGTATTATATCTAGAATATATAAGGGCTTCATGACTAAAAAAACCTACTCTACAGACTATATTAAAGATAACTGGGAGAAGGAGGGGAATTTTGAAATGCCCAGGGAGGAGTGGTACAGTTGTTGTGAGTTTCAATGGAAATGCACCAATTCGCATACATGGAGAGAATTTGCATGGAAATGTTTAATCAGATTTTTTGTAACTCCTAAACAGAAAGCTCACTTTGCAGGAGGGGACCCACAGTGCTGGAGGATGTGTGGGGGCCGGGATGCAAGCCATTGGCATATATTTTGGGAATGTCCAGTAACAGTAAATTTCTGGTCAGAGATGCACAAAATATTAGAAAACATGTTTCACATAAAAATACCATACCATTTCAAAACCTTTATTCTGGGAGAAATTAATTTTCTCACAGGACATCTCAACAAATACCTATTTGGTGCTCTGATTTCTGCTGGCAAGAAAACCATCACGCGTCGCTGGCTGCGGCCCGACCCCCCCACAATAGAGGAATGGATAGTTATTGTTGATGAAATTTATAAAATGGAAAAGATTACTTTCTCACTACGGCTACAAATGGATAAATTTACAAGGTCATGGTCAAAATGGGTCTCCTATGTACAAACGTCACAGTCACATCCTAGAAACTAAATCACTTGTCTCCACCCACTTACTCTTTTGGTTATTCCCCCGTTGGGTGGAAGGACTACCAGGTCTTATGTGTTTTATATGTACATACCCTTATGTGCATGCACTTCAAATCTCTTATCATTTTGATGCTTGGTCTCCCTACAACTGAATGCAGCCGCTGCAATAAGCCCATACATCCTGTTCTGTTTCTTCACTGTTTTTGTTTGTTTGTTTGTTTGTTTGTTGGTTTGTTCCTAAAAAATAAAAATGTATGCAGGTTTTATTACTTTTAACATTACACAACTATATGATGACAGCTATATGATGACTTCTAACTGTAAATCAAGAATTCAATACCAGCTGTGTAATGTAACATGTGAGAATAACAATAATAAAGAAAATTAAAAAAAAAAAAAAATAGCAGATTTTCTATTCATGCTCAGTGGTACGAATTCTATAACTCATGTTTTCCAATTGAGATGGTCAGATGACAGGGGACATATATTCCAATATTTTCTTTCAATTTTCTTTTTTTACTATGTGAATGGCTAATAATGCTTATGTTAAAGTAGTTTCCTGGAATATTAATGGTTGTGGGAATCCAGTGAAGAGGAAGAAAATACTTTTATATCTCAAACATAAACAAGCTGATATAGCATTCATTCAAGAAACACATTTAGAGGAAGATGAAGCTAAAAAATTTAAGAGAGACTGGGTTGGTCATGTTTATTATAGTTCTTTCTCCAGCCAACGTAATGGAGTTCTTATTTTGATTCATAAGAGGTTGAATTTTTCTATGTTGAAGGAGTACAAGGATGGCAACGGTAGAATTATCTGTATAGAAGCCAACATAAATGGGGGAGAAATAACGTTATGTAATATATATGCTCCTAACAAAGAGGATCCATCTTTCTTTCATGGACTTAACAGTATATTAGGAAACGCCCAAGGACAAATAATTTTGGCAGGAGATTTCAATCAGGTCTTAGATGGGATATTGGATAAAAGTAAATACGCAGGTATCTCGGTGCCAAAGGATAGAGCTGCCATTCACATGATGATGGAGGACAACAACTTGATTGATGTCTGGGGTCTGGTTAATCCTAGTGATCAAGAATACACATTTTATTCCCACTGCCACAAATCTTATTCAAGAATCGATTTTTTTTTAATCTCCCAGAGTCTAGTCAATGCCATCATTGATAGCACTATCAATGCTATTTCCTTGTCGGACCACGCACCTGTTGAGCTCTCTGTAAATATACATTCAGACCGGCTTAGACGTGGCAGGTGGAGAATGAACACATCTCTATTACAGGATGAGGTGTTTTCTAAAGAACTTGCAGGGGATCTATCCTCGTTTTTTGAAATTAATATGGGAAGTACAGATAGCGTGGCTATGGTGTGGGAAGCATCTAAAGCTTACATTAGGGGTAAATTGATTGCTAAGACCTCAAAAATTAAAAAAGAGCAAAAAGACTGTATTAAAAATTGGAAGCAGAACTCAATAGTATGGAGAAAGATTTGGCTAGACATTATTCTGAAAGTTTATTTAAAAATATTTGCAAATGTAAATTTCAAATTCATGATATTTTCAATAAAAAAGCAGAATATGCTATGTTCAGACTTAAAACTAAGTTCTATGAGTCGGGGGAAAAGACTGGCAGACTTTTGGCCAGACAGCTAAAGGAACAGAACTATGCCTATACTATTCCAGCAATAAGAGCAGGAGGCTCTCTTGTAACATCTTCTAAAGGTATTAATGATATCTTTAAGGACTTCTATGAGAACCTGTATAGATCATCTGGTGCTATGGATGAGATATCAGCTCAAGATTTTTTCTCAAACATACAGCTGCCAACTCTGTCCTCTGATCAGGTGGCTCTTCTTGATGCGTCAGTAACCCAAGAGGAGGTTAAAACTGCCATTCTATCCATGAATACAGGGAAATCACCAGGATCTGATGGGTTTCCTGTGGAGTACTATAAGGAATATATTGACATAATTACTCCAATATTGACAATGGTGTTTGAGGAAGCATTCCAAAGCGGCTCACTTCCACCGTCTCTTAATGAAGCTCTAATATCTCTGATACCTAAAAAGGGGAGAGATCATACAGATCCTGCAAACTTTAGACCAATCAGCCTCATTAATGTAGACAGTAAGATATTAGCTAAGGTACTGGCCTTAAGACTCGAAACAACTTTACCACACATCATACATACAGATCAAGTAGGCTTTATAAAGGGTAGGTCTTCTACCGACAATCTGAGAAGACTTATGCACTTAATATGGCTAAATGCCTATAGTACAATGCCGGTGGCTACTGTCTCGCTTGATGCTGAGAAGGCCTTTGACAGGGTCGAGTGGGATTTCTTGCATTCGGCCCTGTCGAGGTTTGGTTTTGGCTCTGGTTTTGCGAAATGGATAAAAATAATATACAGTAAACCTAAGGCATCGGTTCTGACAAACGGCCTTATTTCACCTCTTTTTGATCTTTCTAGAGGAACGCGACAGGGATGCCCCCTGTCGCCTCTCTTGTTCACGATAGCGTTGGAGCCCCTGGCGGTGGCTATAAGAGCGAATCCTGCCATTAAGGGCGTAGATGGTGGGGGGATTGAGCATAAGTTAATGCTTTACGCCGATGATATTCTTTTCCTTACCAGTGACCCTCACAAATCATTACCTGCGTTAATGAACACCATTGATAAGTATTCTAAACTGTCTGGTTACCAAATTAACTGGACCAAATCAGAGGCGATGCCAATATCTAAGCATTGTCACCCACAAATGCTAACACAGTATAATTTCAGATGGATTCCAAAAGGCATGGTTTACTTGGGTATTAAATTAACCTCTGAGATAGGTGAGATGACAGCACTGAATTTTGAGCCTCTTCTACAAAACATTAAAACAAGCTTGGGAAAATGGGGAAAGTTGAATTTGAGCCTCTGGGGTAAGATAAATGTTATTAAAATGGTAATAGCACCACAATTCAACTATATATCCATGATGTTGCCACTTAGTAAGCCTGATCACATTTTTAAACAATATGAAACTATAGTCAGAGACTTTCTATGGGCAGGAAGGAAGCCCAGATTTAAATGGAGTAAAATGTGTGCGCCCAAAGAGAAGGGAGGGCTTGGTCTTTCAGATGTTAGACTGTATAGTTTGTCGTTCGAGATGGCTAAGATAATTCATCACTGGAGGGGAATGGGGTCTAGATTAGTGTGGGCTAATATAGAGAAAAACCTGGCGGCACCATTTCAGCCAATACATATCCTATCACAGTGTTTAAGAAGTAAAGGAAAAGACATTAACCCAGTTATTAGGCATTCTCAGGAAGTTTGGGCGAAGGTTCACAAAATGCATAAGATTTCCCATTACAAACAGCCGTATGTTTCACTTTGGCACAATCCAGAGGTGAAGATTGGGAATCAGAAGATTTTTTGGAAAAGATGGCTGGACAGGGGCATACATACTGTAAGAGATCTCTATAAAGAAGGCATATTTATGTCATTTAACGAACTTGTTCAACAGTACCGGTTGGAGGACAAAGGTGATTTCTGGAAATATTTACAAATTAGACATTGCATAATTAAAAAATTTCAGTCAGTAAGGCTAACCAACCCGATAATTGATTATTTAGACAATCCTTTTAGCCACAAGGCGTCAACATTCTATAAAAACTCAATTTCCGTAATTAGCAGCACATGTGATCATTTGAGAATAATCTGGCAGAGAGACCTTAATTGTGAAATAAGTAAGGATTTATGGAGTCAAATCATAGCGCAAAATGGCAGATACGTCAAGGATGCTAGAGGGAAATTTATCCAATATAAGATACTGCACCGCTATTATTGGACACCTTGTAGGCTTTTCAAAATGGGTCTAACAAATAATAATTTATGTTTTAAGTGTGCAAAAGAAATGGGAACTCTTCTGCATCTGTTATGGGAATGCCCCATGGTTGAGCCATTTTGGCGCAGTGTACTTAAATATCTGGAGGTATGGGCGGGAGTAGTCCTGCCATTATCCCCACGTTTATGTCTTTTAGGGGATAAAACAGAAACCCCACCCCTGACAAATAGTGCGTATTCAGTTTTGATGGTAGGGATAACTTCGGCCGCCAGAATCATATTAAGGCACTGGAAATCATCCACATGTCCAACACTTCAAGAGTGGAAGATCTTAATGACTGAGACCACATCTTATGAGGTTATGTTAGCGAGAGTGAGGAATAAAGGCCCTGTTGAACTGGTGATTTGGGATTATTTCGTGGAACACCTTACCTCGAACTAGTACCATGACTGTATTTCTAATATTGGTATTTGTACAATATATTTTCGATTGTATATATATTGTTATTTTATTTTATCTATTTTATGTTGTTGTTGGACTCATTTTGACAGGGACTACATAGGCCTTAACGATTGTCCTTTTGTTGCTGGCCCTTATGTTTTTATTCTTTCCATGTACCACTGTGAGCTGTTACTGTGTGTGTTTAAATAAAAATTTGAATTACAAAAAAAAAAAAAGAAACTGGGGGGGACGAAGCTGCCCCCAATGCACCCCCCCCCCCAATATATGCCATTGGGAATCAGAAGGTTTTTTGGAAAAGATGGCTGGACAGGGGCATACATACTGTAAGAGATCTCTATAAAGAAGGCATATTTATGTCATTTAACGAACTTGTTCAACAGTACCGGTTGGAGGACAAAGGTGATTTCTGGAAATATTTACAAATTAGACATTGCATAATTAAAAAATTTCAGTCAGTAAGGCTAACCAACCCGATAATTGATTATTTAGACAATCCTTTTAGCCACAAGGCGTCAACATTCTATAAAAACTCAATTTCCGTAATTAGCAGCACATGTGATCATTTGAGAATAATCTGGCAGAGAGACCTTAATTGTGAAATAAGTAAGGATTTATGGAGTCAAATCATAGCGCAAAATGGCAGATACGTCAAGGATGCTAGAGGGAAATTTATCCAATATAAGATACTGCACCGCTATTATTGGACACCTATGACACACCTGACACACCCACTATCTGCGCCCCTGAACCCAGAGCATTTCATACAGACGCGGAGGGGTACCTTTTACGTCGGTATCAGACGCCAAGGGGCGTGACAAAGCGTCGGTATTTTACGCGTTGGGAATGAGAACGAGTTGGATGAGGTGTTCCATATTGCAGACGGGTTAGTTTATGAAGAAAGTAAACCTGGAATATATCATTTGTGTGAAATGGAAAGAGTCATTCTGGAAAAATTTGATTGAATATATTATACAATATAAGTTGGGTAGGAATGTTTGAACCATGTATATGGTGGTGGATGCAATTATAAAATTCTGCACATGGACAGAATTCTTTTTTATGAATGTGGTGTTAAGCTTCCATCACGAGTTTCATTTTGAATTTTGCACTGCAATCTTTTGCACATGTAACCTCCTCACGTTTGAGTTTCTAGGACATTTTTGCATTACTTTCACTTGATGAGCCTCCATCCTGCCTCACAAACAACACAACTATGTTCTTACACTGAACACTACATAGTCTTCTTACTACATAATCTTCTTCGTTTCTTTAAACCACTCTTCTCGTTTTTTGTTTTTTTGTTCTTGGTTTGTCCATCAGGAACCCACTTTTCTCTGCCAAACCATATGTCCTCCCTGTGAATGTAAATCAGGCTTCAGACTGCAAAGTACAAATTGAGATGAAAATAAGTAGAGAGCTGAAAGCAGCTGAGAGACACGCATATATGAAGATGAGAAGGTATGAAGTGGAGCAACTGTGAAATCTCTATGACTTATTCCACTAGTTAGTGAGAGGTCTCGAAATACATGAAAAGAACATACTGTGCATGATGCATGTCATGGCAGAGCCACAGCAAGCCAACGTGTTTCAGTCCAATGAATGAGGCAGTAGATTATTGTTAGTTTGATATTACGAAAATTTATAAATTATGATTCTTGTCAAGATTTCAGACTCTAACGTGATTTTAAACTGTACTGAAGACAAACAATAAGAAAAGTACAAGGCACAGCGACATAAACATGTAATCAATCAAAGTACATCGCAGTAGAGGAAACACACATTTCCTTTGTGATGATCTCAGTGTTTTGTTGCCACATGTTGCTGATGTGCATGTGTAAACTTCATTAATATGCATGTTATCAATAACTGCATGTCATCAATCAGACATTTAGTGCTCCACAGGAGGTGAAGGAATATTGTCATTTTGTGGTGAATCCACATCATGCTGCACTGTTCAGCAGCTTCAGCCAGCCAAAGAACAGTTTCCTACCACATGACAAGTCATTGCTATGACAGTAAAGAGCTGACATAAGGGAAAGTGAAGACAGAGTATGCTGCCTGAATGGAACTGTTGGACAATAACAGAATAACAAATTGGACCAATCCGGATTTTTCTTTTACTCCTTGCAATTTGGAATGTCCAATTTCTCTTTTGATGTGGGTACTGTCAGAGCTCCTACTAACAAACCACCAAGTTTGTTACTTACATCTACATCTACTTGAAGTTTGTTTTATTTAAATTTTTTAAGTTAAAAAAAAAGCTAAGCATGATTCTGACCTTTGTTTGGTTAAATGATGATCTTGCCTGGTGATTCAAGTCAAATCATATCAAGCTTTTTTTTAATTTAATTTTTGACCATTCAGTGAAATCATTTTTCCAAGTAAAGCAAACTGAACAGAAGAGACACTGAGACAGACTGACAATGTTGAGTTTCTTAGTATACTTTTTCCTCTCTGGCAGACATAAGATGCTAAAATTAGCCTTTGACATTCATTGGTTGCATATTGTGGCACCCATTGTTTCCCTTTCTGGTGAATTTGGTTCATAAAGTGTTGTACTCTGTGTCTTGCCATGTATTTCCTGTTGAAACTGGGCCACTTAGGTCAATTATATGTGTTTGTGGTAGAATTTATTTAAGTTAAACCCACTAGTTCTAAATGACTTATCACTGAAGTTGTTTTTCAGAGAATTCAAGTACCTACTGAAATCCTGAGGAGCTTCCACTGCTAAGTCAATGTGAAC
Organism: Collichthys lucidus; assembly: GCA_004119915.2. Taxonomy (NCBI): domain Eukaryota; kingdom Metazoa; phylum Chordata; class Actinopteri; family Sciaenidae; genus Collichthys; species Collichthys lucidus. Next base: position 1,917,446 of record CM014083.1, read on the forward strand.
AGTGTCTTCTTTATATGGATGATTGGTTCTTAAAAAGAAAAACTCAAGAGAGAGATCCGTAGAGATGCACACTTTGGCTGCAGTACATTCTGAGGAACCTACCAGCAGAGGTGGTCTTTGTCAGTGTATAAACTGCTGTATCTTATACAGCTATCAATCGTCATTAGATTTGTCTTTATTTCATCAGTGAACCAATGGAAAGTAACAGCAGTTGTAAATAAAGTCTGGTGGCTGCAGCCGTACAGCTTCAGTTAATCTGGACAGCTCTATATGCCATTCTATGTAAGATTTCATAGAAACCAACTCAGCTTCATGAGCTTACAGCAAACTAAACCTCTCCTCAGCTCTGAGGAGTTGATGCATCTTCATCTAATTTGCGGTACGAGAGAAAGAAAAAACAGTTTGCAAGCTGCCAACAGCTCACGTTCTCCACTCGTTAGACACTCTGATTGGCATAATCAGGTTACAACGAAGCTGAAAGGAAAAGGCCATCAAGAGATATTAGTATCACCGTGTTGCACTAATGATCAGTAATGTCACCGGGATCCATATCAGATACGACGGGAGGGAATAAAAATGCTCACAAGGCTACAAGTCCTCCTCAGTTTGGGACCCACCTGAACAACCAGGAAATGGCTGCCTGATGAAATCTAACATTAATAGTGTCTTTCTAAGAGGAAGCATGGAGGGGTGGGGTAGAAAATAGCAGTTGCAGACAGATTTGAGGTGACAAGGCGCCTACAAAGCCTGTCAGGAGCCTGAGATGTGAAGAAAGGCTGTCAAGATGCAGGGGAAGGCAGGCATACTGTGGTCTTTTGAAGGAGCTTGTCATTACAATAAATTGTTTCTTCAAGTTTGATTTCTAATTTAGCCATCTATTTACAGCGATCATTTGAATATTCACCACTGATCACATTACAAAATCATGTTGTGCATGTCATCAGTTGGAAGCAGTTTGGTGTATTTTTGGATAAATTGCAGCTTCGCACTGTTTAATTACCTGCCTGCGCTGACTTGTAATTGTAAGTTGGAGCGATAGCGTTGGAGTTCTTAAGTCAGCTTCAGAAGTTTAGAAGTTGGCATATTGATGTAATGTCAAACACTTTGACTACGCTCTCATTCAGCCAGCCGTGGATTTGCAGGTAACACTTGGACCAAAAAAGAAGGCGCTGCAGTGATATTATCCACACAATCCAAACAGCAGTGTTTGGAACACAGATGCAGTAAATAAATAGTTTAGAAAAACACTCCAAGATGAAAAGATAATTAACAGAAAAAAAAAGACAGTGTATAAATACTAATTAGCGTGAGCAAGATTAAAAAAACACATTTTAGAAAAACACTTAGAGCCGAGTGAAAGAACGAGGGAACAAAAGAAAACAACAAATAAATCAGGGTGATATGCTGAAACTCAGCTGGATCAGAATTGAAACACAACATGTATGTCGTGCAAAGCAGAAAAGGAAACCACTGTGTGATAATGAGTGCGAGTGTGTGTGTTATGTGTGACACGTCAACAGCCGTGTTTGTGATCTAATTGATACAGCTCCAGCTATTTTAGCCTTTCATAAAAGTGTTAATCAAAAAACGGAAAAGCACAAGTGATGACTTGTGGGTGGAACGGTAGAAATGAGCAGTGTTGAAATGTAATTTATGCTCCTTGCAGTTTTAAAAATGTGTCAGTAACTGTATTAACACCTTTTGAGTAAAACAGCTCATTTGACTACAGATATTTTTAAAAACCTACTGTGAAAAAAACTGTCAAGTCCCAGAAGCAACACACACAGCATCTGAAAATGTGAGGTTTCCATTTGCCCAGTGGTTTCCACCTCTAGACGGTAACATTTATCATACATGTTGGTACAGCCCATGACATCACTGAAGACACTGACAAGAGCATAAAAGCAGGGCATATTTGGTTGCCAACCTCTTTAAAGATCCAGTGTGCAGGATTTAGTGGAATTTATTGGTGCAGTTGTTGATTGCAACCCTCTCGCCTTACCCTCTCCTCGGCAGCAAAATGTGAAGCGTTAAGTTTATTCCTTCTGGGCTACTATAGAAACAAGGTGGTTTAACATGGCAGCCTCTAACTATTGTTATTTTTAGGTGATTTTCTCAGTGATCTTTACAAGTCATTTTTTCCAAGTCCAAGTCAAGTCTCAAGTCTCTGTAGTCAAGTCCAAGTCAAGTCCAAGTCTTTGACGGCAATGCCAAGTCAAGTCTGAAGTCAAGTCTCAAGTCTTTTGTCCCAAGTCAAGTCTCAAGTCTTTGACGGCCATGCCAAGTCAAGTCTCAAGTCAAGTCTCAAGTCTTTTGTCCCAAATCAAGTCTCAAATGACCGAAATAAACGTTATCATTATGGTACCATGTAAGGAAAGCACTATATAAATGCAGTCCATTTACAATAACCTATTAATTATTATTATTAATTATTATTATTATTATATCAAAATGCAATACCAAAATGGGTCAGAGCATGTTCACTTAGCATCATATCACTGGGGGACTAGAATGTGGACACTTCCATTTATTTAATGCTATGATCTGTCTGTGTCGCTTTGTTTGCTACTGTGCAATTCCAAACGAAACCTTAAAATAGTAACCTCCGGTTTTCATTGTCAAATATGACCTTGCAAACATTTACGTTTAATTAAATGAATAGGCTACTTATAATGAAATTAAAATTAAAAATTATTCACAAGTCACACACGAGTCACAACAGACAAGTCCAAGTCAAGTCTCGAGTCATTGGGAGCAAGTCTAAGTCAAGTCGGAAGTCTTTGTTTGCGCGACGTAAGTCCGACTCGAGTCCAAGTCGCTAACTCGAGTCCCCATCACTGGATTTTCTACTAATAAAAACACAGGTTTGACACTTCATTCTGACACACTGTAACTTCAACTCGAGAAAACTGATGATCAAATTAACATGATGATTAATGTTTGCAGACTAAACGTAGAACTTTGATGAAAAGCATGGTTAGAAATGTGTGCATGTAAACAGGACAAATGGTGTCACACAGTAAGAAGCTCTGTGTTGGTAGGTTGATATTTTTGCACATCAGAACTTCTTATTTTATTGAAATAACTTTTTGTAGATTGAAACAGGAGATAACATAAATACACATTTTTTTAAAAAAAGCAACAAATGAAGATGCAAAATATCACTGAATCGGGTCTAGCATCAAACAACAAAGTTGAAATAGTCAGTTTAAATGAGCTGAGATCTCACTGAATAATTCATGCCTCTGGTATATCATATATCACATTATATCACAGTATTAGTGAGGAGTCGTGTTCTGTGCCTGTTGTTACAGGAAGTCAGGCCCACACAGTTTACTCGACAAGAAAACCGCAAACTGCAAGGTACGGTCAGACATTTCTTTATTCAAAGCAGCTTGCATTCATGAAGTGTGGCATGTGTTTACAACCAACAGGACACTCACACACACATAAACACGTCGGTACATGGGCACCTCCCGCTGTGTGAGAGCGGGCTTCCTCGGCCCATCAAGGAGTCTGAACGGTATAATTAACAGTGTCCCCTGGGTCGCTGCCTAAATAGCGCTCCCTAATGAAACAAGCTACAGTGTAATACAGGTCGCACAAATTGAAGGCTCCCCTGACTGTTTAACCCGCCAACCACTTCCACCACCTCCTGTGAGCATACACAGGACATCCACAGCCTCCCGTAAGGGCATCAAACCAAGAGACCAGCTTGTTTTGGCCTGTGACGTGTGTTTGTGTGTTTGCTTGCAACACATATTGGGGGCAGTATTGCAGGACTTCAAAGGTATCCCACACACACACAAACACACACATCAGGCTGTATTTTGTGTGTGTGCTTCTCTAGCCTGAAATAGGACTGGATGTAATTGAGCAGGCATTAGCAGGTGTCCAGCAGAAACAGATCCACAGCAAGCAAGCACATTTAGCTTAAAAGAGATGGCCCTCTGAAGAAAAGTGGGAGAAAAAACGTGCATATACACACACACACACACACACACACACACACACACACACACACACACAAACTCCCCGTCGAGCTGAAAACGTACACCCACCCTCTCTCTAGAGGCTGTGGTTATATTTACCTCAGGCAGAGTTAAGGCAGAGGAGAAAACTGGAAAACTAACGCAAAGGCGAGGAGGAGCAGGAGAAGTTTCTAGCCGTCGAGAGCGAGTGGCAAACGCTGGAGACAGAAGCTCCCTGGTGACCAGACGAGCCAGGCGGAAACGCATCACTGCCTTCCCCTATTACATCCACAACGCTATAGGCAATTTTCTCTGCCCTGTCTGGCTCAGAGATCCTCTTCCTCTGCTCATTCTTCTGCCACCCACAATAGACGATTGGACGAAGACGATGGCCTCCAAACCACCATCCTGCGTGTGTGCCCAATGCTTGAGTGCCTCTTTTAACCCATTTTATAGCAGGGTTTTCTGTGATCTGTGCTCTTTTTAAGCCATACTCTGATTGACATTCATATATGAAAGATATCCACAGTTTGTGTTTTATTCTGGGCTACAACTTGAGCCCCAATTTTAATTAATTTAATTATTCTTTGATGACCACCTGAAGAAGTCAACTTGTTGGATCCATGCTTTGATTTAGTGGTTGGCCAGTGGTTAGATGTAGACAATGAAATGCATATTTCCATTTGAGTAATGTGTCCTGACTGCACTTACTACTTGAATAAGTTTTGAATATTCGGTTCGTAAACAGTTTCCTAATGGGGAAGCTCCTTGTCTGTCCGATCATAGAGGGACTCTCTTATCAGAACATCATTTGGTACTGGTAATACCATTGAGTAGTTACCCAACTTGTTGAGGCTTAGATATGAGCTGATTCTTCCATGACTCATAACTCATAAGTTAGTGATTGACTAGCAATGGATAGTCTTTCATCACCTTTTTAAAAACCTTGTGGTTGCAAAAACATATCCTCAGTCCTCCAACAGTATTTACATGGCTGTCATCACAAAGAGCTGCTGCACTGGACACACACACAACTGATTACACTATTTGCTACTGTTTTTTTTTTTTGTATTCATCATTTTACCTGGAAGACATGGCACCTGTCACATCAGTGTGGGAAAGCACTACATCCCAGCCAAAGTCTCCTCTAACAGGTGAGCAGAAGCATCCGGGAAGTGGGTTCATTACACAGCTCATCAGCAGCATGCCTCTCCTGGGCCCTATGAGTGTTTTCTGCATAATTCCAAACTAGCTTAGTCCACTTGGCAATGATCAGCATGCATTTGTAGTAGTCTGTATTTATGCCAGCACAAATTGCCTTACACGGCACAAATAATATCCTTTAATACACTTACAGGGTTTGCATTTCCAGCAGTGGAGAAACAGGAAACTACTACTGTTCTGAGTGAAAAATTGCACTTTGACAATTTCTGACTTTTTGACAAAACTTATAGATATAATTTAATTAAATTTTTTGGAGCAAGTAGCAGAGAGATTTTACATGTGTAAAATACCATAGTACAGTATTAACATTGCAGTGTGTTGTCAGAGTTGTAATGCTTCATGATAGATGACACTCTCATGTCAGGACTGGGTCATCCTGACTGGAGACAGGCTTAGTGAAATAAATAGATGTAAGTATGAAGGTCATTTTTAAAAAATCATAAATGAGTACACATGGAGCTGAGGGGTAGAGGGGTCAACCTTGCTCCCTATCCCTAGATATTTCATTACAATTTCTGTAAGAGGAAATCAAGACAATTACAAGTCTTATGAAATTCAGGCAAAATTAACCAACAGATTTGATCCACTTCAACAGAAAGGTGAAACTACAATGCTGCCAACTGGCAAGCAGTCGGGACCGCGCTGCTTCTGGTGGGCTCGACTAGAACGGTCGCGACTAGCTCCAGTGGCTGAAATTTAGTCGTAAGCAAAGTAAAAGTACAGTGGTCATATCTAGACCTGTCTAGAGTCGGTGGTTTGTTTGTCCATTCTGGGCTACTGTAGAAACATGACAGTCCAACATCGCAGACTCTTTGGAAGAGAACATTTCTTATTTTCAGGAGATTAGACACTAATGAAAACATAGTTAAGAATATTATGCAACATTTCTGCCATATTCTTTACTTGAATAATTTTTGTTGAGTCAAATATGTAATTATTAATTGATATAATTTCTTATACACATACATTCCCTATTTTAGCGCTGAAGACTCTGATAGAAAATTCAAATTTTCCAAATGTAGCACTAAGATTCAGTAACCTGTCTGTGATGTAGTTCAAAACACAGACATTAAAATAACTGTTTGCATTGTACAAACAAAATCATTATGAACACACACACACACACACACACACACACACACACACACACACACACACACCACACACACACACACACACACACACACAGACAATTGATAAATAATATAACATAAATAATAATCTCAGCCGTCATCATTAAATTGTCTGAAGCACTGATGGAACTTGCACAGCATATATCAGATGTGTCTGAATGAAAAGGACATGGCAGTTTCTCTGTACAGTATAATGCTGTATATTACAGATGACACATTTTGCAGGGAACACTTTGGTCCTCTCACTGAATCTGAGTCGTGGGGACAGAAACCCAGCTGCCTCCTTCGTACAGCTGTAAGGCTATCTGTGATCTGTGTGTAATATGACATGTTGGTCTATTCTGTGCCAGTAAAGCAGCGGGGTGGATTTTTAAACTGAGAATTATCTTGCCAAGATTCTCTTGGATCCGGGTAGCGCTTTTGTTGTGATTGACAACAGACAAATAAAGCAGTGCTTTGAGTACAAAGTGACAAAATGTTATATTCTAACCGCTCACACCCCCTTCGTTCCAACTGCAAGCAACCGGCTCGTCCATGGTGAGAATGGATGAATTCCTCTGACTTCCCAAAAAACCCCCCCAGAAAAAAACAACAAAAAAACACCATTGTTCTGCTATTGTACAAGTGAGCCAATAATGTCTGTCAGACTGGCAGTGGCAATTATTTCACTCCTACCGGCAGCTGTTTCGCAGTCATAAAGATAACGTTCAGTGGCACTTTTGTGGAAAAGAGGGAAAGGAATTGTGGGAAAAAATCCACTATGGTGAGTGACAGCGTTGCTGTCTCAACAGTGAGCTTTGTGGTACATGGCCTTTGTTCTCTCGTCTGAGTCCAAAACACACAGGGAGGAAGGCATGTAGGCAAACACTTACTGTACTGATGGAGAGCGAGGAGGAAGAAGAAAAAAAAGCAGAGTAGGGAGTGAGGACGTGAACAGATGATACAGATTTTGTAAATCTTTGTTTCGTGAAGAGAGGAGCTGCTGCTTTCCCCCTCTGCTTCAATCCTACACATCTGTAAAATGGCAAAGACCTGAACTGAATTGTAACTAAAAGAAGTAATATGTTACTCCTAAATTTCATCTGGCACAGCTCTGTGATGTCACGGTTTTGGTTCGTTCTACCAGGAGCATTTTAGAAGTGCAGCGTTCTGTCTGTATTTATGATCTAAATTCTGCACAGGGTGTTTTATTTTGAAAGCTTTTCCAGTGATAACTGGGGTATGTGTACTTATTCCAATTAACAGCATACAATTTGGGCGTGTAATCTGCATGTTTTTCTCCCAAATCTGAAAAGCAGTCACAGCATTCAAGGTCAATGTTCCGCCATTACCGAGCAATAGTGTAACATGTTTTGTGGTTCTCAGCTCATCAGGACTGTGACCTCCATGTGAGTTGGTTATGCTTCTTGGTGCTTGATAATGATACTTCTGTGAATTTCGGTCAATCTTTTCTTAGAAGTCTCATCTCTTCAGACACAGGAGGGCACTTATGATAATAGAAGCATTCTGTCTTGTATAATATTGTGTGCCAATGCTACTTTAGCATCAAGTGAAGCAAGAATATGTTCTCACAGTGAAGGAACAAGGAAGACGTGCTGCCCAGCATGTATGCACAAGGATGACATTTCTGAAGGTGTGGGGAGTAAGTCAGCATAGTAGTGGTTTAGATTTTGTTATGTGACTGTTTATCATAGAATACAATAGATTTATAGTAATAATAGTTTGAGTTGCCTATCCTGGTGGCATCAGCTGGTGGAGCTTGACTGTGTTAGTGAGGATGCAGTAAAATATCATTATTACTCAGATCTCATTCAGGTTTTATTCTTTAAATATTACCAGAAGAATTGTAGCTGGGGTATAGAATGGATGCTAACCAGACAATAACAAGTGTAACATATCAACTCCCTTCACTTCAATACTCTAACAAGAGTTCAATATGATGTCCATTTATGGATGACTTTTTTTTAAGCAAATGAAGAAAAAAAGGATCCCTTGACGCTACAAAATACACACTTGGCAATTCAGAGATTCCTTTCAAAATAAATTAAATATGTTGTAAAATAGTTTCTGAAAACATGTGAAAGGACTTTGAATGATATATTACTGAAATGTGGAGTCAGAGGTTCAAACAGATTTTCACCAGTTTTTAGTCCAGGATTTTGTGGGCGGTCCTAAAAGGTGGCTCGATGATGCATTGAGGCCACCATACTGACCCATAACAGTATAAAAGCCATCAGTTGTTAGCATCTATGCTTCTCTGTATGCTAGTTATTATTCTTGTTTACACTAGCTAGCTAGCTCTGCCTCCGTAGTACTGTACAAGTACTGTAATTGCATTTGCATGCAATGCTAATGTTTGAGACCAGCTACATGCACTGAGTAGAGTCCAGAGGAAAATACACCAGTAATGGGACATTGTTACGACCATAAAAGGATATGAAAGAAGTAACATAGAACCCAGATTTTTAAAGGTTATTAACAAAAGTAGTTTATTAAATGAAGTTTCAGATTGTCTTTTTAATAAAAGGGGGAGAGGCAAAAAGAGGAACGAAGGGCGAGCGGGTGCTGTCAAAAGAACAAACAAATATAACAAAAGGAGAACTCTAACAGAGCCTATTATAATCTAATGAGAAACCTAAACAAGAAAGAAAACCTCACTAACTAAGTCTATGTGGGGGCGCTGTCATTGGCAGCTCGGATTGGATGCTGCACCATTCCTGGCCCTGTAGCTGACGAAAATGTTGTCCCCGCCTCCTCCAGTTTGGGGCCAACCAGAGACCAGCAACCGCACACCTGCATTTACCTGGGGAAAAACACTAGATACACACACACTGCGTGGGGCGAAACGGCGGCAGCCGTAACAGACATCTTTTTTATGCACTAGCAGCCTGTACAGTAGCTATGTCAGGGAATGTATGCAGTCAGATCTGTCAGTAACTGCACACACCTTGTATTTTTTTGTGTTTTTCTGATCTACCAGTTCAGAGCACTTTTCCAACATGTGTCACTTTAACCCTTTCACACACACATTTATAAAATGATGGCTGCCATGCAAGGTGACAACTGCTCAACGGGAGAGGTACAGCACTTCCTATCTAAAGTCATCCAATCAAGCTCTATTTGGCGTACAATATCATGCGTAAGGACACTTCGACTAGACTGGGGACGCTGGGGATTGAACAAACAACCTAATAAGTATGTTGCTCATAGGACATATTCAGTTCCGGACTGATTCAGTCCTTTGCACCTTGTTTCAACATGATTTAGCAAATGTTGCAGCTCCATCGTGGAGATGGATATTCTTCAGAGAGTCCAAATTTACAATCCAAATTCTAATGCTAAATAAATGCTAATGAACGGTGGTGATTGCTTTGTTTTGATGAAGACATGACAAGATCTTTCACAGGTCACACATGTTGGACCCACTCTAGACTGTTCATATCAGAAGCTCTCACAGGTTAAACTCTGCAGTGGAGTTCCAAACACGTCGATGAGCTGGAGAACTTCACCGAATGACACAAAATAAATCAAACTTTTACTTTCACCTCTCTGTCTGTATGCTCGCGCTCTCACTTCCCCATGTGTGCTATCTCTCTCTCCCTTATTTCTTTTTTGTTCGTTTGTCTCTTTTCATAGAATCTGTTAAATTATGTTCCTAAAATGTAATAATAAATGACTGCAAGTTTTGTTTTATGATTATGACATTAAAGGATGGACAGACTGGTAAAATGACTTTTTTATTCATACAGACACTTTCTGAGAGACTGGCTGCTACTTGACCTGCCTCACACAGTTCAAACCAGCAACAGTTAATAAGTCATTTTCAATATTGCAGAGATATTGATAATGCTGATGAATCCAGATTTTATTCTCATCTCACTCTCATTCTAATCTTTTTCGATCTGAATCATTTCCACTCTGTAGGTAAACTACAATTTCAAAACATCTGCTCTAAGCTTCACTTGGTTGAGCTATTTCTCACCTCTGTTGTCATGATGGCTGCACACTTACACAGGTTTTAATTCAGTTAAATGTCAGCTGCATCGAAATAAGAAAAAAAAAATTTCGTTACTATGACGTAATGGAAAACATTCAATAAATCTCAGATATATATCTGCTGCACATGAAGCAACAATGGTGAAATTATCAAGTCTCAGGGTGATCTTAATATTATAATACCTGTGCCATTTCTGTGAATAAAACCTACACTTAGCCTCAAAGATAAACATCAGTTTCACCTTTTTATATTGAGCGAGACCTGTCAGGATCATATATCCAATGTGACTGACTCTCTTCTGATATTTCACTGATGCTTTTGAGAAACACATCATTTTTCACCAGCTCATTAGTTGAGTTTTAATAATTCAATGGTTTCATTGATAAACCGTTTTCTAATATTACACCACTCTGCTCAGTCTATGTTCATAAATTGTCACATATACTCAATAATCTACAGACAAAGTCAAACCGTTCTGAAATGTCTAAAATATTCTAATAGGGTCAAAGTCATGTATGTCTATGTGTTAGGTGTATTTTCATAATATTTTAGAGTTTGTCATTTCCTGATAAACCATAAAAAGTTGTTGATGACTCGTCCTGCACTTGGGGGTGTGTACTAATTTTACATCCAATGAAATGAGCGAATAGTCAAAAACATTAGCTCCTAAGTCCTTTCCAAACCACTTTTCCTTGACCTTGATGGAAAACGTCATGAGGTCAAGGAAAGATGTGAAGCAGCATTCATTAGGGATTAGGAAAGAAAGTTCAAAAGATGGACTACAAAATGCGATACATCTCCCTGTATGTTGTTTCATGCAGGAAATATAAACGTGGACAACCCGGTGAAAAATTGGATTCCATTATCAACGTCAGAATTCAAATAATAAATTAATATTGTCCACCTGTCACAGAAGTCACATGAAGTGTTTGTTACGCTGGTATGGTCCCTCACCCTCCTGTCCACTCATATAGAAACATATTAGCAAGAGATATATGATTAATCAGCAACTGTAACTTCCATAATGAAGTCACCTTTTTTACTCAGTGTGTCAAAACAGCTCCACAGTCAACAACAGAACAGACTTCATGGTTGAAGTTTGTACAGCTCATCAACACAGATGTTTATATTCACACTCTCTCTCTCTGCTGCAGTTTTTTCTTCTTCTTCTTTTTAATGTCGGGTTGTGAATGACTCAACGTCCTTACGGGACATTTCCCTCAGTGAGGAACCTTGTTAACCTTTTAACGCATAAGATGGGTCAAAAGTGACCCTGGGCTGAGTTTAAATTTTCTATATCTTTGTAATAAGTTATTTTTATTACTCAGCACTCCATGAATTCCTCAATTAACTTTTTTATGTTCCTGACAAAACTTAATTTCATTTTTTTCATGAAAGCTTTTTAAGTAAAAATACTTTTTTTGTCACTACCCCTTTAATGCGCAACATGGGTCAAAAATGACCTGCATTCATTTTATATGGAATTTCACAGAAGGTGTTGCGTTTCTTAGCTATATTGTAAAAATGAATTTAATTCCTCATTTAATATTCCAACTTTCCATCACTTATTCAGTTTTTACCCCAACACTAATACTTATTTCTATTACTTTATAGTTACTCTTTGAATTATAAGACATTTTATGTAACTACAATACAATATTTGCACACATGGGTCAAAAATGACTTGCATTCATTCCCTATGTAATATTGTATCAGAAACAGAGTTTATTTGCAGTATTGTTTTAAAAATATATATATATATATTTAATCATTTAATATTCCAATAATTTTATTTCTGAATGGTGATACTTAAAACATTAAAACAGTATACAGTGAGTACAATACAGTGAGTGTAACTGACACTGTAAACCTGTGAATATTGAACAGTTACAGCTACTGAAGTGAGCCACTATCAAACTGCAGTGGTATAAAACTACATAAACTGAATAAAACAAGTATAACAGCATATTACCATGAGCACAGGCAGATATAGGCCTACACTGAGACAACTGTCTCAGTTATTGCATGAGAGACTTTTCTGTCTCATGCAGAAGGACAAAGACAGCACCTCTTTCTCTTCCTCTGTAGGAGGCTGGGTGGCTCCTGTGGCTGGATGCCCCACCTCTGTACGCCACATATCTCCATGGCCTGAGTGACATGCCTCTGCAGATGGAGACTGGTCTCTGCAGGCATCTCCTGAGCCTCCTTGATGAAGAGGCATCGGGCATTTGGCACACCACCCATATAATCAGAGTGATGTGAAGTAAAAATGGTGAAGGCATTCAGAGCGCCAACATAAACCATATTTTGCCAAAGCACCGTGGGCCACCTCCTTGTTTGCCGCTTCGACGTGTATGTGTGGACCATTTGGTCCATTAGATCCACACCTCCTTTTGTTTTGTTGTAATATTGTATGATCTCTGGCTTCTTCTTCATGTTGTCATCCACTGCTGTGTCGTTGTGCATGGTACTGAGAAGGACAATAGCTTTGTTCGTCTTTGGGACATAGCTCACCATAGACATCTCTCCACAGAATCCAAAGACGCTCCCTGGAGACTTACATGTGGTTTTGCAGAAGTTCTGAAGTTCTGATTCCTTCTTAAATATGTAACAGGTCAACAGATGTCCACAGTATATGTTTAACTGACTGGAAACACTTGCAAATATTATAGTACCTAATACGGGACACTTTAGACCCATGTCTGCAAATTAGTAGAGGAATTCCAAATCTATGTTTATTTATAAGATACAAAAGTCAAAATAAAAAAAACAACAGTTTCTGTGCATGAAGGAGTACCAAAATTGTTTCTTTGTAAATTATTATGAGATTAAATGTATTGATTTTAGATGTTGTAAAAACACACCAATGCTTAGAATTCCATTGGAAATGAATGCGGGTCACTTTTGACCCATGTTGCGCGTTAGAGGGGGTTTCAATAGCTTGCGCATTTAAGGGTTAAGCAAAACTGACAATTCAAACACAACCTCTGAGTGATTGCGTTGGCTGCTACAAATCATCTCTGTCAGGGCCTCACTGATTACTGTATGAAAACACAAATTTAGAACTTTATTCAAACTTGATCAGATTTTTTACACAATATATTTGCTTCTTTTCCCTCTGATGTCCTCCTGCTTCTCAGCTTCAACTTCCTGTGAAGTACACCGTTTATGATGGATAGATAGCTTTGGCCTTACCACTTGCTAAAGAAGCTAACTGCTAATAAACTGATTGCTAACTAGATCTGCCTTTAGCATGCTAACAGAACTGGGCTCAGCAGCCAGACAGAACCAAGATCGCTAAGATTAATGTTACATCACAGAGGTGATTTGTTTACTTTCCTGATAGAAAGAACGCTATAGTATGTAGTGAACAGCTAAAAGTAAAAGTTTTTACAGGAAGATTATAAATATGAGAAAGAAAATGTCACTGCTTTCAATTTCAAAAACTAGTCAACTAGTCACTAGGCATTGAAAGGATTATTATTGAATGAAGTGTTTGTCCTGTGTGAATGAGTGAAACATTATCCACCCCTAGAAGTAAACAACATGGATAAATTGAAGTAGCTGTAATTAAACCTCTTCTTTAAAAGCCCACTCTAGACCCAGAGGTCTTAGCCAACTACAGGCCGATATCAAACCTTCACTTTGTGTCTAAGATACTTGAGAAAGCAGTAGCTAATCAACTGTGTGACTTTCTCCATAACAATAGTCTATTTCAATCCGTTCTCATTCCCAACGCGTAAAAGTACCAATGATTTGTCACGCCCCTTGATGTCTGATACCGACGTAAAAGGTACCCTTCCGCGTCTGTATGAAACACTCTGGGTTGTCCATTGATTCCAGTATAATCCTTTTGCGCTGGTAAGAGACGCTCAGACCAAAGCTTCAGCCATCCATTCACTCCAAAAATAACCCGACCACAGTTATACATGACGCTGCAAGCTACAATCTGATTGGACAACCGAGGACCCTCTGCCCGGAAGTGTTTTTCTCATGTTGTTAAAGATTTCTTTTATTGATGTTCATCAACGTTTCTCAGCACAAAAACGCCAAAGTGTCACTGATAATTCAACAATAAAATAGCTTCATGTTGTGGCCCCCAGTATGTTTTTTTTTCTCCTTCTAGCCTGAGAAATAAACTTTTATTCCTATGTTTTGGATAGCAGAAAGGCCTACACTACCCAGAATGCTAGTCCACTGACGATTTGCGAGCTACAATCTGATCGGACAACCGAGGACCCTCTGCCCGGAAGTGTTTTTCTAACTATGTTAAAGATTTCTTTTAATAATATAATAATTTTAACAACGTTTTTCAGCACAAACACTGTGTGTGTGTCACCATTGATATTATAACTAATAAAATAAAAAGTTAATCACTTGTCTGTTTATTGTGCTTTTTATGTCTGTTTTTAGACAGAGCTTGTTATCAACAGACCTTTTGAGAAGGAAAAATGAAATTTTCTGTTTGCAGTTTGCGCTGGAGTATAGCAGTTTGTACTGTGTATATATTTATATACAGTAACAATTTTATTAATGGAAAGTTTTCTGGGCTGCTCAAAGGATCACAAAAGCACCATGCAGCACACTCACCATGTGAGTTTTGTTCAGTGTTTTGTCGAAGAAATCATCAAATTCAAATTGACATATTTGCTAGGGTGTGCATGCCGTCACACTGGTAAATTGACAGTCACAGAACATATCTGAGCCACCTCAAGCTGACCCCAATCTCAAGGCCATATCCCCTGATAACTCATCAACGCTTTGAGGTAGGGGCCTGAAATCCGCACCTGCACATTGGGACAGCATGGTTGACCACAGTGTCGAGTTTCAGACCCGTGCGCCCTTCGGGAGGGTCAGAGGTCAGCCGTTCTGTACTTAACGAGGCCTAGTAGTAGTATTTGATGATGATGATGGGGGCTTTATTTGTCATTGTAACAGTACAAGTACAGTACAACGAGATTGCAGACCAGTCTGTCCATACAAACAATACATGTAATATGACAATGGGGGAGGACAGGACAGTGTATGGTAGCCAAAAAAAGGAAAGGGAAAAGAAAAGAAAAGGTATGCAACATAGGGAGAGGGGAGGAGAAAAAAGAACAACCCCTAGTCTGTGCTCCTGTAAGGAGTACACTCTGGGAGCAGGACAAAAACACCTCAGCAGTTATAGCACATATACAATACACTCTACAACATGAAACACAACATTGCAACCAGGGGATAGGGAAAGGGGAGATTGAGTAATCCAGCGCAGACATGCAGTCATCCGGGTCCTGCAGCCAAGATTTGATTTGATTTGACTAATTTGGATTAAAATGAAATTATATAAAGCATGACATGAATATAGAAGATATTTCAACCTAGATATTCTTATAAGTCACAACCTAACTTGTCCTTTTACCCTATATTGTGTGTGTGTGTTGTTGTTGTTATTGTTGTTTTCTTTTCCTGACAGTGGCAAAGTGTGGGATGACACATGGGAACCTGCGCAAGCTTAACAGCCCACCACAGGTTGCAGAGTTGGCAACACAAGTTCCCAGTTCAAAGTTCAACATGTTGAAATTCACAATAGAAATAAAGTTAATCATAAAAGTTCAGAATAAAATATTGAATACACATTTCAGTCAGTGTCAGTCTCTGTTTCACTCTATAACTGGCTTAAGTACATAAAACATCTATGAATTCAATAGATCAATAATATCTCACGTAATGTGTTCACAGCTCTCGATATCTCACATTTGTGGTCTACTTCTCATTACAAGCATACACACACACACGGAAAAAAAATAATAGAATAAAAATAGGACAATTAAATATGTGGCTGTGTAAGTACACAGTATAAGTAGGGTAGTAAAATATCAGTTTAGGAAGCCTATTGATCAAATTTTGATCTTAGAAAAATTATAGAGGAACATAGAGATAACATCATCTGAATAGTTTAACATCTTGTGTGCTGATAAATGAAACATTTATTTAACTCGATCAATAGTTTCATATCTACAATAATTTGATAGGTTAAACAAGGTTGGTTTAGGCCTGGCAATACAGCATGCCTCCTGATACGTATACTCGCTACTCATAAGCGCTGATGAGTTAAAGCCTTAACTAGTAGGCCTCATTGAGTACAGAACGGCTGACCTCTGACCCTTCCCAAGGGGCCACGGGTACGAAACTCGGCACAGTGATTGTGGCCCACGTCCCGATACGCATACTCAAATTTCAGCCCCCTGCCTCAAAGCTATGATGAGTTATCAGGAGATAGTCACCGAAAAAGAAGAGGGTCAGATTTGGGGGACTCACTAAAAAAATGTGTCTTTTTGACCCCAGGGGCCCCAGATTTGAAACAGAGGATCCCCCGGGGGCCCTGAATAATGAACCGGTGAAAAAAAAAAGACAAGTCCAGTAGAATTTTTTTTGCCCCGTCTGGATTCCTGAGCATTGGGGTCCTGTCATAATCATACAGTCTTATACCCTCTGACCTGCGTGGAGGTTTTGGAGGACATGTGTTTCTACAAGTCGCACGGGTCTGAAATTTTAGTATGTTGTTCAGAGGCATGAGATGAGTGGATAGATGTTGGTCCGGTCCATGTCGGCCCAGTACTTTTCGATGGGCGGGGCCGAGAATGGACGCCATTACACAAATCTGCACCCTCGCTGCCGCCACAAAAATGCACCAAACTGCATGAAACTCACTGTACTATTCTAAATGGAGGTCTGGGTCAGGCTCCCAAAGTCCCAACTCTGTAGACCTACTAGAAAGCTAACTAGCTCTACAGTGATGTGATTGTGACGGGAACAAAAAATCCCAGCAGAAAGCTCCACCTCAGCCTCCTACCTCAAAGCATTGTCAAGTTATTCCCAAAAAGGTGTCCAGAACGGCTGAACTCTGACCTTTCCGAATGGGGTACGGGGTTGAAAATAGGGGCCCTGATCAGACCCTGCGTCCTGATACACATACTCAGATTTCAGCCTCCTGCCTCAAAGTGCTGATGAGTTATTCACAAACCAAACAGGTGTTTTTAAGCCTGAACTACTAGGCCTCGTTAAGTACAGAACGGCTGACCTCTGACCCTCCCAAAGGGCACACAGGTCTGAAACTCGACACCGTGGTCGACCATGCTGTCCCAATCCGCAGGTGCGGATTTCAGGCCCCAACCTCAAAGCGTTGATGAGTTATCAGGGGATATGGACCTTGACCTTGGGGTCAGCTTGAGGTGGCTCAGATATGTTCTGTGACTGTCAATTTACCAGTGTGACGGCATGCTTTTTAATAAAACACACCCTAGCAAATATGTCAATTCGACTTTGATGATTTCTTCGACAAAACACTGAACAAAACTCACATGGTGAGTGTGCTGCATGATGCTTTTGTGATCATTTGAGCAGCCCAGAAAGCTTTCCATGAATAAAATTGTTACTGTATATGAATATATACACAGTACAGCCCCAGCGCAAACTGCACACAGGAAATTTAATTTTTCCTTCTCAAAAGGTCTGTTGATAACAAGCTCTGTCTAAAAACAGACATTACAAAAAGCACATTAAACAGAGAAGTGATTCACTTTTTATTTTATCAGTCATAATATCAATGGTGACACACACACAGTGTTTGTGCTGAAAAACGTTGATGATATTATTAAAAGAAATCTTTAACAACACGAGAAAAACACTTTCGGGCAGAGGGTCCTCGGTTGTCCAATCAGATTGTAGCTCGCAAATCGTCAGTGGTCGAGCATTCTGGGTAGTGTAGGCCTTTCCGCTATCCAAAACTTACAAATAAAAGTTTATTTCTCAGGCTAGAAGGAGAAAAAAAACATACTGAGGGCCACAAAATGAAACTATCTTATTGTTGAATTATCAGTGACACTTTGGCGTATTTGTGTTGAGAAACGTTGATAATATAAATAAAAGAAGTCTTTAACAACACGAGAAAAACACTTCCGGGCAGAGGGTCCTCGGTTGTCCAATCAGATTGTAGCTCGCAAATCGTCAGTGGACGAGCATTCTGGGTAGTGTAGGCCTTTCCGCTATCCAAAACATAGGAATAAAAGTTTATTTCTCAGGCTAGAAGGAGAAAAAAAACATACTGAGGGCCACAACATGAAGCTATTTTATTGTTGAATTATCAGTGACACTTTGGCGTATTTGTGCTGAGAAACGTTGATAATGTCAATAAAAGAAATCTTTAACAACACGAGAAAAACAGTTCCGGGCAGAGGGTCCTCGGTTGTCCAATCAGATTGTAGCTTGCAGCGTCATGTATCACTGTGGTCGGGTTATTATTGGAGTGAATGGACATCTAGAGCTCTGCTCTGAGCGTCTTTTACCAGCGCAAACGGATTATACTGGAGTCAATGGACAACCCAGAGTGTTTCATGCAGACGCGGAAGGGTACCTTTTACGTCGGTATCAGACGTCAAGGGGCGTGACAAATCGTCAGTATTCTACGCGTTGGGAATGAGAATGGGTTGTCTATTTGAGGATTTTCAGTAAGGATTTAAAGTGCATCATAGCACAGAGGCCGCATTAGTCAAAGTTACAAATGACCTCCTAATGGCATCGGACAAAGGACTCATCTCTGTACTTGTCCTGTTGGATCTTAGTGATCTCAGTTTGTTTACGTCAATGATGAATCCTCCAAGCATACCAAACTTCCACTTACGTAACATCGCTAAAATCAGACGCCTTGTCTCTCAATCAGATGCAGAAAAACTAGTCTATGCATTTGTTACTTCAAGGCTGGACTATTGTAACTCTTTGTTATCAGGCTGCTCTAATACGTCTCTTAGGACTTTGCTGTTAATTCAGAATGCTGCTGCAAGCGTCTTGACAGGAACCAAGATCCGAGATCACATCTCTCCCATTTTAGCTTCCTTGCATTGGCTACCTATTAAATCTAGAATAGAATTTAAAATTCTTCTCCTTATTTACAAAGTTCTTCATGGTCAGGCACCATCATATCTAAAGGAGCTCATAGTACCTTACTACCCCTCTAGAACACTGCGCTCTCAGGATGCTGGGTTACTTGTGGTTCCTATAGTTTCCAAAAGTAGATTGGAAGCCAGAGCTTTCAGCTATCAGGCTCCTCTTCTGTGGAACAAACTACAGTACCATTTTGGATCAAGGAGGCAGACACGGTCAACCCCTTTCAGAGTAGACTTAAGACTTTCCTTTTTGATAGAGCTTATAGTTAGCAGGGTCTCTGCACATTTCTGACAAGCAAATATAATGCTTTTTAAGACCCCTTTAAGACCTTTGAGAATAAAAAATAAGACCATTACAGCGAAACAAATATTCATACAGTAAAAAGGCGCAGTCAAGGATAAGTTCAAACTCAAAGCATATTTATTTTTTTATAAATCAGTGCATCTTCAGTTTATAGTTTTAGTTTAGTTTTTGCCTTCTCAATATTTTAATAGTAGGGCACTGATGTACACATAAACAGTCAGGAAATAAATACAGTTTTACTACTTATCTAACTGCCTCAGTGCATCGGATTTCTCCTGCACTCCTGCAGAACCCAAAGTATTTCTGCCTTTAACGTAGCGCTTGGAGCGAATGCAGCGAAAGCATTTGTGCTGGGGCCCGGAGATATGAAAGGCACAGCTGGCCTTGCACTTGCTTTAGTGCCTGTAGTGGCGAACATTCGCAGGGGGACTGTTGATTCCTGACTAGCAGCATAGCGTGTGTTTTTCCCCTTTCATGTGAGCGTCAAGGGCACTACAGCCCATTGTTCCCAGCTTGATGAATCCGACATAATTTACATCGCGCATCATATTCCGACACTGTTTTTGTTAGCCAACTATTGTATTTCGGTTCCTCGAGCCACTTGTCGCTGAACTTGCATTTCCCCATCTCGGTTCATGTTCATGTATGCCAGAGAGGTTGAACGTATGCTGCTTATTCCAACCACTTCTTCGTCTGTTCCATTTCATGGCTAAAGCGACACACTGCAAACAACGGCTCTATGAGTTTTCAGCATCTTGATAACAAAGATCGCTGGCTAAGTAAATCACGTTAGCGCAGAAAAAAATCAGCGAAATGTTTTTTTTATTAACCATAGGCTACCGGGATGAAAAATAATACCTACCTTGTGAAATTTAATGCCATACTTCAGAAAATGGTGAAATATAATGCTTCTTAAGACTTTTTAAGACACATTTTTAAAATAAGACTTTTTAAGACTTTTTAAGGATCCGCGGAGACCCTGAGTTAGGGCTGGCTCAGGTCATCCCTTAGTCATGCTGCCGTAAGATTGGTTGAAGATGCAGTCACATCTCCCTTTACTGAAAACTGTCTCTCTCTCTCTCTCTCTCTCTCTCTCTCTCTCTCTCTCTCTATCTCTAACCATCTGTAAACATACATGTCTCATTAATGCATGTTATTAACTAAACTTCTTACCTGGAGTTTCTGTGCTCTGTCGTCCAGCAGGTTCTCAGGGTTCGTGGCTGCTGCTGTGATCCTGCATGACGTCCACTAGACATATTATTACTGTCATTATTGCTACCATATCTCCATTACAGTTTATAGTTACCGTACATTCCGGACTACAGAGCGCACCTGATTAAAAGCCGCATACTAAAAATAGCTCAAAAACTCATTCATTTATTCATTATATGTCTTTATTACTGTAAGAAATGAGTCACTGACAGCGGGTGACAAGCGGACAGGTAAGGGACAACATCCACTCTTATCACTATGTTTATATAGAGAACTTAAATCCAAATGTTATCACATGTAAGGATTTTTTAACTTTTTAAAATTTAATCCGCTAAGTAACATAAACAAATATATTGTAAATGCTTTTTTTCTAACGGTGTCTGTAACGCAGCTACCGTGAAATATACGTTTGTATCAGCAACACACAAATTACGTTGCTTATGCTTTTTTACTTAAACAATGAACATGAAATTACATGAACAGCATTGCAGTATCTCCTAATAACTGGTAAAAACATATGCTATATACTGCATCCTACCAGAAAAGTCACTGATTGCCTTCTGAAACCATCAAAGTCCTCTACTTCCGTGTCGGAATTAAACAGCCTCAGGATCTCATCACTTACTGCATCACTCTCCTCATTTTCGATGTCACTTGCGCACCGTCCTCTTCATAACGCAGCAGTCCAGCCTTTCGGAATGCGTTGGTGATGGTTGATGTTTTGACACAGCTCCACGCATTTAGGATCCACTGGCAGACTTGATTTAAAGATGCTCTTCGCATGCGGCCTGTTTTGGTAAAATATTTTTCCCCACTTGTCATCCAAGCCTCCTTGCTTTTGCCTTCAGTCTGATTTGTACAGTAGAAACACCGCGGCCGCAATGCTCTCTGTCCCAGTCTTCCAGAAAGTTTTCAAGCTCGGGCCACCTGCTATGATTACCTATGAAAGCTTTTGTCGTCTTTTTGCATTGGCCCGATCTTCACGCTGGCGTCTCCACCTTCTCACCATTCATTTATTTATTCCAAGATTACGTGCAGCAGCTCGATTTCCTTCTTCAAACGCCAGAGTGATCGCTTTTAACTTAAATGCCGCATCATATGCTTTTCTTTGAGTATTTTCCATGTTGATGAGGGTTAGTAGAAATGAATGATTTACAATAGTTGTGATAGTACGCTTGATAGTACGCTTTTTAGTGCCACGAAAAAACATGACGATCATACAATTTCATTGGACCTCTGTCTGGACCTCTCATCAATTTTATTGGTCTACTGTTGTTAGGCAAACTGTTTTCGGCCCACGAAAAAAAACACGAATAAGCCGCACCATAGTAAAAGCCGCAGTGTTTAAAGTGTAGAAAAAAAATAGCGGCTTATAGTCCGGAATTTACGGTAGTTTATGATTTGCTGTCGCTGTGCATCTGTGTCTCTCTATCTCTATCACAGGTTCCACTGCTACTGTAATCATTTTATCATTCATTGTAATTCATTGTCATTTTATCAGTCATTGTAATTGTACAATATGTTTGTGTTGATTGTCCTGTACACGTGACATTTATTGCACGTCTGTCCGACTCGAAGAGGGATCCCTCTTATGTGAATCTTCTTCACTGGGGATTTACACTGGGGACATAAGTGCCGCAGAGCGGCTGCGCCACCGTTTTGCTCTGTCCTGTACCTGGCATCAATCCCCACCAGGCGTGTGACGGCAGTGTAACGGCTGTGTAGCGAGCCAGCCGTATTCACACAAGATCACGCGAGAATCCTGAATATACGCAAGACTCCACAGTAAACTGTGTATATAGGAAACAACAACAACAAACAGCTGACTTTGCTTCTCCAACATAGAAGAGATTATAAAAAGCATCTGTTGTGTCATAACTGATTGTGTGTTGTTCCACTTCAACAATTAGTCTCTCATCGTTCATGTTGAGACCCTTTGATTGATTGACTGCTGACCTAGTGCCACCAGTCATGACATAACGTTGATGTGAAGCTGTGATAGGCGACATGAAGTGTGTATTGTGTTTTATTTTAAAAGGGGGAGAAGTTTATTACCTTGATCCTGTGTCAGATTTCCTGTCTGGTGCAATCTGCTCTGTTGAGGTTTATGCGGTTTAGCAACGGCTCGTATCACAAATAGAAGTGTTACGGAATGTTAACGCTGCTGAGACGTTCCGCGGCGCGCCCTGTGTGAGTTCTCTTAGTGATTAGACTGGCAGCGACCAGCTCCAGTGACCGCAGTGCAGCTGTTCCGTGGTGCTTAAGGCTTGAGGTTTCTTCCACCTTTTTTTCCCTGTTAAAAGTTTTTTGTGGAGTTTTTGTGCTCTGTAGTGCAGCAGGTTCTCGTGGATCGTGGATGCTGCTGTGATCCTGCATGACGTCCACTACATATATTATTACTGTCATTATTGCTACCATATCTGTTACTGTAATCATTTTATCATTCATTGTAATTTATTGTCATTTTGTCAGTTATTGTTAGTTAAAGGTTTTTTGTGGGCAAGTTTTTTCTCACTCGAACCGAGGGTCTAAGGACAGAGGGTGTCACTCCCTGTACAGATTGTAAAGCCCTCTGAGGCAAATGTACTTTGTGACTTTGGGCTATACAAATAAAATTGATTTGATTTGATAAAATGGATAATGGGCCCTCACACAGTTTTTCTAGTATTTATACATTTTTCATACTTAATGTTTGGCTACTTAATAGTGACTTACAGTGTGTTGGAGCATCTGATGATATGAAAGTCTCTTGACAGAAGAAGGCTAGAGGCTGGTCACAGTGGTAGGCATCACATTGTTAGTTCAACCTTGCAGAAGCTAGTCAAACTGTCTGTCCACTCTCTCCTCTCCCAGGCCCTGCCCTCCTCATCTATCATGACCAACTGCACACACTCACGGCCATGATTCATTCCCTAGTCCGTGTGAAAGAACATGGAGCGGCGGGCTTCAATGCTGCGGAGAGGAGACGGAAAGGAAAATGAGAGGATAGCTGAGAGACAAGAAGGATGTTTGATCCAGAGACAAAAGGAAGAGAAACACTGCTTTTCCTCAGGTCAGTCTGTCAATTAGCCTGGTTCAAGCCATCAGCCAGAAAGGTGTTAAAGGTGGAGGAAGACAGGAAGCAGGATGGCAGAGAGTGAGAAGGAGGGCAGGCTAGATAAGAGACAGAGGGCAAGGGAGGCTGAGGACGGAGAGCGGGAGCTGACTCGCCTCTGAAGAAAGGCAGATGGTGATGGGAGAGCGGGGAGCTGACTTGTCTCTGCAAGAGCCTTGCAGGCTTCTTCTTCCTCTGTCTAAACTTTTTGTCTTGTTCACAGCATGAAAGGCCTGTGATCTTTCTCACTGTATCTTGTAAACACAGCACCAGAAATGGTGTGCTGTCGTTTACCACTATGGTCTCCCTGACAGAAATGTGAGAGCCAGCCAAAGGAAGAGGAGGGAATGGATGAAAGAAAAAAATAGGTTTTGAAACAAATTTAGGTCAATCCACGGTGTTCATGGCAGACAAATACAGTATCTGTGGCATTCATATGGAGTGGGGATTTACATAATGTGACAGTGCATTAAGAAACATCCGGGACACAGATCATTCCTCTAATCCTGGTCGACACAAAACCTCGCCCTGTTGAGCCCACCTGATCCTGTGCCCAATCCATCGCTGGGTCTACTCTCTGTTTCACACTGGCAGCTGAATTCATCCAGCAGCCGTCTGGTAAGATCATTTTGGGTTAGGTTGGTGGGTGTATACACTCCCAACTAGGGCTTAAGTTGGATTTGTAAAAAGGCCCTATATCATATCATTTGTGCAATTTGCATTATCGTAATTGAGGCCTGTCTATTGTTGGTGGATCAGAGGAAGTATTTTGCATAGGGGTACAAGAATCCCAAGCAGTGATTTGTGCCGGAAGGGAGGCAAGCAAAAAATGCTCATTTAGAACCACTGCGATTAGATTAACAAATCCAATTTTGACATTAAGGCAGAGCTGTCAGAAACAGATGGAGCGCCTGTGAAATCCTTGCCTATCACTCAAGTCAAAAACAAGATTATCTCCACCATGGTGGTGGTGGTAGTCAGGGGGCAGGGGGGGTCCTGCATTTGTTATTTTTCATCCCGTCTCTTTCATTCCGATAAAGCCAGACTCTTTCTGCTTCAAATACCAGCCCCAGATGATGTCAGGTTCCAGCAATCATTCTTTGGCTCCAGCAGACGTGTGCAAATGACTAATGATTCTATCACACTGATGCTATAAAAGAAATGAAGAGGATATTGGAACAACAAAGTGAAGATAGTCCGGCTCTTTTGTGAAGAATGTGTTTTATCTACCATCCATTCATCAAGTAAATGTTGTGAGACGCTCTTTATGCTTTGACAAAGTTAGTTGGGAGGCACAGCCACCGTGCTGAAAGATGTGTCTGAGATGTGAACATCACAATTAGGACCTGGAGCTGTAAAACAATAAGCTTAATTATTTCACACTCTATATGTTAAGTGGTAAGCTAAACCCAGATAAGTATTCCCACTGCCATATCTAAGTTATCAAATCAAAAATACATACAATATGGCTTAAAAAAATCAACAACTTACAGCTAAAAAGCAAAAGCAGGAATCGAAGAACAATAGGATATATGTTTCTCAGTAAAATCAAATCAAAACTGCTGCCAAGTGTCTATGCCAAGTCCAAAGTTAGACTAATGGAGAAGCAGAATTGAGGCACTGAAGCAGAAAGAAACTCACAATCCTGATAGAATCCTGATATAGCAACTTTTTATGTAAGCAGGCTTTGAAAAGTTGAGTGCAGATCCACACTTTCACAAGCCAACAGTTAGTGAAGAGCAAAACTCAAACAACCAAACTACCAAGGGACACAAAGCAAAGTCCAGATAGTCTTGGATGGAGATTAAAAAAAAAAAAACTTGTATGAATTCTGTGAAACCAAATAAAGGTTGCCGTTAGGAGCACTCCTCCTCTTGGAGAATCAAGCCAAGAAGTTTCAAAAGTTGTGGATCAGGGTTAACACGCACTACAAATTAAATGGAGGCAAATGGTGAGTATGTACCTATCATCTGCTATACTTATCTGACAACACACAAGCTGCACTTTGAAATAGCCAACAAACATGAAATACAAGTCTGATTTTGATTTATTTTAGTAAACTGTAACCAGTTTGCATGTCAAAGTGTCCTTTGGTGAGATACTAAACCCCAAATTGATCCTGAATTTGGTTTGTTTTGGGGGGGGGTTCTGACAATTTTTTTTCTCCAATTTTTTGTCTAATTTTTTCAACTGAATTATTGAGATACTGCAAGTGACTCCAGTGGATCTATGGTGACTCCTGCCCTGCACATACATGCCCCATCTTCAACTTCCTTCTTTTTTTTGGGGTTATCAAAATATTCCTGCATGGTTAGAAGAACAGGTTGCCTGTTCTTAGAAATTTGAAGTCTTTGATCAGTCAGTCCACATAACTCTCTGTGGTTGTGAAATATGGCTCTTTCAGCTGAAATAATGCTTCTGTGATTGATTGTAGGTCTGGAAAAGGAGCACATAAAAAGTCTAACATAGCAGAACACGGAATATGGCTTGAAATGTTAATTTAACTCTCTCTTTGAGTGGAAAGCTAAGTGGATGAATGAATAGATGAAGGCGAAGATGGATGAAGTCACCTGAAGGCAATTAGCTGTCTCTGAAAGTCCAGTTTAGCGCAATTTGCAGTGAAAGGGGTCACATATCATGTTTACATCATTACAAATAATGTACAGTAGTTTGTCAAGTGAACACTGATTAATGACAACGTTCAACAGCATCATAACAATCCATTAGGGTATGTGTGCAATTTATGCAAAGTGCAAATAAACACTGCATGTCAGCCTTGTACTGTATCAATGACTACAGTAGTACATGTAACTCAGCAAGCATACCTTGCTAAGTACACGTGACCTTTGAGCTAACATGCTCACTGTGGTAATGTTTACTGTGAGTCAGTATACTAACATCCGCTAACTAAAAAGATGAAAATTAGGAAAATTAGGATACAACATCCAGGTATGGTAATGGTCATGTCATCAAAGTTATTAAGATTCATCCTCTGGATCTTTAATTGATCTAATTCAAAAATAGTTTAAAACACACACACACACACACACACGTAGGACTTCTACACCCAGCGACACAGGTAGAAGGCCAACAGGATCATCAAGGATTCCAAACACCATGACAACGAACTGCTCTGTCTGTTGTACTGTAGCATGGGGTCAATCAGGTGTATATGCTATACATCATTACTATATTAAAACCCTGCATATCTACGTTACACATAATATATTCATGTTCTATGTCTCTCTTTCTCTTTTCATTTCTCTTGTATGAGCATAGTAGAAAGGAGCTTGACAGCAAGACTTTCATTGGTAAGGCTACTTCAGTGTGATTGTCGTGCACATCTCAAAAACTTGATCTAAATAAACTGGTGTAGCAGTACGAGCGTTTTTTTTCTCTTTTCCCCCGCTCTTTCTGTTGACGGTTGCTATGGTTTCCCTTCCCTACTTCCGCTAGTCATTGAGGTGAGCCGGTATAAAACGGTGGTTTGCCCACCGTGTCCGCCTCTGCGTTCCCATGGTCACCCGCGATACTTCCGGGTCAGAGGTTGTGTGCCCCATAGACATATATACATAGACGCCGCATTGAGCGGGTTGGTCGTTGGTCGCGAAACGTAAGCGGCGCCGCCATATTGGACCTGGCAGACCTGCCGGTAAACTAATACAAGGAAATGGACTGAACTTCATAAAGCGCCTTTCTACAAAGTTCTTTAAGTTAATGTCTCTTATACACCCATTCACACACACACTAATATATCTGGGAAAAAAACAGGTACCGAAAAAACAACGTATGTAACTTTTAAAGTGATGATTATAAATGTTTACTCCTTATGTAAGCACCAAACCAACGTATGTATTTTTCTAATGCTGAATATTTACAGCTACTAATGTGTGTAACACTGTTACTGTGATGATAAATACTGAAATATTTACATTTAATCTGTGTCTATAATAACCAGATCCTGAAATGTAGATGTGACATGAGGGTTTTCTGAATAAAGAGCACTAACGTTTATATTTAACTGATTTTGATTAATCGTTTTATTTCACATTGATGAACATATATATTGATGAACACACACACACACATACATACACACACACATTATATACACACACATATTATATATGTATACACACACATATTATATATGTATACACACATACACACACATATGAGAGAAGGATTTTTTTTAGACAATTTTTTATTACTTCTCTCATTATTCTGGCATTTAGCGAATAGAAATAATTTTGGTAACGGATCGTAACGGAGATAAAACAGGAAAAGTTATTGTCTGATTTCATGTCAGACAGTGAGGGAAAAAAAATGTCTTTTTATACAGTGTATGTAAACTTTTGATTTCAACTGTATGTATCCCATAGTCATATTTATATCACTCTGCACTTCTGGTTAGATGCTAAACTGTATTTTGTTGTCTATGTACTTTGTGCAATGAGAATAAAGTTGAATCTAATCTAAAATAAAATAAAGTGCAGCCTAGTACAGCATAGTGATCACCTACCCTGTGGAGATGAGCTGGGAAACAGAAGACTGAAGAAACCGCTCCAGCTCTGATCCTGACTGTCTGACCTGTCCTGTCAAAATCCTCCGGTCTGAAATGCTCACTGCAGAGCACGGATGATGGACTGGCAGAAAAGCCTTCCCTTCTGACAGCCGTTTCCCATTTCTTTCTCAGCTCTTTATCTTTGTGAAACCTACATAGAATCAGATCAATCGATCAGAGTAGTTACTTCGGCCCAATTTAGTTAAATAGGAAAGAGTTCTTGCTTGTTTGGCACGGCCGGATCATCGCACAGGCTTCATAGGCTTAAGCCTAGGGGCCCCCACACCCCCTCGCCTCGGAGGGGGCCCCCGATTGGTCAAAAGAAAAAATCATAAATCATATTCATTAGCTCAAAATCACGCCCTCGCCGCCCAGGGGGCCCCTAATTGGTCAAAAGAAACAAAAACTTTCATATTCATTAACGCAAAATGAATATTTAAATAACCGGACACTGATTAGGTTGTGGGGAATCCGCCTTCCATATATAAACGTTAGGCGTCACGCACTGTGTCAGTCTGACTCTGTAGTTGAACAGCGACAGTACTTATGAGCGATAGAAAATACGAAAGCGGTGCACAAAGTCAGCAAATTCTGTTCGTAAAATTACGTTATAATGGCCAAATACAATCAAAAGTAATCTTTCATTCTTACCTGTGAAAGGTAATACCAATAGATCTGTTTTGTGATGTAAACCGCTTGGTACAATTCCACGCAGAACATGAAATCGGCATCTTCTTCGTTTGCTCCTATTCTCCGACCGCTCGACTCAGCCAGGTCCAATATGGCGGCGCCGTTTACGTACCATTCAGCGCTCAATGCGGCGTCTATGTATATATGTCTATGGTGTGCCCGACAGGTATGGCTGCCCGCTGCTTCACCTCGCTCGACGTTTTGTCTGTTCTTATATTTAAGGTGTGTATATTAATTGTTGTAGGTGTGTGTGCTGCTCCGTGCGCCCTGTGTGTGTGCTATCGTGATCGTTGGCCGGGGGTAAGTGTTGTTCGTCTCAGCGTTGTGCTTGGTGCTGCTAGGTGGCTAATGTTGGTCTGGTCACAGGTGCATGCTGGCGGCTGCCTGGAGTCCAATCCTTCCTCCTCGTGAGTGTGCGTTCTGAGAAGGTATGTACATTGTTACGTGCCACTGCATCAATCGTATTCGCATCTAGCACATGCTAATATTGTTTTTTTTCTTTTTGACTAGGTGTTGTAATCACCTTATTGGGCCGCTGCTGCTTTGTTTACTGTTTGTTTATTGCATTGTTTGGTGCTATTTTATGCTGCTGTCACTACGTTGCCTGACACTGCCCACGGCGTTTTCCTGCGGGCCGCCAGCAGCTCCCAAGATATACGCTGTGTAGGACGATTGTTCGGCCGTACACCGTGGTCCGGGCATAAGCATATTTTTTACTAGGGACTGATTCCCTTTATGCTGAGTGGGAACGTACGGTTGTGATAGTGTGTCTAGGTTGAGTCTGGATTTTTGTTTATGTAATTTTATTTTGTTAATTTAGAGTTGTTTTGTAAATTGTTTTTGAGTTTTGTTGTCTTTAGTTTTTTTTTGCTTTGGGTAGTTATTACTTTGTTTAAGCTTGTAATTTGCTCTTTTATTCATAGTTTTGTTAAGTTTTGGGTATTTTTTTTCTTTTGTGTGCCATCTCATTAATGTTCTTTTCCCTTTTCAGTTGCTGTAGGCAAGTGGTGGTGGTGCTGGTGACCTGGTGGTGGGGTCCTCCGTTGTGTCTTGCCGTGTCCTTGGGAGTGGTTTTCTTCACTGAGAGTGTTTGCCACGTGTGCCTGGTGATTTAGGTTATTTTTGCCTTTTTTTGGTGGATCCTGCCCTAGCCCTTGCCCATCCACTTCGGTCTCAGCTCTGATTAGGTTTCTTTCATTTGTTGTGTGAATGGGTTTTATCGGGGGTACTTTTTAAACAAATGTTAAATAAAATCTGTATATTTAAACCTTGAACCACGTCTCCTGCTCTCCAGTAACCTTGAACCTTTGTGCCTTACGGTTGAGTAATTCCCTGGGTGAAATTCCCAGGGTGGCGTTGTCGAGCTTTTTCCCTCTTTAATAGTTACATAACTTTTCACCCCCCTGGCCGCCACACTGGGATGGAATGAATGCTTTAATAAAATAATCCTTTCTGTGTCAGTGAATGAGTATATTGATCAAATGTGATTCAACTGGTGTAGTGCTGTATGTTATTTGTAAACTGAAGTCACTTCCTTTACGTGGGTTTTAGAGGGCTAGCTGATTAGAAATACTATGTTCCAGGCCAATCACCAGAACCAGGTTTATTATGTTTAAATGGAGGACATTAATAAACATCCACTTACTTTTACAGTTAAAAATCACATAGTTTTCAAATATATTGCTGATATTTTTGTGGTGCTGAAAGGAAGTCAAAAAGGTCTTTGCAGAGACATCAGAGCCTCTGAGTGAGTGGGCTGGTATGTGTCTGATTGACAGCTATGGGAAAAACTAAGAAAAGACAGTGTTCAGTTCTGATGCCCAACCTGAATCTGATACTAGCTTCCAAGTTCTGTTCTGATGCCCAACCTAAATCTGATACTAGCTTCCAAGAAATAGGCATATGCTCTTGCCATCTCCCACCTACTCTCCTTTTATCTGTTACTAAACTAACTGCCAGCCATACAAATAAGATGATTTTAAACTAAAACAGTGTTGCAAACTCACTTGGGAGTGGAGTGACAAAGTTTAGTTTGAATCAGTGCAAGTGACTGACTGATGCATGTTTTCTCCAGGCTTATTGTAGCTGCATGCACTCACTGCTAAGACTACAATACTACAAACCCAGATACTCAACTGTACCTGATTTGACCCAGCTGTTGGTGATACCAGCTCTTGTGCAGCTCACTACCCTCTGAAAGTCATGTACAAGCAGAACTCTAGCCCATATACCTCACCAGATTTGGTGAGACTTTGTCTGTAAAGAATCTTGGAGTTGTTTTTGATCAGGATTTGTCCTTTAATGTCCACATAGAACAAATTTCGAGGACCGCATTCTTCCACTTACGTAACATCGCTAAAATCAGACGCATTGTCTCTCAAGCGGATGCAGAAAAACTAGTCCACGCATTTGTTACTTCAAGGCTGGACTATTGTAACTCTTTGTTATCAGGCTGCTCCAATAAATCTTTAAGGACTTTGCAGTTAATTCAGAATGCTGCTGCACGCATCCTGACAGGAACCAAGATCAGAGATCACATCTCTCCCATTTTGGCTTCCTTGCATTGGCTACCTATTAAATCTAGAATAGAATTTAAAATTCTTCTCCTTACTTACAAAGCTCTTCATGTTTAGGCACCATCATATCTAAAAGAGCTCATAGTACCTTACTACCCCTCTAGAACACTGCGCTCTCAGGACGCTGGGTTCCTTGTGGTTCCTATAGTTTCTAAAAGTAGATTGGGAGCCAGAGCTTTCAGCTATCAGGCTCCTCTTCTGTGGAACAAACTACCATTCTGGGTTCGGGAGGCAGACACGGTCAACACTTTTAAAAATAGACTTAAGACTTTCCTTTTTGATAAAGCTTATAGTTAGGGCTGGCTCAGGTCATCCCTTAGTTATGCTGCCATAAGACTAGACTGCCGGGGGGACTCCCATACTACTAACCAAACTTCCCCGGAGTTTCTGTGCTCTGTCGTCCAGCAGGTTCTCGTGGATCGTGGCTGCTGCTGTGATCTTGCATGACGTCCACTACATATATTATTACTGTCATTATTGCTACCATATCTGTTACTGTAATCATTTTATCATTCAGTGTGATTCATTGTCATTTTGTCAGTCATTGTAATTGTACAATATGTTTGTTTTAATTTGTCCTGTACACGTGACATCCATTGCACGTCTGTCCGTCCTGGGAGAGGGATCCCTCCTCTGTGGCTCTTCCTGAGGTTTCTTCCACATTTTTTCCCTGTTAAAGGATTCTTGTGGGCAAGTTTTTCCTCACTCGAACCGAGGGTCTAAGGACAGAGGGTGTCACTCCCTGTACAGATTGTAAAGCCTTCCGAGGCAAATGTACTTTGTGAATTTTGGCTATACAAATAAATTTGATTTGATTTGATTTGAGACTCACTGATGCATGTTCATATTAGATAACTTTTATGCTTAAAATTTATTTAGCATTTTGCATGATTTAAATGTCCGGTGTATAGATTTAGGGGGCTCTATTCAAAGAATATGGCAGAAATGTAATATAGTACTCATGTTTCTACAGTAGCCCAGTGGACTAATTCTATATAGCCTCTTTTTTTTTAACTTTATGGGCACCATTCGTCTTTCACACTAGGAAGGAGAGAATTGTTATACTATAGCATATATTATTTGGGCACAAATTCTGTGAACCAGTCATGTTATTTGGCATCTAAACCCACCAATGGTGACGAACATTCTTGAGCAGCTAACTGGCCAACTAGCCTGTTGTTATCAGTCTTTACTTCAGCATTTTCCCCTGGTGGGTCTTTGTTTAACAGCTTGTTTAGGAAGCTTGGCTCTTTCGGATAGGGTCGGGAAATCACATGACACTTGATTACAGGACAGACTGGATGCTGCAGCAGAAAAAACGAAAAGAAAAGAAATGTAATATCAGTCAGACTACAGGAATTTACTATAAGTCATGGTAAAGCCTTTAAAATGAAGTACACTAGAAAGGGAAAACTGCAGTCCCATGTCCACATATGTAATTTTAGCTGATACTTACTGTTACTATGGGGATCAACAGATGAGCAATAAAACGGGATGCAGTAAACATGATTGAAGATGAACATAATTAACAAATAAAAAGATGTAGCTAAAAACGTCTTGAAATTCTTTGTCGGTCTTGTTTGCTGTTTTCCTGTTGTTAACCGTAATTAAGTGTTCCTGTCATGTCGCTGTGATGCGTCACTTTAGGCCTGCCCTCGCCACACACTGCTCCTTCACTTTCACATCCTGTCACAGCACACGTGGGAGCTGTGGTCCAAAGAGGATGAAAGAGGACCTGACTCTAATTGAATGTGGTTAACACTAACTGGAAACAAAACAGCATGTAATAAATGTCCATTTTAAAGAGGCAAGCCTACGTGACAGTATGTGGGCAATGAATTAGACATACAGTAGAGATATTCTGTCTGCTGAGAGCAGAGATTCAACTGTGCACACCAGTGCAGCTTTCAAAATCATTAAATTCTGCACTTAGACAAAGTTTATATAGAACAAATGTATTTCATGAACGAGGCTGAAATTGATTTACTCTGCTTGTAGCTGTGGTCACAGTAAGTGATGCAGAGGGTGGAAAAAATTATGTCTAGAGCTTAACAATTAACAGAAAAATCAACATGTATAGTGGCATTAAAGGATATTATATTATAATTATTTGGTAGATTCTATACAAACGAGGTGAGATATCTCAGAAGTAAGAGTCAAGGAAACTGGAGCACAAACTAAGACAGGCAAGTAAACTCTTATCTTAGTGTTACAGGGTTATTATCGTAGATCATCCACCCCACATTTGCTCTACACTTAATATTATCCTTTCATAGTATAAATAACTAAATGATTTAATTACAAATGTTCTGCAGTGTTTAGTGTCCTCATGTTCCATATGTTTTGTCAAATTGATGAATATGTTTTAATAAAGCTGCTTTCATTATTTTTCTAAAGTTTGAATAAGGTAATAAAACAAAACCAAACACTGACACATTATCACCTCATTAGGTTGATACAGTGAGCATGTTATTAAAGAGATGCTTATGGAAACATTCAGCATAGACATTCATATTCCTTTGAAATTGTTCCACATCCACACTTGGTATTCACCAACTCTCTTCAGTTGCTGAAAGCTGCAGGGTATATACATATATGTATACATAGAATATCATCAACGATTTGTTGCCCAGAGCAGCAGCTTGTAATTTGGGAAGAATCTCAGTGTACAGTCTTTTCATCAGCATCCTGCGGTGCTCCAGTTTATTATGATTTCAACCACTAAAACCCAGCAAGGGAAGAACTAAACAGAGAGTGAGTGAAGACATACCTAGAGGGAGGCAGAGAAAAAGATGGCAGGCGATGTGAGGGAACAGCTGCCAAGAAGAGGAGAGGAGTGGAGGTGGAAGAGAGTGAGAGAATGGAAGAGAAGCTGGGGACCTGACACATCTGGTTAAGGTAAAAAAAAAAAAAAGGAGTGATGGGAGGGAGCAGATCTAAAGTAAAACCCCTGACTCTTTCTTAAATAGAGCATGAAGACCACATGCCTGCTGAGAGGGACCTGCCTGTTGCCAGCAAACTGGGCCGTGATTGCATAGTTTATGGCTGAGGCATGATGGGTAAGGATTAAAGATGGCTGCCCTGAGGGCATACAGCAATACCATTGCTCTTGATGGATTCCTTCTTCGCTCACATATTCTCTGTAGACGTCAGAGGGGCCACAAGCCTTGACTAATGCATGGCGTGATGATGGGATCAGAAGAGGCAGGGGAGGGATGCTCGGCAGCTTCACCAACCCTCCTGTTCCCTTCGCTATTTTCTCCTCTCATCCTCATCTACACTGCACACTGCACGGCACACAGCCTATATAATACTGCTCACCGTTTACGAGACTCTCAAAGTGTTGGTTTGAATTAGGACTCTGGCAATGCGCTTTGAGGCCAAACACGTCAACTTTATTGAGGCAATCGTTGGTTAACATAAGAACAAAAATATAAAATGTGCAAGAATATAATTTTGCATACATGGCACTGGGTCTGTGAAATGATTACAGTAGAAGATGACATGAAGTAGTGTAATGACATGAATAATAATTATCAGGCCAACATGCATCAGTCTACTTGCCTCAAATCAGATTAGGAGTTAAAACTTGTTTAATTTAAACATCATTTAACAGATTCTATGAAAAAAGACAAATGAACAAAAAAGGGGATGAGGGAGAGAGAGATAGCACACATGGGGAAGTGAGAGCGCGAGCGTACAGACAGAGAGGTGAAAGTAAAAGTTCGATTTATTTTGTGTCATTCGGTGAAGTTCTCTGGCTCATCGACGTGTTTGGAACTCCACTGCAGAGTTTAACCTGTGAGAGCTTCTGATATGAACAGTCTAGAGTGGGTCCAACATGTGTGACCTGTGAAAGATCTAGTCATGTCTTCATCAAAACAAAGCAATCACTACCGTTCATTAGCATTTAAGGGAATAATGAGCGCACAGCCACAAATCTATATCTGCACTCTGTGTGCTGTCATAAAGCGCTCCCATATTGACAAAGAAACAAAACAGAGAACACAAATCTTTAATAAAACAGTTCAGTTTGGTTCATTTAACCTTTTCTTAAGCAGGATGTCTCTGTTAAACAGCAGAAAATGAATAAAATAGCAGGCAGGGTACATAAAACATTCTCATATAAGAATTTACATCTTTCATATCAAGCACGAGGATCTGAAAGGGAAAATAGAGAGGCTTGAGTATTTCAAACATTCTTCAAACTTTGAGTTTGGATTGTAAAAGACTCTGAGGATGCTGAAGAATCTCCATCTCCACGATGGAGCTGCAACAATTGCCAAATCATGTTGAAACAAGGTGCAAAGGACTGAATCAGTCCAGACCTGAATATTTCCTATGATCAACATTCTTATGTGCCTAATGCTTCTAAAGCACTCATGTTATTTATGGAATCTGCTTTCTTCATCTCCAACTTGTCCAAACATATAGAAAATATGATAGAGTGCATTGCACACACACATTGCTCATTGGTTAATAACCAGATTCATGTAGTGCAACTTAAAAAAATCTGAAATGTGTGACCTTCATTTTACCCACACAGCCTGCTCACCTCTATGTGAACGAGCTGAGTCACTGTGCCTTTGTTTCCGCAGGTGTGTGGAGCGCCGCTGCAGCTGCTGGAAGGAGCGCTTGCAAGACCTTTGAGCTGTGGCAGCGTGTGGTTGATAGAAGGGGGCTTGCATCTTAAACAGCTGAGAGGACTTGGTGGAGGATTGTTGAAGGTTCATACACAGCCCCGGCACACAAAGCGAGGCTGCAGTTAATTGATACTGCCGAGCTGGAGCCTTGTTTCCATCTTCCTTTCCAATGGTCGCCGTAATGAAAGACTATTCTCAGAGACAGGCCTTGGCCCACTGCCTATCTGTCTGTCTCAGCTACGAATGTTGTTTTGCCCAAATTGCTGTCACAATCGTTTAATCTGCTCACCCCAGAGCAAAGAGATACCCGCCTCGACATCTTTCACAGTTCTTCTGCGGCCTGACTTCTCTCTCTCTCTCTGTCTCTCTCTTTGCCCTTGCAATGTGCTCTTCAGCAAAGCACAGACTTATCCTCCCTCATCCCCCTCTCCTCCACATCCCCTTGTCTTGTTTTCACTCTCCTCCCTGTGTGTGCTGTGTAGAATTCCTATTTGTCTCTCTGGTGACACTAATTGGAAAATAGCTTGAGGCTTCCCCAGGGCTGCAACCCCAACAGGCTCTTTGTTGATTAGTGGCAACTTAAGAAAGTTGGCCAAGAGAGTGGTGACAGCATTTTCTTCTGTCCATCTGTCCCTCCAAGACATGTTTTGTCCTGGTGACCGCTCGACGGACATGGATGGGGGCGAGATGCTGTATTTGAGCTCTGCGGGAATGGCAGTGTTTTATGTAGTCCGAGATTGGCATGAGGCTTTGATAAGACAGCTAGTGCACTGCAGCATGTAAATTCACTTGCGGAGGCTATTTTGAGCATATTATGTAAATGCTTCGAAATGTCCATGATTAATTTATTAAGAAGGGCATGGGAGTGTGTCTAGCAATGTGTGAATCTAGGATGACATTTGGCTCAAATATTATCTTAGCATACTAAATCAGGAAAAAATTCTGTGTGAGTGAACAGCTCTAAATAAATGAACGCCAAGACCCAATGTGATCGGGTCGCTCAAAGTGATCACACCACCTTTCTGAGGTGGTCTGAGACCACACCTTGGACGAGAGTCATCGCAACAACAAGCACTAACAAACCAATTAGAAACAATGGCCAAGTTAATGATCCCATCAAGGCTAAATACCTGGGTTTCTGCAACAGAATATCGTTAGTATTAGTATGAGGCCTCCAGTGGACACTGGAACTGTATCAAAATCAGCCTCATGTATTAATCACAGGTTTCTTTTTATATTGTTCAACATCAGAGTTTTGAAACATGATGAATAAAGTACTTTGTTGGAATCTGCTTTCAGGCATGCCAGTGGCACAGCTCTAGGGATGATGATGTTTGGCCTATGTGTCGATCTACTGCTTTGGCCCATCTCAAACTATTTGACTGATCAACCTGCTGTTTAGGTCCCCAAAAGAAAACACTCAAACTGATGATCTTCGTTCATTTTATTCTCACACAACAAGCATTTTTTGGCATTTATTAAAATATCAACTATTTAATTAATTTGCATTAAATTTGGTAGATATCACTGTCTGAATGTCTGCATGTCATTCCTTCCAAATAGTCGCCATAATTAATAATTACTCTCCAAGACAGGTCCTGACCCACCTTTCATCTAGGGGCACCATTAACTAGTCCTTAGCTCAGACCTATTGCCTATACCTACAACACTAATGATGTTCCCATTAGCCTAGTGGGTGTTTAGTGCTATCATTATCATGCTCATGCAATAAACAAAGATGTGAAATCATAAACATTCAACTTGTTTAGCCTGTTATTATAGTTATTGTGAATACAGTGTCACAGAGCTGAATGACTGAAGACTCGTTTTCCCAAAATC
The DNA here is from genome assembly GCA_004119915.2 of Collichthys lucidus. Lineage (NCBI taxonomy): Eukaryota > Metazoa > Chordata > Actinopteri > Sciaenidae > Collichthys > Collichthys lucidus. The sequence continues at coordinate 1,955,617 of CM014083.1, forward strand.
ACTTTTGTTTACTACACGCCGCGGTAAAAATCAGTGTGGGTCACACAGCAGTGGTCTGGACCGCTCATGAAATTTGTTCTTACCTACAAATATTTTGGAAATAAGAGAAAAATTTGTAAAATATTTATTTTGGACACAAAATATCAGCTGTGTGTTCAAACATTTCATGGGAATAGATTTTGGTCACCTGATACAAGCAGTGCGAGACCTTCTAGAATCTAGACTCTGGTCTTATGTTTGGCGTACAGCTCCTGTTCTAATCTGTCGTTTCTATTCTCTCAACTCTGTGTGCCTCTCTCTCCTCCTTTCCTCTCCTTCCTTTAGGCCCTCTCTGCTCTGCCAGAGAGGTGAGGCAAAAAACACCTCTAATCAATATGCTCACAACTTATTTATATAATGAGATAGCTTATTTTGCCAGTGGGGAAGGCATTTGTAGGACTTTGATGCCTGAAAAAGAACCCTGCCCCCTGCACATGACTCCATCTTCACATCATGATTACAGACACCAGGAGGGAACAATTGTCCCATAAATTAATACGAACGCTTGATATCCACGTATCGCGTTTGAGCCTGAGTGAGATTCATTGGAAGCCAACACTGCTTCTATACCACGGTGAGGTCATTAACACCTCATTTACTCTTAGCCACTTTGTGTCTTAGATGGATCAGATAGCTGCAATATCTGCTATCAAAAAAGCTAGGTAGAAATTCAACAACGAAGCACTACACACACAGATTACAATCTGAATGATCAAATCCAACAAGTCCTCCAAACTAAATGACAAAATTATGTTTGCAATCACTTCCCAAACTCACCTTATCTAAGCATTTTCTGATCTGATGAACTGATCAACCTGGGGCCCACAGTGGCTTATGGCTGTGGGATAACTGGCTACATTTGCAGTTGCTGGGCTATTCTGGGGAGCACGGTTAATGCGATTAGCTGATACCACATTATGAGATAAAAACAGACTTATGACAAAATGATATTCTATAAAACATTAAACAGGTATTTAATGTGTGTGTGTGTGTGTGTATATATATATATATATATATATATATATATATATATATATATATATATATATATATATATATAGTAGTATAAGTCTACAGAGGGTCACAATCTCTTTATGGAGAAGGATGAGCATGTGTTTTATTTATATGCAGCACAACGGCAACATAGCTCATAACAGGAAGCTGTGATGTCGCTGTGTGCCTGCTCGTAGTCTTTGAACACTGTCATAAACTGCTCAATCCCTGCTTTTGATAGCACATCGCTCTCTGTATAGACACTTTAAACGTGGTAAAAACACAAAAGGATGTGCTGTTGTATCATTAGGTTAAACTACAATTGTGTGAATGACTGATGTGTGTGTGCGTGTGTGTGTGTGTGTGTGCGTGTGTGTGTTTGTGTGTGCGTGCGTGTGCGTGTGTGTGTGTGTTTGTAGGCAGAGTTGACCTTGAGGAGCACCATCTATCGCAGTGTGGAAAAGAGAACCAAGCAGAGAGACAAAGCCTTATCGGAGAAAATACTCTTGTTGTCGGAAACAGCAGTGATGAAACTGCTGATGTCGGAGCTCCACTGTAGTTTTTCACAGCATCTGCAATTTGAGCCACTCAGTGGCTCAACGTGCTCATGCTCTCCTGTCCTGATGCAGTATCTCAACGCGAGCAACCAGTGGCTCTGTGAACTTTTTTTGGCAGGTTCACATTGGGTAATGCTGCTAAAGGAGGAAGGCCTCGTCAAATTTAATAACACCCATGTGAGGCAGTATTAGCTGCTGTGTTTATGCATCTGCTGCTGATTGTGAGAGACGCCCCCGAGTGCAGTGCTAAGCTCAAGGTTAAGCCCACTGATTAATAATTCTGCTGAACAGATCTCTGTCTTTCACAAGTGCAAGGACTAATGTCGCAGTTATATAATTTGTTTCATTTTAAAGTTTCTTTAGAAGTAAAAATTGACATTGACAGGAAGCGAACGTACAGCTAGCAAGTATTTTGTGTCTGTGTGTGTGTGAAAGAAGAGCAAAGAACGCCTGGAACATGTTACATAGTTTTTTAGCTGTGGTCTGGCAGGGTCTGTCAATCACACACAGAGAACGGGACCTGAACTGAATCAGGGGGATCGGATCAGGTCTGGGTTCAGAGGTAAGGTTGAGTCACAAACACAGCACTGGATAAAATTTAATATGAATCCTGTGAATTTTTCAAGAGGAGAAAGATAATCCAGGCCAACAGAGCCTGATTATCCAAATATGAAAAGGAAGTGAAAATTCGACATCCGACTGTGAGCGGCTGAGCTTATTAACTGTAGGGAGCACATGATAGCTTAAGTTAGCTCTGACTGACATTTAAGGCTAGTAAGTACAGCTTGTTAGGTTCTTCCTTAAATAGTAAATGTTTCATTTTCAGACACGAGGACATACATTTGTACTTTATATATGTATTTTACTGTTGTCATGTCGTTTGTTACAGCCATGAGGCAGTAAAATCTTTCTACCAAAGAAAAGTGAGATATTTCTTCACCTGATGGACAGCTTGAGTGTGGCGTTGTTGCAGTTAGGTGACATACTGCTCTGGCAGGGTGTTCCAGAACGACATTTACCTTCAAGTCCTAACATCGCTTAGCAGACAGGCCAAAGTAGCTGATTAGCTTGTGCTCATGTTGCCAAAATAGAGGCATACATTAGATGAGCAAGGAGCGCAACTGTTAGTTGCTCTTTAGATACTATGCAGCTCATTTACTCTTTACACATATTAGACAGCTTCAGGCTTGCACACACAGACACACACTTCACAATTAGACACTAAGAAAAGCTCTTATTTCAGTGTTGGATTGACTAAAAGTGGTTGATTGTTTTATCATTGACGTGTTGCAGTAAAGGGTGAAATCTTCAGTCAGACACTGGGGGTACAAAGCAGATTGGAGGTAACAAAAATTCAGTATCAAATATGATATATAATCAAATATACCCACAAGTGTGTGGTTTGACCAACAGCACAATGAGCACCTAGTGGGTTCACAGTGACTCATCAGTGAACTGTCAGCTGCAGACCCAGCATGAAGCTCGGCTCATTCTCCTGCATGCTACATTAATAACACCACAGCAGATGTGCTCATTAATAACAGTCTATATTTAACATGTGCATGCACTGTGATTAAAACATACTGTTTCACCTGTGTGGACCAGTGAACTATCAACTTGTCTATCAGAGACTGACAAGTTAATAGTGTGCGGAGGCGTAAGGACGATACTGAGCAGACCAAAACTTTAGCTTGCACTACCGAGCTGCATGCACAGCTGATGTGTTCACTGCAGCTGGTTGACATGAACACCAGTTAATACTGCACATTCAGTACAGCTTAGAGTCAGTTTGAGGGGAATAAATTAGCTGATGTTCCTGGTCAATTAAAAATGTCTATATTTAGGGTGGTGCTGTGGCTGTGGCAGTAATCACATGCCTGTTTCCTCAGAATGTCTGGTTAAAGGTTCTGAAGAATACACTTTAAACAGGAGATTACATGTTGGTTGTGGAAAAGAGCACTTACAGACTTCTTGCCCCCTTGCTCCTTCTTCTTAAATATTCATACTTCCATTTCTATCTGTGGTAGCTCGGTTGGTGATGCGAGTGCAGTCAAGAGCGTTTGTCCATGTCAGACTGTGATGCTGCATATAATCACATATGAACACACACAGGCAAAAGGCATGTTTTAAGTGCATATCTTTATTCATATCTTTCTTTTGTTAAGTATGTTTCCTACTAGGTGTGGACCTATGTACTGTATACAAACACATATGGTATGGTGTCAAGAAGCTCTATTTATGGCCACATTCCAACACTCCACAGGCTGTCCAATCTTGTACACATCCCTGACAAATCAGTCGGCCTTTTCTTTCTTTCTTTCAACACATCTGTTTGTTTTGTTCTCAGTATTTTCTAACCACCTGTTGGTTTTTATTTGGCCACTTGATGATGCTTAAGAATTATTTTATTAAATAGCTGCAGGAGAGAATTTATGCACATGAAGAAATGTTTTATTTGCGCATTGATGTGGTTAGTTTACCTGAGAGGGTCTCACTGTGCTTCACACTTGGCATAATTATGTGAGCAGACTCTGGTTGTCTGGTTCCCTCCCTTACTAATGAAGCGTCTCGGCTGTCTGCGGTGCCGTGATGATACGTGATTGTGTATGACATAGAAAATTGCTTTTGTTGCTTTGGGTACATGAATACATGCTAAATCAATTTCTCCACTGACGTCAGACTTGAGAGCTGAACAAGTTTCTGTTCTCCAATTCATTCATTCATTGTAGACTCTGTGCAATGTAATGATTTCAAAATGACAGTGCTTCTGAACATTTAAAATATAGAAAAGGTGCTCTGGGGTGCTATTGGGTCTAAATGGTTCTACAGATAAACAGAAATCTGTCTTTTTCATTACTGTCATCTTTCAGACTGCAGAGGAAGCCTTAGATATCGCTTTTGATCTGTTTTCCAGATTTCCACTGGCCACATCAGAAGCCCCGAAACGGTGGCCCTTGCTCCGAGAGGCCATATTATCACTGATAACAGATATTGGTTCCAAGATCGCATCAAAGGCCGATTAGTTTTGTAAAAGAAGTGAGGACTAGATATTTCAGTGCTAAAATGACAACCCTCCGTTAATGAACAAGTCATATCATTGGAAAAGAAGAAAAGAAACAAGAAAGAATAGCCCAGAAAGGTTTTGTGTTCTGCCGGACAAAACTCCTGCCTCGCTAATTCAGATTTCTGGCTTCAGATCAGACAGTACAGGTGTCAGCTGTCTGCCCTCTTGCAACACATGACCCTGTGGGTTCAAATACTGCTTAATAGAGTCAGTCTAATGAGAAGCTCTCTCTCAAATGGAGCTGCTGGACCGGGACAGATGAAGGAGTTTTCAGAAAGAAGGGTTAACCCTAGTATCTGTAAGTGTGCAGTAATTAGACATTGACAGAAACCTTGTGGATATGAGTGACCTTTTAAATCAAGCTACATCTGAGGAGTGTGCACGGATGGCACCAGGGAGGTGGAGCTGTCTGTACACAGACATGACCATTGCATCTAAAAATCACATTTATAATTCATGATTTTAGGAGTTGGCCCATTTATCCTCCTTTCAGAACTTGGCTTTAAATATTTCCCCCTGGCTTCTGTTGCTGAGTTGAGACTCTTGGAAGTGTTAGGGAATAAAATGTAGAAGAACAATGAAAATCCTTGGTGATATAACATGGGGACTCTTCTCTTTGTTACTGAAAATTCCTATAGTATTGTTTGGCTTATTATAACCACCTTGAGCAAAAATTGAACTGAATACAGACCAGTAGGCACAGGAACAATTTTTAGCAGATTGTTAGTGTGGGCAGGGTGGACAAAGAGTTTTTCCTTTAAGAACCTTTAAAGCAACAATCCTTTTATTATTTGAGGAGAAAAGTAAATAAAATGTTCTCTGTAAAGGCTGTGGAGGTTTTGTGGACACTGTGCTGCTTATCCATGACACCTGACATGTTGAATATGTTTCATTCTGTTTGCAAGGTTGATTTTTAAGAGGATTTGGAAACCTACATTCCCATGTTAAACAGTTAGCTTTATTCTTTTTGCCCATCTTTTGTTATACAGTATTTCTCTGGAAATATATATGTAATACATATGTACACACATTATATGTGTAAATGCACGTTCTTGTCAGTGTTCTCATACTAACACAGTTTTGTAGCAAAGGGCAATGCAATGCGTAAAGTAATATTTGACTTTGAGTGCCAAAAATACCAGTGATAGAGTTGTGATCCACTTTGCTACAAACACTACATCTCTGTGTCTATAATGATTAGCTTGGCAGATATTTTATACTTGTGTGGACCTGAAAGTTTTAAATTAACACATGTCTGAGCCCTTCAATGCAGGATTGAAACCTGCTTTGATTCAAACTCTCTTAATGTACATTCCTATTCAATATTTATATGGGACTGTATGTGTGCATGCAGGCATCTGTCAGTGTACACTGGTGTACTCATTGCTAGCTGTACATGGGCATGGTTTATGCCTGTCATGTCTGTCAGCAAGGTAGGTTTTACGCCCGTGTCTGTGCCTCAAGTTCAGAGAGAGCAGCTGATCCCATGTGATGAAGTAAGTCTTCGAAGAGCGACAACCTTGTTAAAATGCATTGCAAGGGCTCGAAAGGAATAAATAAAGACGGAAGAAGAAAGGAAAGGACTGCGAAGGGAAAAAATCAACACGCTGACATGTGGTTTGTCTAACAATGTACCGCCTGCCGGGGTTTTAAAAGATTAAAATGTCTGAGGTTCATTTCTTTTTGTTTCTCCTCATTAGGACATGTCTTGTGTGACTCATTGTCAAGAGCGTTTGATACTGTTAGATTTTGTCCCTGTTGATAGCGATTTGCATTTTTCTTTGGTGAAAAATCTTGTTCCATGTGTCGCTACAAAGGATTGGATCCTTTTTACTGAGATCCCTTTTTTGTTGCACTCTTCTTTCCCCTGTTACTGCCAAAAGTTTCTTTTCTGCTGGATTCAGGATGTTATAATCTGTGTACCACTCTGTGTCCCCACTATTTGAGAAGAGGGAACTAAAAAGGAAATATGCACCATGTGGTTGCACTTAATCAGCAAAGAACACATGAAGTGCAGTCAGTCTGGATTCTCCACCAAAGAACAAAAGATGTCATACAAGCAGGTGGAGGTAAAATAAAAGACTGCAGAGATGAAATGTCATCCTTAATAGTGTCGCTGGTCTCTGGTGGGATCCACTACAATGGAACCTCATTAGAAGAACATGACGGCAGAGATGGAAGTAGAGGTAACAAGAGACCTTCTGTCTGTACACAGGTTAATCAAAGCGGAAAACAGAACCACTCTCACAGATTCAAAGATACATGCTCTAACTGTGTCACAGTAATGCTTAAGCTGCATTAGGCCTGTTTATAGCAGAACCTGGATTTCTTGATTCAAGCCATGGAAGAACTCTGAGTTCTGGAGCAGCAGCATGTGATCGAAGCATTATGCCTTTGAACATTTGGCTTGATATGCAACATCGAGAGAAAAAAGCAAATCATCCTTGAAGTGCGGGGACCAGAGCTTGTTGGCACAGTTTGTACTCTTGTACAGTTCTTCAAAAGTATTTATCTGTTGAGATTAATATCAAGATCGAGAGAAGGCTTAAAGTCTTGGGCATAAACTGGTATCTCTTTCATTCTCGTAACACCTTTGATTAAAAAGTTATTAGGCAGCAAAGGCACCCTGAAACACAATTTGCACCAGGTGTGAGGAATGTTGTCACTATGAATAAGTTGGAGGTTTTATTAGAAAATGAGTAATTGTGTGTGTGTGTTCACAACTGATTCTAATATCAGCAAGACAAATCAATGGTGTGTGAACATGACCATGGTGCTAAGAGAATCTGACTGCACTTACACTAGACCAGTGATCCTCAAATGGGGGTCCGCAGACCCCTAGTGGTCCTTGGTATAATTGCAAAGGGGTCAGTGAAAAAAAAGAAATCTTTAAATAAATAAATAAATAATTTCCTATGACATTCATAGAAATGACATTATTTTATTAAAATATGACTGAGTATATATAAAAATATTTGCAGGAAGCTGATGTGGTAAAACTAACTAAAAGGTTAGCGCTCTAAATTAAGCTAAGCAAACAAACGAAGTAGATGATAAGCACAGTTACACGAAGAAGAAGAAGACATTTCAACTTCACAAGATGGAGAGATGGCTCAAATTTAAAAAAAAGACCACTTATTTCTGATGAAGCAGACTCTGGGCCATTGGAAAAGAAAAAAGAAAACAGAGAGCAAAAAGAGACGAAGACAAAGAAGAAAGAATACGTCATGTTGGGATTTACTGCAACTGATTTGGACCCTGAGCAGCCTCTGTGTTTTTTATGTGGAGAGGTGCTTTCTAGCCATGGCATGAAGCCGGCACACATGCAGCGGCATCTGAGCACCAGACATCAATCTTCAGTGGACAATACTGCTGACTTTTTCACGCAAAAAAATTTTGAGTTCAAGGAGGCACAAAATCACATGTGCACTGAAAGTCAGACTTCAGCAACTTCCCTCCAAGCTTCTTACCAGGTAGCCTTGCTTGTCACCAAAGCTAAAAAGCCACACACAATTGCAGAGGAGCTAATTGCACCAGCTGCAGCTATCCTAGCTGAAACTATGGTGGATAAAAAAGCTGCAGATGCATCCGGTCAGTACCGCTGTCTAACGACACTATATGTCGCTGGTGACATTGTTCAGCAGGTGACTGACAAACGTAAAGGAGTGGGATCTTTTGGGGTACAGTTAGACGGGTGTAGTGAGGTGAATGGAGAAGCCCAGTTGGTCATGTTTGCTCGTTTCAAAGATGACATAGTCAACAATATAGTTGAACACATTGTCTTCTGCCTGAAAAAAACACGGGTGAGGACATTTTTAATTTGATTGACTGTTTTTTCCACGCAGCACGAGTTGGATTGGAAGCGCCGCTCGCATGTATAGTGTGCACAGACAGCGCAGCGTCTATGACAGGTCAGCACCGCGGACTTGTCTCTTGCATTAGGCAGGTAAACCCCAACATCCAACGCATGCACTGCATAATTCATAATGCATAATTCTTCAGACAGTGGCTTCAGACTGAAGTTTTCAGAGACATCACTGACACAGTTTTGGTGCTGTGTGGAGAAGGAGTACCCGGAGCCTGCAAAAGAGGCTCTCTACCGGTTGCGGCCATTTGGGTCGACATACTTGTGTGAGGTCACTTTCTCAGCTCTGACACACATAAAGACCAAACACAGAAACAGACTTCACCTGAGAGAAGTATCATCACAGCTGTTGCCACTATTCAACCCAGGTTACAGAAACTCAGGCAGACAAGTGCAAGTGCAAGTGTCTCAATGACAGTTACACAGCACACCTCACTACACCACACCCAAGTGACGCAAAAACAGAAGCTTTGCTTTGATATCACACACACACACCATCTGCCTCTACAGATAAAACCAAGACTTAATTATTTAATTATTATATTATATTATTGCTTAATTATATATTCTATTCACCGAGATTTCATACTTATGTTTGTTTTTGTTCTTGAAGAGTGCATAAAAATTAATTCCATTCATATTTCTGAAAGCTACTATTTAAAAGTTCTGTTTTGTTCCATAATGTTCAAAAGATGCTGCATAAAATGTATGCAGATAGGATATTTATGCCATAAATATATTGTTTTGTTACATATTTCTAAAAACTGCATAACTGTGCTGTTGTGTTGTGAAAAGAGTGAATAAATTCCTTAATGCATTATTTAATTTATTTATTATTATTTAATTTAAAATGCAGTTTCTGCTGTTTCTATCAAATTGCAAATTTGGGGGGGTCCTTAGGGTCGATCAAAAATATCGACCTGGACCCCAAAAAGGTTGAGAACCACTGCACTAGACTATGTCATGATGCAATGGTGGATGTCATTGATGTATCTGTGGTAAAACTACAAAGTCCAGAAAATGGACTACCAAACACAAATCTGAGATACTTTTCAGCCTGGAGAAAAATATGACTTCATTATCTACATCAGAGTTAAAAAAAAAAATGTCATGAATGTAAAACGAGGTGTCACAGTGAAAATGGTCACACACCCTCAATCATGTTTAAACATATTTGTAAGTCATGCATATCGATACGATTTAGTAAGTTATTAAGTCATGGCAAAACATGGATGCTCAACTTTCAACAGTAACTTCCATTATGATCTGCAACAACACTGGATGTCAGTCACAGGTTTTTTTGTTGCTGCCGCACGGATAGCATTATCTCTTTTTCCTTTCATTAAGGATTTTGTGGTAAGTTCAAATAATATTAATAACTGAACTTGTGTATTATCACGCTGAACTGAAGCATCAGTGCTCTTGCAATTTTCCATCATCAAGGTGTGATAAGGCGCTGTACATGTGCCTAATCTTCATAGGGACTGGGGCTCACATTTCCCAGAAGTACATAAAGAGGCAGACAAGAAGTGGACTGATGCCGGTTTGAATTGAGCACATTTTGTGACTGAAACAACAGTCACAAAACAACATGGCTGTCAGCATGTGGCATGTTGTATTGACGTTCATTGGTTCAGAGTTTGATGTTGTCGAGCAGTGTATGTCTTTGTGTTACTGCTTCACAGAGATGTTTGTAAAAATAATTTACAAGAACAATTAAAAGTGATACTCAACAAAGTGAAATGTAAAGAATAAAATCGCATAACTCGAACATACATTTTAGAAAAACTAGAAACAATTTCAAAATACATTTTTTTTAAAAAGCCCCTGTGTAGTTTTGGAGTGAGGCTCAGGATAAGTGTATGTATGCTCAGCTACAATATATCTTTAATATAAGAGTGATAACTTTTTGTTTTGTAAGATGATAAAGGAACTCAACAGTTATTTGATACTCCAAAGTTAACACACCAGAAGGTCATGCAGCAAAAACAATATATGGTCATGTATGTAGTGTGCACATTTAGAGATAAATATGGGATAGTACAGGCACAGCCTCACTGTTTTCTCTGTATTTATTTATTTATTTTCAGTCCCCCCAATGTTTGCCTGGAGATTTCGCCCTTGGTGCTGCGAAGGGCGATGAAAAACCTACTGAATGGGTTGCATCACAATGACGTCTTTGCTCTTCTCTTCCTTATCACTGAAACAGTTGTAAATGATTGTTTGCGCTGATTTCAGAACGGTTGCCTAAAATCTTAAAATGCTTGCTAACACATGAGCTTCTTGTTATTCTTTATGCATGCTTGTGCTGACGGACCTAGAGCAGTAAGCTTAACAGGGCAGAGATGGTTCCGCTATGTTCTGTGTCAAAAGCACTGGGATATTAAACCCCCGGGTAGAGTCCAGCCTTACTAAAGCCAATGTTTGACCAGTATGGTATGAAGTAGACTGTATTCTCAGTGGTCAGGCTGCTATTTGTCCATCCATTTGCAAACTGCATATAAAAGGCAAAGTGCATTACGCTGTAGAGGAGACACAAGTCCCAGTCAAAGATTTCATTCCCAGTCAAAGATTTAATTCTGTCCATTTAAAATGGACAGAAATAAAAAGGTTAATCCTCTGTGTGTGACTGTATCTGCCGGTGCCTCTGATTGTGATGTGTGTGAAGATCCAAAGACTGTGTGCGTACAGACAAAGAGGGATTTGATTTGTCTTTGAGCTGTGAGGTTTGGAATTATTGCTGTGAATTTGAGCGAGGCTGAGCTGGAAGATCAGACCGCTTCCATCAGGAAACCCAGCTAATTCCGGAGGAGTTTACACTTTAGGATTAAGAGACCCAAATTAGAGATTAGAAGACATATGCCAAGGGAGGAGGAACAAAGCAGTAAACCAAATGCCACCTCCCCCTGTTAACACTACTGGATGCTGTCCCCACGAGATCCCAGAGAACCCCTTGACGACTAAGAAAGTAATTCAGAAGGAAATCAAAAATGAGTTCGCTCCACTGGACAGTCTTGCTAATAGCCAGCTTGACATCAGCTGAAGTTGCCTTTTCTTCAACCTACTGTGACAGAAGAACATGTCTCTGAACACTCAGATGTGCCATGTGTCTGACACATACAAGCATAATTATTCAGGGGATTTGCTAAGAATAAAGACTGTGTGGATCTTTATCTTTCATGGTTCTTTCAGGTGTTTCATTGTTAATTACCAGAGTGGGGCCCAGTGGTCAAGGGTGTCAATAAAAGAAATTCATTGACGAGTTAACACTTGATTTTGTGTATTTAGTAGTTGCAGTTTAGTAGTTGCATCACCAGCGCTGTGCGGTGCTTTTATGAACAAATAGAGGTGAAACTGCCACTAATCTCTACCCACTGATCAAAAACCGCCTTTGTGAGAAGACTAGGGGGGAGTATTAGAGATTTTATTCAGCCCATTGACGCATTGTGCTAATTAGCAAAAGTATTTTAGAGAAGAGACATTACAGGGGAACTCTCATCATCACTCATGTCTCCATCTCTGTAGTTAAATGAAGTGTTATCTTTCATGTAGGCACGGGGAAGAAAAGAGAGGATCGGGGTGTGGGTTTGTCAGCCAGCGTTCAGGACACTGTATTTTTTATGCCTCCCTCCCACACTCAGGTTGAAAGGACTACCGCATTGGCAATAGATCTCAGTCCAATTTACTGCCACTGGAGATGCTTGTTGTTCTTACACTATTTCAGTTATTAACTATATTCCTCTTCCGTCCTTCCACCCCCCCCTTCACCCTCCTAATAACAACACTATTCATCCTTCTGTCTCCTGACCATAGTTATTTATGCACCAATGGTGGGGCGTCAATGCCAATTCCAAGACAATTACGCCGATGGCTCCAGCAGCCATGTTTAAAAGTGTTGTGTGTGTTCCAGACCTGGTGGTGCCTGGCAGGAGGGAGCCAGAGACGAGGCCAGCACTGGGTGAAGGAGCCACAGTTTGAGCACGCTAAAACATTTCTGATGATCCACACACAATGTCGACAGTCAGGCATGGAGTTGAATTGCAGCCACGTTGCTCTAAACATATGAAGCACAGCTATTATAGAGTCTCAGCCCGGCTCACTCAAGGGAAAGGGGCTGTGGAGGTCAAGCAGGGATCATTAAACTTACTGTAGCTGCTGCTGCTGCTTATCTGCCCAGAGAGAATAGAGAAGACTGAGGGGACGAAAGGATAAAATGAAAACGAACAAACGTAAAGCCTCAGAAGAGTTCTTGTATATGATCCCGATTGACATTTCAAACTAGCATGAGCTGATTTTTTTCTGATTATGAGAAGACCTGCTTATTGGATTCTGTGGCTGAGGAAAAAAATCATGTCTTCAGAATGTCAGATATGCATTTGTTTCTCGCTTCAAAGATTCCAGAGATTCAGGCTGTGTATCCAATCTCATTCCACACATTACTGTCACTATACATCGGCGACAATGAATGGTATTCACTTAATCGACACTGATAGTCTTATTTCTCGATAGAAGCATTGGCTTTTATTAAAAGTACTTGACATGGGAGAGGAGTTAGTGTGCTGAATGAAATCAATGAAAGCTGATTCTATAATGAAATTATATATATTATTCACTTTCACTCTGTGACAGACACCACTAAATCTAAAATTAATGAAAAGCAATCTTTGCAAAAAAATACAGTAAACTAGAGTGTCTTCCACAGTTGTGTTCTGAGTGTGTTCTAAGAATTTCCAGACTTTTTAAAATTGTTAGACCCTTGGTTCCAGTGAGGAAAAACTTGCCCACAAAAAACCTTTAACAGGAAAAAAATGTGGAAGAAACCTCAGGAAGAGCCACAGAGGAGGAATCCCTCTCCCAGGACGGAGAGACGTGCAATGGATGTCACGTGTACAGGACAAATCAACACAAACATATTGTACAATTACAATGACTGACAAAATGACAATGAATCACAATGAATAATAAAATGATTACAGTAACAGATATGGTAGTAATAATGACAGTAATAATATATGTAGTGGACGTCATGCAGGATCACAGCAGCAGCAACGATCCATGAGAACCTGCTGGACGACAGAGACAGAAACTCCGGTGAAGTTTGGTTAGTAACATGCATTATTGAGACATGTATGTTTATAGATAGTGACAGAGAGAGAGAGAGAGAGAGAGAGAGAGAGAGAAAGAGAGAGAGAGAGAGAGAGAGAGAGAGAGAGAGAGAGAGAGAGAGAGAGAGAGAGAGAGAGAGACAGACAGACAGACAGACAGACAGACAGAGACAGACAGACAGACAGACAGACAGACAGACAGACAGACAGACAGACAGACAGAGACAGAGAGGGTTTTCGGTAAAGAGATGTGGCTGCATCTTCAACCAATACCGTGCCTGGCTAGGCATAACCCTGGGTTATTATCAAAAAGTAAAGTCTTAAGTCTATTTTTAAAAGTGTTGACCGTGTCTGCCTCCTGAACCCAGAATGGTAGTTTGTTCCACAGAAGCGGAGCCTGATAGCTGAAAGCTCTGGCTCCCAATCTACTTTTGGAGACTATAGGAACCACAAGAAACCCAGCGTCCTGAGAGCGCAGTGTTCTAGAGGGGTAGTAAGGTACTATGAGCTCTTTTAGATATGATCGTGCCTGACCACGAGGAGATTTGTAAGTAAGGAGAAGAATTTTTAATTCTATTCTAGATTTAATAGGTAGCCAATGCAAGGAAGCCAAAATGGGAGAGATGTGATCTCTGATCTTGGTTCCTGTCAGAACACGTGCAGCAGCATTCTGAATTAACTGTAAAGTCCTAAGAGACTTATCGGACCAGCCTGATAACAAAGAGTTACAATAGTCCAGCCTTGAAGTAACAAATGCGTGGACTAGTTTTTCTGCATCTGCTTGAGAAACAGTGCGTCAATCCTCTTCTGTTGGTGGACGGGGGACAGACACAGTCTCTATACTAAAGGACTGGGTGGGCAGCTGCTCTAATAGAGGCGCAGAGAAGCGTGTAAGACTGCAGCTCTGCTTCCTGGTCTCAACTCTGGGTTGTCGACATGGTTTTGGTCAAATCATCCCTACATCCGTTTGCCCATACAGTCACTGTCTTCATCGATGTGAACATCAGATTAAAACAATCTATTAAACTGCAACAGTATTTGGAATCATTATGCCCAAGCATTGAGAGTCTGGGCAAGTTCTGTGTTGGGTCTGGGCCCATTCCAACCATCAGGAGCCCTGCAAGAATTTCAGCTGCTTTTATAGCTGGCATAACCAGATGCTAGCAGCTTAGACTTCAGTCATTTTGATTCCTTCTGGTCCATAACTGACCTGTAAAAAGAGATGGAATTGGACAGAAAAGGCACTGAGCTAATGATTTTGAACTTTACCCACTGCTGTTGTTCATAGCAGGACTTCACTGATGCAAAAACCAGCTCATACAGATATTTTAACACTAGTTCTATGCAATAACAGGCCTCCTGCTGGCAATGTTATCTAAAGAATTTGACTGATTAAACGCTGAGGTATAAAAGCACTCAAAAACTTATGATTATAAAACCTGCTCCTGTAAATTGTTCTGATTTACTAACTTTGGTCTTCTTAACACAAGGTCCCTCTCTAACAAATTCTTTAGTATCTGTCATCATCAGTTGACTAAAAATATTGATTTCTTTTTGTTAACTGAAACCTGCCTCAGTGAAGATGACTTCATTCCCCTGATTGAATCTACAACATCTAATTTTATAATCTTTTTCAATAAACCTAGATCAGGTCAGGGGTGACATTTATCTATAGAAAAGATTTTAACTGCACGGTGATTACACATTTCTGTGTGGTGCTGTTTGCATTGTGATCTACAGACCTCCCAAGTCAAATGTTAATTATATCTCAGGCAGAGCTGTTGTCTATAATTTTGTTGAAATAACATAGATTTATAATTTTCATTTTTTTATTATTTTAATATTCATGTGGGTTGTCCTTCAGATCCACTGTCTATTGATTTCATTAATCTAAATGCACTCAAAAGGACCTTGTTTTTTTCATTCTGTATTTGTTTGGATAACTTGGAGGCTAAAGAAAACCACAAATTTGATCACCAAACCATTAATGTATATTAACTATAGAACTACCATTTAAGAAATACAATTTTCTCACTTCTCTGCTCCGCTGCATCGGTTCGCCATAATGCAGAGGTCCTAAAATTTTAAAGAACTATGGAAAAGGACATGAAGCAGCTGTCTATTATTCTATGTTGATTCAGACTCTTGGTAATGGGCCCATTGCAGCTCTGCAGAAGACATGGGAAAGGGATCTGAATCTGACATTTAGTGATGAGGATTGGAACGGAATTTGTAAAAATATTAAAGCAGGCTCAAGGGATGCAAGAGTACGCCTTATTCAATTTTAAATTAAGCATTGTTTTTATTGGACTCCCTAATTATTTAGATTGGGATTATTATCCACATCAGAATGCTGGCGATGCAAGTCTGAGGAAGGTACTTCAATTCATGTGTTATGGTTATGTCACAAAGTCCAACACTTTTGGACCAATATTTATGATAACCTTTGTGAGATTACGGAGATGCATATTCCATTTAGCCCTAGATTAAGACATTGTCTTGAGTGATCATACAGTCCTGACAGGACAGGATAAACATATTAAAAGCTTTGTCCAAACCAGTATTATGATTGGTAGACAAATACTTGTCAGGGGATGGAAGATGGAGGGGGTACCCCCTCTGCAGGAGTGGGCTGTGGAGTTGGCACGAGTGGCAGCATTCGAAAAAATGTCATGTAAACAACTGGGTAGACTGAATCTATATGAAGCAAAGTGGGGAAAATACTTAATTTATTTAGGAGGTCCCTAAAAGGGTGCATGTAGTGGAGAGACGCAAGTTATTAGTTAATTGTATAAAAAAATATTTATATAGATGTGCTTCTTCTTGTTTTTGTGTGTATTTTATGTTGTGATTGTTACTTTAATCTTGTTGTCTGTTAACAGAATATTGCATTAATGCAGAGCTTGCTTTATTTATTTCTCGTATTGATTTTCCCTCGAATCATTTTCTGTGTCTATTTTTGTTTTGGTTTATCTTGCATCATATCTTCATCAATGTAGTTAGGATAGCTGGTAAAGTTGTACATGAAGGAGCACAGGGGTAGGTAGAGGTTGGTAACCAGAAAAGGATCAGCATGGTTGGTGGTGTGTGTTGGGGGGGCGGGGGGATTTGTTTTTTTGTATTGTTGAATAATGACAATGAAAATAAAAACTGTTAAAAAAGAACAAGCACTGTAAAAGGACAGCCATAAGCAGAGCAAGAGTGGAAATCTGATAAACAACTTGCATCTTTAAAATCTTAAAAATATAATGTGTGCCTATAAAACAGCTGTTAAGAATGCAAGCATGTTTTTTTCATGCCAATTTAGTTGCAGACCTCCACTATAACCTTAGGGTGCTATGCAGCACCATAACTTATGTCATTAATCCCTCCTCACATTGTGCACCTCAGTGCAGCTCCAGTACATGTGAAGATTTTCTATTGTTACAATAAGCAGACATCAGACCTTAAGGAAACAATAAAAGGAATGAAGTCTAAAAATCCCAACACACATTCATAAAAGGGCCATTGACACTGTGGGTCCCTCAACAGTCACTGGAAACTTTCCTTCCAGTTACTATTGTGCTGTTGTACATCCACTTTTAAACTCCCTTTAGCAAACGTTGATCCTGTCACTCCCACAGCCCACTATATGCTTATAATATAATAGTTCCAATAGAACCTTCTCATTACTGGCAACTTTTCATCATTTTGGGTTTATACGACTTGTGGAGTGCCACCAGGTTCTATTCTGGGTCCAGTCCTTTTCTTGGTTTAGATGTTTCCTTAAGGCGCATAATGCAAAAACAAATCCGGTCTCATCATGGCTACGCAAATAACTCCCAGTTTTATATACCCATCAATCTTAATGACTCCAACTACATTCACTCTGCAAGCATTAGTGCACAATTCTGATTATTGCTCAGATCTAAAAAAAACAAACAAAAAAAACATGTGGTCACTATCCAATTTCAGTGTGAACTGGTCACGGCCCTGACACTTGCACATGCAAAAACAATAAGCCACATGCGGCATTCCACTGAAGTCGGCATTCCACTTGTGGGACTCATAGTAATGTTGGCAATATTCATGGACACCCCCCATTCTCAGTTTGTATTCAGTGTGTGCTAGGTTCTCATTTTGTTGTCATTATTGTTATTTATTTGCAATGTGATATTTGTGCAGAAGATCAGCTAATATATGCAGCAGGTTAAAAGGTGTATCCAACGCATAGCTTAGGCACAGGCACTATGAGGCAGCTTAAGGGTCCTTTTAGGGCGGTGCAAGAGAGCGCCAATTAGTTAATGGACCCCCAGCCAGCCTGCATGTCGCGATGTTGTCGTGCTGATGTGCTTGTGTTTCTGTGTTGACAGGTGAGCTAAGAGTATACCATGTGTTGAATATAAGTTATGACATTAGCGTACAGAGTGTGAAATAACGAGATTGTGACGCAAATGTGTGTTTATGTTTGGTTTCCATGGGAATGAAAGTCTGATGAAAACGTGCTTCACCTAACAGGAACAAATGGTGAATAACGATATCACCTACCTGCTAAAATATGAGTTGTGTGAGCGTGCCAGATATTAGCATTGTGTTAGCTACATGTTTAAGCACAAGTGCATATGTTGTTTATGTTGGTGTGAGAAATGGGGCTAAACAGCGCTAATTAGTTAATGGACCCCCAGCCAGCCTGCATGTCGCGATGTTGTCGTGCTGATGTGCTTGTGTTTCTGTGTTGACAGACAAAGTAAAGAATCTAAAACTCATGCACGCCTGAGAGTGATCCTTTGTGCTCAAGTGTGCAACACACTGAAGTCGGCGTTTATGGTATCATTTCTAAGCTGATGTGCAGTGGAAGAAAGCAAATCCAAAAGAAGATGATAGCAAGGATAAGGACGAGGAGAAGGATATTCTTAATCGGGGCACTTTGTGGAGCAGCAGCTGCTATATTTGTACAGAGGTTTGTGTGGATGCAACACATACCGGTTACAAAATTACCCCTCAAATTTTGCTAGCATAGATGATTCATCAAGCACCTACGAGTTCTGACACCTCGCACTGACTTCCTCCGTCACAGCTCTCTATTCACCAAGTGACTCCTGCCATTGTTTCAAGTTTATTTAATTTTAAGCAAACAATTTTTGCGCCAAAGCGCTTTACAAAGTAGTTTATCTATTTTTGTGTATGGGAGAGAAATGCATTATAATTAATTAATAGCAAATAAAGGAATACTAATGTTATCACGAAGTAGTTATTATATTCAGCCATATTCATATTTCAGGTTAGAGGAATATAAGTAAGTTATATAGGAATATATTTTTCAGTTCTAGTAAAATAATTAATTGAGATTTATTTGACTGTCTGAATGGTGTCACATGGGAAGGTGGGGAGTTCAGCAATGGACCCAAATGCAGGTAGGTGTAGGTACACAAATAAAAACAAAACAAACGGTGAGGGATGAATGTAAAACAGCACAGAATAAAAAACAAAACAAAGAACACAGATGAACCAAAAGGCAGCTGGTAATTCAGGCAAAAGGGCAGGGTTGAGAAACAGAAAAAAACACAAAACAGGGAACCATAAAACACTAGGAAAAATGCTGGGGAGTCGAACACAAAGGGGACACACTGAGAAACAAGAAATATACATCTATACACACACAAACCCAACAAACAAAAATCCAGAAATAACAAAGACCAAGAGCAGAAACATAGAGACAAACACAGGACCAAGGGACAGACACCGGCAAGATACAAAACCGGGAACCAAGAATATACTGGGAAAAACACAACAAAGTACTATAGGATCCACACAGAAACCAGGCATAATACACACAAACACAATGGACAAATAAGGAAACAAAGGAAACACAGGAACTAAATAGACATGCAGTGGACCAGGGGAAAGGAAGTAGGATAAGACAAGACACAGGCAGGGGAGAACTACAAAATAAATCAGGAAACACAAAACAAACTGAAAACTGTAACAAATATGAAAAATATGTTTAATCCGTCAGCTAAAATACAACTATGATGACCAATTACTCTAAAAAATAACATTAACTCATGCTGGAGATGACTAAATCTTACCTTTAGCAGCTACCTAGATATACTTGACCATGCTGAAAGGCCTCTGACAGTGACCTCTGTCTCTGTGCTGGGGGTCTGGTTCTGGTTCTAAGGGGATCCCCCTCCTCCATTCTCTGTTCAGTTTGCAGCTCGGAGTTCTCTTTTGAGTGCGTCTTAATGTGTTTGTATAAATTGTTGGTGTTGCCACAGCATTGGATTTGTTTCCTGCAAACACAGCAGCTTGCAGTATTTCGGTCTGCACTAGCTGTAAAATACTTCCAAACAGTGCACCTCTTTCTCTGTGTCTGTACCTCTTTGCGGGGCGCTGCGTTGAGTGGTCAGAAGACTAGAAAGGCGCTATATAAGTACAGTCCATTTACCATTTACCATTTATCTCATCGCCCAAGTATAAAAGTAAATTGATACTATGGATATTTTAGATAAATCACCACTAGTTGGATGTGAGAAGTTCTGAAATTATGTAATGAACAGGGAAATTAGCTATAGAGATTAAAACTGTTGTCTGTACCAGGCTGTAAAGATTTATGAATGTTTATTTCTGCTGTGAAGTTGAATTAATTATGGAGATTGACTGCAGCCTGTCTCAAGCGTGCGCGCAAGGAATTACAGTTTTTTTTTTTAGCACTTCTGCATTGGCTTCATTTCCCAGAACCAGAGGCTGCTGCTTAGACAAGCCCTGAAGTGAACAGGAAGTCATCAAAGGGAAATCAAGAAATTGCAAATGGTAGCCTGTGGGATGCTTAGGTAAAGTGAATTAAAGTAGTCCAGCCCGGATGAGATTATTGCATGAATGTCTCTTTCTAGATCAGCAGGTGATAGGAAGTGCCTGCCTTTGGAGATGGTTCTGAATTTGAAGAAGCTGGCCGTGACAACAGAATTTACCTGTTGAAACTGCTGTCATATAGTGGCAACAGCAGTTAGATGTAGGAGGCTGAATAGTAACATAATATCAACTGAGGTGCTGAAAAATCAGATGGGTTCCTTAGTTTCCAATGTCCCAGTCTCTGCCAGAAACTAGAGTTATATTTGACTCCAGTCTTATTTTTGGTGGACGTCAAGAGAGTTGGTGAAACATCTTTCCTGCAAAGAACTATAAAAAATAATAATTGTGTCCTTCAGTCATATGGAGAAGGTCGTACATGCCTTTATTTTTTCTTGACTACTGCACCTCTTTGTATTCCCCTCTCAGTCAGAGACAATTTTCACAACTACTACTGGTTCAGAATTCTGCTGCCAAATTTTAATGGGCATTAACAAAAGGGAGCACTTCACACCCCTCCCTATGATCATTGCACTGGTTCCCTCTGCATTTAGAACTGAACAGTTTTAACATTTTATTTACCCCTAGAATACATAATAGATCTTTTAACATCTGATAAGCCTGAATGTGATCTTAGATCTTCTAATCTAATCTAATTCTTTCCTTATTGAGGGAGTAGATTTGTTTCTTTCTTTAGCCCTGCAGTATATCAGGCCCAAGAAACAATTTGGAAAACTGGTATTTAATTTACCCCAAACTGCAATGTTCTAATTATTAGTTAGTTATTAGTTATTAATATCATATTCCATTTCTGCCATAGTCTGCAAATAGAGCCCGCTAAATTGGACACACTGGACCTAAATTAAAAAGGGATCACACTCATATTGAAGGTTACTTTAAATTCTTAGTTTCTTAGTTTAATCACACAATCTTTGCCCTGTATGATTTAAAACAGAATTCAAATTGAATAAAATCCATGAAAACATGACCTAACTTTTGAGCTCCCCCATGAATCCTGATGAGTTGGTTCTGACCAATTACCACAAGGTGAGTCAATGCCTCGGCTCTCTGTTTGCTAGAGAAATGACTTGTCTGGACACAGGTAACAAGCAGAACAGGAACTAAAAGAGCCAGGAAGATCTCAGGCCATTACTAATGATATGGCAGATTGATTAATAAAACACTGTGTCACTTAAGGCCGGTCTAGAATAATAATTCCGGCTAAGAGTCTATTGTCAGCCCAGACCAATCCCCACTCATTTACAAAAGACCATATATACTGTAACTGTTCAGTTATTTTATTTTATTTTTTATTGTTCAAGCTACTGTTTACATATCTTTTAGGTTTACTGCAACTGAAAAAAAATGCTTCAAGAAATTTTTAAAAAACTTAAAAAAACAGCCAAGAGTCTTCAGTTTCAACCGTCAACCAATTCCATGTCCATAATTAAAACTAAATGAATAAATATTCAACCTAACTTTATGACCACCTTCCTAATTTTGTGTAGGTGCTGGTGTTGTAGCCAAAACAGCCGTGACCCATCAAGGCATGGACCCACTAGATCTCTGAAGGTGAAGGTGTGCTGTGGTGTCTTAGCAGCTGATCGTTTGCGTCTTGTAAGTTGATACATGGATTAGACTTGTTTGTCCAGCACATCCCACAAATGTTCAGTTGGATTAAGATCTTGGGAATTGGGAGGCCAACTCAACACTTTACTCCGAAACCCCACCAGGCATGTCGCGTGGCGGCAGCAATGTTTAGCCCAGGGGTGTCCAAACCTTATTTTAAAGACGGCCAGATTTGACAACGTGAAGATGCCCAGGGGCCAATACTAACATCTTTAAAAAATAAAAATTACCAATAAAAGTTACATGCAAATGCACTGTAACAATTTTGTTTTCATTGTCACAATTATATATATTTTTTAAAATGACAGTGTCACCAGATCTAAACCAATCAGGCATGAACGAATTCAAAACTCCTTTTACATCTGGAGTCAGGTAACAGAATAAACTGTATGGAATACATTAAACTTCCATGAAGTTGATACAAATCTGAACCTCATGTTCATTTTAAACATGACTTATTATGAGTAATGCAAAGTCTGTTAACATTTAAGTGTAAAATGTATCACTCTTGCTCTTGTCTTTAACTAAATCATTCACAAAGTAAAATTTTGTGTCAGATATACAGATATATAACACCAGTAGTCATGTCCTTAGAAATTTAAATGCTTCATTATGTCAACCAAAAAAGCCAGATCTGCCAGCCATACAGTATCTGACAATCCTAGCGGGCCATAAATTATATATTATAAAAATCTAGAGAATCTATAAAATCTGACCGTGGGCCGTGATTGGCCCCAGGACATCCCTGATGTAGCCCGTCAGACTTTGTCTGCTCATATTTGTTCATTTTTCCTGGTTTACGTGCTTCTAAATATGCTTCTACATGTGTAAATATGCTTCGGAGTTCATTTGTTACCCTTTTGTCTGTTTTCACACCACCGGTTTGTGCTGGGTATTTTATCTTGAAAATCCACCGGATTCTCTATGTTGTTTCTGTGTCTGGCTTCCTGTCAGCTCATTGATAGGTACTGACCATTCTAGACTAGGAAAACCCCACAAGAGCTCCCGTTTTGGTGATGCTCTGACACAGTCATCTAGTCATCACAATTTGGAACCTTTTCATGGTTACATAAGTACGTATTCTGTTCCTGGTGTGACTGGGTAGTGTTATTGACCTAACTGTACCAAAAATGCTAAATGGAGGTAAATAGGATTGAGGGAGTTGATCACTAAATTGACATTACAGCACTACAAAGAGTGCACTAAACACACGCCAGCATTTATAGCTCTTCACCTAGCCTGGGCCTAGAAAAGATTGACAGACTGGTGCTTTCACAAAACTTAGCTGGTGGAGAGATTGTGTGAAAAATGAATAATGAACATGAGTATTCAGTAAATATGTAAATTAAAATGTTGGATATCTTAATTAAAAGCAGTAATTCATTTGCATCCAATACACATTACAAAACAGTCCAAATTTACATTTACACTTTACTGTGCAATTCTTTGAATCATTTAAATGTTCAAACTCCTCCCAGTCACCTAATCTCTTATTCGCCCACCACGTTGACCCCCATGTGCCCTGAGCTCATTAAACATACAGTTGGCGGCTCCGATGGTTCAACTGCAGTTTTTTTTTTTTCAAGAGAATAGTAGCAGGTATTTGAGGTGGAGCCGTTTGATTTGTTAGAGGAATCAGACACATGGTCATAGACCCTCAGGAAGCCACATCTGGGGAGGTAGCCACCCACCACCTGCTGCCTCCGCTGCTGCATGTAACCCCTGATCACACAACCAACAGGCCTGCAGGCTGCCAGATAATAGGTGACACACTTCACTATGTATGAATGTGTGTGTTTGTGTACAGAGCCAGCTTATTATTTTTTTAAAAAAGGGTTTTGATCATGGAGTGTGCAGGAGACCTGCTGCTGTACAGGAGAATAGACACTCGTGCTTTGTCCAATCAGAGTGCAGAGGAAGAGGACGACCATCACCACGACATCTCCAGCATCAGAAAGATGTGATACTAAAACCCCCTCAATCAACATAGAGGACACGGCATGCATCACATCTGTGTCCAGCGGCCATAACGATATCATAGGTTACTACATGTAGATAAAATACAAACATATGTCTGAGAAGGAAAAAAAAAATCATATATATATATATATATATATATATATATATTATGGCATGCCGTTCAGGAAATTAAACCTTTGAATATATTGAATGAAGTCTGAATATATGGAATGAAACTGTGAATATATTGAATGACACCTTGAATATATTGAACGAAGTCTCAATATATTGAATGAAACCTTGAATATATTGAACGAACTCTGAATATATTGAACGAACTCTGAATATATGGAATGAAACTCTGAATATATTGAATGAAACCTTGAATATATTGAACGAACTCTGAATATATTGAACGAACTCTGAATATATGGAATGAAACTCTGAATATATTGAATGAAACCTTGAATATATTGAACGAAGTCTGAATATATGGAATGAAACTCTGAATATATTGAATGAAACCTTGAATATATTGAACGAAGTCTGAATATATTGAATGAAACTCTGAATATATTGATTGAAACTTCGCTGACGTCAGACCTAGCGGCAGTGCCTGCAGCCATCTTGTGTAACAGTCTGTAAAAGCGAAAGACAATGAGTCAGGCCGCCCGCAATCTAGTTGCAGCGATATTAAGCAATGAGGACATGATAAATACACTGGCGAATGCGTGTTGAAATCCTGCCGAAAAAGTTCGCTCAGTTTTTAACCGTTTTGTTTAAAGTTTCGCCATAATCTCATTATGCATCTGTCTGTCTGTCCGCAGTCTGCTGTGTGAGTAACGTGCCCAAAGCTGACAGTGTGTCGCGAATCATAAAATACGTTCAATACTAAACTAAATATTCACCCTGCATTGGTCTATATATGCGGGTGATGCTTGTTGTATCTAAACAATATATGAAGAGCTTCTCTTTCAGTTCATGAAATCCCTGTAGCCGCAGCAGCTTCTCCAGTCCCGGAGAAGTGCCGCGTCAGAGAGCATTACGCACGGCCATTCACTGTTTTACCTTCATTAAATCACCTGTTTTATGTCTACTACGATTAAAAGGGAGCGAACTTCCTTGTCAGGAAAACTGTATTGATCAGGGGTATCGGGGGGATTTTGGCCCGTACACGCAGTGTTAATGATGTCCTCATAGTTTAATATTGCTGCAACGAGATTGTGAGCGGACTGACTCGTTGTCATTCACTTTTAGCTATAGCATCCACACGTTACACAAGAAGCCGTGAAGTCTATATATATTAGTATTGAACGTATTTTATGATTCGCGACACACTGTCAGCTTTGGGCACGTTACTCACACAGCGGACTGCGGACAGACAGATGCATAATGAGATTATGGCGAAACTTTAAACAAAACGGTTAAAAACTGAGCGAACTTTTTCGGGAGGATTTCAACACGCATTTGCCAGTGTATTTATCTTGTCCTCATTGCTTAATATCGCTGCAACTAGATTGCGGGCGGCCTGACTCATTGTCTTTCGCTTTTACAGACTGTTACACAAGATGGCTGCAGGCACTGCCGCTAGGTCTGACGTCAGCGAAGTTTCAATCAATATATTCAGAGTTTCATTCAATATATTCAGACTTCGTTCAATATATTCAAGGTTTCATTCCATATATTCAGAGTTTCATTCCATATATTCAGACTTCGTTCAATATATTCAAGGTTTCATTCAATATATTCAGAGTTTCATTCCATATATTCAGAGTTCGTTCAATATATTCAGAGTTCGTTGAATATATTCAAGGTTTCATTCAATATATTCAGAGTTTCATTCCATATATTCAGAGTTCGTTCAATATATTCAGAGTTCGTTCAATATATTCAAGGTTTCATTCAATATATTCAGAGTTTCATTCCATATATTCAGAGTTCGTTCAATATATTCAGAGTTCGTTCAATATATTCAAGGTTTCATTCAATATATTCAGACTTCGTTCAATATATTCAAGGTTTCATTCAATATATTCAGAGTTTCATTCCATATATTCAGACTTCATTCAATATATTCAAAGGTTTAATTTCCTGAACGGCATGCCACTATATATATATATATATATATATATATATATATATATATATATATATATATATATATATATAGTTTATGACCTTGTGGGCAATACATGTGCCACATATTGTGCCACCAAGGCAAACAATTCATGTCATACCTTTCTCTCCTTATTTACTGGAAATTTTCCCCTCAGAGGAAACATTGATTGATTAAACTGCACTGACCTTTTTGTAAAAAAACGTATTTCTGTTAATAAAATGTTTTTTGTTAGTTCACAACCTTGTTCACAATCGGACTATAAGGAATAAGTGAATACACTTTGTCTGTGATTGTATGAAGTGTATTTACAGTGGTTGGGTAAACCTCTCTGTGTTTATGTTTGTGCAGGCAGCAATTCAAGGTTAAGTAAATGAAAAGGTGGATGCTGATGATGAGGTTAAGTGACAGTATGAGGAGAAGCCTAACACAGTTAACCCCTTCAGGAGGAAGGACATTTCACACTGTTTGTCACTATGTGGTATACCATGTTTTCTATTCATTTAAATAGACCCTGACAGAGTGTCTGTGTTAATTAAGTAGACGCTCTCTGAGCATATTCACAGTTTACTGTATGTGGCGACACAGAGCTCCCTCTGGCTTCTGTTCCCATGACCTGTGAGCTCTATGCATTATGGTTGATATATATATATATTATTGTATGCCCATCAGGCGTAACAAATGAATATGATTAGCCTTGAAAATATGGCCTCATCTCCTGAGCCTGTGCATTCTGTCCTGGTGCCAGGAAGGCTGCACAATACTTTACATCTTATTTATCTATATTTATGAATACAAAATAAATAAAATAAATAGATGTAGTAAATATACATTTGTACATATATTTGCAATAAAATACAGTTATATTCAGTATGTGTTATAAAAAATACATACATACATACATACTGAGCCTTTTTGTTTAGCATCACCCTCTCTTCTACATTTTTAGCCAACACATCAGCTTTGGATCGTTTTTTAAACCTTGTTCATTAGTCTAGAGGGGATCATGCATTTGGCCGGGTGTCTGCAGCTAATCTCACACACTACTGGACCCATCAGACTAATGTGTTTGCTCACATTTATGACTGTACGCACTAGGACCTCTCGTGGTTTCAGTTTTTCATAATTTTTGAAAAATCAAATTTTATTTACAAATCTGTTTTATACCACCACCACTTGGACGGTAGTAGGGCTGTAAGTAATCAACAACTTGTTGTTCCCGTCCAGATTTGCACATTCATTGTTTATTAAATGTGACAGACACAGGGCATGTTAGATGACTGCAGTAGAGGCAGGGCAGAGCACATTGACTGTACATTATGCAGATAGTCCTGATGAATGACCCATAATGGGAATATAGAATCGGACAGTTTCAGCCTAATTGTAGCTGCTGCTTTCTCGTAAACTGGTATCTTCAAACGCACATTTGAAAGGATATTAAACCACTTTTATTGAGACTCTCCTCCCAAGAAGATGGACAGAATTTCAAAACAACATGAGCTTGACAAAGCCCTCTAGAGGCTGTTGTACTTAAGAGATGGAGATGGGAGATGGCTGGATGGTCAACAAAACATCTCACATTAAAAGAAAAAAGTCAAAGTCACATGATTAGAACTGAAATCGTGTCATCAGGTATAAGGTGTGACCATAGAGTCCTTTCCCTAAACCTAACCAAAGTATATGAATAGCATCGCCACATCATAAAATTATTTCACTTCAACAGTGAGGGACAGATTTGTAACAACGGATGTTATCTTGCCGAACAATTCATTTCTTCCATGTCGGTTTTCTTTGATGCAGATTACCTCATCTTTCACGTTTTGCATTTCAGACAATTTTAAAATAATACCTACAGGTATATTCACATACAATAAATAAGATGTGCTGTTTATTTCATGTATTAATTGTTTCTAAAGATTTACCAAAATAGAATGAATTAAAAAAGAGGATCTTTTCCACCTCTGCTGTCTTGCTTGAGTTCCCTCTTGTGGATCAATAACGCTTTGTGGCAAAGAGTCCTGAATACTGAGATGACACATTTTAATCTGATTATTTTTGGATAACCTCTTCTGAAAATGAAACTAATACAAAATCAGGAGAGTGTTTAACTAACTTTGTAAAATGTGTCCTCTGAGATGCAATAATAGTATCTGTAAAATCAGGACTGGCACTAATCCAGTTCCATACGGCTCCTACTTTGATGAGGAAATGAAGCTGTCCTGGCGCTTCACTGCTTTAATGACATTTCAAGCTTGTCTGGCAGGAGGAACACTGTTTCCTGACATGAAAATAATGAAATGTAGAGAATGCTGATGTTCATAGGCAGAGCAACTTGTTTAAAAGAGGAGCATTGGCTAAGCAATCTGAATGCCATTCACCTCTTCTATTATTAGATGTACTGTAACCTACTGCAGTGTCCTTTCCATCTCCATCTGAACAGGCTTTACTCTTCACAAGGTGTGTTTCCTGTTATCCCATTTTAAAGAACCTATTGTGAGTTAATGTATTCTGAATAGATACTTTGAATTGTTCTGTGTGTCAAAATTTGTCAGTTGTTTTTAGTCTGTAAATCTACTCTGAAGATATTTTTCTAAGAGTAAAGTTGTTGAAATCAAATTCCCATCACTAATGGAAACACCTGTTCACTAAAACCTGGCACGAGTTCAGCAGGTCAGTATGAAGGGCAAGGAGCCCGTTGACCCATTTAGAGGCAATGTGACCCCACAGAACACTTCTATGGTTTTGAATATCAAACGCTCCCTGAAGTAAGAAGTGGTTTGAATAGCTTGTGTTGCCATTTTGCTATTTTTCACAGTAAACCTGCACCACCTATTATAATTTTCATCTAACCCAGGTGTTTTCAAAGTCTGAAATCCACCAATCATCCACTTCTTTGCCATTTTTTGGATTAGCCGGGAGGTGGCTTAAGCAGAGCTACCAAAATGGTGGCCATGGCCACCACACTGAAATTCACAATGGCTCTTGAGAAACCTGTAACATCACATAGACTATGTTCATGGTTGATACAGTCTAGTTTTACAATGAGTATGCAGCTTCTCCAGTTATGGATATAACAAAGTTTATTAAAAAGAAACAGCCACAGGAGCGCCCTCATCAGCCCCTTTAGCAAGTCCAGGGCAAGTTGGAGCATGTGTGATATTGTGTTGTAGGGCAGTGGCCTATTAACGCCAGTAGATGGCGCTAATATATTGTTCTGTGCCCTCAGCACATTTTGCACGGCATTTTCTGGTGTGTTACGCGCGCAAGCACCATTTCGGTCAACTGTTTATTTTTCTGTGATAAGGTAAGCTGCATGAACCGTGCTCTCCGGAAACTATCCTAGTTACTGTGTTTAAGAGATATGATACATGATTATTTAAAGTGTTTAAAATAAGTGTTTATTTTTCTGTGATAAGGAGTTGCCAGGCTACCGTGACTGTGAATGTGCAATAAACGACGGTGTGGTCCGAGCCGCAAATACGACAGCCGTGTCTGACTTGTCCCTCCTCTACACCCCCCAAAAGCAACACAACACAACGCAGAGTCCCTGGGTGAAGTGGCCGGGTTACAGTGTTTTAATGTCATACTCAAGGCCTCAAGTACCCATTAAACAAATCAGGGTGCTTGTTTGCGTCCTCATATTTACATCTTGCCTGTGAATGTGGATAGGACAGTGTAATGTTTGTGTAATGTGGATTCATGCACCAGACGAACACCGTCTTACTGAACAGCAACATGGTTTATTACCGAGGCTTTCACACACACCGCCATCGCCGTCTCCTTGACTAACTTGACTAACTATATCTCCACCAGGTGGCATAGTTTATACTCTCAACACATAACGTTACTGTGAACATCACATTGCCCTTTTTTTTTTAACAGCACTTACTAATATGAAGCTTTAACATTCTGACACTGGGCTTAGTCTCACATATTAAACACATGTCAACAACTCTTTGACTGTATGAACATTTTACCCATATAGAAAGATGGTAAATCTGTCTCAGCAGCATTTACAAACAGTTCAACAGTCTATAAGCTATGTATAGTCCCGTAGATAGACAGGAGGACGTCTGTTGTGCCTTGAAGGGTATCTTTGTGTTGTTGTGATCGCATCACTGTTACCACAATCATCATCAACAGGATCTGGTAGAATGTCCAATAGCTGAGGAGTTAGCTTCTTGAAGAATGAAGAATTCCGGACGATGAAGTGTCCATTTCTGGCCGCTGTGACCATGGAGCCTTTGACTTTTGTCACAGTGTATGGCTTACTGTTGTACGGTGTGGTGAGCTTGTTATGCTTTGGCTGACGATGAAGTACAGTGTCACCTGGTTTGAGAATGTGTGACGTAGCATGACAATTAGAGTCTGCATGAGATTTCATCTTGGCTTTAGCCTTGTTGTCTCTTGCTCTCACTTCAGAGTCTGAACTGTTATTTGCAGTGTGAGTGAATGCAGGAATCTTTGTGTACACTTTGCGTTGGAACAACAGTTCAGCAGGTGAGCTTTCTGTCGAGCTGTGAGGTGTGGATCGGTACTCACAAAGGAAGATGTTGAGTTGTTGTTTCCAGGGGACTCCTTGTGTTTCAGCTACACGAACAGCTTTGCCCAGTGTGCGCATGAATCTTTCAGCTGTGGCATTGGCTTGAGGCCAAAGTGGTGTGATCCGACGGTGATGGAATCCTAGATATTCTGCAAACTGGGAGAACTGGTCACTGTTAAAAGGGGGACCATTGTCAGTTTTTACGACTCTGGGGATCCCAAACATGGAGAAGATTTTGTCCATGACTGGAATGACCGTGCTCGCTGAGGTTGACCTTACACTCTCGACAACTGGGTAGCGTGTATAATCATCTATAATGACGAGCAAGTACTCTCCAGTTGGAAGTGGTCCATAAAGGTCTGCACTAACGCTATGCCAGGGAGCTTCTGGCAGAACCGACATTTTTAGTGGCTCGGTATATGCAACTGGTGTGTTGGCCTGACATGCGAGACAACTACGTACTACTGCTTCTGCTTTACGATCAATATCTGGAAACCAGACTTTGGTTCTGAGTAGTGCTTTAGTTTTGACAATGCCCTGGTGTCCTTCATGGGCTAGCTGTAACACTCTATCTTGCAAGGCAGTGGGAATTATTATTCTAGTTCCCCGCAGTATAATGTCTGATGCATGTGATGTTGTTAGTTCACTGCTAACTTGTCTGAACTGCTTTAATATGTCAGCATGTCGTGACTTGTCAATTTTGTGCCATGTGTTGTCTCTGATATGAGTACTGACCTCTTGAAGGATTGTGTCTCTAAGCGTCTCTGTTTTGATCTCAGTGAGTGTCATAGCTTTGGGTGTTGCATGACTCGCAATGAAGTTCACATACTCTTCTGCTACTTTTGTTGCGCGTGTGCTGTCACCTGCCTGAGAACCGATGGGGTGACGGGACATGTAGTCAGCTGGGTTGTCAGCTCCCTTTCTGTATTCCACCTTGAAGTTGTAGGGTTGAAGCCTCAGTCCCCATCTCTCAATCCTGGCGGGTGGTTTTGACCTGGGATTGTTCCATATGATTTCCAGTGCTTTGTGATCTGTCACTAGAATGAAAGGATGACCATAGATGTACAGGTGAAAATGCTCGCAGGTCCACACAATGGCCAGTGCTTCCTTTTCTGTCTGTGAGTATCTCCTCTCTACATCGCTGAGGGATCGACTAACATATGCTACCATGTACTTCACCCCTTTTTCATCTTTTTGGCAGAGGATTGCACCCAGTCCAACAGGGCTAGCATCCACAATCAGTTCTGTGTCTCTGCCTGGGTAGAAGTATGACATTGTAGTGTCGCTGGTTAGACTGTCTTTCAGTGTCTGTACTGCAGCTTGCTGTTCTGGGCCCCATGCCCACGATGTGTCTTTTCTGGTGAGCTTGCGCAGCGGTTCTGAGATGGAGGAGAAGTCTTTGATAAACCTGGAACAATAATTGGCCATGCCCAGCAGACTTTTGATTTCACCTGGATTCTGGGGGTCTGCAGCATGCTGAACTGCAGCAACTTTCTTGGGATCTGCTGAAACACCTTGTGCTGAGAAGATAAAACCGAAAAACTCGAGCCTGGAATTGTTGAACTCACATTTTGCACGATTGAGTGTGAGACCACTTTCCCTGAGTCTCTGGAACAGTGCTCGGAGGTTGTTGTCATGTTCTGTCTGGGAGGCACCGTAGACGATGATGTCATCGCTGAGGTTCTTCACACCAGAGAGACCTTGTAGTGTTTGGCATATGGCATTCTGAAATACCTTAGCAGCGGAAGATATCCCGAAACTCAGTCTTTTGTATCGCCTCAATCCGAGGTGAGTGGTATATGTGGTGATGTATCTGCTGTCTGGATGGAGCTCTAGCTGGTGGTATCCAGCTCTCAGATCCAACTTGGAAAACACAGTTGCTCCGTTTAACTCATGTATCACGTCGTCCATGGTGGGAGTTATGTGGCGTTCTCTCTCTATGGCTGTGTTAGCTTGGCGCATGTCAACACAAATTCTTACTTTGTCAGGGTCTTTGGGCTTGGGAGGTGTGACAATAGGTGAGATCCATGGTGTCGGGCCAGACACCTCCTCAATGATGTCATCTGCCTCCAATTTCCGAAGCTCATCCTCGACCTTCTGGCGGATGTGGAATGGCACACGTCGGTGTGGCTGGCATGTAGGTTTGATGTCAGGATTTATTTGAAGCTTTACCTGAAAGTCTTTCAGTTTTCCGATGCCTTGAAACAGTTCAGGATGACTTTCCACCAGCTCATCTGCGACTGTGCAGCACTGTAGTGTGGATGATACTGCTGTGACCACTTTAATCAGTCCCAGTGCTTTGGATGTTTTGTAACTGAGAACATTGAATCCGTCACCTTTAATCACGAAGAACGTGCACATTGTCTTTTTCTGTCCTTTCTCCACACTGCACTTGAAAGCACCGCTAACAGGCAGTGGAACATTGGAGCGGAAAGGGTAGATCTTGGTTTTGGTGGGGCTGAGATTTGGACGTGGCACCAGTTTCTCAAAATTTGTTTCACTGACACAGTTTGCTGAGGCTCCTGAATCGAACATACTACTGCTGTTTAGCTTCAGGTCTGTGGCAGCTCTGAGATCTTGTCAGCATCAACTGCAAAAACATAGGCACTGCTGGAAGAGTTGTGCTCCGTTTTCTCACCTAGTGCAGTCTTTGTTATGTGATGTACTTTCTTAGGGTGTTGATTAGCTGTGTTCTGTGGTCGTTTTGTGTTAATGTCTCTCGATTTTGAACGACATTGTCTTGCAAAGTGGTTTAGCTTACCACAGGCTCTGCATTGTTTACCTTTAGCAGGGCATTCTCCATCATGAGGATATTTACCTCCACAGTTCCTGCAGCGGTTGTCAGAACGTCTTTGTTTTGACCAACTGCTGTTTGGATGCTTCTCTATAGTTTTTTGATCCAACATGTTGACTGTAGCTGTTGCGCCACTTTCTATGCCAGTCGCTTGTATTTCAGACAGTTCAAGTGTCCTTCCATGGTCAAGAAGCTCTTCTAGGCTTAGTTCAGGCTCTCTCAGTGCCTTCCTTCGCAGCCTGGATGATGCACAGCTTTGTATGATTTGCGTTTTAATCTCTGCGTCGACATTTGCAAACTCACAGTTCTTTGCTAACATCCTTAGTCTAGTGTGATAACCGTCCAAGTTTTCTCCTGGTTCTTGAGTGGCTTTTCTGAAGATGTACACTTGATACTGGATGTTAATCTTGGGAGAGAAGTATCCAGATAATTTCTGCTTCGTGTCTGCATATTTATCACCTTCTGCTGTTAACGTGTCGTAGATATCATATACTCGTTCTCCTGCTATGTGCAACAATAGTGCTTTGAGCCTAGCATCTCCGGTAATGTTCATTGCAGTGGTGTAATTTTCAAACCTTTGCACCCATTTATTCCAGCGAGGTCGAGGTGGTGTCCAGCAAACGATGTGGGCTTCATAGATAATTGGACACCTTTCTGGGGAAAACCTGGTCTGATTAGGAGAGACGGCATCCATCCCACTTTGGATGGAGCAGCTCTCATATCTAGAAATATGGCCAAGTTTATTAGCTGACCAAAACCATGTCGACAACCCAGAGTTGAGACCAGGAAGCAGAGCTGCAGTCTTACACGCTTCTCTGCGCCTCCATTAGAGCAGCTGCCCACCCAGTCCTTTAGTATAGAGACTGTGTCTGTCCCCCGTCCACCTACATTATTTAAAGATAAAACAAACAGAAGAGGAGTTCATCATAAAAACTTAATAAAAATTAAATCAACATCTCCAACAGTCAAAAATAAGAGAATTAAATGTGGACTCTTGAATATCAGGTCTTTGTCCTCTAAGCTGTCTTAGTTAATGAATTAATATCTGATTATGATATTGATTTGTTCTGTCTCACTGAAACCTGGCTGCAGGAGAATGAATATGTTAGCTTAAATGAATCCACTCCTCCGAGTCATTATAATACTCATATTCCTCGAAGTACTGGTCGAGGTGGTGGAGTTGGAGCCATATTTGACTCAAGTCTATTAATAAATCCTAAACCTAAACTAAATTATAATTCATTTGAAAGTCTTGTTCTTAGCCTCACTCACCCAACCTGGAAAACTTTGCAGCCAATTCTATTTGTTACAGTATATCGAGCTCCAGGTCCTTATTCTGAATTTTTATCTGAATTTGCATCAGGCTTGATCCTTAAAACAGATAAAGTAATTATTGTAGGTGATTTTAACATTCATGTGGACAACCACAATAATAGTCTTAGTACTGCGTTTATCTCTCTATTAGACTCAATCGGCTTCTGTCAGAGTGTAAATAAACCGACTCATTGTCTGAACCACACTCTTGATCTTGTTCTTTCATATGGCGTTGAAATTGATAATCTAATAGTCTTTCCACAGAATCCTCTTCTATCTGACCATTTTTTAATAACCTTTGAGTTCATACTATTGGACTATAAGCCTTTGTGTAGAAACTACAGCAGATGTTTATCTGATAGTGCTGTAGCCAAAATTTAAGGAAACGATTCCTTCAGTATTGAATTCAATGCCATGTCTAACTGTAACAGAGGACTTGTCTGCTTCCTTTAGCCCCTCACAAATAGATCATCTTGTTGATAGTATTACAGGTTCATTACGGACAACTCTAGACTCTATTGCACCTCTGAAAAAGAAGATAATTAAACAAAGAAGGCTAGCACCATGGTATAGCCAGCAGACTCGCAAATTAAAACAAGAGGCACGTAAATCTGAACGCAAATGGCGTGCCACTAAACTGGAAGAATCTCATCTAGTCTGGCAAGATAATCTCAGAACATACAGGAAGGCTCTCCGTAATGCCAGAGCAGCCTACTACTCTTCTCTAATTGAGGAGAATAAGAACAACCCCAGGTTTCTCTTCAGCACTGTAGCCAGGCTAACAGAGAATCACAGCTCTACTGAACCATCCATTCCTTTAGGTCTAAGTAGCAATGATTTCATGAGCTTCTTTAATGATAAGATTATAACTATTAGAGACAAAATCCATCACCTTCTGTCTTCAACAGGCATTGATCTGCATTCTGATACAGCAAGTTTGGAATTAGCTGTAAAACCTGATATGTATTTAGACTGTTTTTCTCCCATCGACCTCCATCAAATAACTTTAATCATTTCTGCAGCTAAGCCTTCAACCTGCCTCTTAGACCCCATCCCAACCAGGCTGCTCAAGGATGTTTTACCTCTAGTTAGTCATTCGTTATTGGATACAATCAATCTGTCTTTATTATCAGGACATGTACCTAAGTCCTTTAAGGTAGCTGTAATTAAACCTCTTCTTAAAAAGCCCACTCTAGACCCAGAGGTTTTAGCCAACTATAGACCGATATCAAACCTTCCCTTTGTGTCTAAGATACTTGAGAAAGCTGTAGCTAATCAACTGTGTGACTTTCTCTATAACAATAGTCTATTTGAGGATTTTCAGTCAGGATTTAGAGTGCATCATAGCACAGAGACCGCATTAGTCAAGGTTACAAATGACCTCCTAATGGCATCAGACAAAGGACTAATCTCGGTACTTGTCCTGTTAGATCTTAGTGCTGCATTTGACACCATTGACCATCAAATTCTTTTACAGAGAATGGAACATCAAATTGGCATCAAAGGAACCGCCCTAAGCTGGTTTAAATCGTATTTCTTAGATCGATCTCAGTTTGTTCATGTAAATGATGAATCCTCCATGCATACCAAAGTTTGTCATGGAGTCCCACAAGGTTCTGTACTAGGACCACTTTTATTTAGTTTATATATGCTTCCTTTAGGGAACATTATTAGGAATCACTCTATCAATTTTCATTGTTATGCTGACGACACCCAATTATATTTATCGATCAAGCCTGATGCAACCAATCAGTTAACTAAACTCCAAGCATGCCTTAAGGATATAAAAAATTGGATGACCGACAATTTTCTGATGTTAAATTCAGACAAAACTGAAGTTCTTGTAATTGGACCCAAGCACCTCAGAAACTCTCTTTCTAGAGACTTAGTTACCTTAGACGGTATCACCCTGGCCTCCAGCTCCACTGTAAAGAATCTTGGAGTTGTTTTTGATCAGGATTTGTCCTTTAATGTCCACATAAAACAAATTTCGAGGACTGCATTCTTCCACTTACGTAACATCGCTAAAATCAGACGCACTGTTTCTCAAGCAGATGCAGAAAAACTAGTCCACGCATTTGTTACTTCTAGGCTGGACTATTGTAACTCTTTGTTATCAGGCTGCTCTAATAAATCTCTTAGGACTTTACAGTTAATTCAGAATGCTGCTGCACGTGTTCTGACAGGAACCAAGATCAGAGATCACATCTCTCCCATTTTGGCTTCCTTGCATTGGCTCCCTGTTAAATCTAGAATAGAATTTAAAATTATCCTCCTTACTTACAAAGCTCTTCATGGTCAGGCACCATCATATCTAAAAGAGCTCATAGTACCTTACTATCCATCTAGAACACTGCGCTCTCAGGACGCTGGGTTCCTTGTGGTTCCTATAGTCTCCAAAAGTAGATTGGGAGCCAGAGCTTTCAGCTATCAGGCTCCTCTTCTGTGGAACAAACTACCAATCTGGGTTCGGGAGGCAGACACGGTCAACACTTTTAAGAGTAGACTTAAAACCTTCCTTTTTGATAAAGCGTATAGTTAGGGCTGGCTCAGGCCATCCCTTAGTTATGCTGCTATAGGATTAGACTGCCGGGGGACTCCCCAGGGTTATGCCTAGCCAGGCACGGTATTGGTTAAAGATGTAGTCACATCTCCCTTACCGAAAACCCTCCCTCCTACTCTGCCTCTCTCTCTCTGTCTTTCTCTGTCTGTCTTTCTCTGTCTGTCTTTCTCTGTCTGTCTGTCTGTCTGTCTGTCTGTCTGTCTGTCTGTCTGTCTGTCTGTCTGTCTCTCTCTTTCTCTCTTTCTCTGTCTGTCTGTCTGTCTGTCTGTCTGTCTGTCTCTGGACATGTCTCATTAATGCATGCTGCTGACCAAACTTCCCCGGAGTTTCTGTGCTCTGTCGTCCAGCAGGTTTTTCGTGGATCGTGGCTGCTGCTGTGATCCTGGACGGCGCCCACTACACATATTACTACTGTCATTAATACTACTATATCTACTACTGTGGTCACTTTATCATTCATTGTCATTCTGTAAGTCATTGTAACTGTACAAAATGTTTATGTTGATTGTCCTGTACACGTGACATCCATTGCACGTCTGTCCGTCCTGGGAGAGGGATCCCTCCTCTGTGGCTCTTCCTGAGGTTTCTTCCACATTTTTTCCCTGTTAAAAGGTTTTTTGTGGGCATGTTTTTCCTCACTCGAACCGAGGGTCTAAGGACAGAGGGTGTCATTCTCTGTACAGATTGTAAAGCCCTCCGAGGCAAATGTACTTTGTGACTTTGGGCTATACAAATAAAATTGAATTGAATTGAATTGAGGTCCAACAGAGCTTGGGTCTGTTTCTGTGTCGAAAGGTGGGAGAGCAGCGGTGTTTCCTGCCATGCTTGCTGTGGTGCGCCGACTGCTATTTGCGTTTGTTAACTTAGCTAGCTTAGCCTAGCCTCACTCGTTCACTTGTCCGTCTTTTCCCCTTTTTTTCTCTTCGGGAAAACAGCGGTGTCCGAGTTGACTCTTCATGCACGTTTCCGTTTACTCCTCGTCGCCAATGTAATGTTTGTGATGTGGATTCATGCATCAGACGAACACCGTCTTACTGAACAGCAACATGGTTTATTACCGAGGCTTTTACACACACCGCCATCGCCGTCTCCTTGACTAACTTGACTAACTATATCTCCACCAGGTGGCGTAGTTTATACTCTCAACACATAACGTTACTGTGAACATCACAGACAGGACTTCACGAATCACAAATATTGATTGTCATTTGCAATAGCGAACAAGTGCTTAAAAAGGTGTATAAAAGTGTGTGGTTAGGGGTTTTACGGCCTTAAAACATGTATAATAATTGTAAAACTTACTTTGCTGAGTTAGTTAGTTTATTGTGGGTTATTTTTAGAACGTATCCCCCGCGATAAACAAGGGACCACTGTACGCCCTTTCTCAACATTTAATGACATGTTGGCGGATGTAAGCTGACTACACTCTTATTAATAGACAAAACTCTTTAAAATTGCCCTCTGATTCACCGCTTCCACATATGGTGCAGGCCTGTCTATCAGAAGTAACTTCCATGAAGACCAGCTCTAGCTCCTGAACCACAGCCGCTGTGATGACAGAAAAGATGATATAGCTGTCCTCTAATTGTTTTGTTTTTTTCTATATGACAACATTAAGCAGCATGTAAGACTGTAAATTCTGGAGTAAAAGTACTGATGTTTACATGAGATGGTGCTCACTTCATGGAAGGGCACAGCTTTTTTTGTTGCATTATATAAGGCAGATTAGTGTGTGGGTATGTCTCTGCTCCGTCCCATCCACACTCAATCACGTCCTCAGCGCATACATAAATCCTTTTACATGTGACCCCGCTGTGACTCAGCCTGCAGATAATAAAATATCAGAGCTCCACGCCGCTTGTATGGACACCTGTGATAATGACATATTTTCCAACAGCCCAGGGAGTAAAATCATCAACAGATGAGACACAGCGCGCTCTGCTCCATGTTAAACAGTCACTTAATAGACTGACACTGGCAGTAGCTTCCACCTTGTTTCCATGGCAACTCTGCCAGGGTGCCTGGCACCGGTTGGCGGAGCCAGCAAAAGGCCGGTCAGGTGTGAAATTACCTCAGTGCCTGGCGCCACATGGAGCGTGAAGAGAGTTTAACAAAAGCAACGTGGTTAAAGGAGAGCCGTCCTCCACCTGCAACACTACACCCCTCACCCATCCACCCTACACACACACACACACACGCACACACCTCTTTCTTAGCTGTCATACTAATGTAATTCACTTCAAGCAGTATTTCTTCTAAGTGCAAAAACACACACAAGACAAGTTAAATTGGGAGATAGATGAAGGCATGCTAATGTTGAGCGGAGGGGGGGTGAACGAGATTTGTCTTGACATCTATATACCACCGTTCCACAGCTCTGATTTTCTCTGCTCTATGGCGTCAACTTGGATTGAAGGGGTGCCTGTTTCTGTTGATTTGTTCATATGCAATAGAGGTAACATGAATTTATAGATTGTGTCAGTAGGCATCAATTTGTATGTGCTGTGTACACACAAACACACACACACACACACACACACACACACACACACACACACACACACACACACACACACACAGTGAGCAACAAGTTCTGCCATGCAATTTCTGTTCTGCAAAATCTTTCTACATCATGTCAATTTCTTCATTTGTTTTGTTTGTTTGCATAGAAATGAGCTCCTTAAGGTTATTTTAGCTGTTTTTGTAACTTGTGCACAGAACGTTGTACCATGGTTTGTGAGCGTTAGCCTGTTATGACTGGTTTGAGGCGTGCATTATCTTGCTTATCCTGCAGTTAACAGTAAGACGTGTTGGTTGCAAGGGCATGCATGTGATTGGATTTTACTATTCAACTGATGAATGACCTGCTGATGCATGAGTCTGTGATAGTGAGGCATGAATGATAATTCTGTTCTCAGCTAATATGCAAGTGTAACTGCCTGAACTAATGTTATATCCTTGTCACCCATTGAGAAGCAGATTTATGGACACTGGGTTGCCTGAACAAGGAACATATTGCTCTGTATGACCACCAGCTGATCAAGAGTCATGCACGCCAGGAGCTACTAATTTCTAAGATGTGCTAAGTCACCACAACTGAAACGAAAAACCAGCAAAGTATATTTCTAACAGCAGATGTTTTCAGTTTTCTGTTTCACAGCAATTCAGGCTGTCCCAAATCATGCACTGTTTGTCCACAGTCTTATGTCAGTGTCTGAATCATAAGTGTGGAAATAATACTCGATTTAGTTTTCTTAAAACTTCCAACATTATGATCCAACACACGTAGCTGGAGTGCTCGAACTGATTACCCTTTGATTACTAGATGTAATCAGTATTGAATTCACAAAGCTGTGTTTGGGGGGACATTAGTGCATCATAGTACGGACACACTACAGATGTAGCAACTTAAAATTTCCTGTGTTTCAGTGACAGGACCGTGACAGGGCCGTGACTGGTCCTTCACAGGTCCTTGAACGGTCCTTGGCTGGTTCGTGACCGAAATGTGATCTCCCGCGATGACGTAGTCAGTGAGGCCCTGACTGGAAACGCCCCTAAGCAGTCTGTGTGATAACCAGCTGCAATGCCTCATTTGTCCACGGGGAGGAGCAGTGATGTTCCGCTCTCACCGTAAACTGTCTAAACTAAGACACATCTGAACAGATACGCTGGGGTGAGCGGGTGAGCCGATCAGCTGATCAGCGGATCAGTTGATAGGAAAAAAAAAGTTGTGATAAGATAACACGGCAGTGCTGCAGCCGCTCGTATCTGCAACTCTATGTCACGCACAACAACAACATGCCAACATAAACGTTTTATTAAAGAAAACTTCGCTCGTAACGTCAGTTTTCCAGTATAATTTTGGGCCTTTTATGGATATGACAGCTGAAGAGAGACAGGAAGGAGGGGGCAGAGAGACGGGGAATGACACGCAGTAAACGGCCGTACAGACGTTTTGGCAAACGAGAGTCACCGTGGACTTTTGCAAGACTTATCTCTGAACTTTCAAAAGCTGTGCGGTGTATTATTATAATGTAGAGGAGCATAGTGGAAAATAAACAGTGGTATCCATGTAGAATAAAAACATAACATATATACTGCAAAATTTATTAAAACCAAACATACTTGACTTATTTCATACATATTCTTTCTTTGCTTTACACCATTTAGCCTATGGAATGGACAAAAATGAAAAGGAGTAGTTCATGTTCATAAGCACACTCAAATCACAAGGCTACTGTATACAGTACTCAAACCAGCTGCATTCTCCGCTCTGTGATCTGTGTGACACTGGGAGACCAAAAAGGCCTAAAGCGTGCACTACAGTAAATACCTGCATAACAAAGGGCTTCCAAAACGCTCGTCTCTGCAGCTCTATGTCGGGCACAACAACAACGAGCCCTCCCCTCCAAATAAACTGTAAAAAAAAACGCTCGCTTGTAGTTAGTTTGTTGTCTACATGCAGATGAGCGAGAGAGAGGCGTGTGTGTGTATGAGAACTACAGGGGTCAGTCGAGAGGAGTAGTACGCAACGGGACGATGATAAGAACCATGTTTCTGTACCAGAATGTCAGTGGCGAAGCCATCTCTCTCATGCACATGTAGATGGAACGGCTGATGATAATCAGGCAAACCCAACGCTGGAGCCATTGTGAGAGCATTTTTCAGATCTTGAAAGGCTTTGTGCATCTCCTCAGTCCACTGTACCACGGGTGGAGCTGATTGCAGTGTGGCGGCTCGCAAAACAGAGTCCATAGTTGCATATTCAAAAATCCAGTGTCTGCAGTAATTAGCCATCCCCAGAAAAGAGAGCATCTGTTTCTTGGTTGTGGGGGGAGGCATGTTTACTAGCAGTTTCACCCTCTCCGGTGACAAAAGGCGTTGTCCATCCTTCAGAACATGACCCAAATATGTCACCTCTGGACGACAGAATTGCAACTTTGCCAGTGACGCTCTGTGACCACACTCGGCCAGTCTCTGTAGCAGCAAGATAGAGTCTGTGTGGCAAGCTTCTTTTGATGGAGAAGCTATTAGGAGGTCATCAGCGTACTGCAAGAGAGTGGAGCCACCTGGCAGGTGGAGCCCATCTAGATCTCTTTTTACCGCCGCCGCATACACCGTGGGACTCTCGACAAAACCCTGCGGCAACTGTCGCCAAGTGTATTGCTTACCTTTGAATGTGAATGCAAACAGATACTGGCTATCTGGATGCAACGGTTCGAGAAAAATGCAGAACTCAAATCAACGACTGTGTAGTGCGTGGAGTTAGGTGGTAAAGAAGCTAAAATCGAATTGGTGTCAGGCACAATTGGAGCTGCAGGTACCACTATATTATTAATAGCTTGCAGGTCCTGCACGAACCGCCATTCATCAGGGCGATTTGCTTTGGGGATTGGTAAAATGGGAGTGTTACATGGGCTAGTGGTTTGAACTAGCACATCTTGATCCAATAGAGACTGAATGACACTTTCAATTCCCACTACAGCTCTGTGAGGCAAATTGTATTGTCTAATCATAGGTAGCTTAACATTAGGCTTAAGTGTGACTTTATGTGGCGGGGCCGAATTTACAAAACCCACATGATTTTTATGTTTAGCCCACAAAATAGGTGGAACCTCAGACAATTCAGAAGGAGGTCCATACTGTGCGGGAAGAGGCGGCTGATAATTAACAAATGTAGACATGGGTAATTGCATATGTTCATCTAAGGACAACATATACAGTTCCTCCCCTAAATATGTTACTGTTTGGTGTTGAGAAGCTGGTACAGCTTCTCTCAATGCCTGGCACTGAGCCACCATGTGTCCAAGGTGTTTCAGCTCACAGCCAGGTGTGACAGCCACAACAATATGTAGATATGAATTTTCAACATTAAACAACCTCTGCTGTTCACTAGATAGTTGGACTGGTATGGCACATCCCTGTGGACCAACAAACAAACATTGTTCACATTTTAACCCCTCTTGTTTATTTAAAAACCTGGTAACCAATTGTTTATACTGCTCAGAAGGGTTAAATGCTGCAGTACAATGACAATGCAAAAGAGGCCTCATTGTAGACATCAATGTTGCACATGATGGAGATGATTTGGCGATTTTCTGAATATCTGAAACAGTGAAACTGGGAAGCATATTAAAACCTATCAATTCCCAGCAATACAAACTGTCTTCCGTACTCTGCAAAAACTGAAATGCTAGAGCGGCTTTTTCATCAGGGAGGGTTAAAAACAATCCATCCGGGGTGCACTGAATAGTAGCATGCAATTTACAAAGCAGATCCCTCCCCATGAGATTAATTGGGCTTTTATCAGATATCAGAAAAGAATGCATCACTTCAGAGCCTTCAACAGTTATTTTAGTTCTCTGAGATAACGGTTCCGCAATGCGAACTCCAGAAACGCCTACAGTGGTGATAAAGTTAGATGTAGGTGTGCATACATGCTCTGCAGTTTTTACAGTAGAAATAGTTGCTCCACTATCTACCAAAATTTCAACGGTATTTCCATTAACTTGAGCGGGCATTATCGGGTCTTCAGCGGGATTACTAGAGAGTTGAATAGTTGCAGCTTGAATATGAAATGGTTGTTCTGATCCAGCCCCTCCATGGCCTCCCTATGCTTGATTGTAATATGTTGGCTGCGTGTAAGCAGCTTGTGTGGGTGGGGCTGGAAGAGCAGGAAATGACGTAGTAGCTTGTGGAGCGGGTAGAGCCGGAAATGATGCAGTGGCTTGTTGTTGGTTCTGGTTATTGGATTTATTCCGGCGACGACGACCGCTCTTACACTCTTTAGCCCAATGTCCCGCTGCACCGCATTTGTGACAATTTCGGATTTCGGATTATCCCTGTTTTTGTTATTGTTTTGACCACCCTGCTGTGGTACATACTGCAGCATTTGTTTTGAGCTGAGAGCATTATTACCAGCAGAGAAAACATCATTCCTATGCATAGCCATTATTTTGTTTATAGTTGACTTCCAGTCGTTGGTGCTCCAGTCAAGGACTGATAGTTTGTAAGCGGCTTGAACATTCGGTCTTAGATT
Organism: Collichthys lucidus; assembly: GCA_004119915.2. Classification (NCBI taxonomy): domain Eukaryota; kingdom Metazoa; phylum Chordata; class Actinopteri; family Sciaenidae; genus Collichthys; species Collichthys lucidus. The sequence goes on from CM014083.1 coordinate 2,000,025, forward strand.
TTGCACAAAAATTTGCACTATGAGACATTCATGTTCATCTCACTTTATTCCAGCATTAATATCCCATGTTTGTATGAATCTCTGGATGAATTCTGGCACTGACTCTCTTGCTCCTTGAACGCAGTAAATTACCTTTGAAAAGTCAGCACGCTTCCGTGCACATTTAGTTATGGCATTTTTTGCTTCAACATTTAACCAATCAGTCAAAGTTTTGGTTGGGGGCCACTGGCCACCCTCAACAGCTTCAGGGAAAACAAACTCATCTTTACACATGATCCATTCGGTTTTGTATGTAAATCGGACCAATTGTTGAACATCAGGTATCAGACAGCTATAAACCGTACATACTTGTTCTAGCCAAATCCAATATTCATCTGGGCTTGTAATTGGATTGGGAGCTCTGCTTGTCATATCTATAATTTCAGAAGGAGTCCATGGTTTACAGACTGCTGTGCTGCCAATCATTATTTTAGGAGCATTTATTGGAGAAGCTTGTGATTCTTCTGAGATAGAGGTACAGAAACCCACAGAAAAATAACATCAGACCCCTGCTACTCCTAGTCAGATACCCTCTCATTGTTCCTCTCCTTCCTCTCGTGTGTGTTTCAGAAACAGCCTGCTTTGTTTTTGGTTTCACAGCCTGGACCTCCTTGTCACTAAGGTCTGTGTTAGGCTCCTCCTCTCTGGGTCTGGCTCTTTCCTCTTCCGAGTCTGATTCATTTGACTGTCTGCTCTCCTCCTTCTCCTGTCTCTGTCTGACCTTGACTGGTTTTTCTAAGTCTGCCGTCTCTCTGCCCTCTAGCATGGCCTGTATCTGTCTGTTCCTTTGTTCAGTGGCCTTTCTGACCCTTTCTTCTTCTACTGCAGCTGCCATTAAGATAAACTCATCATCTGCTTTAGTTTGTGATGTGCTTGGTTGTTCATCTATCTCAGCATTGCAAGAGGGCTTTGTATTTAAAAGTTGCGGAAAAACAGAGGCCGCTTTTCCATTGTTTTGTTGTTCCGGCAGTGTTATCCCGACCTTGGCTAAAATATTCAACAAATCACGAGGAGTGGGAATCTTGGCTTAGCGCTTTGCCCAGCCATAAATCATAGCTTTTGAGGCAGTTACACACTTAGAAGTCAGATCAATCATCTTTTTTAAATCATCCGGTCCAATCTTGCAGCTTTTGTCATGCACTCTCACACCACATCTTTCACGGGCCACAGTCAACCACACTTGGATACACTCATTCATGTATCTGAAGTCCCAGGATGGATTTCCAACACTAGAGTTAACATTCATCTCAGCCATTTGCAGCTTCTCTCTCTCGAATGCTCCCTCATACGGCCACATGCCATTCGTACATTCACACATAAGAGAAGTGAACAGAAACACAAAATCCCATCCTTTCAGTCTACCGATAAGTCCAGCTGGCACATGCGGCGAAAACATTGCTTTAAATTGTGATATCTGGTCAGATGTGTATGTGTGTGTGCCTGCTCCGGCATGCTGCGTATCAATGACAGGTTGACCATCTAACTAACCATTAGTTCTTTGATCTTTTACAGAAAGATGTTTTGTCTTTGATTTAGCTTTTGCTGAGTCAGTTTGCATGATTTCAGGTTTAAATCAATATGCCGAATTGAACATCTAACTGGGATGTTTGTATGACACATACGTTCCAAACAACGCCAGAGGTTTCAGCCAGGACATTGTCCCCAAGACACTGAAGCTCCTGACCCCCTGGTGGGTCTTAGATGTTTTTATATTCCAGGCAGATTAAATAAGCACATAGTTTTTTATGATTTCGTCAAACGCAGACATGGTAAGGCATAGTAATAAAACTTTGCACTTACCACGTCTTTGTTCTGTTGAAATCCTGTTCGTGACGCCAATTGTTGTGGAGAAATTGCTGAAGTCAAAGGTCAAAGGTTTTCCTTCCAACCAAACAGCAGCACACCAGACATGACTCATTTAATCAACTGATCTTAGTCTTCAGAGAGATTGGTCAAACTGTGTGCTCTTGGTTGGTTGGAAGGGAAACCTGCAGCCACACCGGCCCTTTGTGGAACATTTTGGACACCCCTGACTAAGAGCATGTCCACGGAAGAGAGTGGTTCCTTCGGGCAGCCTCCTAAAAACCCTCCCTTAACATTTGATCAGCAGAAGGAGTTGTTAGGTCTAGACGGTAACATAGTATATGTTACCGTCTAGACCTGATAAAGACTTTGACTGACTTTGACTAGGTGCCAGTCTATTTCAACACTGTGGTGGCCAGGGTCGAAAAGGCCTGTTGCTGCCTTCCTAGACATAATAGATAGGTTGCAGTTGACTGTTCCAATCTGCGTAAACAGACATCTGTGTCTCCAGACTAGAATATGCTGACAATAACACCTCCATGGGTAAAGATTCTCTTATCTTGGGGTTTAAAGTCGATCCACCAGGATGAGTTGAGCAGAATGTGAGACCGACTCAGGCACTTCTGATGAACTCGGAGTGTCTCTAATTCTCCCTGGCCAAGCGTCAATAAAGAATACAGCATAAGACATCAGAGGCTCCTGAACACTTTTTCTTTCTTCCTGACCTCACCATTGACCTTTGACTTCAGCAATTTATCCATAACAGTGATACTGGAGGTTGGAGGGTAGTCAGGGGCATGGGTCTTAATGTTTTGACTGTCCCTCTACATAATATAAGTCTGTCTTCAAATCTGGTGAAAGGTGAAGTTCCACTTGTATGTCCTGAGTTGCCTGAGGAGGGAATACAGGTAATATTAGGAAATTACTTTGTAGCAGTACAAGCGTTTTTGTCTGGCTTTCTCCTGTTGCTATGGTTTCACTTCCGCCAGTCATTGAGGTGAGCCGGTATAAAAATCGTAGTCTGCCCACCGGGTCTTCCTCTGCGCTTCCATCGTCACCCATGTTGCTTCTGGGTCGGAGGTCGTGTGCCCGACAGGTATGGCTGCTCGCCTTGCTCGTCGTTTTGTTTGTTCTTATATTTAAGGTATTTGTAATTGTTGTTGTAGGTTTGTGTGCTGCTCCGTGCTCCCGGTGTGCGCTGTTGGCCGGTGGTAAGTGTTGTTTCTCTCAGCATTGTGCTTGGTGCTGCTAAGTGGCTAATGCTGGTCTGGTCACAGGTGAATGCTGGCGGCTGCCTGGAGTCCAATCCTTCCTCCTCGTGAGTGTGCGTTCTGAGAAGGTATGTACATTGTTACGTGCCACTGCATCAATCTTAGTGCATCTAGCACATGCTAATAGTGTTTTCCTTTTGACTAGGTGTTGTAACCACCTCATTGGGCCACTGCTGCTTTGTTGTTGTATTTCCGTTTATCCGTTGCTGCCCGCGACGTTCTTCTGCGGCGCCAATGGCATCATGGCTTCCAAGATACACGCTGTGCAGGACGTTTTTTTTTTTTTTTACTGGGGATTGATCCCACTTGTGCTGAGTGAATGAGTGTGTGAACGTGTGTTTGTGATGGTGTGTCTAGGTTGAGAGGTTGAGCCTGGATTTTGTTTATGTAATTCTATTGTTAATTCAGAGTTGTTTTGTATTTGAGCTTGTTTCCTTTAGTTCTTTGTTTTGGGCAGTTAGCATTTTGCTTAAGCCTGTAATTTGCTCATTTACTTATAGTTCTGTGAGGTTTTGGGTATTTTTTTGTGTGTGTGTGTGTGTGCAACCTCACTAATGTGTTCCTCTTAAGTTGCTGTAGGCCGGTGGTGGTGCTGGTGACCTAGGGCCATGTGAAACTTGGCGTACGCCAAAACCCGGAAACTGTCGTACGCACAAAAATATTCAGATGTATCAAAGTGTGTCTGCTTAGTTCCAAGCACGTTTCTTTTGTACATCCCAATCAACATGGAATTGAGCGCATATGCAGATGTGCGAAACTCCTCCCTGTCCACGTCCCCATTTAAATATGCAAATCTATTTAAATAGAGTCTGGACCTGAGATTCACCTCTTTTAAAGAACACAATGAGTAAAGGTAAGAAGATAAATTTTACCGAGTCTGAGCTTGAGGTGCTCATAAATGAAGTTGAGATGTGCAGGGAGATCCTCTTTGGAACCCTGTCGACAGGCATCAATACGAATAAAAAACGCTGTGAGTGGGAGCATGCGTGTGTGACGCTGTGAATGCTGTTGGGTCGGAGCAGCGCACAGAATCAGAACTAAAAAAAAGTGGTCAGATCTGAGGGTGGAGGTGAAGCGGAGGGTTTCTGCCCACCGCCGAAGCGTGACTGTAACAGGCGGGGGGTCGGAAGTGGAGGAACTCTCCCCGTTTGACAGGAGAGTGGCCTTCTTGGTCGGTGACACAGCTCTCACCGGAGTGGTGGGAGCCCATGTAGGTGACATTGATCATCTCCAAGGTAAATATGCTGAACTCATATCGTAATTATACTGGTCATAGCTATTAAACACTTTGACTTATGTACTGTATGTTTAATTTTTTTATTTCACAATAGACAATAAGAATCAACAATTGTCTCGATCAATAAATCAATGTACTGACAGATATGAATAAGGCAATAAATTCATTTGTGTTTTTTTTTTAAATTACGTTTCTCTCTGTCCAAACGTAAAGATGTAAACATATATAAAATAAAATAAAATAAATAAAATATGAAATAAAAATATAAAATAAAGATAAAAATATATACAATATATACAAGCAGAGTACGTGCTTCACAAATCACATTCTGTATGTGTGGGCTGAAGTCGACAGGTCCGGCATCTGGTTCCTCCGGTTGGGGGGGATGTTGTGCTCTGGCAGTGGTATGCCACGGCGGTGTGCCACGCTGTGAAGGACGCCACAGGCCATCACAATGCGGCACGCCTTGTAACGGGTCAACTACAAGTATGCTGGGGTGCCAGTCAGAGTCAAGTCTGACTAAATAAATAAAACAGAACCAGGTTTTTCCAACACCCACAGTTCAGTTCAGGCATGTGCAAAACAAAACAAAAATATCTGCTCCGGGTTTTACCGCGGACACCCACACAAAAATAAGGAAATAACTCAAACTAAACCAGTGTCTTGTAGTGGTGCATTACAAAAGTAAAAGAACAACAAAAACCAATGTACAACGGGTACTCACTGTACTGAAGTTTAAAGAAAATGTGTCCGTCTGTCAGTCGGCCGGGTCTTCTCCACCGGTACCGGCACCTCCTGACGCTTGAAACAGCTGATCCAAGTCAAAGAAATACACAATCCACAGTCTTCCTGAGGTTGCAACATGGAGTCAAGGGGTCCTCTCAGGGAGCGACCAAGATTAAGCACGGCAGGAAAAACGCTGGTTGACTCCTGGACTGCAGAATTAATTGCAAACTGGAATTTAGCCAGGTTCTTATCCCAATGTTTATGATTATCTCCAACATAGGAAGTTATCATTGTTTTCAGGGTACGGTTCACTCTCTCTGTTAGGTTAGTTTGTGGATGGTATGCAGATGTTACTTTGTGTCCCACATTCCAGGTCCTGCATACAGTTTGGAAAACAGAGGAAACAAACTGTGTTCCCCGGTCCGACAGGATGTAGTCAGGAATGCCCCACCGGGTCAAGATGTCTTTGACCATGATCTGCGAGATGGTTTCGGCCGTGGCATTTCTGATGGGGAAGTGTTTAACCCACCGGGAGAAATAGTCAACAAACACCAGGAGATAAACGTTTTGTTTGGAGCTTTTGGGGAAGGGACCCAACAAATCCAGTCCCAGCATCTCCCAGGGGCGGTGAGCTTGAGTTTGCTGAAGTTTTTTGGCAAGTTTTCCGTTTTGTACCGTTGACACGTGTGCCTGCCCAGATGTCCAAAGAGGGGATCTTGGTGGAAGTAGTCCAGCAACTGTGAGCGGAAACTGGGAGGTACAGTAGTAGCAACTTAAAATTTCCCCTTCAAGCTGAACGCCAGCTGAATGGCAGCCGTCTTCCAGCTGAGTTCCAGCCGGCTGCCTGCTAAGTACCGTGAAAGGAGAGACCCCCCTCCTTCTCCTGGGCGTGTCTATTTTTTACTGTAACTCCACCCATTTATGTAATTACAGGGTGTGACCAGGAGATGGCGCTTCTCGCACAGAGTTCTTTAAAGTTGTTCTACCTGGAGATGACGTAGCCTACACCCATTACTGTAGCATTCTCGTTGCTCAATCTTTTGTTTGCTCTTACAGTAATGGGCTTTTTGGTCTCCCAGTGTCACAGATCACAGAGCGGAAAATGCAGCTGGTTTGAGTACTGCACACTATACAGTAGCCGTATGATTTGAGCGTGTTCATGAATTAAATTAAATTTATTCATAAAATTCATTTATTAAATTAAATTTAAGGTGTTTATATCTAACATGTCAGCTTTTACCAAATCAACAACATCTAGGCTGTTCTGTCTTTACTAGTGGTGAGCCCTTATCGGTGTAACGTGAGACTCTTATCGGTCGATAAAAAAATATCTCCATTAATCTATTCTCAAAACTGCTCGATTGGCTTTGGCGCATTACAGTATCTATGGCCACCACTAGTCTTTACATAATTACTCGAGCGAACAAAAATTAAAAGGAGCCATTCATGTTCATGAGCGCACTCCAATCACAAGGCTACTGTCTAGTTCACAGTACTCATACAGTACGAGCTGCATTTTCCGCTCTGATTTGTGTGACACTGGGGGGAAAAAAAGCCCATCAGGTGCAAACAAAAGGTTGAGCAAGGAGAATGCTTATGATGTGTTTGAGGGGTTTACCTGGCCTAAAGCATACCTTAAATACCTACATAACAATATTTAAATATTTGATCACAGTTTGATCGTTGTGAGATGCTATTTAAAGAGGGAGAATACCTGGTGATTAACAGCCCTTTGGAAGCCCTTTGTTATGTACTGTTGTTGCGATCTTTTATCATTGGACAGAAGCGGGTCTTGCCAAATTTCCAGCCCATACTTCTGCGAGCACTGCGGATACTTGTCAGACTCAGACGAACTCCAAAATCGGACCGGATTTTGAGCTGTACTGCAGCGGCCGTCATCTCATCGTTTGCCTTTGTCATCTCATCAATGGCATTTAGAATAGCACTGCGAAAAGAAGGAAAAAAAAATTGACAAATCCAAAAACATTACAATTGCCATATAGAATGTGAATTCTATAAATTGTTATTGGTCTTTGTTTGTTTTACATTTATCCATTGATATGAAACTTACTGGATAAATGTAAAACAAACAAAGACCAATAACAATTTATAGAATTATACATTTATCCATTGATATGAAACTTACTCCCCTCCTGGAGCTGCCACCTTACCGTGGTGGAGGGGTTTGCGTGTCCCAATGATCCTAGGAGCTATGTTGTCGGGGGCTTTATGCCCCTGGTAGGGTCACCCAAGGCAAACAGGTCCTAGGTGAGGGTCCAGACAAAGTGCAGCTCAACATCCCCCTGATGAGAAAGAAAACAGATGGCACCAAGTTTCCCTTGCCCGGACGCGGGTCACCGGGGCCCCCCCCTGGAGCCAGGCCTGGGGGTGGGGTTCGTTGGCGAGCGCCTGGTGGTCGGGTCCTTACCCATGGGGCCCGGCCGGGCATAGCCCGAAAAGGCGACATGGGCCCCCCTTCCCATAGGCCCACCACCCATGGGAGGGGTCTCAGGGGGGGACATGTGCGTAGAGAGATGGGCGGCAGTCGGAGGCGGGGACCCTGGCGGTCTGACCCCCGGTTGCAGAAGCTGGCTCTGGGGACGTGGAACGTCACCTCTCTGGCGGGGAAGGAGCCTGAGCTGGTGCACGAGGTTGAGAGGTACCGGCTAGATATAGTCGGGCTCGCCTCGACGCACAGCGTGGGTTCCGGAACCAGTTTCCTTGAGAGGGGCTGGACGCTCTACCACTCTGGAGTTGCCCCCGGCGAGAGGCGCAGAGCGGGGGTGGGACTGCTTGTTTCCCCCCGGCTCGGCGCCTGCACATTGGGGTTCACCCCGGTGGACGAGAGGGTAGCCTCCCTTCGCCTTCGGGTGGGGGGACGGGTCCTGACTGTCGTCTGTGCTTATGCACCGAATGGCAGTTCAGAGTACCCACCCTTTTTGGAGTCCTTAGGGGGGGTGCTGGAGAGCGCTCCCTCTGGGGACTCCCTCGTCCTCCTGGGGGACTTCAATGCTCACGTGGGCGGCGACAGTGAGACCTGGAGGGGCGTGATTGGGAGGAACGGCCCCCCTGATCTGAACCCGAGTGGTGTTTTGTTATTGGACTTCTGTGCTCGTCATGGACTGTCCATAACGAACACCATGTTCAAGCATAAGGGTGTCCACATGTGCACTTGGCACCAGGACACCCTCGGCCGTAGTTCGATGATCGACTTTGTGGTCGTGTCGTCGGACTTGCGGCCACATGTTTTGGACACTCGGGTGAAGAGAGGGGCGGAGCTGTCAACTGATCACCACCTGGTGGTGAGTTGGCTCCGATGGTGGGGGAGGATGGCGGTCAGACCTGGCAGGCCCAAGCGTTCTGTGCGGGTTTGCTGGGAACGTCTGGCTGAATCTCCTGTCAGAAAGAGTTTTAACTCCCACCTCCGGGAGAGCTTCGCCCATGTCCCGGGGGAGGCGGGGGACATTGAGTCCGAGTGGACCTTGTTCCGTTCCTCCATTGTCGAGGCGGCCGACCGGAGCTGTGGCCGTAAGGTGGTCGGTGCCTGTCGTGGCGGTGGCCCCCGAACCCGCTGGTGGACACCAGCGGTGAGGGATGCCGTCAAGCTGAAGAAGGAGGCCTACAGAACCCTTCTGGCCTGTGGGAGCCCTGAAGCAGCTGACGGGTATCGGCGTGCCAAGCGGAGTGCGGCCTCGGTGGTTGCGGAGGCAAAAACTCGGGCGTGGGAGGAGTTCGGTGAGGCCATGGAGAGCGACTTTCGAACGGCTTCGAGGAGGTTCTGGACCACCATCCGGCGGCTCAGGCGGGGGAAGCAGTGCACTGTCAACACTGTGTTCAGTGGGGGCGGGGTGCTGCTGACCTCGACTCGGGACGTCTTGGGTCGGTGGAAGGAATACTTCGAAGACCTCCTCAATCCCACCAGCACGTCTTCCCTTGAGGAGGCAGAGCCTGGGGACCCCGTGGTGGTCTCACCAATCTCTGGGGCTGAGGTCGCTGAGGTAGTCAAAAAGCTCCTCGGTGGCAAGGCCCCGGGGGTGGATGAGGTCCGCCCGGAGTTCCTCAAGGCCCTGGATGTTGTGGGGCTGTCTTGGTTGACACGTCTCTGCAACATCGCGTGGACATCGGGGGCAGTGCCTCTGGACTGGCAGACCGGGGTGGTGGTTCCCCTCTTCAAAAAGGGGGACCGGAGGATGTGCTCCAACTATAGGGGGATCACACTCCTCAGCCTCCCCGGGAAGGTCTTTTCGGGGGTCCTGGAGAGGAGGGTCCGCAAGATTGTCGAACCTCGGATCCAGGAGGAACAGTGTGGTTTTCGTCCTGGCCGTGGAACTGTGGACCAGCTCTATACCCTTAGCGCGGCCCTCGAGGGTGCATGGGAGTTCGCCCAACCAGTCTACATGTGTTTTGTGGACCTGGAGACGGCGTTCGACCGTGTCCCTCGGGGGGTCCTGTGGGGGGTGCTCCGGGAGTATGGGGTTCCGGACCCTTTGATATGGGCTATCCGGTCCCTGTACTGTCGGTGCCAGAGCTTGGTCCGCATTGCCGGCAGTAAGTCGGACCTGTTTCCTGTGAGAGTTGGACTCCGCCAGGGCTGCCCTTTGTCACCGGTTCTGTTCATAACTTTTATGGACAGGATTTCTAGGCGCAGTCAGGGCGTCGAGGGGCTGCGATTCGGTGGCCTCAGGATTGGGTCGCTGCTTTTTGCGGACGATCTAGTCCTGTTGGCTTCATCGGATCGTGACCTTCAGCTCTCTCTGGAGCGGTTTGCAGCCGAGTGCGAAGCGGCTGGGATGAGAATCAGCACCTCCAAATCCGAGGCCATGGTGCTCAGCCGGAAAAGGGTGGAGTGCAGTCTCCGGGTCGGGGATGAGATCCTGCCTCAAGTGGAGGAGTTCAAGTATCTCGGGGTCTTGTTCACGAGTGAGGGAAGGATGGAACGGGAGATCGACCGGCGGATCGGTGCGGCTTCTGCAGTGATGCGGACTCTGCACCGGTCCGTCGTGGTGAAGAAGGAGCTGAGCCGAAAGGCGAGGCTCTCGATTTACCAGTCGATCTACGTTCCTACCCTCACCTATGGTCACGAGCTTTGGGTAGTGACCGAAAGAATAAGATCGCGAATACAAGCGGCCGAAATGAGCTTCCTTCGCAGGGTGGCTGGGGTCTCCCTTAGAGATAGGGTGAGAAGCTCGGCCATCCGCAAGGAGCTCAGAGTAGAACCGCTGCTCCTCCGCATCGAGAGGAGCCAGTTGAGGTGGCTCGGGCATCTCGTGAGGATGCCTCCTGGACGTCTCCCTGGTGAGATGTTCCGGGCACGTCCCTCCGGGAGGCGGCCCCGGGGAAGACCCAGGACACGCTGGAGGGACTACGTCTCTCGGCTGGCCTGGGAACGCCTTGGGGTCCCCCTGGGAGAGTTGGCAGAAGTGGCTGGGGAGAGGGAAGTCTGGGTTTCCCTGCTGAAGCTGCTGCCCCCGCGACCCGATTATGGATAAAGCGGAAGAAGACGAACGAACGAACGATGAAACTTACTTGTGCATTTTTCTCGGACGTGAGCGGCGGGGTTGTGGCTCCTGGTAGTGATTTCTTATGGCTCTGTGGACGGGGGCGTGGTGCATCAGCTGCAGGAGAGAGGTGTGGGGAGGGCTCAGGAGAGCAGCGCCAGGTGAGCGTGATTGGCACACCTGTTTAAAACTGAATAATCACTCTCGCCCCTGCCCCACGGCAGTAGCGTGCTGGACCAGGAAAAGGACGCACGGACGCGAACACTGGCAGATGGCAGCAAAACGCCTGCGAACGGCTGCAGCTTAACACTGTTCCGTAGTGCAATAAAAGAATCCGTCATAAACAAGCTTTGGTCTCTGACTGGTCTGTGTGGAGAACCCACGGTGGCAGCGAGCCTGTCACAGGCTCTTTCTGAAACTTTGATGCCCCGTGCTGCTAAATTTTTCTGAATCTCTCGCGTTGATTGTCCATTGGCTCGCATGTGACGCACTTGCTGGGAACTCTCCTTGTTGATGCGCGTCATCTCGACAGTTTAGAGGCTCTGCGTCTGACAGAGTCTATATCTGCATATGTAAATATGCATATGTAAATTATGGCTTGCAAACGAACACGCCCACACCAAAGTTCAACATTTAAATGCCTGTGAAACTCAAGACCTTCACATTTTTCTGGACTTCTTTACGCTAAAATGGAAGCCGGCACTTTTTACACTACAGCAGCCAAGAGGCCAAGACGTGTCTTATCAAAGGTAAGTTATGCCACTGTTGCTTTTCTTCAGCCTGAACAAATTCACCTGAGTGAAATACCTGCTTTGATGAACGCAGCAAATTAATCTGATTCTTTCCCACTAGACAAAGCAGCCCTCGCCGCTCATGAGGCTACGGATATCATCAGCAAGTACACCAAGAGCAAGAGCAAAAGTGCGGCTTGTAAAAAAAAAAAGCGGTAAGTTATATCTATTGAATCAACCCCGATTTATTCAGAGAGAGTGACCTTGGGAGTGTACAGAAGAGGCTAAATTTATAATCTTGTCTTCTCCTTTTCTTGTACAGGCTACCACTGTCAAGTCCGTGGCAGGAAGCCACGCCGGTTCGGTCCAGGGGTTACTTGAGGCCGAGATCCGGGCCCTCAAAAGCCGGGTAGCCGCAGTGGAAGCTACACGGGTCCCTGATGGCATTTGAAGTTATTGTGAATTGTGTATATACAGATACATAGCATATTGTTTCATTATTAGAAGTGTTATTATACGTTTGTTTTGTTTGATTTGCATGCGTGCCTGTGCACTTAAATATAACAATTGCAAAAAAGATTCTTGCATCATGGAGTTTTCTTTACGCCTGTGGGATTAACAGAAACTTGTTGCCATCATCACCATCATCCATCATTACACATGACGGTTTCATAAGCGTATACTGCAAACTTTATTAAAACCAAACATACTTGACTTATTTCACACTCGATTCACCCGTAATTCTTTCCAGTTACGCTTTACGCCATTTAGCCTATGGTCACTGTTTAAAAGACATCCTCCAGGTATTCGTGACCAGTGATGCCAGTAACGCGCTACTTAGTAACGCGTTACTGTAGTCTGACTACTTTTTTCAGTAACGAGTAGTCTAACGCAACTACTATTTCAAAACCAGTAGTCAGACTACAGTTACGTATCTAATATTAGATGCGTTACTTTTTCGCATGTTTCGCGGACTGTCCTCAGTGGGCCCCGACTGTGTCGCCTCGCCCAGGGCGGGGACCGGCCCACGTACAAGGAGGCGCCAGGGGTCTGCGGCGATGTCGGCAACCCATCCGACCCGTCCTGAAACACGGACCAAGGAGTCTAACGCGCGCGCGAGTCAGAGGGTGCGGTGGAAACCCCGTGGCGCAATAAAAGTGAGGGCCGGCGCGCGCCGGCTGATCACGTCTGCCTCTCGTTTGTTTTTGTTCAGTGGGAACTAAATTCTCACTTGAGAAATTAACTGTCTGGGAATAAAACAGCAGGCACTCCGGCTACATGCTGACATAATTTATATTGTCCTATTGTTTGCTCTTCTCCTTCCTTGTTTTCCATCTATCTATCTATCTATCTATCTATCTATCTATCTATCTATCTATCTATCTATCTATCTATCTATCTATCTATCTATCTTATTTCTTATTATATAAAAAATTGTAGGTGAAAGCCTTTTTCAGGAAGTAGTTTTCAAATGTCCCTGTCAGTTTTGTTTGTTCCAGATGTTTTTGACATTTTGTTGTTTTTGATGTCAATAAAAGTGAGTATTGGCATAACTGGTAGTCATTTTTATGTTGAGGGGGTGGGGGATCAGCCTCTGCTGTAAGTAGGGTGGCCAGATGTCCATCTTTTAGGCCGGACCGTCTATCTTGTCAATGTCTTGCCCAGCCTCAGGGGCAGCATCAAGCCAGGCATCTAATTCAGTAAAATGCAGGAATTTGCATCTAAAGGTTACAAAATGTATCTGCCCAGGACCCCCCCGCCCCCCCGTTGAAAAATGTCTTCCTTTTTGGTGCTAGTAATGCTGCAAGTAACTAAAAATAATCTAACTTAGTTACTTTCAAAATCAAGTAGTCAGTAACGTAACTAAGTTACTTTTTCGAGCAGTAGTCAGTAGTCTTACTGTTTCAAAGTAACTGTGGCATCACTGTTCGTGACTACACATTGAGAGTTAATGAGCTCACACACGTCAGCACGAAATGAGTGAATGGGTGTGGGTGAACGTCAAATTAAGCACAATACGACCGTTTGGGTTTTTGTTTTGTAAATAACTTTGTTTGCATTAAAACCACAGGTCTCTCAGTCCGCGACTTCTCCTAAATATATGTCTCTATCATCACATCATCACATGTTCATGAGCACACTCCAATCACAAGGCTACTGTATAGTACACAGTACTCATACACAGTACCAGCTGCATTTTCCACTCTGATTTGTGTGACAAGTGGGGGGAAAAGGGCCCATCAGGTGCAAACAAAAGGTTGATACCTACATAACAAAGGGCTGTTAATCACCGGGTATTCCCCCTCTTTAAATGGCGTCTCACAACGATCAAACTGTGATCAAATATTCAATAGGAGGTATTATTGCTGTTGTTATTCTTCAATTCTTTTTGCAAAATTTTAAGGGTTAGTTTGTTGTTTACATGCAGATGAGCGAGAGAGAGTGCGCGAGCAAAAGAGAAGAGACGCTTCAGTAATTATGTAAAGACAAGTGGTGGCCATAGATCAGGTGTCAGGAACCTACAGTACAGTACTCATTCCGAATAGTTTCTGAAGTGTCCGTGCTGTGTTTTAGTTCATGCTGGACAGAGCCAGAGCCCGGTGGTCTCCTCTGGGCCCAGCTTTCGACAAGTCACATTAATGTTATTATATATTTTATTTATTATTGGTTAACTGTTTACCAAATCAACAACATCTAGGTTATTCTGTCCTCACTGTACATAATTACTGAAGCTCTCCTCTCGCGCACTCTCTCTCTCTGTCGCTCCCTCTTAATCTGCATGTAGTGAAAGCCACAGCTGGACATCAGTATCCATCATACTGTACCGTATACTGTACTGTACTATCAATATGTCCACTATGGCGTTCAGAGGAATACTCAGAAATCGAACATGTTTCATACTGCAGGCTTCAGAAAGCATCACACAGATATAACTATTAAAAAAAAACAGTTACGGGCGGAGTTTTCTTTAATAACAAGTTTATGTTGGCATGATGTTGTTGTGCGTGACATGGAGTTGTGGCTGCAGCGGTGCCTCAGTGTTATCTTATCACAACTGTTTTTTCCCCATCAACCAATCCGCGGAATACTTGGTGCTGTGGGGGGCGATATGAACGGATCATGATGATCCTTTGCACCACTAAACACATCCATGATTGTGCTCTGTCTCAGCTGATCGGGTCACCAGCTCACCCCAGCGTGTCTGTTAGATGTGTCTTAGTTTAGACAGACTAAGGTGAGAGCGGAACATCACTGCTCCTCCCCGTGGACAAATGAGGCATTGCAGCTGGTTTTCACACAGACTGCTTAGGGGCGTTTCCAGTCAGGGCCTCACTGACTACGTCATCGCGGGGGATTACATTTCGGTCACGAACCAGCCAAGGACCGTTCAAGGACCTGTGAAGGACCAGTCACGGCCCTGTCACGGTCCTGTCACGGAAACACGGGAAATTTTAAGTTGCTACATCTGTATGTAGAGTTGGTAGAGGGTTTTGTAGGGAAGGGTCACACACCGGTAGAGGAGACACACCTGTTGTCTCCTCCACAGAGCCTCAATTGAGATGGGAGCTTTTGATGGTTTTGGAGGGGCAGACATGACGGTAGCATACACAGGGAGGGTTGTATGGAGGGAGTCTGTAGGAGCTCGGGAGAGGGCATCCGGTACAGTGTTATATTTTCTGTTTCTTTCGGTGAATTCTTGAAGCCGGAGTGCCCACCTGATGAGTCGTGTGCTGGGTTTGGTGGTTTTGAACACCCATAGAAGGGAGGCATGATCGGTAACCACCGTGAACAGTCTACCTTCCAGGTAAGTTCTCCATTTCTCCACTGCCCACACCACGGCCAAGCATTCTAGCTCAGTGGCAGCATAATTTTTCTCTGCAGGGTTTAGGCTGCAGCTGGCAAAGGCGAGGACTTCCTCGGTTCCATAACTGGATTTCTGGACGAGCACAGCCTCAAGCCCAATCTCAATGGCGTCGGTGTATACCACAAAGGGAGCATGGAAGTTGGGATGGGCCAGGACAGGTTTTTGGAAATTCTAAAACACTACATGTCAGTCATGCTGAATCCCAACCCTTATCATCTTTAAAGCCAGGGAGCTGTTGAGCACTTCCACCAGACCCTAAAATCCCTGTTATGTTCTTACTGTACCGAACTTAACTGTGACTGGGAAGAGGGGCTTGGCTTATGTTGGCTGCAAGAGAGGTTACGCAAGAAAGGTTTAGCCCAAATGATCTTGTGTTTAGACATACAAGACACTTGCTGTCCTACAGGATGATTGGAAGAAAACTCTCCCACCAGCAAACTTCTTGACGAATGACAGTATTGACAGTTCTGACCTGTATGGTGCCTGTTGCAGGATAAAAGCGTCAGCTAAATGTAAAATTATTACTTACATACAGCAAACTAGCTCCATGGCAATTTACTTTCTGTTTACTAAAATAAATAAAAATTATTATGCGGTTGTTATGTAAGGTTCACATATGTTTTTGTTTTTTTTTGTTTTTTAATGTTTAGGTTTCAACCAAACCTCAGGGTCTTCATTCATGACTTATGTGCTCTTATACTTTCTGTTGTTGCAAGTATGTTGCTAAAATAAAATAAAAGCACAGACTCAAATAAAAAAAGACATGAAAAATGTTTGGTTTATTTGTTATGCTTTGACATTACTAAGGCATAAAATGTCTAATCAATATGGTTTCCTTCATCCTCACTCCAATCAAACTCACTTATCCACTTGTATACACACACACACGCACCAGTGTTTGTTGAAAGCCTGTGAACATGCAGGCATAAAAATCCAAAGAATTCGAAAGTGCTGAGTAAAAAACTGCTGATGTCAAGTGTGTTAAAATCAACAGGAGAGTCAAGTTGCTGTCAATCATGTTCATGCCCACACAGTCCCAAGCATAAATATAATCCACTTAATTACCTGTAAACAGCTGAGCGCCTGATTAGGCCTTTAAAAGCAGTCTGAGCTCACTGCATCATCTTGTATACTAAGTGACAACCTGAGTATAGTATGCAGCACATACTGAGTAGTGTCCGGTCAGTGTTTAGAGCAACAAATGTCAGAGCCTTCATGAAGTGGACGCAGGTTGAAGCACTCCTGTGTCAAAGAAATCAGTGACAGGGATGTGGTGAATCAGAATGTTAAGCTTCCTGCATGACATCTGAATCACAAGCCAGGCACAGTCGGGGCTGTGATGTTCCGGTTCTGGTAAACAGAGAGATAGTAAAGTTGTTAACTTTTTCTCACTATAAAACTGTAAACAAAACCAAAACCAAAGTATTCAGTGTCTGTATTCTTTCTGTAAATATAGATTTCTGTTCTGTATGAACTGTAAAGTCTTCTATGACTTCTTCCTGGTAGTCCACAAGAATGAGTCAAGAAACTCTTCTCCGTCTCTACTGTCCAGCTCTGTCCACGTAAAGCCAAAAGATGGTTTATTTACAAAAAAAGGGTTACCATGCTAACCAAAAACCAAAATATGTAGAAAAGAAAGTAAAAGTTAACCTGGTGTAGCAGGACGGACCCATCGGTCCTGGGCACTGTTTATCGGTGGCGCAGCCTCGGCCAATCACAAGAGGAGACGGCCGCATAAAGGCGGGCAGAACGCACCTGTCCCCCTCTTGCTTGGCTGATGCTCGGGTTGCGTCACGTCCTGACGCACACCACTTCCCCTTCAATGTGGTAGGTAGGCTGTTGACTGCGGCTGTAGCTCCCTCATGTTGCCTGTCCAGTACAGATTACTGTTTTGTCTTACTAGAGGTCCGATTGGGTGTTATTGGCTGCACGCTGCTCACCGCCTTGGTTGCTGTTTGCTGCGCGTCGCTGGTGCGTCACTTCCACGCTGTGTTGTCCGGGACTGCCTGACCGGTATGTAGCGTTACGGCCTCAGCTTCCTCCTCCAGCCACTCGTAAGTCGCTCATCCTGTGTTTTTAATTGTAGGTTTGAAGACCGCAAACCGCACAGCAGCGCCACACCGCAGTGAATAAACCACTACTGCTTTGCCTCGCGGTGAACTGCTTTGCCTCCCGGTGAACTGCTTTGCTTCGCGGTGAACTGCTTTGCCTCGCGGTGAACTGCTTTGCCTCCCGGTGAACTGCTTTGCCTCGTGGTGAACTGCTTTGCCTCGCGGTGAACTGCTTTGCCTCGCGGTGAACTGCTTTGCCTCGCGGTGAACTGCTTTGCCTCGCGGTGAACTGCTTTGCCTCCCGGTGAACTGCTTTGCCTTGGCTGGGCCCGCTTTTAATGTTTATGAACCGCAGCCGCGTCTTAAAGTGTGTCTGTGTGCGTGTGTTGTGTCGTGTTTTGTTTGTTTCTTTGGAGTTTGTTTATTTGATTATTCTTGGTTGCTCTCATTAGTGATTGTATAGATTTTGTTTATTTTCATAGTCTGGAAGATTAAATTTATTTCTTTGATATTTAGATTTCTGTTTAATTTGTATTTTATTATCGCTTGTGTTGATTTAAATTGAGTTCTTTTGTGATAGTTATAATTGTTTAATTTGGGTTCTTTATTTCTAACTTGTTCTCTCTGGTCCCCTACATCCAGGTGCTGAGCCTTTGGTGGTGGATTGGTGTCCTGGTGGTGGTTTCCCTGTTTGTATGGTGTAGGCGACATGGAAGTGTCCAAACTCATGTCGTCCTGTCCCCATTTAGGTGTGAGCATGGGGGGAGTTGTGGCTTCTTGCCTGGTAGATACAGGGTCTATGGTGTCAACCATCACAGAGTCTTTTTTTCGCCAGCATTTTGAGCCCTGGGGCCAAGAGCGACTTAAATCTTGTCACTGGTTACAGCTCAGAGCAGCTAATGGTTTGGCCATCCCCTATATTGGCTACTTAGAGTTGGATGTGGAGCTCTGTGGCAAGTTGTTGCCAGCCTGTGGGATTTTGGTGGTTGAGGACCCCCCTGGTGTATCTTCGCAGGCTCCTGGCGTTCTAGGGATGAATGTCATCCGTAGGTGCTATGGGGAACTCTTTGGGCAGTATGGCTTGGCTTTGTTTGACCTACCAGTGGTATCAGAGGCCCCCAAGCTTGCCATGCAGGCCCTACAGAAGTGTCATGAAGCCAGTGTTTCAGCTGACCCAGGAGCAGGGAAAGTCAGGGTATGTGGTAAAAAGGCGTGTCGTATCCCAGGGGGCACGATGAAGGTCGTCGCGGCCACATGCTCCGAGCAGTACTGTGGCACTACTGTGCTTTTTGAGTCCTTAGACTCTGGCCTGCCTGCCGGACTGCTTGTTTCTCCTGCCTTGGTGTCAGTGGTACAGGGCACAGCCTACATTCCTGTCGTGAATGTGGGGTCCTCCGATGTGTTGCTCTATCCCCGTGTGGTTGTTGGGACCTTAGAGGAGGTACGTGTGGTGAGTTTGCCTACTGGTGTCACCGAAGTACCCCCTGTGGTGGCTACTGTGGCCTCTCAGTCAGTTTCTGCGCCAGTACAGGATCAGGTAGCGGCCGTGGAATTGGGTCATTTGCCTGAGGGAGCACAGGATAAGGTCAGGGCTCTTCTTGGTCGGTACAGCTCCATTTTCTCAGCCCATAACGGGGACCTAGGGTGCACTGACCTGATTTCCCACGAGATCCCTCTGCTAGATGATGTCCCGGTGCGGCAACGGTATCGCCGAATTCCCCCATCTGAGTATGAGGTCGTTAAAGATCACATCAATCAGCTGCTTGGAGCCCAGGTCATTAGGGAGAGCAGCAGTCCTTATGCCTCTCCAATTGTGCTGGTTAGAAAGAAGGACGGCAGTATTCGGATGTGTGTGGACTACAGGCTTTTGAATAGTAAGACCAGGAAAGATGCCTTTCCCTTGCCCCGCATTGACGAGTCATTAGATGCCCTGACTGGAGCTCGTTGGTTTTCCACCATGGACCTGGCCAGTGGGTACAATCAGGTCCCTGTGGCAGAGGCTGATCGTTCCAAGACGGCCTTTTGTACCCCCTTTGGCCTTTTTGAGTGGAACCGCATGCCCTTTGGGCTTTGCAATGCACCCAGCACCTTCCAGCGGTTGATGCAGCGGATTTTTGGTGACCAGCAGTGCCAATCCCTGCTGCTCTACCTGGATGACATTGTGGTTTTCTCCTCTACCATTGAGCAACATCTGCAGAGGTTGGGTGTGGTTTTGGGGCGCTTGCAGCGCGAAGGGCTAAAGGTGAAACTCAATAAGTGCGCCTTCTTTCAGCGGGAAGTGCGTTACTTGGGGCATGTCATCTCTGACCAAGGTGTCTCCACCGACCCCAGCAAGGTTGAGGCGGTCTCACGTTGGCCATCTCCTGCCACTCTGTCAGAACTGCGCTCCTTCCTTGGTTTTGCAAGCTACTACCGCCGCTTTGTGGAGGGTTTTGCAAGGTTGGCTGCGCCTCTGCACAGGCTGGTGGCAGAGCTGGCAGGTCTCAAACCCAAGCGAGTAGATCAGACAGTTTCCGGTCGTTGGACGGAAGAGTGTTGCCATAGTTTTGAGGCACTGAAAGCCTGTCTCATCTCTGCACCTGTTCTGGCATATGCTGACTTCAACCTGCCATTCATTCTGGAGGTGGATGCCAGCTATGGTGGTCTTGGAGCTGTTTTATCACAGGAACAGCATGGTAAGGTTAGGCCCATAGCCTATGCAAGCCGCGGTTTAAGGCCCACTGAGCGCAATATGAGCAATTACAGCTCCATGAAGTTGGAGTTTTTGGCACTCAAGTGGGCAATGACAGAGAAATTTAGGGAGTACCTGTTGGGCCATAAATGTGTCGTTTACACCGACAACAACCCCTTGAGTCACCTGTCATCCGCCAAGTTGGGGGCCACCGAACAGCGTTGGGCAGCCCAGCTTGCATCGTTTGACTTTGAACTCAAGTACCGTTCAGGCCGCAGCAGTAAGAACGCTGATGCCCTCTCTCGCCAGCATTCCCCCAAGCCACAGGATATGCAGGCCATGGTCCAGGGTACATCGCTCCCAAAACCCTTGCAGCAGGCCCTACAAATAGATAGGGTGGATGTGACACAAAGCCACCATTGCAGCCTTGCCCCATCAGCCCCCCTCTGACATTGTCACGCTCCAACACACTGACCCAGTTATCCAGGAAGTCTTGGTTTTCTGGACATGTGGACTGCGTCCCAACAAGGAGGAGCGGAAACAGTTGTCTCAGTCAGCCCTGGTGTTGCTTCGGCAGTGGGATCGGTTGGCCCAAAGGAGTGGTGTTTTGTATCGGCAAGTTTTTCGGCCAGATGGGGGTGAGGTTGTGTGTCAGTTGTTGTTGCCTGCAGCGTTAAAAACAAATGTTTTGACTGAGGTTCACCAGGGGCATGGTCATCAGGGGGTCGAGAGGACCTTGGAGCTCCTACGCCAGCGATGTTATTGGCCAGGTATGTCTGCTGAGGTGGCACAGTGGTGCCAGGCATGTGAAAGGTGCCAGGTTGCCAAGGTGAGTCAACCCGCCGCTCGTAGTGCTATGGGGCACCTGTTGGCCTCTCGGCCTAACGAAATCCTTGCCATCGATTTTACTATTCTCGAGCCCAGCCATAATGGCATGGAAAATGTCCTTGTAATGACGGATGTTTTTACAAAGTACACGTGGGCTGTCCCTACCCGTGATCAGCGAGCTGCCACTGTAGCTCAGGTCCTGGTCGTTGAGTGGTTTTCAAAATTCGGTGTTCCAGCACGGATACACTCCGACCAGGGACGTAGCTTTGAGGGTATTCTCATTCAGCAGTTGTGTGTTCTGTATGGTATAGAGAAGTCTCGCACCACGCCATACCATCCTTCAGGGAATGGGCAGTGTGAGCGCTTCAACAGAACA
Organism: Collichthys lucidus; assembly: GCA_004119915.2. Taxonomy (NCBI): domain Eukaryota; kingdom Metazoa; phylum Chordata; class Actinopteri; family Sciaenidae; genus Collichthys; species Collichthys lucidus. The sequence goes on from CM014083.1 coordinate 2,021,121, forward strand.
CTCCATGACCTGCTGCGTACATTACCCGTGTCCCGTAAGCGTGATTGGAATTTCTGTCTGCCCCAGGTCCTGTACGCCTATAACACCACCCCGCATCAGGCCACTGGTGAGTCTCCCTTTCTCTTGATGTTTGGCCAGGAGCCGAAACTCCCAGTGGATTTTCTGCTAGGGCGAGTTCAGGATCCGGTGGGCGGCAATATCCATGAGTGGGTCCAAGAGCACCGAACTCACTTACGGATAGCTTTTGAGGGAGCTCGTGAGCGGTTGAAGGTTGCTGCCGAGCGCCGGAAGAAAAACTATGACCAACATGTGCGAGACGTTCCTCTGAAGGAGGGCCAGTTGGTATGGTTGCGAGACCTTGGTGTACGGGGCCGCCACAAGATCCAAGATCAGTGGGCCTCGGTTATGTATTGTGTCTTGAGGGCACCGAGTGAAGGGGGATCGGTCTACACAATTGCCCCTAGGGATGATCCAACTAGAGCCAGACAGGTCCATCTCTCTTTGTTGAAGGCTGTGGTAAGGGTCAACTCGCCAGGTTGTGCTGCGGTTGCTCCTCCATCTCCTACACGGCAGCCTCAGTCAGAGGATGAGCTGTCATGTGATGGTGATTTGTTGGTTTTGAGGCCTGAGAACCCATTGCCCACTTGTGTCCAGGCAGAAGCGGTCACCCAAACCACCCCCCGACCGCAGGTTCCACTGTCTGGCTTAGCCCCCTCCGTGCCACCCTCGTCTGTGGATCCTGTTTCTGTGGTGACAGGTATTTCTCTTCCCCCTCTTGCTGCAAGTGGTGCGGTGCGGCGGACAGCCAGGTCAACTGCAGGTTACCACTCCAATGTCCACCATCTCCCACGGCCTGCAGCGGGGGCCGAACAAGGCGGTGTTGATCCTCCTGTCCCTGTGTCTAATGCGGTTGTCGCGTTATTTAGGCCTTGGAGTTAAGTAGTTTGTTTTTGGACTTTCCATCGTCGGGACGACGATTCAGTTGATGGGGGTGGATTGTAGCAGGACGGACCCATCGGTCCTGGGCACTGTTTACCGGTGGCGCAGCCTCGGCCAATCACAAGAGGAGACGGCCGCATAAAGGCGGGCAGAACGCACCTGTCCCCCTCTTGCTTGGCTGATGCTCGGGTTGCGTCACGTCCTTAAGCACACCACTTCCCCTTCAATGTGGTAGGTAGGCTGTTGACTGCGGCTGTAGCTCCCTCATGTTGCCTGTCCAGTACAGATTACTGTTTTGTCTTACTAGAGGTCCGATTGGGTGTTATTGGCTGCACGCTGCTCACCGCCTTGGTTGCTGTTTGCTGCGCGTCGCTGGTGCGTCACTTCCACGCTGTGTTGTCCGGGACTGCCTGACCGGTATGTAGCGTTACGGCCTCAGCTTCCTCCTCCAGCCACTCGTAAGTCGCTCATCCTGTGTTTTTAATTGTAGGTTTGAAGACCGCAAACCGCACAGCAGCGCCACACCGCAGTGAATAAACCACTACTGCTTTGCCTCGCGGTGAACTGCTTTGCCTCGCGGTGAACTGCTTTGCCTCCCGGTGAACTGCTTTGCCTCGCGGTGAACTGCTTTGCCTCGCGGTGAACTGCTTTGCCTCCCCGTGATTGCTTGTTTCCCGAGCATCGCTTCGGGTTTCCCAGTGATTGCTGTGTTTCCCGGGGATTGCTTTATCCCCCGTCTAACTGTTTTGCCTTGGCTGGGCCCGCTTTTAATGTTTATGAACCGCAGCCGCGTCTTAAAGTGTGTCTGTGTGCGTGTGTGCGAGGGAACAGGTGGAATTTAACTGTGTTTTGTTTGTTTCTTTGGAGTTTGTTTATTTGATTATTCTTGGTTGCTCTCATTAGTGATTGTATAGATTTAGTTTATTTTCATAGTCTGGAAAATTAAATTTATTTCTTTGATATTTAGATTTCTGTTTAATTTGTATTTTATTATCGCTTGTGTTGATTTAAATTGAGTTCTTTTGTGATAGTTATAATTGTTTAATTTGGGTTCTTTATTTCTAACTTGTTCTCTCTGGTCCCCTACATCCAGGTGCTGAGCCTTTGGTGGTGGATTGGTGTCCTGGTGGTGGTTTCCCTGTTTGTATGGTGTAGGCGACATGGAAGTGTCCAAACTCATGTCGTCCTGTCCCCATCTAGGTGTGAGCATGGGGGGAGTTGTGGCTTCTTGCCTGGTAGATACAGGGTCTATGGTGTCAACCATCACAGAGTCTTTTTTTCGCCAGCATTTTGAGCCCTGGGGCCAAGAGCGACTTAAATCTTGTCACTGGTTACAGCTCAGAGCAGCTAATGGTTTGGCCATCCCCTATATTGGCTACTTAGAGTTGGATGTGGAGCTCTGTGGCAAGTTGTTGCCAGCCTGTGGGATTTTGGTGGTTGAGGACCCCCCTGGTGTATCTTCGCAGGCTCCTGGCGTTCTAGGGATGAATGTCATCCGTAGGTGCTATGGGGAACTCTTTGGGCAGTATGGCTTGGCTTTGTTTGACCTACCAGTGGTATCAGAGGCCCCCAAGCTTGCCATGCAGGCCCTACAGAAGTGTCATGAAGCCAGTGTTTCAGCTGACCCAGGAGCAGGGAAAGTCAGGGTACGTGGTAAAAAGGCGTGTCGTATCCCAGGGGGCACGATGAAGGTCGTCGCGGCCACATGCTCCGAGCAGTACTGTGGCACTACTGTGCTTTGTGAGTCCTTACACTCTGGCCTGCCTGCCGGACTGCTTGTTTCTCCTGCCTTGGTGTCAGTGGTACAGGGCACAGCCTACATTCCTGTCGTGAATGTGGGGTCCTCCGATGTGTTGCTCTATCCCCGTGTGGTTGTTGGGACCTTAGAGGAGGTACGTGTGGTAAGTTTGCCTACTGGTGTCACCGAAGTACCCCCTGTGGTGGCTACTGTGGCCTCTCAGTCAGTTTCTGCGCCAGTACAGGATCAGGTAGCGGCCGTGGAATTGGGTCATTTGCCTGAGGGAGCACAGGATAAGGTCAGGGCTCTTCTTGGTCGGTACAGCTCCATTTTCTCAGCCCATGACGGGGACCTAGGGTGCACTGACCTGATTTCCCACGAGATCCCTCTGCTAGATGATGTCCCGGTGCGGCAACGGTATCGCCGAATTCCCCCATCTGAGTATGAGGTCGTTAAAGATCACATCAATCAGCTGCTTGGAGCCCAGGTCATTAGGGAGAGCAGCAGTCCTTATGCCTCTCCAATTGTGCTGGTTAGAAAGAAGGACGGCAGTATTCGGATGTGTGTGGACTACAGGCTTTTGAATAGTAAGACCAGGAAAGATGCCTTTCCCTTGCCCCGCATTGACGAGTCATTAGATGCCCTGACTGGAGCTCGTTGGTTTTCCACCATGGACCTGGCCAGTGGGTACAATCAGGTCCCTGTGGCAGAGGCTGATCGTTCCAAGACGGCCTTTTGTACACCCTTTGGCCTTTTTGAGTGGAACCGCATGCCCTTTGGGCTTTGCAATGCACCCAGCACCTTCCAGCGGTTGATGCAGCGGATTTTTGGTGACCAGCAGTGCCAATCCCTGCTGCTCTACCTGGATGACATTGTGGTTTTCTCCTCTACCATTGAGCAACATCTGCAGAGGTTGGGTGTGGTTTTGGGGCGCTTGCAGCGCGAAGGGCTAAAGGTGAAACTCAATAAGTGCGCCTTCTTTCAGCGGGAAGTGCGTTACTTGGGGCATGTCATCTCTGACCAAGGTGTCTCCACCGACCCCAGCAAGGTTGAGGCGGTCTCACGTTGGCCATCTCCTGCCACTCTGTCAGAACTGCGCTCCTTCCTTGGTTTTGCAAGCTACTACCGCCGCTTTGTGGAGGGTTTTGCAAGGTTGGCTGCGCCTCTGCACAGGCTGGTGGCAGAGCTGGCAGGTCTCAAACCCAAGCGAGTAGATCAGACAGTTTCCAGTCGTTGGACGGAAGAGTGTTGCCATAGTTTTGAGGCACTGAAAGCCTGTCTCATCTCTGCACCTGTTCTGGCATATGCTGACTTCAACCTGCCATTCATTCTGGAGGTGGATGCCAGCTATGGTGGTCTTGGAGCTGTTTTATCACAGGAACAGCATGGTAAGGTTAGGCCCATAGCCTATGCAAGCCGCGGTTTAAGGCCCACTGAGCGCAATATGAGCAATTACAGCTCCATGAAGTTGGAGTTTTTGGCACTCAAGTGGGCAATGACAGAGAAATTTAGGGAGTACCTGTTGGGCCATAAATGTGTCGTTTACACCGACAACAACCCCTTGAGTCACCTGTCATCCGCCAAGTTGGGGGCCACCGAACAGCGTTGGGCAGCCCAGCTTGCATCGTTTGACTTTGAACTCAAGTACCGTTCAGGCCGCAGCAATAAGAACGCTGATGCCCTCTCTCGCCAGCATTCCCCCAAGCCACAGGATATGCAGGCCATGGTCCAGGGTACATCGCTCCCAAAACCCTTGCAGCAGGCCCTACAAATAGATAGGGTGGATGTGACACAAAGCCACCATTGCAGCCTTGCCCCATCAGCCCCCCTCTGACATTGTCACGCTCCAACACACTGACCCAGTTATCCAGGAAGTCTTGGTTTTCTGGACACGTGGACAGCGTCCCAACAAGGAGGAGCGGAAACAGTTGTCTCAGTCAGCCTTGGTGTTGCTTCGGCAGTGGGATCGGTTGGCCGAAAGGAGTGGTGTTTTGTATCGGCAAGTTTTTCGGCCAGATGGGGGTGAGGTTGTGTGTCAGTTGTTGTTGCCTGCAGCGTTAAAAACAAATGTTTTGACTGAGGTTCACCAGGGGCATGGTCATCAGGGGGTCGAGAGGACCTTGGAGCTCCTACGCCAGCGATGTTATTGGCCAGGTATGTCTGCTGAGGTGGCACAGTGGTGCCAGGCATGTGAAAGGTGCCAGGTTGCCAAGGTGAGTCAACCCGCCGCTCGTAGTGCTATGGGGCACCTGTTGGCCTCTCGGCCTAACGAAATCCTTGCCATCGATTTTACTATTCTCGAGCCCAGCCATAATGGCATGGAAAATGTCCTTGTAATGACGGATGTTTTTACAAAGTACACGTGGGCTGTCCCTACCCGTGATCAGCGAGCTGCCACTGTAGCTCAGGTCCTGGTCGTTGAGTGGTTTTCAAAATTCGGTGTTCCAGCACGGATACACTCCGACCAGGGACGTAGCTTTGAGGGTATTCTCATTCAGCAGTTGTGTGTTTTGTATGGTATAGAGAAGTCTCGCACCACGCCATACCATCCTTCAGGGAATGGGCAGTGTGAGCGCTTCAACAGAACACTCCATGACCTGCTGCGTACATTACCCGTGTCCCGTAAGCGTGATTGGAATTTCTGTCTGCCCCAGGTCCTGTACGCCTATAACACCACCCCGCATCAGGCCACTGGTGAGTCTCCCTTTCTCTTGATGTTTGGCCAGGAGCCGAAACTCCCAGTGGATTTTCTGCTAGGGCGAGTTCAGGATCCGGTGGGCGGCAATATCCATGAGTGGGTCCAAGAGCACCGAACTCGCTTACGGATAGCTTTTGAGGGAGCTCATGAGCGGTTGAAGGTTGCTGCCGAGCGCCGGAAGAAAAACTATGACCAACATGTGCGAGACGTTCCTCTGAAGGAGGGCCAGTTGGTATGGTTGCGAGACCTTGGCGTACGGGGCCGCCACAAGATCCAAGATCAGTGGGCCTCGGTTATGTATTGTGTCTTGAGGGCACCGAGTGAAGGGGGATCGGTCTACACAATTGCCCCTAGGGATGATCCAACTAGAGCCAGACAGGTCCATCTCTCTTTGTTGAAGGCTGTGGTAAGGGTCAACTCGCCAGGTTGTGCTGCGGTTGCTCCTCCATCTCCTACACGGCAGCCTCAGTCAGAGGATGAGCTGTCATGTGATGGTGATTTGTTGGTTTTGAGGCCTGAGAACCCATTGCCCACTTGTGTCCAGGCAGAAGCGGTCACCCAAACCACCCCCCGACCGCAGGTTCCACTGTCTGGCTTAGCCCCCTCCGTGCCACCCTCGTCTGTGGATCCTGTTTCTGTGGTGACAGGTATTTCTCTTCCCCCTCTTGCTGCAAGTGGTGCGGTGCGGCGAACAGCCAGGTCAACTGCAGGTTACCACTCCAATGTCCACCATCTCCCACGGCCTGCAGCGGGGGCCGAACAAGGCGGTGTTGATCCTCCTGTCCCTGTGTCTAATGCGGTTGTCGCGTTATTTAGGCCTTGGAGTTAAGTAGTTTGTTTTTGGACTTTCCATCGTCGGGACGACGATTCAGTTGATGGGGGTGGATTGTAGCAGGACGGACCCATCGGTCCTGGGCACTGTTTACCGGTGGCGCAGCCTCGGCCAATCACAAGAGGAGACGGCCGCATAAAGGCGGGCAGAACGCACCTGTCCCCCTCTTGCTTGGCTGATGCTCGGGTTGCGTCACGTCCTTAAGCACACCACTTCCCCTTCAATGTGGTAGGTAGGCTGTTGACTGCGGCTGTAGCTCCCTCATGTTGCCTGTCCAGTACAGATTACTGTTTTGTCTTACTAGAGGTCCGATTGGGTGTTATTGGCTGCACGCTGCTCACCGTCTTGGTTGCTGTTTGCTGCGCGTCGCTGGTGCGTCAAATCCACGCTGTGTTGTCCGGGACTGCCTGACCGGTATGTAGCGTTACAGCCTCAGCTTCCTCCTCCAGCCACTCGTAAGTCGCTCATCCTGTGTTTTTAATTGTAGGTTTGAAGACCGCAAACCGCACAGCAGCGCCACACCGCAGTGAATAAACCACTACTGCTTTGCCTCGCGGTGAACTGCTTTGCCTCCCGGTGAACTGCTTTGCCTCGCGGTGAACTGCTTTGCCTTGCGGTGAACTGCTTTGCCTCCCGGTGAACTGCTTTGCCTCGCGGTGAACTGCTTTGCCTCCCGGTGAACTGCTTTGCCTCCCGGTGAACTGCTTTGCCTCCCGGTGAACTGCTTTGCCTCGCGGTGAACTGCTTTGCCTCGCGGTGAACTGCTTTGCCTCGCGGTGAACTGCTTTGCCTCGCGGTGAACTGCTTTGCCTCCCCGTGATTGCTTGTTTCCCGAGCATCGCTTCGGGTTTCCCAGTGATTGCTGTGTTTCCCGGGGATTGCTTTATCCCCCGTCTAACTGTTTTGCCTTGGCTGGGCCCGCTTTTAATGTTTATGAACCGCAGCCGCGTCTTAAAGTGTGTCTGTGTGCGTGTGTGCGAGGGAACAGGTGGAATTTAACTGTGTTTTGTTTGTTTCTTTGGAGTTTGTTTATTTGATTATTCTTGGTTGCTCTCATTAGTGATTGTATAGATTTGGTTTATTTTCATAGTCTGGAAGATTAAATTTATTTCTTTGATATTTAGATTTCTGTTTAATTTGTATTTTATTATCGCTTGTGTTGATTTAAATTGAGTTCTTTTGTGATAGTTATAATTGTTTAATTTGGGTTCTTTATTTCTAACTTGTTCTCTCTGGTCCCCTACATCCAGGTGCTGAGCCTTTGGTGGTGGATTGGTGTCCTGGTGGTGGTTTCCCTGTTTGTATATATGGTTTGCACTCGTTTAGTTTTCCTTTGTGTGTGACTCTTTTTCTTATTTGCTTCACGTTTGGTGCCCGTGGGATTCCCATTCTTTTTGACCCATTTGCCACAATAGGTTGCAGCCCTGGTTGTCCCCTCCCCTTCTTTTTTTAAATCCAGAGTGAATGATTTTAATGTTAGAGTTTTAAAAAGAGAAATTAAATTGTAATAAAAATATTTAGTAACCTTTAACCACGCTCTCTGTTGTCCCTTGCAAGACGAACCTGAGTGCCTTATATTACAATTTTATTCATTTAAAAGAATTCTCTGGGTGAAATTCCCAGGGTGGCGTTGTCAGGCAACTTAAATACAATTTCTTTAAAGGAAAAGCTGTCGTCTACGGAGCTCGCGCCGCCACATTGGTATAACTGAACAAAACTCATGTCATCTATCTTAACTAAACACTGCGTACCCAGAACTACACCTGATGACTTTCTCAGCCAAAGAGCAACTACTTAAATAGATTCTGCTCAGCAGGCATCAGTCTGGTCTGTATCACTCATGCAGGTCAATGACAAAGATATATTCCTACTAAATTCACAATATAAACACTTAACGTTGTTTACCATAAATGTACATTGCAACCAATATAACCGGATCACAAATATAAATAACTGCTGAGCTCATTTAACCCACTCCATCACATACTTGGACTAATCCAGTGACATCACTAATGATGTCACCCAGGGCACAAATACAGAAAATGGTTGAGCGCTTCCTCCTTTTGTCTCTGGAACACCTAGTGAAAATGGTGTGTAGCAAAAGAAAGATAATGCCCCGTTATGAACCAATGAACTTAATTTAACAAAACCTGTCTGATTTACTTACTCACCCAAAATGCAACCAAACCTGATGTAATACAAACAAACAAACCGGGTGTCAGGGTCTGCATCTACTGTTCAGTGATGAAACTATGACAGCCATGACAGCCATTGTTAAACAGAACTCAACGTGGGATTGATGGTTAAATTGTAGAATTGGGGACAGAATGGCATGTAAATGAAAATAACTAGAATATCATGTTTTAATACAAACACAGCATCTGTTTTGAAGAAAAAATAACTTCTTCTCAGCATGTCTGATATCTCTGAACATTATTATATCCATGAGAGTTCAAGACCTGTCACTGTAAAATCTGCCACTAATTGACTTATGTAATGAGCTCCAATTCCCATGCAAAATGAAACTAGGTTCAGAAAGTATGTCTTCCTGTTCCTGATACCACATAAGCAGTGGCTGTGTGAGGAGTAGAAGGTTGGCTTAGTTCTAAGAACCTTGATTGTTCCCATATCGCATATTTGAAGCTTGCTTGCTAAACAAGTTAAAGAGCTTTGTGTTATCTTGCAAGGCTAAATATTTTTTCCAGAAATGCCCTCCCTTTCTAAGTGCCGTAAAACTCTCTGACTTTTGACTCTTGGCGATAATGAAAGGCGACATGAATACATTGTGAGGTGAATGATGATTTTTCATCTACTGTGGAGTCTTTTCAAATCAGATTTTATTTGTATAGCCCAAAGTCACAAAGTACATTTTGCCTCTGAGGGCTTTACAATTTGTACAGGTAGTGACACCCTCTGTCCTTAGACCCCTTTTCAAGCTTTAGTCGCTCCTAGCTAACAGCTCTTTGAGTTTGCTCATCAGTAGTTCATCAAAGGCTGCGGTGATGTCGGAGGAAGTAAAAGCTGCTCTTCGGAGGAGGTGGAGAGGGAAACATGAAAATCTGCAGAAGGGCGGGGAGCCATTTTCTTCCAGACTCTGAGAATGAAAGTTTCCATATGTTTGCTCGTCCTTGCCTCGCCCTCAGTGAACCAGATAATCAGCTGTAGCAACGTGGAAGGCAACCAACAGTAGCATGTGAGCACCGCAGGGACTCAGGCGAGAAGCCGGTGAGTTACTGTAACGTAAATTTTCATATTCATATTTAGCATGAAAAAGGCATTACTAACATGAACAGATTGTACAAACTAGAAGTCAATTAGAAGAGGGAAATGGTGAAAGATCCTATAAATGGCATGTGTTACCACATGTTTATAAATATTCATTTATATAATCATGTTTGTAGTTGGGTGTAATTATTGCACATTGTGAAATAAATAAGTCTTTTTTATTTTGATCTCTGAAGGGACAATTTTGGTACAGAAATGAGAAGTTGACTCTCTTAATCCATCATTTATTCCATTAAAAATTCAGCGATCAGCAAACATTTTGTCTCGTCATTGAAGAAAACTCAGGTGTATTAATAATAGTTGCGTTCCACTTGCCAATAGTAAGTCTGCCTGTGCTTTTACTGTTGTGACAAAACAAAAGTTCTGCTGTGCACCCAGTCCAATCAATTGTTTAAATTTTATTTACCTATATCATAAATAAAATATAAAATAAGCAATCGACACATTCCATACAGAGCAGGTCTAGACCATTCTTTTAATAATATGTACAGTGACCCAACAATTTCCCCCATGAGCAAGTACTTGGTGACAGTGGCAAGGAAAAAGGCCCTTCCTATGTACAGATGACAGTCGTATTGTTATTTATATTCACATTTTCATCACATTTACAGTAGTAACAACTCAAAAGTCAGCTGAATGGCAGCTGTCCAACTGACTTCCAGCCAACTGCCTGCCAAGTTCTGTGGCCGGAGTGACCCGCCTCCTTCTCCTAGGCGTGTCTATTTTTTACTGTAACTCCACTCATTCATGTAATTACAGGGTATGACCAGGAGATGGCGCTTCTCTCACAGAACTTTTTTACAGTTGTTCTACCAGAGGTCCGTTTCACAAAGCAGGTTTATTAAAAACTTAAAGTCTGTTAACCCTGGAATCACGGAAACTCGAGTTTTCCATTTCACAAAGGAGGGTCAGTCAAACCCGAGAGAGAGGGTTAACTCTAACCTGTTTCACAAAGTGAGGTAACTTAACCTCAAGCTCAGTTGCCATAGTAACAGACTCCGTGAATCTAACCTGGTTGGGACCAGGTTTTCCTGAAGAAACCCTGAGTTTCTCTCTGTCCCCGCCCACTTTCAGAGCCACATACTTAATTTGATTTCCTCATTCCTGCGCTGTCAGAACGTCCTCTAGTTCCAGAAGGCAACAGTTGGTGTCAACTTTTTGAACAAGGCGTGTCTATTTGATCACGATCCTGTGGACGAAGGTGCAGCAATCCTGCGCAGGGAATTACATATCTGTCGGAAGAGAGTACTCAGACCACGCATAGATATTTCAGCCCTCCCGGACAATTTTCTTTTTGAGCGGTACCGTTTTACTTCAGTCTATAATTTACATACACAACCTCATCCGTCCGCACATTTCAAACATGCTGAGCACTTGAGTAAGGCAACTGTATGCAGGGCCATCAGAAGAGTCTGCCTCGCCCTGAAAAGACTTTGTTGTCTTCCCTGGACACAAACCTGTCAGGGCCATTAAGGAAGAGTTTCACAGGATCGCAGGTGAAGGATGTAGAGATCTGTTGAATTCCTTTAATATCAGGCTGTATTATGACATTGTGCTGCCACCTCAGACTTGAATTAGTAATTTTTATTATTTTTATTTGTTTTAGGATTTCCCAATGTGATTGGCTGCATAGATGGTACGCACATTCCCATCACGGCTCCCTCACATAATTAGGCTGATTATGTGAATAGGAAGTCCATTCACAGCATTAATGTGCAGGTACATGTAGACTAAGAAGTTTCACTGTGTTAAGCACTTCCTCATAATTTAACTAATATCTGTCATTCTCTGCACTGTCAAGATCATATGTGATGCTGCACACATAATCTCCAATGTGGAGGCCAAGTGGCCTGGGTCTGTTCATGACTCAAGGATATACCGCGAGTCAAACCTGAGTGCCAGGCTGCAGCACGGTGAGAAACCTGAAGATTTGCAGTAAAATTCTCTTGTCTCCCCCCTTTACAACACCCCATGCATCCTCTCTACATTACAGGAGAGTTTGACGGCCTTCTGCTGGGTGACAGGGGTTACCCCTGCCAACCAAGGCTGCTGACCCCTTACCCGGACCCTGAGCCAGGCCCTCAACAAAACTTCAACCGTGCTCACAGCAGGACGAGAGCCCGGGTGGAGATGACCATAGGCCTGCTGAAAGCCCGTGTCCAGTGCCTACGTCACCTCAGGGTGACCCCTGAGAGGGCCTGCGATATTATTGTGGGATGTGTTGTTCTTCAAAATATCGCCACTATTAGAGGAGAGCAACACCCCGCCCTACAGATTGATGACCCAGATGAAGACCCCGTCCACCTGCCAGCTATGCAGGATGGCCGAGCGGTCAGAGACACGATTTGTACTAATCACTTTTGAGTTTAAAGCACCACCACAAATAAAAACATGAGGCACATTTCAGTTGGTCTTCTTTATTTCCTACAGATACAAAAGCTAGTTAAGTTAATGTTCCAATAGTTAACATTGACATAATTGACATGTGACCATGCACCCACCTTTAATTTATGTTCCAGTATTTGGATTTCCAAATCTGCTTTTTTAATCTGGCAGGCGAAGTATAGCATTTCTTTATCGGTCTTCTGGATTTTTTTCAGGAGGAGAATTTTATAAATTTCTTTTACTGGTAACTGGGAATACACAAAGAGGACATAAAATTAACCTGTTGCACATAAATTCCACACAATAAATCTCTGGAGTTTCATGAACAGCTGTCTCACTGTGTCAATCTCTGCAGTTGAGGTCAGGGGAGTCTCCTGCTGCTGCCCAGCCACACTCTAAGCAAGGGTTGAGAATGTGTTAATACTTCAGTGTCACTCTCTACTCCACCACAGTGGTCAGAAGTGTCAATGGGAAGAAAAATCTTGGTAACATAAAGACTCTACCTCAATAGGCCTTCCGTTAGAGGTGGGGCTGCTGGGCCACCACCTGTTTTTCGGGCATCTGCCCTCTTTCTGATGGCTGAATAAAAATCTGGGTTAGTTTATTAGGCTTCATTGTTTAATACAATATAAAGAAGACATTTTTGAGTGTTAAAAGAGCATTATGGAAGGAATCAAAGAAGTTCAGAGTCAAGTCATGCAGATGTCTGACCTGTTTGAACAATGTTTTTATATTTCATCTTAAGTTGCTGCCAAGTGCACTTCTCCCCCGCCGGATTGCACCTACATGAAATAAATTAATAGGCTCCATTCATGCAATTTGCCCTTCAATAGTTATTGTGATTGCAAAATACAGTATTACATTTAAACTTACGCATTGACCCGAGCAGCAATGCTCTCCCATGCCCTCTCCCTCTCTTTAGCAGCCGCTGCAGTGTTGTACTTCTTTCTAAAGACATGCTCATATTCTCCATATGCAGTCATTAATATTTCCAATTCTATTGGGGTGAAAAATGCTGCCCTCTTTCTGTCAGTTTCCATGTTCAATCATCGAATCTGGGCTCCATTGATGCTGGCTTTATATGTCTGTGGAGCTCATGTTTAACTCCAGGTTAAACTACTCTGAGTTGATTTAAACTAACTCAAATCAGCTGTTGTGAAACCGAAAACTCAGAGTTTCCTATCTCAGAGTAGATCAACTCAGAGTTCAGGATTTGACTCAGAGTTTGTTGAACCTGCTTTGTGAAACAGACCCCTGGAGATGACGTAACTTACACACCGCATTAGCATTCTCGTTGCTCAATCTTTTGATTGATTCGATTGGCGCGATTAATCTATGGCCACCACTAGTCTTTACATCAGTGTTTCTCAAACTTTTTCAGACCAAGGACCACTTTGTCAAAAAAAACATTTTCAGGGACCACCTGACCCCGTCTTCAGCCACCTATCCATCATTGTTTCCCATCCTCTCCGTGCCTTGTTTTAGTTAAAGTTCACAGCTTTTGCTGCTCTTTTCCTTGCTTTCTTTTCCTTACTTACTGACAAGACAGCGGAATGATTTTGTCTATAGGAGACGCCGTGGTTGCTTAGGCAACAATTTGGGCACTGCTAATTCAGATTTATCTTCATATATCCATTATACATATTTTAAAAAAATATTTGTCTGCATTTTTGTTCAGAGAACAAATTCGCTTTACACTTCAAATAATGTTAGGTAGGACTAGGGCTGATATGGCCTGTAACCAATATCTCGATATTTTTAAGCTATATCGCGATACACGATATATATTTCGATATTTTTGTTGTTGTTGTTTTGTATTGTTTATTTCTAATAAATATTGTCAT